>JAODKN010000127.1:8375003-8391714 GCA_026774425.1 Petrocephalus zakoni | reverse complement strand
CCCCCCCCGCCGCCGCTCCCAAATCGCTCCGGTACCAACCCACAGGGAAAATGTTCTTTTCTGAATCTGTCTGTTGCATGGTCATCCATTACAGGCACAACTGCACGCACAGCGGACCCTTTCTCATATTCCAGACACCATATTTTCTCCATGTTGTTTGACTCTTTATCTAATTTTTCACTTATGGTTATTTCATAAAACTACAGATTAAAATTCTCTAAAAAGCAGCTAAAGGTTGAAAATGAATCAGATGACATTTATTCCTAATTATGTGATAAGATCCTACCTTTTACAGAGCATACTGCTCTTATGTGTGACATATTCGTGACTCAGAGACTATTTGTCACTGTTGTTTTTTTGCCATGCCCTATAAAACAAACTGAACAAAGATAAATGCTGTGGTATCAACTTGCTGAAAACTTCCTGGGGAAAATGAAACGTATCAGGGCCGTCTTTCCTTTAGGGTGTTTATGGCCCCAGGTGACCCCAGAGATTGTGGTGTCCATGGCGTCAGTAGAACACATCATCATTTCTAATTACAGAGATTTGGTTATTTGGTTCCCTGTAAAGCCACTTGGTAATGGAGCGATTAATCTGTTACGAGCAGGTTATTTGCCGGGACAGAAAGTGCCTTTTTCTCATACCCTCTTGTAATAGTCCTTGTTTCAATTTTAGATAAGACTGTAGAGTCTGCTATTTAGAGACCAGCTATTTTTTTCCACAGTGTTGACCAAGCTCAGGTTGCAGTGCAGCTGATCAATGTAAAGAGTCCCCGAGTGAGGTCTTGCCCCACCTACTGGTTTTCTCAGGATATATGTGCAAAGCACCGCGGGTGGCTGTTCAGGCTTAATCCACTTAGCTCACTGCTATGCAGTGCAGCTCTTACTGGCAGCTCAAACCCGAAGCGGCCCGGTTTGTCGTCTTAGCTGTTGCTGGCATGCTGCTCCTTGGCGGGATGCACATCTTGGGTGTTTGAATCCAGGAGGAGAGAGGAGAGGTGCCTCTGTGCCGAGGGAGAGCTCCAGATTACCGTGTGAGCCGGGGACACCGACTCCGAGAGGCGCGTGCGAGGGAGGCCTCCCCCGCTGAGCGTCGCTCTCTCATCCGTTCTTTATTTCCTTCTGTCGTCCTCTTCCTGATCCACCACTTTATGTCCTTACTTCGCTCATTTGCTCTCCCCTTCTCTTCCTTATGTCCTCCATGCCACCCCCCCTTTCCAGGCCCGGCAGCGGGAGAAGATGAATGAGGAACACAACAAGCGCCTGTCAGACACGGTGGATCGCCTGCTGACGGAGTCCAATGAACGGCTGCAGCTGCACCTGAAGGAGCGAATGGCAGCCCTCGATGATAAGGTGAGCTGCTGGCCCTATTGTGATTGGTCCGTGACTGGCCCCATCCATAAAACCTCGCTCTGTGAGCTACTGGCTGACCTCACTCAGTGGTCCCACCCACAACCTAGCTCTCTGAACTGCTGGCCCCGGTGTATCGGGATTTGCCAGTGATGGTGCCACCCATAAAACCTGGTTTTGTGAACTGCTGACCCAGCTGTAACGTGATTGGCCAGAGAATAGCTCCACCCATAAAACCTGGCTCTGTGAGCTACTGCTCCCACTTCAGCCTCACTCTATCTTGACTGACCCCTGACTGACCCCATTCAGTGATTCCACCCACAACCAGGGTTCTGTGAACTGCTGGCCCCACTGTAATATGATTGGCCAGTGACTAACCCCACCCACTGGCACCACCCACCACCTGGCTCTGTGCTCAAGTTCCCCTGTTCGGTTTGACTTGAAGATCACTTTAAAAAGTTTGTTGATGATTTGCAATATTCTAAATACTCTATTCTAAAACTCTAAGTGTAAAGTGGGGACTTCTCAGGTAATCTCAAATATTTAACTACATGAAGCAGCAGATATGTAAGTGAATTAACATTTAAATGAATGACAAAAAAATACCAATAATTTGTTCATAACATTAATCTCATGTTAATATATACAAATTCCTTACATTGATTCAAAGTCATCGCTTGTTTTATTGAGGTTAATTAGCCTTTAATGAGCCCTTTGATTTAATTAATCACAATATTAAAATCACACAGTGAAAGAGAGTATAAGAGTGGAAGACAATGATCAAAGGGTTAGAAAACCAACATGTATTTATGCTAATAAAAAGTTTTACAGATATTACTCATTTATTCATTTTACAGTAGTTCTTGGTTTATTGATCACAGCCTAAGAAGTGTTGGACATATACTGATGTATATGTTGTTTTTACAGCCAGCATCTTTCAAACATCATCCGGTAACCATGGAGAAATATGTCATGATCTCGAGAAAACGACTTTGGTTATGTCGAGATCACAAGAATAATAAGTTGTGATCTCAAGATAACGAAAAGAAAAAAAAAAGTTGATGCATGTCCTCTGTAGACTTCCATAAAAATGTGTATAGTATAACCGGCACAGGGGCTTTAAATTCCTCCTGCATCTAGGTGTGCCGTTTGCATGTTCTGTCTATGTGCTGTGCAGGTTTCCTCCCACAGTTCCATGACATGCAGCTGGGTGTCGGTAAATTTCCCGTAGCATGTGTGTGTATTTATGGGCCCCCCATGTGACGGACTGGCATCCCAGCCGAGGTGCCCCCCAGCCTTGTGCTGCCTAAGATCCAGCCCCCTGAACTGATTAAGCAACTCAATAATGGGTGGAAGAAGCATCTTTACCTGTCTATTAGCTACCATGGTCACCGAGTTCGCCGAATGACCTGTGAAGCAGGTGAGGGCAGATATTGACGTCTTCAGTAGCTGGGGATCTTATGCTGTGGTGACAGTGCGGGCTTCTGGAAGTGAAAGGGCCCAGCTAGGTGGCACTGTTCTGCTGATGATGGGCTCATCATCAGTGACGCCCCTGGCTCTGTGTCCCGTGTCCTGTTGTAGAACACGCTTATCCGTGACCTGGAGAACTCGCAGAAGCAGCTGGAGGACTTCCAGCACACAAAGGTATGGAGGGATGGAAAATGGATGGATGGATGGAATGGAAGGTGACTGCCTGATTTATGTGATATTGGAAGAGTTGATTTTTTTTAGTAAATTTGTGTCTTTATTATAAGCATGCTTATATTACACAGTACACAAATTGAACTGCTGGAAAGTCTGATTTGTAGCTCAGTGTATTTTGTTGTGATGCTCCTGGGTCAAGCTCCTTCCTTAAGGTTACCGTAGCGTCCTGGTGTTTCCCGGGCATCTCTGTGATGTTTGCTGATGTTTGCTGTATCCTGGGAGCAGGAGAGGCTCCTGGCGGAGATTGAGAAGCTGCGGGCGGAGGTGGACCACCTGAAGAGGAGGAGCACCGCCTTTGGGGACGGCCTGCACCCACGGTGACCGCATGCGCCCTGCCTGGTGTAGCCATGGCAACCTAGGCTCCGGTTCTGTGCAGCTGAAGGCTTTGGGCTTGGTGGGAATGCCGGTCAGCGCGGTAGCAATAATTCTGCCATTCCTCTGCTTTTCCACCGCCTTCCTGTCCACGCTGGCTGGCATCGGTCATACCCTAAAGCCTCTTCCAGTTCATCGAGGCTTGAGTTTATCTTCCGGGATTCGATCTGTCATCCTTCTCGCGCACGGTCCAGGCTGGGTGGAAACGCAGGGCTGACCTGTTCCCGGCCTTTCAGCGATGATGCCGAGGGTTAACACTTCCCTGTGGCTGCTGCTGTCCCTGTCACCCTAACCCGCATTCAGGTCTCGGGTCGGCAGTGCCACTGACCTGCACTTCTCCATGCTGGAGTCTCCGGGGGACCACTTTGGGACGTCAGGGGTCATCCGGCGGGCGCAGAAGGGGCGGCTGGCCGCGCTTCGGGACGAGCCCACTAAGGTGTCCCCTCTGCGTGCCTGTATCCCTCAGTCTGTCTCTGTGTCTCTGTGTCCGTCTGCGTGTGCTGCCCATCTGTGTCTGCCCTCAGGCCTGTGCCTCCCCCCCTGTTGCTAGGAAACCCTTTAGCTGCCCCCCCACCTCCCCCCCCCGTTACCATTTACATGCATCGGTGCTCCTTCATGCTCACGCCGTGTTTGGGAACACGCTTAGTGCATGCAGGCGGGGGTCCCCGAAAGCCCCGTACCCCAGGCTCCTTTCTGTCCCTGGCATGTCCTCACGCTCAAACGGGCCACTTTTGCGTGTCAGGTACTCAGAACAAGCGTGTGGGATTAAGAACGATTCCTGGGAAGGAATCCGCTGGCCTGATATGGACACGTGGACGTATCCCCGCTCACTCCCAAAATGCCCTCCCCCTGCCCTGCCGCTTTCGCAGCTACTGTTGTGACTGGCGTAAAGCCAGGGCTTGTTAGCGGGCCGCCCAGCCTTGGTCACCCGACCCGCACGCGGTCACCCCGCCTGCTACCGCGATCCCGCTCAGTCACGCCAGATGGGTGCCGGCTGTCAGAATGTATCTGTCACTTAACTCTATCTCTTCCTCATGCTTCACTGGAAACGTGTGATATGTAAGTTCTACCTCTTCAGCAACATCTGCAAAAAAAAAAAAGAAAAAACATGACCTCTCTTTCGCAGTGGTAAAATAAAACATTATTGAATCTTAGGGAAAAACTACTTCTGGCTTAATCTAATGAGTGCTCCCTGGAGACTGAATGGCCACCAGTTTAAACTTTTTAAAATAAAATAAAAAATGCTTTAAGATGTGCAGCTGCCTGTATTGTGTATGGACTTTCTTGCTGAAGGGTTGGGGGGGGATAAGGTCAGGGGTATGGGGCGCCAAAAACACATGTCTACATGGCGTGCACAGTTAGCCTTGGTGTGTGCTGTCAATAAGTGTGTATTGTGATTGAGTGTTTTATATGTGTATTAGATGTCACTAAGTATGTCCAAAATGGGCGGGGCAGTGTCCCTGACTCCACCCACCTCTTCTGTCCCCTGGGCCAGGATTGTTGGTTCTGAGGCCCTACTCAAAAAGTCATGTTGCCCCCCAACCCCCCTACCCCGAGATGTTTCAAAAACGAAATAAATAGCCTGTGAGGCAGAAGATGGTAGCTAGCTATCTGGTTAGCAGAACATGCTGCTTTAGCGTCTCCTAAATAAGGAACATATTTATTTAATATGTAGTGTAGTGACTGTTTGTGGCCAGTAGGGGGTCCCATGCAGATCCCTGTTTTGAATGGTGGTGAACAGTGCCCCTGGCTTTCCTGCCAGATCTTGCCGATGGTGGAGCAGGACTGGGAGCGGCCCAGCCTGCGGGCCGGCGTGGCTCACCTCGTGGAGAGTGACCCCGAGCTGTCTGACTTGGACGACGAGGACCGCGAGACCATCTTCGGCTCCGGAGACCTGCTGTCACCTGGAGGTCACTCGGATGCTCAGACGCTGGCGCTGATGTTGCAGGAGCAGCTGGACGCCATCAACGAGGAGATCCGGTGGGTGTCCCTGTGTCACTCGCAAGTCACACTGTGGGTGAAGGCCTTTAATATGGTTCCAGCATGTGCATTGACCTAAATTTAACCCACATATCCTGAGATCTGAAAAGCAGAGGTTAACTTTGGAGTGTTCCCCTGGATCGCCTGTGCTCTCACCCACTTTGCGTTACTGGAGTGTTCCCCTGGATCGCCTGTGCTCCCTCCCACTTTGCGTTACTGGAGTGTTCCCCTGGATCGCCTGTGCTCTAACCCACTTTGCGTTACTGGAGTGGTCCCCTGGATCGCCTGTGCTCCCTCCCACTTTGCATTACTGGAGTGTTCCCCTGGATTGCCTGTGCTCCCTCCCACTTTGCGTTACTGGAGTGTTCCCCTGGATCGCCTGTGCTCCCTCCCACTTTGCATTACTGGAGTGTTCCCCTGGATCGCCTGTGCTCCCTCCCACTTTGCGTTACGAATGTCTTCTCACAGTCATCCCTGTGATGCCCAGATCATGAGATCTTGCAAGGCTGCCTGCTGGATGTCGTCTGGATGTTACTCAGACTGAATAAACATGTTTTGCATGCGAAAAATTTTAACGATAATTTTAAACTAAAACTTAAGCAAAGCCAGGGGCAGGCAAAGCACAACAGACATAGTCGGCAAAAAAATGAAATCATATTTCTATGCCTTTGAAGGCAATGTTTATTACAATGTTTAATTTAGTAGAAAACTAGTAGGCTAATTTAGTAGAAAACAAAATAGAAGCTGACAGGCGATTTCTCACTTGAACAGTGTTTCCCAATCCGGGAGCAAAAATGTGGACTGTCTGGCAGGGAGCGGAGAGGGAGCAAAAATGTGGACTGTCTGCAGGACCCTGAGGACTGGGTTGGGAAACACTGCACTAGGCATTTATTTTGTTTTTACAGTTAGAACAATGGCCTGTCGTCTAAGATTTATATTAACGCTTTCCCTCTGTTATCTGTCCAAAAGCAACCTTTTTCATTTCAGGTTTTTTGATTAGTTGGAGAAATTTGATACACACAATCTTGGAGTCGCTAGCAGCTCAAGGACAGAATTTAAAAACTAGGGAGTTTGCAACAATCCGGCTTTCAGGCACTGTCATGGCTGAGCGGCTACATTTTGGCCCGGACTGGCCTCACAGCCTTGTTTTATGGGGAACACTGGTCCTGTAATGGAGTGCGTGTGTGACGAACTCCCATTGCTGAATTTACATCTTTTTTGTGACTCGCCATAAAATTCTACAGCAAAGTCGTCATTCTCATTTTGAATTTTTAGGATAAATATGACTTGCAACTAAATGCACAGCAACTACACATAGATGAGGCTAGGTCTGGGGTGGGCAAGCTTATCCGTAAAGGCTCAAACCCAGGTGTTAGGACTCTAATGCTAATCAGTCCTCTAATTAGTAACCTAAATAGGTAGTTGCACTGAAAACCTGCACACACAACGGCTCTTTCTGCCCACCCCTGGGCTATGTGTAGCATGTGCTAATGAGATTGACTGCACTGATGAGATTGCCTGCGCTGACATTTACAGGCACGCCCTTTAACGTTTATCAAATGAAACAGCCGAAGACTCTATCAGGCCCTGGTTCTGCATTTAACCTTTTATATATGGTCATCTCACAAAAGCTGTTATTAGGCTTCAGTAGTATGGGTGAGATTCACGCACAGTACAGTATGTGTAACTCACTGTGTGCCTTGACCTCAGTTGTGCTAAATTGTGAAACCCTAAAACACTGAGTCACTGTGAGTCGTATCAGTCACTGGTGTCGTTGTGGGTCGTCCTGTTAGGTCCTCTTTGCTGTTATGTACCCCCCGATGCTGTCAGGCTTTGGATCTGTGTTACTGTGAGGTTGCTCTGTGTTCGGCCTCTGCCAGGATGATCCAGGTGGAGAAGGAGTCAGCGGAGCTTCGGGTGGATGAGATCGAGAGCCGCGTGACCAGCGGCAGCATGGACGGGCTAAACCTGAGCTTCCGGCCTCACACCTCCATCCCCACCTCCATTACAGCCCTGTCCCTCGCCAGCTCCTCCCCGCCCGTCAGTGGGCGCTCTACACCCAAGCTCTCCGGCCGCTCCACAGCCCATGAGCTGGGCATCATGACCCTGGTGAGCCCTCCTCGCATCAATGCTACCCTCAACTAATCATTGAACTGGAAGTCATGAGTTTGGTAGTGAAGTACCAGGCATTGTAGATCTTCTGTTGAGTTCTGTTGAGTGGGTTTAGTCTGGTGTTTCTCAACGCAGTCCTTGGAGACTCTCACAATGTTTTTGCTCCTTCCCAGCTCCTTAAAGCGTAAACCCTCTGGCGGTCCCTGAGGACCACTTTTAGAAACATTGACTTAGTCTGTCCTTCACATGACAACATTTCCCAGAATCCAGACCGTGCTGTTTTTGTAAAGACCACCCAAGGTTTGCTTAAAGTTATGCAGTTGTAGACATGCCTAGTTGGTTATTTGTCCTCTGCCTCTGCCTCATGCACTGCTTTTGCTCTTCATGTTTCCTGCTATTGGATTAGGCGAGATATCCCTACCTTGCTCATGACATCTAGTCAGGCAGCCGTAAGGTTCTGCTACATGGACACACCTAGAAAGTAGAGGGCCTTTGTGTAATTGGCGTAGTGTCACCATCTCTCGAAAGGCCTTCGTTCCCTCAGCACTGTCCATAGAGATGCTGAAGACCGTCACCGTTAGAAGTTATGGAGGTTTTTACCTGCCTCCGAGTGCCTGTCACGGCAAGACTGTTTTTCTTGGTGAAGGCTGCAGATCTCAGATGACTGATCATGCATAATTCTCTCTTTCATCCCACTTAATGCTGTCAGCCTAGTGATTTAAGGAAACATCGAAGGCAAGTTCAAGTAAGTGTTTCATTCAGTGGGACAGTGGGAAAGGTTTCTGGCTTGGGGGGGGGGGGGTGCAGGAATCCCCTGGGCTCTGTTAGATGGCACTGTGAGAAATGGTGAACACTGATTGGGTGAGGGGGCGTGGCTTCTGATGGCTGGAGGCAGGGCTTCCCGGTACCGAATTCTAACCTTCTGCGGCAGTCTCCAGGCTCGCGGGATGAGTTGCGGGAGGACAAAGCCACCATCCGGTGTGAGACGTCGCCGCCAGCATCACCCCGCAGTCTTCGCTTGGAGCATGGCATCTTTGCCCAGCTGAGCGGCAGCCTGGATGACGGACGGGGGTAAAGGCCCTCCGCCTCTCCGGCCATCCTGGAACCCGCAGTCCCAGACACTCCATCTTCACTCCAACTACACGCTTCTCCCCACTAAGGCTCTTGTCACCTTCTGATGCCATTAGGGCTGGCCCAAGGCATAAGCCAACTAAGTTGCTGCTTAGAGCCCAGCGGCCACCAGAGGGATCCCCGTGTGTGTGTGTGTGTGTGTGTGTGTGGGTTATGTATATATTACATTGTGGGGACCAGATGTCCCCACAATGTGGTAAAAACCTGTTATTAAAAACCTGACGTTGTGGGTACCATTTTTTTCGGTCCCCACAAGGGGAAACTCAATTTCATAAAAATATGTGAATGCAATAAAAAAGTAAAAATGCCAAAAGTCTTGTATTTTGTTTGATTACTTATGGTTAAGGTTAGGGCTGGGTAGGGGATAAGGTTGATTAATGTGATTAGGGTTTTTCCCATCGAAATGACGGACGGTTCCCACAAAAATATAAAAACAAATGTGTGTGTGTTTGTCTGTGTTTGTGTATGTGTGTGAAAAGGCTACACTGGATGCCATTAGACCCACCTGGTTGCAACCTGAACCTAATTGGTTAAACCCTCCCCCCACCCACTCCCTGTTACGTGGCCACACCTCTTCCCTCAGACAGGTCAAGTACTTGTCACTCCCCATCCCATCTCAGCAGTGCCTGTGTTCATATATCATCCTCAGCTCCACAAACCAAAACCCCCTTTTAGTGAGCCGGGGAATTAACTCTCCCTTATCTATATCTGATACTGAACATCAGGATGAACCAGTATCAGATCTCACACGTTTATCTCTTACTTCCGGCTCAAACCCAGATGCCTCCTTCTCCACAGTCCTACCGGGGCCCTCTTCTCTCTCCCTCTTTCTCTCTTTCATGGGTTTGGGGGGACGGGGGTGGTCTCCATGGTTGCAGCTTATGATTGGCCATGCACATTGCTGTATAAAATCTAAGAGAAAGTGCTGAAGAGGCTTGTGAGTTCCCAGCATTCCGAGATAATTCTCACACAGCAGGTCAATGTTTAAAAAAACCAGCAGCTCCTAAAAGAGAAGCAGATTAGGGCCGCAATGAAATGGAGTTATTTAGGGTAAACTGGCTTTTAAATGGTGTGAAAAATGTTGTGGTCATGGTGCAGTCATGTTGTGGTCATTGTCCGGTCATGTTGTGGTCATTGTGTGGTCACGTTGTGGTCATTGTGCGGTCACGTTATGGTCATTGTGCGGTCATGTTGTGGTCATGGGCCTTTGGTGTCTCAAGCCAGTCAAGTCGGCGTGCAACAGAAACAGCAACCAGGACTCTCTGCACAGGGGCAACAAGAAAAAGGGTATCAAGTCGTCCATTGGCCGCCTCTTTGGCAAGAAGGAGAAGGGGCGCCTCCTGCAGCAGATGGGGAAGGACGGTCAGCTGACCATGACTGTGGCGCCAGGTAACTGGGCCTTCGCTTTTCTGTCACCCCCCCCCCCTCCCGGGACAGGCAGCCGTTTGGTCAGAGTCGTTACGGCCCCTGCAGGCATTAGTGATTATGCACTTACCTGGACCCAGGCTCAGGCCTCCTGCACGGCAGGCAGACATTTCACAGATGAATCACCAATACGCAGATGAATCGCAACCCGCTCACCTGCGAGTTCCTCCTCGGGCCGAGATCCAGGCACAGGGAGCCAAATTGGTTGACGTCTTGTTGTGCCAAGATTCCCGCCGGGTATCCGCCCACCATACTGCCACAGCCGCAGTCCGGGGTGTTCTCCGGTGATTCCGTAACGAGGATGGGCTTAGCGGCCCTAGGGTAGGAAAGAGAGTTACCGGGAGGCAGTTAGCACAGTGTGTGTGTGTGTGTGTGTGGTGGCGGGGGGGGGGGGGGTGGCACAGATAGCAGCGGTCATCCTGTATTATTGCTGGGAGGTATGATGATCACATGGGTTACTTCTGTCCACATCACAGACTTGGATATGGGCATTGGGGACACCATGACCCTGGGCAAGCTGGGAACGCAGGCAGAAAGGGACCGGAGAATGAAGAAGAAGTAAGTGAATCCCCCCCCACCTCACTTCCGAGGTTTGTTGTGCCGCCTCCCGTACATGCAGATCTGGCAAGCTGCTCAGGGCCCGCTGACTCCTCCCCACCCCACCTCTGCCTCCGTTCCCCGTGTCGTCGCTGCTCCATAACCTGGCTCGGCAGCATTTCATTCATTCGCATTATTTCGAGCCTTCAAATTTTAGAGATCTCCGTGTCTCTGTGATATCAAAAGCTTTCGAAAGCACTGTAAGATTCTCGTCAGGAGGTCTGTATGGACCTTACGTCTGACTCATGCCTGAGTTATGATTTTTCCCCTAGGATCTCTGAAAGTTTCTACAATTTTTATACAAAGTCCCCGTCGAGGGATGTTAAACTCCCTGCAGCGATCAGTGTAGGTGGCACGGCGATGTACGGCTTCTTAATTGACCTACATCCTGTCCCTAGTTAGTCATAATGGAGAAATGTCTTCTCGCAAATTTTGTGAATTAAATTCCAACAGTAATCGCTCCGATCGGTGCACTCCCTTCCCTCCACATTTCAAAGCCTATGTGACAGGCAATCTGTATAGGAACCCATGTCATGTTTCTGCCTGTTAGCTTGCAATCCAGATACCATGGTGGATCACATTCATCAGGGCATTCTCAGGGCTGACTAGTCTCCCTGTCACCACCCGAATAGTTAGATGAGAGCGGAACACCAGGCTAGAGCAGGACTGCAGGAGAAATCCCACCAGTTAATTGGACTGACATACGAGGGATCTTAATTAAACTGGGTGATCGTAATTAAGCCATAAATCGAGGCCTCTCATTAATCCCACTGTCCGCCTCGCCTCTGATTGATGCTAACAATAACTTATCTTACCGTTTGCTGTGAAAGGCCACACTACTGAGGAACACAGCTTTCGGGCCCATACATCAGGTCTTATTGTTCCACCCCAAGCTGTAATTCCCCATCTGTCTTCATGTTCGGGTGCAGCATGATGTGGGCGGGGTTATGCTGCAGCTTTGTTGATGGTGCTACAGCAGACACTTGCTTTCCCTTCTTCAGGCACGAGCTGCTGGAGGAGGCCAGGAGGAAGGGCATGCCTTTTGCCCAGTGGGATGGCCCTACGGTGGTGTCCTGGCTAGAGGTAAGAGCCAAGAGAATAGCCCTGTTGGGTTTGGGACAGAGAAGAGAATAGTCATCATCTACTGGGGTAAGGAACAGCATAGTTATCTCCTGTTGGGGCAGAGAAGAGGATCAATGGAAGGTCTGGGTTCCTGGAAAAATGCGAGTGAGATCTTTGAGATCTACTGTAACTCTGCTGCCTGTTTGTTCTTTATATTAACTTATTCCAGACTGTTAACTCCTAGCGCTGCTAATCCTTTGAGTAGCTACTAACATAACGTCATTGGGAGATCAGCCCTTCAGTATGGCCACCCATGCCCCCTCCTGCAGCTGTGGGTAGGCATGCCCGCCTGGTACGTGGCTGCCTGCCGTGCCAACGTGAAGAGTGGCGCCATCATGTCGGCGCTGTCGGATACTGAGATCCAGCGGGAGATTGGCATCAGCAACCCGCTGCACCGGCTCAAGCTGCGGCTGGCCATCCAGGAGATGGTGTCCCTCACCAGCCCCTCGGCGCCCCTAACCTCACGCACAGTGAGTCCAGGGCCGACCCAGGCCCTTGGCTCCCACAGTCCGCCTCCTGTGTTGTCACAGTTCAGGTCTTGTCTCTCCATGAGTCAGTCAGCCAGTCCCAGGAGTTAAGAGTTAAGGGCCATGTTCAGGGGCCCATCCGTGAAATTACTCTGCTGACAAGCATAGCATCCTAACCCACTGACTGGCTGTTGAATAGTTAGACTCCGCCTCTCGTAGCAGACCCCGCCCATTTATTTCCAGTATTATTAAATGAATCCCAAAGCCTTGACCATACTCACAGGCTCCACCCATCCTCACGGTTCGACCTTCATTACACCTACAGGGTGCCATCTCCCCGTATCACATCACATCGCTTGGTCCAGGAAGCGCCTATAAATCCCTGAATCACAGAGTTGCCCCACCCCCCCACAAGAACAAGGCAGCAAGCGTGTTTCCTCACCGAGGTGCTAGCTAATGGGCCTTCATTCTCCTCCTCTCTGCGCAGTCCTCCGGAAACGTGTGGGTGACTCACGAAGAGATGGAGACCATGGCAACATCTACCAAAGCGGTCAGTGCCATCTGGGTGATACCCCCGCCGGGCGTGCATATGGCACGCTTCCTAGTCCGTTTGCAGCAGACACGTGTGGCGCGTGCGGCATGAGCATCTGTGTGCGTGCGCGTGTGTAGCTGTCAGCGTGTGCCCTGTGTGGATGTATGTGCGTGTCTACACATGTGCGGCCAATAGCCTTTGGTGTCTCCCGTGTGTTTACATGTGCAGCCGTTAGCATGTGGCCTTATATGTGTGTGTGTTTTATCTTCCATTGCCACCACGCGTCTCCGTTCTCCATGTCGTGAGCTCCCTCCCTTCTTCCCTTGCTCTCTCTCCCCCTTCCTCCCTCTCCTGCACCGCCGCCTTGCCGCAGCGCCGTTTTCGCGCCGTGGTTCCCGGGACGCGGTGGGCGGAGCCGGGCTGAGCCTGGTAGGGGCACGGCCACTGCGCCTTGACTAACGCTTTCTGTTGTGTGCGTTAACATGCTGTCAGGAGAGCGAGGAGGGGAGCTGGGCCCAGGTGAGAACAGCCCAGCCGCACACGCCATCGCTGCTCCCCTGAAGCTACCCCCCCCCAGCATCACTATCCTCTTCTGGGGGAAGCTCGTGTTTTTCAGTTTTCCTGACACCCTGCTGCTCTTGGCACTCAGAGAGAAAAAAGAGCTGGCATAGGATACTTTTGCCCCCCTACTCCCCCCCCTTGCAGTTTGGTACTGCCGCCAGGTGGGGCTGTGACATGCTGGCTACTGCACTGTCAGAATCCACTCCCCTCCCCAATTTGGAGGTGTAAAAAGAAGAAAAAGGTCCCTGGCATCCCTGGGTTGTATCGCAATTCATTTTCTGTTGCATTGTGGGAGAAGTATGTATTTGCGGCTAACCTACTGGCGCCCGGCAGACCCTGGCGTACGGGGACATGAACCACGAGTGGATCGGCAACGAGTGGCTGCCCTGCCTGGGCCTGCCACAGTACCGCAGCTACTTCATGGAGTGCCTGGTGGACGCCCGCATGCTGGACCACCTCACCAAGAAGGACCTGCGTACCCATGTCAAGATGGTGGACAGCTTCCACAGGTGAGATGGGACATTGGGGACATGGGCCTGGGGGACGTGGGGGACATGGGGGATGTGGGGGACGTGGGGAACATGGGCCCGGGGGGGGCGTTGCTGAAGGGGCTCCATGTTTACTGCCTGCTGGGGGTCACTGCACAGGCTGAATGTGCTCTATGGTGTGCTGAGTGTTATAAGACATATTATTAGGTCTATTCAAGTCCTTCATGGCCATATGGTGCTGTACAGGAACATGACAGTCTTACTGCTGGTAATGTTACCCTTAACATGTGGTTATTCAGTATGGTCAAACCTGCCGGCGGAAGACACGCTGCTAGACGAAATGAGCATCACGTTTTGTTATTGAGACACATCATTCTAAGCCACCTCTGGCTACATGTCTCACACAGGGCCAGCCTGCAGTACGGCATAATGTGCCTGAAGCGGCTGAATTACGATCGAAAAGACCTGGAGCGCCGGAGAGAGGAGTGTCAGCACGAAATCAAAGGTAGGCCAGCATAAAGCTCCAGTCTCTGCACTCCATCAGAGGGTGACACCCAGTGGCCGTCAGAGGGACTGCACATGGTGGGATGTGGAGGGGCCATGTGATCACACTGAGCGTGTGCGACTGCACAGACATTCTGGTGTGGACCAATGACCGGGTGATACACTGGGTGCAGTCCATCGGTCTGAAGGAGTACAGCAGCAACTTGCTGGAGAGTGGCGTGCACGGTGCCCTCATGGCCCTGGATGAGAACTTCGACTTCAGCAGCTTGGCCCTCATCCTGCAGATCCCCATGCAGAGCACTCAGGTGAGGGGGGGGCAGGGGGTGGCAGTCTGCATCTGAGACCTTAGGCGGTGTGAAAGGGTCACTAGTGTCCATTTAATGTGGACCCAGTATTTACATTTTATTTAATAGCTAGATTTTATTTAAAATCACTGCAATGTCAGGGCCCAATGGTGACATCACTCTGCCAGCCCTAGGATTGGACAGTCAGCCTTCCAATCACAGGCACAGCATCCTAAGCAGTCCCAAGAATTGCTGACGTGGCTTAGATCCGACTGAAACGTGAGAGGTCCTTTAAAATGGTCTGTAACTTGAAGAGGTCCAGAGACGGGCGGTTGGCGTGAGTTCCTTCATGCCGACCCTTCTCATGGCGCCCCCTTCTGGAGGGCGGGAGGAAGCGGGGTGTGCAGAGCATGCCGATTGTCAGCTCGGGGTGCCACTTTGAGGAACGGCGATGGTGATGGCCAGGTCACCCTGCAAGGAGGTCAGGGGTGGGGAGGGTGGTCATTTGTTGCAGTTCTCATTATCAGTTAGATTACAGCGGGCTTATTATGGTATTAGTCGCATCGTTAACCTCAGCTTGAGAAAAACTTCACCTCCTGCTATTTCAGATATCGGAGGGGGTAAGGACCAGTACCCCCCACCCCCATCCATCAATTCAGCAGCTTAAGGTCGTTTGAGTTTGGTTATGGATTAGCAGCCCTCATGGGCAGATGGCAGTGGTGCCCTTCACTTGCAGCAGGTCAGCTGACAGTTACAGGCAACGGCCTGCCTGTTAATCCAGTGTAAAGGTGGAGTGAGACCTTGGCGGGGGTTACCTGGACAGGCACGCTCGGCTAGCTCAGGAAGACCTGGGGACTGTAAGATGCCCCAGGACCTTTGAGCAGCCGACCAGCTCAGCGAGTTCAGATCCTGTGGCAGTGAGGGGAAGGTCGTCAGTTTGAATCCCGTGGTTGGCAGAGTTATGTTGCTCATGGGCCCTTAAGCTAAACTGGTATCTGTCCCACAGGCTAGGCAGGTTCTGGAACGGGAGTTTAACAACCTACTGGCGCTGGGCACCGACCGCAGGCTGGATGAGGGGGTGAGTGAGGGTTGGGGAGGGGTTTCTTAATATGAGCCAATACATTTTTTAAAATACTATACTCAAATTAATGAAGATCAGGGGTCTCATTTATAACCATTGTATACGCACAAAACTGCATGCTCGGGATGGGTGACCCCCCCACAGAGTGATGACAAGTCCTTCCGGAGGTCCCCGTCCTGGAGGAAGCGGTTCCGGCCGCGGGAGGGCCAGGGCCTGGGCCCCATGCCGGGCTCCATAGAGACGCTGCCAGCGGGCTTCCGCCTCACCTCCATGTCGGTGCCACTGTCAGCACCCAGTGTGCCCAAGCGGCTACAGCCCGAAGGTAGGCCCCCCCGCCACCACTCCCCTCACACGTACTCACTACGGCGCTCACGGTGCGCCCTGCTAACGTCGCCACTAACGGGGTGGAGGAAGCTTGGGAGCCTGAAGACAGGGCCGGGGGGGTATCTTTCCTCAGGCCGCTGGCTGGGCTCAGATTTTTGTCGGGGGTGAGCAGGAAAATATCAGGGACAGCAGTGTGTCTTTGGGCCGGTACTGCGGGGGTGCTGCATGGTTTTGGGATCATGGTTAGTATGACTTTGGTGTGTTTGTAGAGGGACACAGAATGTTTAGCTGTGTAGCCCCCTGTCTAATTTTTAAAGCCCCTTTAACTGATGAAAACCCAGGCACTGCCCCCAACTCAGTGTGTAGTTGGAGATGTAGCCATCCCCACAGCCCAGACCCCACCCCCAGCACAGTGAATAGGTGGTAGTGTGGCCTCCTCTGCAGCCCAGGCCCCGCCCCAAGCACAGTGAATAGGTGGTAGTGTGGCCTCCTCTGCAGCCCAGGCCCCGCCCCAAGCACAGTGAATAGGTGGTACTGTGGCCTCCTCTGCAGCCCAGGCCCCGCCCCAAGCACAGTGAATAGGTGGTAGTGTGGCCTCCCTTGCAGCCCAGGCCCCGCCCCAAGCACAGTGAATAGGTGGTAGTGTGGCCTCCTCTGCAGCCCAGGCCCCGCCCCAAG
>JAODKN010000127.1:8349983-8360686 GCA_026774425.1 Petrocephalus zakoni | reverse complement strand
CAACATGTGGCTCTCAGGACGCACCCCGGAGTATTCAGCTGCTTGCTGAAGGATACAGCATACCCCAGCCGGGAAGGTTAGAAGGGCTTTCTGAAGGATTCAGCATACCCTGCCTATCATTTGAACCTGGAACCTCCTGGAGATTAGCCAAGTTTGTTAACTAATTACCTTCATAATTAAAGGTAAACAGTGTTTGTAATCTCATGATTCACCCAAGTTCTTATTCCTTTGTACCGTAAGGGATTGTCACGGCAGGTATGTTGACATGACACGGGTGTTCGGTAATCTTCGTGACCCCCTGCACCCCTGGCGTACTCACCACGTGTCCCACGGGGCCCTGGTACAGCAGGCCGGCCTGCTCACGCTCTGCCTGGTTGAGGGAGCTGACCAGCGCTTGCAGCCTCTCGATGTACTGAATGGCGCTCCTCAGGATCTCCACCTTGGGCAGCCGTTGGTTGGGGTTGGTCAGGGTGCTGCGCTTGAGGGCCTCGAACGCCTCATTCACCTTCTTGAGTCTGCGCTTCTCGCGCAGCGTGGCGGCCCTCCGCCGGTCCACTGTCACCGAGCGGCGCTTGCAGACACGGCAGGCCCAAGGCAGACACTGCCCCGGACACTGCTCCTGAGATGGGGGCGGACCCGGCGTAGTCGGAGACGACTTCTCCTCTGGGCACACGCCGGCCGACAAGAGCCCTGTGGCGGGCCTTTCCGAGTAGGTGCCCTGGTCGAAGCTGGTGGGCAGCCGGGAGGGGTAGAAGGTGTCCCCTCCATCATAGAAGCGCTGGTCAGGAAAGAAGTATGGGTTGGTCTCAAACAGCTCCATGTTCCAGCAGGGATCTGCGGCCACAGTACGATCCTGAGCTCCCCGCGCGGATGCTGAGGGGGATCTGTGGACGACAACTGCTCGCACCAACTGCCCAGTGGCATTTAAACCCTCTGCCTGCTGTTAGATCACTGGGATAAATATAGCCAAGCCCGAAGAAACCCGACCCTTCCTTTAGCTGTTGCCTCACATCTAAACTTCACATCTCTGTTCGTTCTTGGTCTCCTGGTGTGGGGGGGGCTTGTCGACCCTGTTGAATTCAAGAAGTTATGATTTACCGGCAAGAAGGACCGTGCAGCCTGATCCCAGTGCCGTACGAATCCAGGCAGGACAAAGCCTGGCAACCGAAATGTCCGCGGAAATGACCCTAGTCTGGTGGGCTGGTCCAGCATCACTGTCTGCGGCTGGAATGCTGTCCAACAAGATTTGCGGATATGCTCAAGATTCAGGACAACTTTATTGCCTATTAACAGGAATTCCTCTTCCACATGGCTCGTACATGACACACCGGACAACACTACATGCAATAAAAACGACCAAAGAAAATCACAAAGCCAATACGAATACTCCTTTTGAAGTTCCGTCATTAAATCCAAGCAGACTGTCATAATGAATGTGGCGAATATAAATTCTATAAGGCTTACTGAAAACGTGGCTTATGCATGAAAAACTAAGACATGAAGCCTGTGGGGATCATAAGGGACGTTTCTCTGAAATCCGGAACCTTTCTGTGACCACCAGCCTGACCTGTCCCACCTTTCATTCCAGCCTTTAACTGTGAGATATACGGGACATGTAAGCCTATAGCAGGTGTAGGACAGGACACAATGCTGTCTGTGGCCAGTCTGTCTAATTGGTAATCAAGGCTCCTTTGTAGTCAGGACATGCTAGAAGGGTTCCATCTATATGGCTGGCACTTCATGAAAATAATAATAGTGATCATGCTACAATCACAGCCTGTGCCTGGCTTGCACCCCCCCCCACCCCCAGCAGGTCCAAGCCAGGAAGCCCGGCTCTCTCTGCATGCCCCTCTCCCCATCCCGGCCGGATTAAGTGACTCTGCTGTTGGCTGTCAGGTTAAAGTGTGATGGATGGCCACTGGTGTTGTGGGAGCACAAAGGAGTCACTGTAGTGCTCTGTCATGTCCCGAAACTGCTGGGTGCCCGAGTCAGGGCACCGTCCCCGAGGGCAGGGGTGTGCCGGGAAGGCCTTCCTCCTGTCCCGGGACACAAGTGTGTGCTCTGAGATGTTACAGCACTCAGGGGAAATTATGAGTTCATCACACATTATTACTTTGTTCTTCTTAGCTGGCACTTTTGCACAGTGAACACGTCGATACAGCCGGATATGTAACTGCTTGGTGTGATTGTCAATAATGTAATGTCATTTTAGGCTTTAGGCACCATCGTCTACTTTTTATATACATAGTTTAGGATTTTTATGAATGAGGGTTATTTTTTGGCTAAAATTACTTGTGTGCTGTTCTTAAAGTGTCAGTCACATTTATGGACCTACACTTTTGCATTTCACAATTCTCACATTAGCTTTCACAAACAAAACTGGATTTGCACTTAGTTGTATGACTGTGCCCCTGTATCTGCTTTTAACTCCAATTATTTACACTTTTAAATCTGTAATAGCTGGACGTTTTCTTGAAGCTATTTAGATTAGATCTGGCTTTCATTGTCTGAGTACTGGCAACAAAGTTGAATCCAATCTAATTATTCGCTTGCAGTACCTTGATAGAGCTCTGCCTGGGACTCAAACCAGCAACCTTTGCAATACAGATTTATGTCCTTAACTGCTGTACTAGCTGCCCTACACCAAGTCCTGCCTCCTTACCAAACAAGTTGGCATCTGCCTTACATAACCCTGCTTGATACAGACATTAATAAAGCCATTGCTGGATAACCTCAAGTTGTATCTTTTATGAAGTAATTCTCCATCTTGCCTTGGATAGCATCACTGGGGGCCCGGAGAAGCCAGGACATTGGACATTGGAGAGCACTTACAATGAGCGATTCAGAGACCAGAGTCAGCCACACTGCATGTTGTTGGAGCAGCAGGGGGAGAACATGCAAACACACACAAAGTGAATGCAGGTCTCAAACTCCCAATCCAGAAGGTATGAAGTCATTGTGCCATACACGGAGCTACTGCGATACTCTGAAAATTACTCTGCCATTTATTGGACTTACTTTACTTGTAAGTCTTAACAAGTGGTCTTAACAAGGAATGTGTGAAGCATCTATTAATCCTGTTTTTTCCGAACACTGATTTCACACTGTGTTTGGTCTGTTCGGTAGTCCAAGGGTACTGACTGTCGGACCCTACTGCTACCATTTTTTACATAAAACTATGAGCTGGTGACATTTTTTTGCCCTCTGAAATTGCTGACTAGCCAACGTATCCCATAATATGGGTGACATCTTGTCAGTCTTGTCCCAGGCCGGCTGCGTTGCTGACGTGTCTGCTGGAGGTGGAGCGCAGATCGACCCGCGGCTAGCGTGCTGCCGTACGTCGCTTTAGACAAAAGCATCTCCTAAATAAAATAAATGTGAATGTACATGTTCTATAGACATGTTGGCCAAAAGAATGTCGACTGTTGTCTTGGACTTGGCTCTGGACCCCAAAAAATATCACATCCCTCCCCCCCATTACAGTTCATGAGTACCGGCAGCTGTAGTGACAGCAACAGATGCTGACCAAAGCCAAGTTCAGCCCTGGCGCACCTTGGGCCGCTACGGTGACTGTTGCCATGGGATTCTGGTTGCTATGGCGCTTGTGCCGTGTCCTTGGTTCTTTCCAGTGCTCAGACAGGGCCATAGCGGTGGAATTCGGTGGTATAAATGTGGAGTGTGCGTGGGCCCTTCCATTCCGCCCTCGTTCTCTTCCCTACCCTCCATGACCTCACTCCTCTTTCCATCCAGGCCTTTGTCTCCTCGGCGTTGATTTACTCGGCACACATTGACGCACTGGCGACCCTCTTCACAACCTGCTATTCATCTCAGTTGATATTGTCCTCATCGATTTCTTGAATATCAGTCTGATGGGCTGAGGTTTTAATGGTGGCCCAGTGTCTGCTGGCTTCAGAGGCATGTTCTAATACATCTATTATTCAGTCGCACCGCCTGCCAGCTTTGTTGCTACAGGATAGTAGTTTTAAGGTGGCTATAATAGAGTTTAACTACCAGATTCTTTCCACATCTATATTTTTATTTACTCGCCACTCCAGGAAAGAAACACTCTCCCTCTTCTTCATAACCCCTGGCTTGTCTGCAGTTCTAAATCACTTTCCTTTGCTTATAAAAGCCAGTTTTTTCCCTCCACTTTGCTAGCAGTGACTCCCGTTCAGATTCACCACACATCACTCATTCCCCTTCCGCTGGCAGCACGGGCCCGGCCTCCAGTCGGTGACACTCTGCAGCTGTCATTACATGTGGAAAGAAACTGAGGTCTCTTGTCCGTGATGAAGATGCGGTCTCTGCTCGAGCCGGGCATGCTAATCTTGGCTCGCATCCATCGCCGTGACCGGCCACGTCAGACCTATATCTGACTGGTCGCACGTACTCATCCAGGTATTTTAAACTAGTTAGTCCTTCTCAAAAGTGTCTTCTCACTTTGGATTCTGTATGCGATGACTCAGTGGTTCATTTGGGTTGTGATAATAGACCCATAATGATAGTTTCCATTCCTGATGGCTTTCATCTCTGGCGACATCTCAGTCCTGTTCCCTCACCCGCATTTAGTCAGACTGACCCTCCTCTGCCGCTTTCTCCAGGTCTGGTTAAGTACAGGGAAGTGAAGGTGACTTGGGGCCCTTATAGAAAGTGACTGCAACCCTTCATCTGGCTTTAATGCGACATAACAAAGAGAATGGAAGGCATGCGTGTGAGTGCGTGCCGGTCGGCAGACAGCTGTCAGTGCCTTCATGCATGTGGTGTCACGTTAAGTCACAGGAATGATCCGGGCCTGGCTGGGATTTTCCGAACCAGGCCCTGCCTCTCCCTCTCCAAGCATCCTGCGCCCTGTTAGTAAATATTGCCATCTCCCTCCAGGCCACCCCGTCACCACTGAAAAGACTCTGTGCCATTCCCAGAAACAAACCCCCTCCTCTTGACCGGTAGCCTTTATGCGACGCAGACCAGCTCCTTACGGCAGAGTGGACCCTTTTTCAAGACTCAGTTCAGGATTCAAGAGTTCATTGTCATGCGCAGAGTCAGATACACTATGTCCAGTTACTGCCAACCGCTAAACACAGATTAAACACAAACACTAATTATGGTCCTCAAAAACAGTAAGTACAAAGCATTGTATGGCTACGCAGGGCAGCCGGTGACAGCCTCCGTTTACAGCTGAACGGTTTCGCTTGGCACTCGTCTGCTTTGTATTGTAAACTGTCTTTGACAAGTTGTAATTATTATAATGGTCATTAGCCACATGTGACAGTGAGACAGGGTGGCTCTGCTCTGGGGTCACGCCCACTTTCGCTGGTCGCCGGCGCGGGGACCATGTGGTGTGCTCGTCAAAGCCGATCTTGACACCCTGACTCTGATACATGATGGAGCAGCTGTGGGCACCATTAGCAGGCACAGAGTAAAGGGCTTTCAATCAGCAGGCCGTGAGGCAAGAGGCTGCATCAGTATACAGGAGCTCCAGCAGAGGGGGAGCAGTTAGTGGCATTCAAGTGGCAGTGTTCTGACTGGGATGTAGGCCACGGGTTCATACATATTGCAATCATATACATCCTCCATACTCATTATAATATGCCCACTCATTGTGTTTATTTGGTTCAAGTTCAAGCACTCTGTTTATTACTATGCTGTATAACACCTTTTTTGTATATTTCCTATTTGTCGCTGCTGTTGTGTCTTCGCACGCAAGTGTTTCACTGGTATTTTACAGGTACTCTACCAAGTGGCAATTGATCATTTATGTAACAGATAAAGTGATTTCATTTGATGTTGTAGCTCATTTTAAACATCGAGGCCGAATTGAAATTTTCGGAACTTGCATGCTGTGACGTCTTCACACACATCCCTGGTTTGACTCCATCCTGACCAGCTGACCTTTTGCCTCCCCAAGACTGGGCGCCTGAAATAAGAACCAAACACGCCACCCATCTGCAGGCTTTCCGGCGTGAAGGACAACCACAGCGCTTTGGCAGGAATTCTGGGAATGACGCAAAGGAGTGGCTTTCGGCTCGCAAAGGGCGATTTATTTGTGTTTGCTGAGAGTACGAAATTGAAGGCAATGGAAAAGAGAGCGGATGAGAGGCACGCTGTCGCCAGGGAGCAATGTATGTTGCGGTTACATTGGTTGAGGTCAGTGGCATTGCACACGGTGTCATTTTCTTTCGAGAATTTCTGATTGGCTGTGAAAGAATGCCTGTCTGCCATGATTGGTCCTCTTAAATGGTCCTGCCTGAAGTGTTCCTGTTGTCGCACACAACCACTGGTCTTTCATTGACTGGAGCTAATTGATGAAAGTGGCAGAATTACACTGAGTACATCAGCGCTCCATCACTGACCCAAACACTCCTGCTATTCATGAATGCATCTGCTCCACTTTTAAAAATTATGTTGTCGGGAACCACGTGGGATCTTTTTTTAGATTTTATTATGCTTCTGGTATTATGTAATGTAAATGATATCATAGTATGTAGTATATAGTATTAAGCATTATAAAGCAAAAGAAATAAGCATACAACAGAAAGCAGACCTCTGATGTGCCAGTCAGGGATTTTCCATTTCGTGACTCAACCTTGTGTTATCTTGTAGACTTGTGTAAAATTTTTTCATGGAAACTATGCCTGCAATGCCTTTAATTTTGTGTGTTGTCCAAATCGGGATTCCGGCTCGGATGCTGAGGAAACCAGACTCTGTGAACCCCCCCCACCCACACACAGGCATTATCTCGCTAAATAAAAATACCACCCATTTGGGAGGGGGGGGAGTCTTGTCTTCCTGAGTTATATCGGGAGCCGTGTCCCGCCGACCTTCTCCCGTGTCAGAAGTTGACGGAATTCGGCAGTTCGGTTTCTGGGGCAACCAAATAGCTGGGCAAATTTGTGGGGCAGAGTTCTGGCCGTGGATACTGTTACGGGGATGGGGGAGGTGACCGAGTCAGAAGGTAAACAGGACCGGGAGAGGGGCCACGGGAGGCCAGCGACTGTCTGGGTCTCACTCTGCCGGGTTATTATTGGAAATGGGGGGCATTTATTAGGCAGACTTATTGATGAGTGCAGGGCGGGGGGGGGGGGCAGCTCCTGGATGTGCCGCATGCCAGCGCGTTGGAAGGCACGCCATCCCCCCACCCCGCCCAAAACCACACACGTGCCATAGCTTCCGGCACACCGCTAATCTGTTTTTCCAGCACTGCCCTGACCACCAGGCCCGAAATAGCCCCCCAAGCCGGCCCCCGGGGCCCCATCACCCAGCACTGCCCACTCCCGCTCTTCTTGGGCGGAGGCATCTCCACCTGAGGCTCTGCAGATGTAAGAGCACCATACTACAATGGAAACCCTATGTACATTTTGTATTCTGCTGCCCTGCACTTCCTGCCCAATCGCACTTACTGCCCTGGAACTATTATTCAGTCCTGTGGAACTTCCAGTGCTAATAGTGTATTTATAAGCTTAGATATGGCCAGAATATTGATCCCAATAAGGTGATGAGTCAGAATTATGTAAACATACTGAGACTTTCCATGGGCACCTCAGTGGGCTGTACTGTGGCGTCATGCCTCGGCTTGAATCTTGGCCCTTAGGGTGTGGAATTTGCATCTTCTCTTCAAATTCATGCACGTTTCCTCCAATCCGTGTGTGATATTCCACTTCTCTCCTCCATTTAAAATATGAATGAAACGTTTTCCCCGAATTGCCCTTGGTGTCCAACTGTGTGCCCGGTTTAAGACTGACTTAGTTACACAATATGCCCTATGCACACTCACTGTGACCTTGCACTAGATAAACCAGTGTTTCCCACCCCAGGCCTCGGGGACCCACAGCCGGTTCATGTTTTTGCACCCTCCGAGCTCCCTGTCAGACAGTCCATGTTTTTGCTCCCTCCTGGGAGCTGGGGGGGAGCAAAAACATGGACTTCCTGTGGGTCCCCAAGGAATTAATATTTTCAATTCACACAAATATACAGTGTTAAACCGGAGTCAAAAAATGTCGCCTTCTCTGAGCTAGCAGTTACTGACAATTTACATAAGTGCCATGACATTTTGTTGCGACGGAAACAGAGTGTTTCGGACTTTGAAACAGACTTTTTGAAATATAGAGAACACGATACTGATGCGTGACGCATTTCAGTCGTCTGTTCTGCCTCTTGTTAGGTCACTTGATAGGCCGGCTAGGCTGTGTAGCGTGATATACTGCTTTGGAGATGCTGAAGTGGGCAAGATCACACAGGCTTTTAAAAATGGTGCGACCAATAACAGGGGTCCAAAGAGACTCACGGCGATAGATCCGTCAGCTTGGAAGGCCCGCGTCGCACCGGGGCCACGGTGCTCCCCAGCTCAGCACAGCGTGATTTATCTGACAGCTGCGGGTCCGATTTAAACCGGGCAGCAAAAATGTCTCACATATTGCGGGGATTCTTCAGTGCAGCACCCACCTGCCAGGGTGATACAAGGGGGGTCTGGGAGGGGGTTGGCGGGTGTTCCTAAAGAGTAGCAGGAAAGACTCTCTTTGTGCTACTGTCCCTCTCACCGACAAGCATGGCTGATAGATCTTCACCGGTGTTAAACTTCGCAGGCTGGCAGAGGTACCTCACAGTCGGGATGGAGACAGGCAGTAGAAATCACTGTCATATGTGTCACCGGTGCTGAAACTCAGAGACTGAAAGTCAGTGCCTTTCCCTAAGGGGGATTTTCGAGGGGGTCCGTGAAAGTGCCAATGCGGCAATACGACAGGGGTGGGCTTCTGCCCCGCTGGCCCCCCTAAGTGATCACGGCCACGCGGCAGCACGCTCCTACCCGTGTATTAGGAAAGTTTCCGTTAAACAGCTGGAAATGGCAATTAGCGAAGAGAGCCCAGTGTTTGTGCCGTAACCTGAGGCAGAACGAGGGGAGAGTGTACTACCATAGACGGTAATCGGGGGGCAGGTGGCCGAGACGGCTCTGTCGAGAGGGAGACCCGAGCCAACAGCTGGCGGTGTCAAACAATGCCTTATTCTTCACGCCCCTCCCCCACGCCGCCTCTATCGGGAGGCGGCCGCACACAGATACTGTATCGAGCCTGTGTGCACAGCCAGTCCGTGCGTGTGAGCGTAATAATAAACACGTGTGTGACAAAATCCAGCAATTATAGCCTTTGCGTGTCAGGCAACACTGGTGTAAGTCGTGTGCGTGTGCCTACTTTAATACATGCCTGTTCTCGACTCATGTTGTATGTTTGCGCCCTTACATGTCACAACTGGCAGATTACAGTGATTCTTAGGCTTTCGATTGGTTATATTTTAATGATTCCTTAACATTAGGCTAATTTTATGTTGAAAACTACTAATATTCTGGAAAAAATGTGGCAAATGAATATCAGCTTACTTTTCAAATACAACGTGGACAAAAATTATTCCTTTTTCATTTGAGATTATTGGTTGTAACTGATTATTGCAGTTTTATATATGTTAATAATAATCCATCCATCCATTTTCCAACCTGCTTATCCGAACAGGGTCGCGGGGGGTCCGGATCCTATCCCGGAAGCTATAGGCACGAGGCGGGAACAACCCAGACACCATTCACTCACACATGCACACCTATGGGCAATCTAGCAATGCCAATCAGCCTCAGCATGTCTTTGGACTGTGGGGGGAAACCGGAGCACCCGGAGGAAACCCCACAACGGCACGGGGAGAACAGGCAAACTCTGCACACATGGAACCGGGCAGGATCTGAACCCCAGTCCCAGAGGTGTGAGGCGACAGTGCTAACCACCGCACCACCATGTCACCCCCTGTCGTTGTTAATGTTAATATTAATAATAATAATAATAATAATAATAATAATTAAATATAATAACCATCATAATTACCATAATCATAATACTTATTATTATTATTATTATTATAAAATAACTATATGAAACCTTCCTAAACATTCCCTGTACTTTTTCATCTCCAGCTTATTTAAAAAAATGTTAATTGTCATATACCAAATGCCCACTAGAGGTCACACAAAGCCTTGTTGATGGCAGAGGTCAGAGAAAAATGGTCAAATTGGTTCAAGTTGATAGAAGGCTACAGCAACTCAAATAACCACTTGTTATATCCAAGGCATGCAAAAGTACATCTCTGAATGCACAACACGTCAAAACTTGAAGCAGATGGGCTAGAGCAGCAGAAAACCACAACGGGTGCCACTCCTGTCAGCTAAGGACAGGAATCAGAGGCTACAGTGGGAATGAGCTCACCCACATTGAACAATGAAAGATTGGAAAGACATAGCCTGGTGACATGGGTCTCTGCTGTGACATTCAGATGGTAGGGACACAATTTGGCATAAACAACAAGAGAGCATGGATCCATCCCGCCTTGTATCAACAATTCAGGCTGCTGGTGGTTTAATGGTGTGGGAGATCATTTCTTGGCACACTTTGGGCCCCTTAGTACGAAATGAGCATCTTTTATAAACCACAGCCTACCTGAGTATTGCTGCTGACCATATCCACCCCTTTATGACCACAGTGTACTCAGCTTCTAATGGCTACTTCCAGCAGAATAACATGTCAGGTCACAAAGCTCATATCTTCTCAGACTGCCTTGTTGAACATGACAATGAGTTCTCTGTATTCAAATGGCCTCCACAGTCACCGGATCTCAATCCAACAGAGCGACTATGGGATGTGGTGGAATGGGAGATTCGCATCATGAAGGTGCAG
>JAODKN010000127.1:8337534-8347564 GCA_026774425.1 Petrocephalus zakoni | reverse complement strand
GGTGCAGCTGACAAATCTGCACTGACTCTGTGATGCTCTCATGTCAACATGGAGCAGAGTCTCTGAGGAATATTCCATGAACCTTGTTGAACGTATGCCATGGTGGATTAAAGCAGCTTTGAAGGCAAGAGGAGGTCCGTTACTAGCAAGGCATACTTAATAAAGTGGCTAGTGTGTGTGCGTGTGTGTGTGTGCGCGCGCATACATTTGTGTATTCATATATATCATATATTTATATATTCTTCTAGCAGTACAACACATTGTCTGCACTTTTTGCCTTCTTACACATATTCTGTTGCACACTGTATATAGAAATATGGCCCACTTCATAATATTCATAATGCTCACTGTATAGAATGTCATGTAATACTGCCTTTCATTTTTCAGTGGCAAATTACACATTACACTGTACTGAAAGTAATTGCATATATCAGCTCTTAACTGTTAATGTTCTCTTTTTCATACCTATTTATATAATTTAATTGATTTTTATACCTCTTTTTATCCTCTTTACATCTGTATGCCACCCCTTTCCAAAGGGGATAAAGTCTAGGTCATCACATACCACATGTAGCACATATACGCTATACATAAACGGTATGTGCATTAACGGGTTCGTACAGGATAAAAACCATACGGCTTTAGGGGTTATAAGTGGGCATGCAGAAAAAATACTGACCGAAATACTGAATAAATTGATTTTAGACAAAGTAATTTTATTAATGCGCAGTGTTAAATGTGTAGTATTTGTGTAATTTTCATTTATGTAATTTTGAGACCCTGACCATCCTGTTAACGAATCAGTAAATATGAAATTATATAATAAGGCAAAGGAAATTCTCAATTAAACAATATAAACAAAATAATAAACATATATACAAAATAATACTTGAATTACACGATGTCTCGCAAAGCGGATAATATTTCATTGCGACTCTTCTGGGACATTACGGTAATGTCGGTCGCTCTCTCGTCGCGTTCGTACGCAAACCCGGAAGTGATTGCCAGCGCTGAGAATACCATTCTTTCTCTTGCTTAGACGCCGCTGTCTTAGATTCAAAATATAAAAATGACGAGATTGCAGAATTTAAACGCTTATTTAACCGAGCGTTTAATGGTGGCAGCTCAAGAGATTCTGGAAGTAGTGGGCAGTACGATTTCGGAGTACCAGACAGAAACTGCTCGAACGATGAAGGAAAACGAGGAGCTGCGACGGAGACTTCGAGAGATCGGGATCCAAGCTAATCTCGGATTTTTGGGTGAGTAAATTATTGTAGCGCAGACTCTGGGCTCATCAGCGTTGCAGTGTTGAATATTTGCACTTAAAGTTAAAGAGAACAACTTCGCTGGGTTATTTGACATTATAGGCATCGGTTCTGAGAATTGTGTTGTAAAAATCAGTCATTTATATCATATGAATAAATCAACACAACATTATTTTGTTTAGGTCCTTGAAAATGTGTACCCTGAAAACGTGTATCTGTTATGAATATACTGACTGAACAGACATGAATATAATAAAACCAACATCACATATATTTTGCAAACAGCTTTCCTATAAGCTTAAAACAACTAGGCGTACTCGTCTTAATATATGTGATTTGAGGTTTGCTGTCTAAATATCGTACCATTGCCATACCATTTCTAACTGGGCATTCACTGGACGCTCAGTCTAGCCTCATTTGCCCCTAGTTGGCTCCTTCACAGCTGTAATGTACTCTCTGCCTCACTTGTATGTAACTTTGGGCAAAAGTGTCTTCTTAATAAACAAAACTAAATGTATCTCTGATCTGTAGGTTATTACATTAACTGGCATAGGGACTCCTTGGTCAAGCTTTTTCTCACTTCTTACTTAAAATAACTTGAAATTAGGCTTTAGCAGTATCTATATTTTTATATCGTCATACCTTCTAAAAATTTCATGCTGGCATATGAACGTCTGCTGTAAACTCTGGAATCAGAGAGAGCCTTAAATGGGCTCATCTGTGTCAAAGTTGAGCACTATGGAATGAGGAGACGGCTCCTTGCTGAATAGTTAAAATGATCACCTTTAATTTATGGACACCCCTGTCTCTGCGTGACCTGCAGCCGCATGCACATCAAAGGTGAAAGGTGATTTAATTGTCATTGTCGACGCATCATTGTCACATGTCATTGCGCAACAACGACATGTGTCCTCTGCATTTAACCTATGTCACATTGTGACGCAGCAGGGGGCAGCTACTTGAGCAGTGCTTCGGGACCGAGCCTCAATGGCACTTACACATCGGGGACTCGAACCAGCGATCTTTCGATGACATTGTTGTGTCCCTAACCACTACACCACCTGCCTGCCCCTTAGGCATTCACGTATACCACACATGCTCCAGCAAGTAACAGCCCATTTTGGGTTAAGCCTACTTAAAATGTAATTAGCGTAGAGAAAACTGATACATTGAGACTGTTCAGGAAGTGGTTGCTAAAAAACAACCTTCCTGTTTATGGGACCAGGAGTCACCTGCAGGTGCTAGGCATTAGAGCTATCTGTACTGGGGTGGGATTTCTAGAGACCAGAGTCTGTTAATATAGTTACAGCAGGTTGTCTGAAATTCAGGAAGTCTTAAGGCTGATTTATACTTTGGTATTGAGCCTATGCTGTGACCAGCTCATGCATTTATACTTGTGCACTGGTGTGTCTGTGTCACTCTGCAATTATACTCCCAAAATGCTGGGTGCATAGTATTGGATGTTGCATTAATTCTTTTTTTCAATTATTATTTTTAATTTCGATATATTTAATCTATTTTATAGTAATATTGAATAATATTAAATATTTATTTTGTTATTTGTCATATTTTTGTCTTTTTTATTATATATTTCTTTTATTAAAGTAAGTTTATCAGTGTACCGGGCGATTTCTTCAAAAAATATTTCTACACAATTATCAGAAGCTGTACAGCACACGCACTTTAAGCTTTTAACATTTGTACCTCTACATTTAAAATTGCATTCTGCCGCTACTGCCTTTCTTTTTGCGACTTCGCCCTGCAGTGCATCTTGGGATACGGTGGGCTGCGAAGGATACACCTGACTCATCCTTAAAAAAACTGGGAAAAGTAGGGCGCATGTGTGGGCTACATTTGGAGGAGCCTTTGAATTCGAACAGCCTCGTCGCGGCGCTGTGACATAATTGGTCTACAAATGCACCCTTGGTAGGACGCGCCCCCCGAATTTCGACGCAGCTGCAGTGTACGGAGGCTGCGTCCTGGGTAGGATCTAGCCCTTGAATTGAATGCAGTGTGAGCACACTGTGTAACAGTAATAATCCTCCATGTGAAACACGGTGATCACTGAGCAGTACATTGTCCTGTGGATTGAACGGAGGATCGACGATTTTTTGTAATCAAGTTATTCGAATGACTCGACAAATTGTTGCAGCCCTACAGAGGCGGTATTTTCCAAATCAAATTAAACAAACGAAACATAACAGAGGCGGAAAAATGATTCGACAGAAGTCATCGAGTGTGGGAGCACTTCGCATTAAAAATTGTGTGAGTGTGTTTTTTACTCCTATTTCAGTGTAATGTTGTTTTTGTATTAGTCAGTTTAAGCTGTGTTTAAATGTGCTGCATAAATAAACTTTACTCTCACATAAGGTCAGAGTGAAGACACTGCACTGTGACGGAGCAGCCTGTTAGGAGCGGCGGGCGCACACACGCTCAAATGGTCGCACACACACACACACACACACACACACACAATCGCACATACTGTACACACGCACCTGCGCACACGATAGCACATACATGCTCACATGATCACACATACACGCCCGCCCGCGCATACGATCACACATACATGCGCATACATTCTACGCAGCACTGTAAATCAGCCTTTATTCTTATGTCCTCTCTCCTCCTCTACAGATAGTGGCCACCCCGTTGCTCCCCCTGTCTCCATCGGAGTGACTCCTCAGGGTCAACAGCCCCATGAGCCGGAGTGTAACTCCAGCCTGAAGGAGGGCAGGGAGCCCCCAGTGATGGACGTTAAGCAGGAATTCCCCGAGCAGCGTGTCAGCAAACTGGAGCAGGGACTCGTGGACTCGTGGACGCAGGCGTCAGCCCTCGCCTGTGCTCACGGTCCTTCTGATCACAAGCTCCTCCAGCCCTCACCAAGTTTTGAGGAGAAGACTGAAGTAGTGGGAAGTCTTCCTCATATGCTGCCTGAGCAGATTAAGTCTGAGCCGGATGAACTGGATTACAATATACAGAAACAGCCCATTGCCTCAGAGCCTCTAAACAGAGTAAGTGATGACTGTAACACTGCCGAAAGTAAACCGTCTGTAGATGGGAGCTGTAAGGACCGTGGTGGAGTAATGCCAGAGCCTAACGGACAGGACTCTGGTACTGAAGTGAGTATAGTTTCCTGTCTCCGATGTGGCAGATCGTTCAGTAAGTTGACTGATCTCAAACTGCATTTGTTAGCTCACGAAAGTGAGAAACAATATACCTGCACTACGTGTGGGGAGAGTTTTAAAAAGCAAGGACAATTAAAACTGCATGAGGGAATTCACTCAGGAAAAGAAAAAAACTGCTGCAGCGTGTGTGGAAAGTCCTTTGCCTATTTGGGGAAGCTGAAGGCACACCTGCGGATCCACACTGGGGAGAAGCCCTTCGGATGCACGGTTTGCGGAAAGCGATTCACCCAGTCGGGACACCTGAAAGAACACCTGCGGGTCCACACGGGGGAGAAACCGTTCGGCTGCCCCTTCTGCGGGAAGCGCTTTATTCAGTCAACACAGATTAAAAGGCATCTAGCTATTCACACTCGTTAGTGACAGTTGGGCATTTGTTTGAGACCCATGACTCCTCCTCTGACTTTAAAACAGTGCTGGTCAACCCATAAGGAGGGGAGAAAAACAGCATATCTTGGTAGCCATGTGGGCCATGGTGTGCAGATGTTTGTGCACATGTACCCTTATATGGTGGGATCACAAACAGTGTGTGATCTTATATGTGCAGGCTTTATTCCAGCGGATGCCCAGTAATCACACAGGTTTTTTTCTCTTTCTGAGTGATTAAAGCATATTAAGGGTTAAAGTGTTTGGTTGAGAGTTGTGTGTCCCAATCCCAAACTATACCCTCGACACTCCGCCTTCATTTTGAGTCGCGCTCACGCTGAGTCACCCTCACAACACACCCTATACACTTAAACTGAAGGAAATTGTCACAAGAAAGATTTGAGACAGACTTTTTACAGTCTTTTTTGAATTCTTCAGGCAGGCAGGTGGTGTAGTGGTTAGTGTAGTCAAAAGATTGCCGGTTCGAGTCCCCGACACACAAGTACCGCTGAGGTACCGTGAGCAAGGTACTGTCCCCAAGCACTGCTCCCTGGGCGCTCACATAGCTGCCCCCTGCTGTGCCACAATGTCACATGGGTTAAATGCAGAGGACGCATTTCGTTGCGTGCTGTGGTGCGTCAACAATGACGATTAATCACCTTCACCTTCTTTACCGGAACGAGGAAATGCATTATGTAGTGATTTGACAAAATGGATCCATCAAGAAGCTGCATTGTCTTTTCTTTAATGACATATCAGTTTTAAGAAAATCAATTAAGTTCCTCTAGTGCGAGAAGATGACGGCTACTTCATCTTATTGCACTGATTGAGAAATTTGAAGTATCTACATGTGTCATATTGAGGATTGTACAATTTCAGCCATAGCTAACTTAGTTTACACGCAAAAAACATTACGCGTTACCAAATACCAGATCAGATATGTAGAGAAAAAAAACAGACAAATATGAAATGCAAATTGCTGGTGTGATGTTGATCGAGTTTGCGTACGAAAGTTTCTTCGTGTGGTTTCTAGTTTGGAAAGTACACGAAATCTCTCATAATTGGATCATGGTAAAATTTATGTGTACAGACCAGCTACAAATATCTGCTTTCCTATTTTTTTTTCTGCAGCGATTTAGAACATGTCACATAGCCTTTCTATGTGTATTTCAAAGTGCAGTTGGAATCCAATTAAAACTTTATTAAGAACATGACATCGTGCATTTTTTTTTTTGAGGAAAACGGATGTTATACACCAAACTGGGATGCGTTTCCCTAAAGTTCCTGTTAGCAACCTGCATAGATTCATTCAGTTGCATGGGTCCAACTATGTAAGATGCTAACACAGTTAGAAGCTATGCTTTTGGGAAACGCACCCCTGAATCGATCTGCACCTGTACTCCGTGTTTTTTCGCGCTGTTCTGTTTTCTGTGTGTTAGGAATTGTGGGATATGGAAGTGCTAGTGGAATCATGTAAACCACCGTCGTTGCCGACTCGCTTCCGGAGGGATAATGGACCACTCCCCTTTAGCCCTTGCTACTTTGAGATACACATGGCGACAGGTCTCGGGAATGCGCAAACAAAGGCGGAGTGTGTAGGGACCGGTTTGGGATTGTACCTTTATGTATTGAAAATACAAGGGGTCCTCGTTTTACAACACAGTTCCGTTCCTACAACAGTGACGTACCCTGAATTTTGGTGTAAGTCGAAACACACCATAACCACCAAAGTCACTTACCTATCCTGACACAGTTTTAAGATCATAATTTAGAACACAAAAACTATGGAGCGTAATTCGTGCCACCTTGAATTGCAAACACGGCATGCACAGAAAATCAGTCAACGTGATGTACTGTTTTATAGTGCGCAGCATGCAGAAACCGTGCCATGTGGAAATACAATGCACAAGAGTGATTGCTTTTCAGTGAGTTTTTTTAAGTGTCGCGAAGAGAATGTGTCATAATGAAAAGCAAAACCATCATTGCATTTCTTTGCATCTTATTTAACTACCATCCGGAAAAACAATTAGAATGGTTTGCATTATACACAGTTAAACGAAGAAATAGTGCCACATCACACAGAAATGAAATGATCACATGCTTTGCCGCATCGGCTCATTTTCATTTTTGAAAAGTATATACTGAAATCATGCCACCACGAATGAGTGTAAAACAGTTGCCACACGCAACCAAAGTTCACCCACGTAGTCCGTAAGTACGAAGCAATCGGCGTAAGCCGAAACACCTATTGTAGTCAGCGTCGTAAACTCGAAATGACATATGTTGAGGCTGTCGTAACCCGAGGACCTCCTGTATACAAGTGTGGGGAATATTTGGATAGTGGGATATGGGTTATTATAGGTTGTTATGGGATCTTGCTTTTTCTTACTTTGCTTTTTGACTCTCAATAAACTGTCCTTAAATCCTGTTGGCTAATTATGAGTGAATTCTTTGACAGCGAACCAAGACATTTCATGCTTAGATCATGTTGCAGTTTAAGTGGTAATTTGCTCTTGCAAAAGCCAGCCGATGCTACAATGTCCTTAGTATTACCTGTACTCAAAATGCTGCCAACGTCTTATTTTGCAGGTATAAAAAGCAATGAGTCATAAAATATTTGCAGTCAACCGGGGTCATGAAATGGTACGTTAATTTTCCATATAATGACTGCTGTGTCTGTGATAGGAAGTTTGCCCATCCTTGACAGAATTGTCTCATGTATGTGGACCTTTAACCCCCACCACCATGGGGACTGCACACTGGCTAACCCTGCTCTATGACCCGTCTTTGTGTCTCATGGAGAGCAAGCTGGGGTCAGTAAAAAAAGAATTTATCCACAATGATTAATAAAGTATCACTATGCCACTATACTATTTACATGTACAGACTGTGTGTGTCTGTGTGGTTATGTGTATGAATGGTGTGAGTGCCTTTTGATTGGTTGGAGCCTAGGGCTGGGTGATATGGTCTAAAATTCATATTGCGGTATAATTTGAACCATAGACGGTATACATTGCGGTATATAATTTGGTATGTAAATTCCAATATATCTGTTTTTGAATGGGTAACACACCCTTAGCAAATGCACTGCAGCAGGAAGTTGTATTCTAAGCTGTTAACACATTTCAAAGTAGTCATGAATGTCACTTTAAGAATATCTCTTGTGCAAAACTGCAATTTTAGAGAAAAAAAAATATGGAAAACCTTTAAAATAACCTTAAATCCAAACCATGTCCATATTATGGATGTTGCACCAGTCTTTGTAATATTATTAAGAAATTGTTTACATTTAGATTGATAGTGCTGCCGACTATAACTGACATTTTATTAATCATATGTACATTAGAGTCAATTTTATTACATTATTGATGTATATTCAGGTCTTTACTGATATTTTTAACTGTCAGGGCTTTGCTGATTATCACATCAGCATTACACACTCACATGAACACGCTAACTTCAACATGAACATTGCTACTGCTTCAGTCTGCATGAGCCTGAAAATGTAAATTACATCTTATCTAACTAGCCCTGCAGTTAAATGCATATCGGAACTAAAATTCCTAACATTGTAGATTTCCCAAGGTAATAATTATTCAGTTCATACCGGCTCAGCAAACACTTTGCTATGGAGCCAAATGCGTAATTCGTATACGTCTAATAAAACAAACATTTTTAAAGTTAAATATATGATTATAATGAACGAGACATTTCGCTACCAAGCTAAATGTACATCAGTAATCTCATAAGAAGTTTCGGTTATAATGGATAAAACACATCGCTGCCGAGCTAAATATACAGTATCTAATTAAACATGTCAATTGTGCCATCAAGCTAAATGTAAACGATTCCTTAATTAAGAAGGATAAAGTTGAAACTTCCGGGGTGCCTTGAAGCTGCATGATCACATCGGAGCAAGGAGCGGTGTTTTATTTGAAGGCAAGAGCGGTTGCCCTGTCTCACCCCAATACCGAGTCTGAGGCATGCCCAAATCGGAATGAGTGCGGAGTGGTGTTTTATTTAAAGGCAGGAGCGGTTGCCCTGTCTCATCCCAATACCGAGTCTGAGTCATGCCCAAATTGGAATGAGTGCGGAGCGGTGTTTTATTTAAAGGCAGGAGCGGTTGCTATGTCTCACTCCAATACCGAGTCTGAGTCATGCCCAAATTGGAATGAGTGCGGAGCGGTGTTTTATTTAAAGGCAGGAGCGGTTGCCCTGTCTCACCCCAATACCGAGTCTGAGTCATGCCCAAATCGGAATGAGTGCGGAGTGGTGTTTTATTTAAAGGCAGGAGCGGTTGCTATGTCTCACTCCAATACCGAGTCTGAGGCATGCCCAAATCGGAATGAGCGCAGAGTGATTACACTGGAGCGGGATGACATTTTAGTGGAGCGCGGACCGGTATTGAGCAGAGGATCAGGCAGAGCCAACAGCCTCGTGGGTGAGGAGCGGAAATTCTCACCGCTCCGCTCACATGCTCTGGTCAACAACAGCCACTACCGCGGTAGGCCGTGTTATCAAAATCTCTCCCGTTGGCCAAATTTATACTGTATCCCGTTCATACCGCTTATACCGCACACCTGTTGGAGCTCCATCCTAGATTATTCCCAGCTTGGCCCCATAGCATGCATGCATTTATGCCCTGTGATCCTTGGAATGAGATCCAGGTCCTCACACCAGGTTAGGCAGTGGTGAGAGGGATGGAATGGTGCCGCAGTGGGTTAGTCTAGTAGTCTAGACCAGGGTGTCTTAAACTCTAGAGGTGTCCCTGGAGCTTTGTTCTCCAGAGTCTGTAGAAGGTGTTACCATAAAAGACAAATTTTATTTAATTGTGATCCTTACTTAGTTTCCACAAAGTCAAGAGTTACATGTACACAGGTTATACAGTAAAATGTGGTTCTATAACCTTCACAAAATAGAAATTAAAAATTACAAAAGAAAAAAACATTATGTACTTCCTGATTTTCTGATATAAAGAAGTTATTTCAAGTTAAATTATAGAGCCGGGTGTTGATTTATGAATGGAAACCTTATACAGTATCTGTTCTTAGTGGTTCATTTCCATATAGTGGCTGCACATGATGATGTCAGGCAGGTTAACTGAACATAATTGTAATTCTTATTTAATTTCCTCATCTTCTTTCAGCATAGGGGGAGTGATGTTTTTATGATCCAAGACACCACAGTTATGGAGTTCTTCATTTGCATTTC
>JAODKN010000127.1:8280212-8291995 GCA_026774425.1 Petrocephalus zakoni | reverse complement strand
GAGCAGCCCCAAAGCTGCGGGACTTGGGAGGAGTAAGGGGCATGTTGACCTTTGTCAAATGCGCTGCTGAGTTCCTCCACTGGCTTCCTTTGGAGGTGCAGCCCATAGACCTGAAGAGGTACCAGACAAAAAGGCTCACCCTAGACCAGACCGTCAACCCAGAACCTTTACTGAGTTCAAATCCCCTGGTGGCAGGGGAAGACCCTTAACCCCCTATTGCTCCAGGGACTGTCTGACCCTGATTTCTCAGTTAAAATGTATGTTGTTTTAAAAAAAATGCATTAGATGATAAAATGCAAAGTCATTGCACTGACTTGTGCATGTCTATGCATTGACATTGCCATTTTGCAGGTACTTGGTCCAGGATATAACAAGTGAACTATAACTTGTCTTAGTACAGATGCACACTGCTGGCAGGGATTATGTAGTGTTTGCTTAATGTTCTGCCATTTTGACTTTGATCATTTATTTAAACATGTAATTTAGATTTGCATTTACAATGACTTCTTTTTCTCTCCAAAATGTAACTTTTTATTTAATAGTTAATTTTATCCAGACTGTATGTCTGCAATGTTTCTACAAGGTTCATACAACGTTACTACTATGTTTGTACAATATTGCTACACGTTTTTATGCCTAAACAAAGAACTATATTTGTAGGTACTTAGAGCGTTACATGTTTTTGGCTTTTTGGAACTTTCAGAATGTCACATTGTCTCGTCCATTTTTGTGTACATTTTTAATATGCTTATATTGCTGACTGCATTTAGAATGTATATTACATTGTTCTTATTATACAAGTCCTACTATATATATTCAGTATTGATAACTTATTTTGGACCTTTCATAGTGCAGGTTGCAGATGCATTCTTAATGCACATTTGTTCTTAAACCATAAAAGCCATCAATTAATATTGACATTTACTCATTTAGCAGATACTTTCATCCAGAGCAACTTGTATTCTGGAATATGTAAGTGTAATATGTAAATGGATGGAAAATAAAGGAATAAGAAAGATGGCTGATATTTTTGTATTAAATACTTTCAACATATCTCAAAATATAAAAAGCTTTTCTGTGCACTGCCCTGGTGAATCTAGTCCAGTCCAGTCCGCTGTCCTAGTGCATTCCCAGGTATTTATAGTCCAGTACTGTCTCTACTTCTGTCCCTGCGATGCAGACTGGTGTCTTAGGTGACTTCCATGTCCTGAAATGGAACGTTTTTCTTAGGTAAACGTTATTTTACGTGACTTTATGCTATGAATTGTATATAGATGGAAAGGTAGGTGATGGTGAATACAGTGTGCAGGTAAATATGACTTAAACAACTAAATAAAATTTAAATACTTGTAATCTGATTCTCCACTGGCTTTGAAGAATCGAAGTAGCATTCAGTATTCACCATATCCAAACTATTCGAATTAGTCCTTTGATCTTGGATGTTTCAAACCACTTACAAAGAATGCTTCAGTACTAACTGATTTGGGGCCTGTTTCACAAAACAAGATTTCTTGCTTAGTTGGATAACTTGTTAGATAGTAGTCTGGGCTAAATGTAAGTGAACAAAGATAAAGTCTGTTTAGCCCCGACTACCTTAAATCCAACAGGTTATCCAACTAAGCTATAAATCCTGCTTTGTGAAATAGGCCCCTAGATTGAAGTATCAGTCTTTTTTTTGTTTTGTTTTTTTATGGAAAATCCCAGGTTTCCATCAGTTAATCCATCAGAATAAGAAAAAAAATGCTTTTTAAAATTGCTTTTACTTTTATCATATTTATTTTACTTTTTTCCTGTTGCTCTTGCTTATTCTTGAAGGGCCAAGCTATCAATCACCTGGCCTTTGGCGGCCGTCATGCCCGGGCTGAGTAGTTAATAGGCGGGTATGCACATGATGTCACAGTAGGTGGAATATACTTTGATTACACCCACTGAGTGGTGAAAAGACTGTGGCAGCATTAGCGGTCTGCTCCACAAAAACATTTACGACAGCCAGATAATTGAATAGTTTCTACAAAACATGGTGTCAGGATGCCCAGTTGCTGGACGTATATTATTAGCTCATTAGGACTATAGCTTGTTTACAGTCACCATTAGGAAACCCCAGGTGATGCAAATTGCAAAGCTGTATAAATTCTCTAACTCCCCAAGCCTTAACCCAACAATCAGCAGCCATGAGCTCCTCTAAGCAGCTGCCTAGCACTCTGGAAAAAAAATATTTAGGAGGTTAGAAGAAGATAGCAAAGTGTTTCTGGGTAGCTATTTCCTCAGTTCGTAATGTTATTAAGAAATGGCGGTTAACAGGAACGGTTGAGGTCTGGAAGACCAAGAAAACTTTTTGAAAGAACTGCTCAGTGGATTGCTAGAAAGGCAAATAAAAACTCCAGTTTGACTGCAAAAGACCTTCAGGAAAATTTAGCAGACTCTGGAGATGTGGTGCGCCATTCTGCGTGCATTGACACCTGAACGAATATGACCTTCATGGTAGAGTGAGTAGCAGAAAGCCTTTTCCCGCATTGCCGCAAGTTTGCAAAGGAACATGTACAAGTCTTGTGGACTGATGAAGTCAAAGTAGAACTTTTTGGCCACTATGAGCATGGGGGTGGATCGATCATGCTTTGGGCTCATGTTGCAGCCAATAGCACCAGGAATGTCATTTATAGAGGGAAGAGATACCCAATCAGATCTTGTGTCAGATGTCTTGGGCTCACCTACTCTACAATCTGACTAGTTATCTCTCTGAATCAATTTTTTTTGTTCTGCCTTCAGAAAATATTAGTATAAGTAAAACTCCCATGAGCTGACTTTACCTTTGTTCACATACATTTAGCCCAGACTACCTTAAATGTGACAAGTTATCCACCTAAGCAAGAAATACTGCTTCATGGTATAACAATAACTAAGTTTTTTCCCTCTCTTGCCCTCTATGTTCTTGTATGTGCAAACCATCTTTCATACATGCAGATGTGCTCTTAAAGCTATAGAGTAAAGCTACAGTAATAGCTTTATTTGGTGAAACAGCATCTTTATTTAGCTATGACATAAACAATCATATTGATTTGCTGTGATTGTAAATATGGCATGTTAATATTTTGTTTTTCTTCCTTTTTAGTGTCTGTTATCTGGGGAATACATCCTTGAAAAAAGTGAGTACAGTACTGGATAGACTGCTTTAGATATCAGCATGTGCAGTAGTATATTGTAAATGTATTTATTGTATGTATTCTCAGTTTAATGATCTCATTTAACCACAAATAGATTTTAAAAAATGTCTTCCTCAGATCTGTGCCTCATCACAATATCTAAGCTCTGCAGGCAGTTGCTTTGACCCCACGGGACAGTTGCATGCCTTTCTAAATTAACCATAGGTAGAATCCAAAAAAAAAGAATATATAAACCTTTCAAAAATGATCAGTAGATAGAAATAGGATACATCTGAGCTAAATTTCAAGTGTCATAGGAAATGGTCTGAATACTTAATTTAATGTGAAGCCTCAATTTTTTAATGAATTTGCAAACATTTTCGATTTTTTTTCCAGCCATTATGTGGCGTTGAGTGTAGATTGATGAGAGAAAAAAGGCTGCAACATAACAAAATGAGAAAAAGTGACGTCTGAATCCACTGTATATTCCCTCTTTTTATATAAATTTAATTTTAATATAAAAATTTTGTCACTTAGTTAACCTAGTATGCATTAACAGAGTTAATTTCAGTGGTGGGCTACCAAGAACCAAATTAGCAGACTGTGAAAGTACTCATGACTGTAAATCAGTATTGTTTTGTGCTTTTAACTAACAAAGAGACGGCGAGGGATGATGAGGGTCTGTTAGCGATATGGACGCCAAAACTTAGATCTTGGGACCCAGCTCATTTCGACGAGGAACTGGTTTGGCTGTAGCTAAACTAAGTTTTCGGTGTCACTGGTTTTTCACTTTAGCTGGCTGATATACTCCAGGAGAGCTGCAGGGAATAGTAGTTAGATAAATTACTAAAGAATAGTACAATGATGCAATGATTTAGGCAGTGGCCCACAACGTGTAGGGGGAAATTGTACACAGCCAGCTGATGAAAGTGAATTGTGTCTGTACAAAGATAATTGTTTTCTTTAGTCTGCAAAATGCCTTAGATTTTACATTTTGTGCAACAACAAAAAAAAACTCTTTAAACAAGTTTTCTCAAGTTATCCGTGAAACATACACTCATCTTTATAGACGATATTTACCAGCCCTGCTTTAAATCAGTAGAAGTGATAGATTAATTTAAACACATTGTTACGTGCTGTAAGGTACATGTCTGTTACACTTGTACCCCTGCAAAATACACTCCTGTTTGCCCTGAGCCTGTGTTGTGTACTGTGTCCTGCTGTGTTTTTTGCCCGCACCCACACCCTTCCTGTTACTCCCCAAACCCCCTAGATTGGGGTTCGTAACACATAAAAAGAACATAGTCAGGTTTCTTATGAAACACTATTCCATAGAGTTATTTTTTATTATAACCTGTTTCTTTCTTTCAACATTTTCCCCGGATTAGACGAACAGCCCGAAAGGAAGAAAAGAAAAATATCTTTGAGGAGGCTGTCAGTGCAGAGACCAGCTGACTGTGAGTAGAAGTAATAATCTCATTATAGCTGCAAAAAGAAGGTCATTTTAAAAATTGCACCAACAGCAGTGAACGAACTGTAGCAGGGTATGGGTTATCAGGGTCCATAACTAATATGTTCGCAGTTGCCTCCATCTCAACTGAAATTTCTTCATGGCCCCCTGCATCTACTTCCTCAGACTCAACTGACCAGCGGGTTCAAGGTACTGAGAAATAATAATAATAAAAAAACGTAATTAACATTGCGTTTAGTTAAAAACAAATAATAATATTCACAAACATATTCTTGTTTTCTTGGCACAGAAATTCCAAAATTGTTTGAAAATTTGGAAAGAAGAGTCCTCCTCAAGCTGAACCAAATGGAAACTGACGTCAAAAATACAATTGGGACCATGCTCCAAACCACAGCCCATTCAAGCACGTCAACTGGTATAGACATCACTGAACTACTAGAGGAACCTTGTAAGACTGTGGAAGAACTGGAGAACCTGTGTAGCCAGCTGAAGGATGGGGAGTTTCGTAAGAAGATGGTAAATGCTGACTGTTATGAGCAGTTAAGACTGTGCTTTCATTTCTGTTAACTAGGCCTATGTGTCTTAGTAACTGTTTATTCTTTTCTCTGTTTTGTAGATTACATATCTTTGTCTCCAGGGTGGAGGCACTTTAGGGGATGGCATCAGGCGAATGCTGAAGAAAATTGGGGGGTATTCCTTATGGGCCCTATACAGCTACAAAGGCAGAAAGGGGAAGCGGGCATTTCAGCAGCTTACAATCAATGATGTCATCATACGTAAGTTTCATAGCCGCGTCTCGTGACCTTTGAAGAAATGCATTTGTTTTAGCAAATTCCGACAGGAATATTTGGATTTGTGTTTTATGTCAAGGTTCATGCAACAAAATATACCCACAACAAAACTGCCAGAGTGTGGAGGATATGATAGCTGTGACACTGAAACATGCCCCTCATCGTGGGAAAACAAACTATCCGGTACATTTTTTGACATTATTGTTGCTTGTCTATTTATTTACTATTCAATATTTGATAAAAAAAACTGTCTGTAGGCTGTTCTGGTGGACATGCCACCAGTGATTTGAAATGTATTTAACAATCTAAATATAAATAAATATAAAAAGTAAATAAGTAAATAAATAAAATAAGAAATAAAAATAAATATAAAGTAGCTTCTAAATGTGGCCTACTGTATATTTGCATTGGATTTCTTTGACATTTTTAGTTTTAATTAATAGAGTGTTGATTTTAGTAAGTTATCATTGAATGCACTGCGTGTCCATCAGTTTCAAGATATCCTAACCAGGTTATAATCCTAATGTTTTAAATATAGGACCCTCATGAAATCTTTTTTTAAAACTAGTTTTCTAAAATAAAACCCTTTAGTTTTCTTTCTGAGTGTATTATTTAAGCTCTGCCTACTAGAACGTTGACTTACACATGTACTGAACTACCGGTATAAAATAAGAATCTATGGTAGATGCTTTTTATCGAATGACTTAATTTGTTTTGCTTCCCCCGTTCCCCCTGTTAGACTCCTCCACCTGCTAGAGAAGTGCTGGAAGAAGAGTGATACACTCAGGCACAAACTGAAAATCGATATCAATTTAAAAATATACAAATTAAATCAACATGTTCTAGTTTTGTTCTAGTGTTGTCTTTTGCTCATTAAATAAATATCCTTTAAATATATCCGGTTATGATATGGTTTAATTTATCCATCCATTTTCCACAACCACTTATCCTATTCAGGGTACAAGGCAGGGAACAACCTAGGACGGGACAGCGACCCATCACAGGGCCGACTCACAGACCTATGGGCAATTTGGTAACTCCAGTTAACATCAGCATCTTTTTGGACTGCCGGGGAAACCAGTGTACCCAGGATGTACCCCACGACGACACAGAGAGAACATGCAAACTCAACACCGGGATAATTATCGTTCACGAAAACTAGTGAAATAACGAAAACTAAATGTGAAAAAAATGTGAAATAAAAACGAGGCTACACAAAAACACAATAACTAATTGAAACTATATTGTATGTTAACAAAACAAACTAAAATAAACTACAAAATTTTTGGCATAACTCTAGGTGGATGATTTCTTTCATTTTTTTTTATTTCGGTACTTTAAGGTGGGACTTGAAATGCTTTCTTTGATGATTGGTTATGCAAATAGCCTGCTTTTGAAACACAATACAACCGGCATCTTGAAAAAAGTTACAAACTCAGAAAATAAAATATTGATAAAGTAAAAAAATAATAATTGGATACAATTATTGGTTGGATACAAAAAGATCAGGATGACGTGACGAGAAATTTACAAAGTATTTTGTATATGTACTACTACTTGTATGTACTAGGACAGCACTGTATTATATTGTTGTAAATATTAGGGTATATAAAAAAATAGGAGTTTAACATAAATTTCTCACAGACCCATCTAAGACTGATTTAAATAGCAAAGATGAAAATGATTATGATTGTTTCAAGGAACGCATGCAGCATCCATGCAAAAGAGGCAGGGGTAAACGTAAAATTCTTTTTTTGGGGATAACAGGTCGCTAAGTGGGCTAAGCCTCTGGGCCTGTGATCAGAAGGTGGTCGCTTCAAACCGCTTCAGCTCCTCCTGCTGGAGTTTTGAAATTTAATTTCAGTTTAGTTTTTTTGTTTTTTGCTTTTAGTTTCATTCTTTAACAGTAATAACCATGCTGTTTACAGGAGAGGGGCGTTGGACCGATGACAGGGACTCTGATCCCTGATCCGTCCCCCCACTTTTGAGGGGAGAAAAATAACAAAACTTTTATAGTTAGCATCCCATTGCGATATTTTTTAAACCATTTTTTAAGCCCTTTTTTGTATTGAGAGGTAAACAGTTAATCCCTCCTCCAAAATGCACTGCAGCCACCAAAACAGTTAATCCATGCCTCAAAAGAGACCGAAACATTAGCATCTAATACCGTTTTGGAAGAACACTACATTGCACACCAACAAATGGCCACCAAAACAGTAGCAAAAGATGGCGTTATGTAAAATATAATATGGATCATCCGTAAAGAATACCATCTGTAAAGTGACTCTAATTTCATTTTTCACAAGCATTGTATTACAAAAGAGAACACTGCTTCACGCTATAAAATGTCCAGGAATATACAAACTGTGTTGCAGTATATTTAATGCCTTTTATTAATTCCTGTGGTATCATTACAAAATATTCATTGGCAGTTTTCAAAAATAAACACAAAAAAGCAATATATCCCCCCCCCCATGAAATCTTGGGCTTGTCCATCACGTTCATGTGCCTTATACTGATGGTGCAGTTTTATGTGTTGTACTCTAGAGGGCAGTGTAGTATGAGTTGTTTTCTCTGTTTTCATTATCTTGTACTCCATCACTGGGCCAGGATCAGCTTTGAGGTATTGTGCCTAACAGTACAAATTCGGTTGCTGGAGAAGTACCATGGTTAGCCTTCAAAGTATTTTGATTACATCAATTTCCTTTATGAACAGCGCAGGGTTTTTCAGTGAGGCCCAGCGCATCCAAATGTCAAGGCTGAGGGCCATTAGAGAAAAGTTTGTTCAGCTGAACAATGTAATACGGTGCGGTGGCCTTGAAAGCTTTTGTATAACCTTTACAACAAGGCTTTTATTAAATTTCTATTAGGAAAAGTATTATATTCTATGTCTACATTTGCAATTCTAAAAGGTTTCTGCTAGATCAATGTTCTTGGCTATTTAGCAACCCACAAAATGGCACAGCCTGCAAAGGTTCATTAACACATATGACTGTTTCAATATCATTTCTACCTAAAACGTTCAAACTGAGGAAGCCATTAAAGGTGGACTTTCTGATGTGGTCAGTAAAATACATTTTAAAAACTGTTGCCCTATTGGTGTCCTGTTTCAGTAATTTTCATTCCAGCTGGTTGTGTATTTTCACAGGTTTGACATAACTACAGTGAAGAGCTCAGACCATTTGCAGTTGGTGACTCCATGCTGTGACTGATTGAATTTTGCTATAATTATAGATTCTAGGTCATATTGAAACAATTCTGCCTACACTTTCTTTTGTTTATCAGTTAGAGGTAAACCCCTGAATTTTAATAATCCCTAAGGAAAACAATGGGAGTGGTTTGTGGCTCTCTGAGTTCGGACCCTGTGCTTGTAATCAGAAGGCTGCCAGTTCAGATGCCACAGCTACAGGAGTTCCATCACCTTTGCATTCTTAACTCCCAGTAGCTCCGGGGACTGGCTGGCCCTGCTCTCTCACCTTCTGTTATATGTCACTTTGGACATTAGCGTCTGCTGAATGAATGTAAAAAAGCCTTATGTTCATTGGATGGTAAAATTAAAAAAATCTGGCAGATGCAATGCCTGTTAGTCATATTAACAGACATACTGGATGTCTGTTTTATGGCAAGGCAATGTAGGCTTCCATTCAGTGCTATGAAGCTCCACAGTCCTGGGGAATGGGTGTCCATTGCCGAAGGAGGACCATACGATCATACCGTGTTGGGATACAATGGCCGAAACCATTATGGTGTGTTACTGGTAATGCAGTGTGAACATCACAAGTATTTCATAATTAATTCCCCCCGAAATAGGTGACGCAATCAGCCATTCTTGTTGTTTCCACATTTTTTCAGCCTACGCTGATTTATTATATAGCATTTTTTAACATTGTTACTAATGCTAGATGGGATTAAGAAATATCGGAAAACAGGGTTAGAGAGGAAATCCACACCATAAAAAGTCATCTGGAGGCTGTGACGTGGTCTGGGCAGGCCGTCCACCGGGGAAACAGCTAACCCCTATTGACGTGGTTAAGCGGGTCAGAGAGGATTTGGCAAAGGCACAGTGAGCTATGATGATGGTCTGGCTCAGTGGCACGCGGTTCTGTGAAATATCAGATTTACAGGAAGGCTTGGTGTCAGTTGACTAATGCAAGCCATCTACTCATAACACAAACATAAATCTGGATATAAAAGCCATCAGAAGGAGTGCATAGATAGCAGAAGAGTCTCCCCTAAATACTGTATTTGGTATCTGGGCAACTTATTTTGCTGTCTGACACAATGGCATTATTTAAAAGCATAGATAAAAAAAAAAAAACATGAATCTCTGCAGGTCAGCCTTGCCTCATGAGCGAAAACGTAGAGAATTTTTGTACTGTGGTCATAAATGTAAAGTGTTTCCGAATACAGGAGGGTGGAGATCCTGGCCCAGCATGAAACCCAGAGATATATCTCTGGAAAGACTCCTAGCCTTTTCTATTGTCTGCAAGTGACAAAGTATAACAAATCTCTATTGCGAAGAAATATAATATGTACATTTGACCTGCTGAAAAAAACATTAATATTCACAATCTGTAATTTTTAGTGCAGTGCAGTGCAATGCAATACAATTTTATTTATATAGCGCATTATCACAACATTACATTGTCTCAATACGCTTTACATTTTCTCTGCCACATAAAGACCCCCCAGTGAGCAAGCTAAAGGCGACAGTGGAAAGGAAAAACTCCCAAGGAGGAAGAAACCTTGGGAGGAACCAGACCCAAAGGGGGAGCCCATCCTCCAGGGGCTGGCAGAGGAAGCCCTAACCCTAACCAGACCCAAAGGGCTCCCCCATCCTGTTAATTAAAATTATTTTCTGCAAGTTTCCCTTATCTCCTTTTATGGTATGTTTGAGGGTTAGTTTGTTTTATGTAAATGAACAAATTTAGTAGGAAACAAGGATCACTAACTCTGATGTTTGTGGGATTTATAAGATGGATTTCATGCTGCTAGTTATGGTATGGAAACATGGAAATAACTGAGTCTTCTGAAGAAAACATATAAATAAAAAAAAACTAATTAAATAATAAAATAAAAATTGCATATCACATAAAATAAGGATTTTTATTTTATTTTTTGGAAACTAGCAAAACATACACTCAATACAAGAAAAAAAGTTAAGCACCCAGATGGATTGGTTGAAATTAAGTGACTCTGAACGTGGTGAAAGGTCATGTGACTGTATCGCGTTGATTATAATATCAGATCAAATGGACAACAGCATAGGCATACAGTTGGCAGCATGGGCCATGTCACTAGGGTGTAAAGACTAGTGACAGACCAGGAAAGACCAGGAGTGCTGTCTCAGGAGGGGTAAGACATGCGGATGCAGGATGTCACTGACACCACTTGTCATCAGTCCATGCCTCCCAGTTACGGTACCACTCCAAACGCAGCCACCCTTGTTGTCACTGTGTATATTTACAGAATGTTAGCCAAAATACTATTGAGTTTTCCATGACCTATATTTATTTATTTTTCCCTCACAAAAGTTAATGCATTTTTAGTTTATCTCACTTTTGTCTTGGAAGTTGTTACAATGGTAATGAGTCCTTATCTTGGAAGCCTACTCCTTATCTTGAGGGTAAAATCCTTCTCTGTTGTTAAGATTTGTTTCATATATACTTAGTACTATAATATGCTTGATACAGTACAGAGTACAATACAAAATACCAGTATTCTCATATGGTGTGGCAATTTCTTATTAAAACAACGAGAAGTGCTTGGTATTCTGGAATATCGACTAGTGATGTATCTGAGTCCACATTAATGAAGTATGAGTCAAGACCATAAGAATCCGAATCAAGACCGAGTCCATCGGGGGTCAGCAGCGAGGTTGGACACTGTTTCCCGAATGTGGCCACGCCCCCACACCCGGTTTAGCTGTCTGTCTTTGAGTTTTGGATTTTCTTGTCTGGTTTACTTACCCAGACTAGCCAGTTTCCTCGGTGTGAGGAAATGGCCATGTTATTTTTAAAACATTACCTTTAGTTTACAACCATTCCCAATTGTGTTTGTGTTTGCAGTTTTAATAATAAATTATTTTAAAACAATTCCGTTTTCCCCGCTGTGCCAAAATTGCACTAAACTCAAAACTGAGATTTGTGTCAAACTCTGAATCACACCCCAATTGTCAATGATGTTCAATACTGGCATTCCATGGTATGTTTCTTTTTACTGTATGCTCCTTATGGTTTATGTCCACGTGCACAACACCGAAAAAATATCGAAGCTAATATAAGAAATCCGGGGGGGCGTAAATTATGCTATGGACGCGCATGGACTCAGCAAAATTTTTGGAGATTTGAGGTTTGAGTTTGAGTCAAGACCAAGTAAAAA
>JAODKN010000127.1:8183796-8196463 GCA_026774425.1 Petrocephalus zakoni | reverse complement strand
AAATTTATTTATTTATATTTAAAATAACCAAGATTGACCAGTTCAGATATAGATGCTAAAATAAAACTAAAACAGAAGCATAAAGTAAAATAACATGTACATAAAATATGATTTAACTTTAAATAGTAAATAATAAATAATAATAATAATAGCAAATAAAATAAAAAGAATAAATAAAATTTAATTAAATGTTATCAACACATCAGCCACAACTCGTGTTAAAAGCTAATGAAAAAAGTGAGTCTTTAGGCGAGACTTAAAGTTGTCTAAGGACTGGACCATTCTAATCTCCAGGGGCAGTGCATACCACGTCGCATAGCGTCTTAGGTACTCCGGTATGTCCATTATATTAGGAGGAAAGTTAATAGTATTCCCGTACCTGGACCACGTCACCACCAAAGCTCAAATATTTAGAAGAGCTCGGTGATCACAAGCGAGTAAGGCTGAGATGTCATGAAAACATATAGTCATAAATAACGCTACGGCTAACAAAAATATAAGAAAGTGGGGCCTACTGCACGAATCGCCAAACACGCTGACGCCATCTTGGTTCCTACCCCCAATGCTGCTAAAGTCAGGTTAGGGCTGGGTAGTGGCTAAGGGTGCTGCGATTGGGATTCAGGTTACATCCCTAGAAATGAATGGACGGTCCTAACTATGACAGGAATACAAACTTGCATGTGTGTTACAAGAGAGGGTAATTCCTGAAGGTAGGATTTAACTGAAATCCAAGAATGACTTTCTTTTTAATGCCACTGAGGGTGTTCGTAAGAACTCATTAAGCCAAAGACAATGTGACCCCGGAGAGAGTTTGAGGGAGTTGGTCCCCACCTGCACCCTCTTTGGATGATGGTGCTTCAGAGTTTGAGCTGTTGTTGGTGAAAGAGAAAGAGCATTAGCCTCTGTTAGCTACTGACTGCAGGGAGCCATCAAGCACATAACAACCTCGACAATAGTCTCTTCCCATAATGCATGTGTGCTTCCATGTGTCAGTTCATATTTTGCCGGAACAAGAATAACTATTTGTCTAAAAAAGCGCTGCATTATTATATAAACAGAAAAAAAAACAACTTTTCTGTTCTTTTCCACAAACCCATATCCAGAAAAAATGCTTCTCATTAGGCTGAGGCATAGTGCGTGTGACCTCTGACCTGGAAGACTTTTCCCACTCCAGTTTCCTGTTTCGTTGAATCCCCTTCCATAACATTCATGCCCATTAGAGGGGAAGCAGTAGAGGTCCTTTGGCTGCTCTCTTGGGTCCTGAGGCTCTTTGAAGGAGGTTTCTTTGCTGGGTACATGCCATTTTGTTCCATTCATCTGCCATACTATATCTCGGACTCCATGTCTATACCATTATCAGCACTAAATTAAATGGCTTTCCTTGCCTTTGGGACTCCTTTTGTTTCAGAAGGCTATGTGACCATGGATGATGGATGTTCCTTACTGAAATAAAGAATGGCAGGATAGTTACTTCCTGAGCATTCCATACGTCTCTGGGATCCTCTGACTATAGAAGATGCAGACCCTTCGTAGAAAAGAAGTCTTCCAGTGCTACTGGTCCACTGTTTGATTCCAGTCATTCGCTTGCATCCTTTGTGACCATCTTCGGCAATGCTGGTCCACCAGTCTCTAGGCAGGTTGTGCTAGCTGTTTCCTGCTGGAGGAGGAAGACATGCCACAAAGGTGTTGCTAAAAGCAGATGATGGCTCTTAGTGTGCGTTTAAGAGACACATGTTAAGAAAACGCACAAGAAGACCATGTTAAGGGGCATCTGAAATTGCATACTTATGCATAGTATGTGGATGAGACTGTAGGCGAACGGTTCCAGGATGACATACCCTAAATTCCTAAATGTGTGTAACTGATGGATGCTACATATTCCCACAAGGCCGCTGGAGCCAGACTCCAGAACCTCATTTACTCTGAAACAAGATGAGTAAGTGCATTCGCTGTACAAATTTAATTAGAAAGCAATACCCAGTCACATAGGTTGACTCGAATATGTATTTTTTTTTGTTGATAGTTTTTAATACTTTTTTGCTTTCACAGGAGTCAAGCTACATCATTAATTAACATCCGGGTCAGGTAATTTGCAAGACGGTGACTGCAGTAGGTCCCAGTGCATGCAAACTGTTCTCATGCATACATGCAGTACATACTGTGTTAACAGCAGTGGGCTTGTAATGAAATGCAGTATATACTATGTAAGTATGCGATTTCAGATGTACTGTGAGTCTCTATATGGGGGGCAGTGTGTGGCTCAGTGGGTTAAGCCTCTATGCCTGTGATCAGGTAATTGAGGGCTAGAATCTCGTAGTTGGCAGTATAGACATATTGCCATTGGGTCCTTGAGCAAGGCTCGTAACCCCCAAAAAATGTTCCAAGGGTGCTGGATAAATAGCTCACCCTCAGACCCCAAGCTTCGTTCTCACCAATATATGTGTGTGTGTCTCAGAGAAGGACGAGATAGGATACGTGAAGACTCGGGAATTTTAATGTACTTGCGCAGATGCCAAATAAAGCATCATTTCAGAATGGCCTAACGGGTAATGAAAGGCATGAATACTAAAAAAACAGCAATGGAGAGCAGTGCGGTTTATACTCAGCGCATTGCTGCTGCGGCATGGGGGCAAAAGAGACCAGGTCAGGTTGTATGTCATCCCTCCCTGAGGAGGTTGATCAAAACAAACATTCCCGAGTCCTCTGGCCTTGAAACTGAGCCATTAACCACTAATTAATTAAGCTGCTTGCACACTACTCCAGAAATTATCCATACCTGTATTGAAAGGCCGCATGCAGAGACTGTGTAGAGGTACAGGCTAATGGACGAGGCCACGACATATTAATAGGAAAAGCCCAGCCGGAGGTAACGTATGGATGCCCGCTGTTAATAATGCATGAGACCAGCCCTGTCTTATTGCAGGCTGTCGGCAGTGCACACACACTCTCTGTAACTGAACATTAAGGACTGTTTTGTAACTGCTGCATTTACAAAGATTTGAAAAAATTATTATTTTTTTTCTCAAAAATATTTTTTCATTTATCGGGGCTGCATTTTTTACGCGGCATTATGAAACCTGTTCCATTTTATCTGGGAATAATATTTTTGCAATGCCATGAATGCATTATTCTTTTGAGATATGAAAGCCCTTTAAGTAGGATTTGATATTTCATTTCACAGCATGTACTTGTGGGATAACATCGTGTTTTGAATTCAGGTGGGAAATACATACCGGCTCTGATTCTGGGGTCTCGGATGGGTAACACCCATGACCCCTGGACATATATGTGTCTGGCTTTGTGTATATGTCTGAAATCATTCATTCTCAGCCCGTTCGTGGCTTCTTATTCTATTCGAATGAAGAGACTGAAAACAGGATTACCAACTGTGAGATTCTCCGTACATTGCGGGTGTTTCTGTAATTTACACACAGGTGCGGGTGTTTCTGTGATTTACACACAGGTGCAGACATACCAAAAAAAAGTCTACAGTTGTGTTGTCAAGTCCCAGTGGAAACGGTGCACTCTGTGAAAAGCATTGACACCAAGCTGTCAGTGTGCTAATTACGGTTTGTTTCAGTCAACGGCCATTTGTGATCAGTGTGGGCACATCCCAGCATCCCCCATTCCCGAAAATAAGGCTTTCCACCTTTCCAAATGTCAATTCCTCTCCTCACTGAGTACCCGCTGTCCACAAAAATCATTATGCAGTAGCGACCTCCTTTGCCTTACCACTTTTCTTTATCCTTTATTCTTTTTTTGGCGCTGAGGAGATACTCCCAAATGAATCCAATTGATAGGATATGATTAAATTTGAGGACAGTAGGTGGTTGTCAGAAAGCGCTTTGTATCGCTGTACTCTTTCCCAGCCTGAACAGACTGAAAGTATTTATACAGCAAAAATTCAGGCATGCATATTTTATAGCCCTGAAACTTAAACAAGGTTAGAATTCAATTCCCCAACATTTTTATTGCGGACGTTCTTTGTGCATGAGGCAATTCTAACCACAAATGCAAAATATGGGGCTTAAGGGAGATTTATGGATGGTTATTATTGCAGAGTCACACTTTCTTCAGCTGTAATGCCGTTAAGCCACCCTGAAATCCCAGTTATTTATTTTCTCTGCTTTTGATTCTTTTGCATCTGTCTGAAATGGGCATGACTCTGATGATCCACAGCCATGCTATCGGCACTGAAGGAGGGGAATATTTTTCTAAGTGAGCTGCGAAGAGTGGAGGAAGAGCAATCAGAGTGTCTATGGTGCTACCAAGAGTCTCTCTGCTGCCTCTGCTCCAGCGCACCGAGCCGGGACAGCCTATGGAGACCACCACGGCCTAACTAAGGCGCTCCAGTTGTCTGCTGTGCCGCTACTGGAGCCCGGAGACGGCAGTAACTGGTGCTAATGGGAAGCCTGCTGGGAAATCAGCCAGTGGGGCAAACGCTGCAGAATTCTGCCGCTTTTGACAAATTTCAGTGGTGTCATGGCTTCTAGGGTCTGCATTGCAGGAAATCGCATGCGCTGACTGTGTTTGACTTTGTAATTTAATTAGCTGGCGATCCACTGGCCTGTCCGACGCAGTGGGATAAATGCTGAACTCCCTGCGCCATTACCGCTATCGATCATGCACCGAGGCAGCAGGCATGCACGTCTCGCCTGGTCACATGACACGGCTTGGCGCATTGAGTAGCCCATCACTTGCTATAGACATCCAGAAACCTCACAGGAGTATGACAAGTCCCTGGAGGGGTGGAGCCGAGCAGAAAGACCCATGTGCACGCTGGTACCGGCTGCATGGTCTCATTAGATGGAGGTGAAAGCTTTTCCAGTGTGATCACTGGAATTCACTCAATACACTAAGTGCTACTCTGAGCGGACATGCTAAGGGCTCCAAATCAAACGCATTGCCATTTCAATCCAAGCAGGGCCTTCTGTGTGACCGGCAGCTGCCGGAAGCTCCGGCCTCCTCTTACTGGTTTAGCAGAAATACAGTTTCTAAAAGGTCAATTGACAAGTTTGACACAGTCAGGCATACCTTAAACATTTATAATGAAAACCCCTCCAGTACCCAGACATCTTGTTACAGTTTCATTTTCAATCATCTCTTTCTTCAGTTGCTTGCTAGTTCTGTTGTGATATTTCTATCACACTCCACACTCTCTATCCTCAAATTAAACTCGAAACCTCTTCCTTGCTGGTACGGTATGGTGTTTATTCTCGCATGAATTTTTATAGCGCTGCATCCCTCGACAAGTTATGCTAGCAGGAAGCTTTTGGAATGGCACTGTTTTCATTTTCTCATGATATTGCATAAAAAATAAACACATACATTGTAAATATCACAGGTTTTCATATTGGGGCATCCTTTTGCAATACTGGTTTTTGCTAATCATGTACTGATGTTGCTGAGGAGTCAGTGGATGAAGGGCGCTTTACCTTAGTACGGCCCACAATATGCTACAATAGGTGTTACTAAATGTACTAAATGAAAATTGGAACCATGGCCAGCATTCATTAGAAAGAGCATTGTTCCTGAAATTAAACAGCCCCATACAGATTATCAGTGCAGCCAAAATTGTTGACCCTTTAAACAGCTGTTGTCGGGACGGAGGAAGATCTGGCAAAGTACATGGTTGTGAATATGCAATTTCACTACGATGTACAACATAAAATACATTAATTGATACAAGCTGTTTCCAAAATTTGTATGACAGGCATGGTTGTTATACCCCTGCTGTTCAGCCTGCAAGCGCCTTGCTAACCCATGAATATTCTAATCTGAAACATATCCCCCACATAAAACATAGGGGACTGTGTGTGTGTTTACAGGGTGGTCCACTGGAGGCTGAGCCCTACAGCCAGGGCATTCACAGTAAAGATCCCTGGTGTCTGTATCTGAGATATGGGATTAGAGCCAAACTCTGTAATGAAAGCAGCCTGCATCGATGGAAAATTAAAGGCCTCCTGGGGGGGCACATACATTAATAACTGGCAGGTGGACTGGAAAAGAATGAGTAGCAAGAGTATTTACTCACAGTAACAGAATACTCACATGGTGGAAGTGGGAGGATCTCTGTTCGTTCACCTCAAAGGAAGACATTTGTGGAGGTTCTGAAATTAATATAAACAAATAGACATGTGCACATTGTACAGAATACAGATAAACAATAAGATCCATCCACTGTTCAATCACTTACCTTGGACTGCCTGTCCATCACTGGGCACATACATACTACAGGAAATGAAGTGCCGTCAATTAGCTTAAATACATGTCTCTGGACTGAAGGAAACCAGAGGAAACCAGGGAAAGCATGCAAACTCCAAATATATATACCAAACAGAGGCAGGACTCAAACCCCCAGCCAGAGGTTACCTGTCAAGCCATCACGCCTTCATACAAATACTACTCATACTACTCAAATAGGCGCATTATATCCAAACTAGAGGCAGCCAATCAATCCACCGCGCTGTGGTGTTAAAGAACTTCCTATTTACAGTAACATGCTGGGCCGTAAACTTTCAGAGGTTAAATTAAAGATGGATGCAACAACCACCTCTATAGAAAAACAGGTCCTTTAATGGGAGACACAAATTGCAAAGGGCGTTTATCAGTGATCTTCTAATTTAGACTCCCCATTGTTTCACAGGGTCTGTCAGAGGAGGCTGGATAATGCTACTAAACCGAATGTCTCTCACTCAGGGCACGGACGTCCGAGGCAGATTATGCTCCAGTATCAGGGCTCTGAATAAGAACTGGGCATGTAAGCAGTGCTGTGTCAGAGATGCTGCCTTTTGGGAATTAGAGCTATGACGACCTGAACTGTAGCTGACGGATAGGTATCTGAAGCGAATGTCATCATGCATCTGATTCTCCTACGATGTGTAATGGTACGATGTGGAGCTCGTGCACCATCGCTCAAACCATGCATTTGTGTGGCCCTGTTGGCCACAAACAGGCACTACACTACATATTAAACACATTCCTTAAAACCTCCTTTACTCTTTTAGTGAAGCAGCATGTTATCCTAACCAGCTGGTTAGCCATGATCTCAGACTTGCTTGCTATTTATTTAGTTTGAAACTTCTTTTGCGGTGGGGGCGGGGGGGGTTGACTTTTTGAGTGGGACATGAGAAACAATAAACATGCCCCTAGTTGTGTGGTGCGGAGGAGGAAGCCCCCCCTCAGCTCACTTCAAACATAGTGAGGATGGTTGGAAGGAACAAACCCCTGCAGCTTTAATAAAAGTAGTCATTCGTTTTTATTAATTTTCAGTTAAGGCAATCCAATACAAAGCATCTCACACCCCACTGTATGTCGACGATAATGTACAACAAGGAAAACATAAGTGCCATGCTAATAAAAGACCAAGAACAATAGAGCACTAGGGTGGCAAAAAAATAATAAGAAATAAACAATAAACCTGAAAAAGGAGAAAAGAAAAGCCATAATAATTGTGACATGCTGGGCGGCTATAGTTTTCCATTAGAATAATCTCCATAGAAACAAGTCAAAAACAGGAAGTCCCAAGCACAAGACAGGAAGTGCAGCGGCCCCGCGGGCGTGCAGCCATTCTGAACGCTAACATGCACGTTTGCCACATATCCTGGTTTGTTACAGTATGTTACACATGTGGGTGGGGCCGGTCCCCCCGCCAGCAGCTAAAAGCCCGCCATGTCCCCAGAGGATCGTGGAGAGACACTTTGCCTAATGGGGATGGAATGAACACCACATTGGGTATGAAAAGCGAGACGGAAAGACTGGTATTCCTGCAGTTAAACATTCCTAACACCTTAACATCACACTTCAAATCTTCCAAAAAGTCACCCACTACATATGTCCGAAAAAACTATAAAAACTCTCTCTATTTATAACAATTGTACATAAGTATGATAAAACTCTTTTAACATAAATTTAAATACTTATTAAATTATGCCCTGTGTATAACACTGAATAATCTATTCAAAGATAACCTTAAACGATCTAATCAATCTCATAATGACTTACACCATAGCAGATAAATGAAGCATTTATGCTATTCATCAAAACAATGAGGATGCCTGTGTTTTGGGTGAGCATCTATAAATGTATACTGAAAAGTATTCTGGGAATTCATAAACTGACGGTTCTCCCAGGGCGAAAGTCCTGTTTGTCCACAGATTATCTGACTGGCGTTTATCTATTATTGTTAGCATTAGCATTGCTAGCATTGTTGTCTTCTCCATTTCTGGAAGGAGAATTTTTACAAAACTGACACGTTTAAATCGACTCCCATAGTGAATCCAACGTATAAATCACACAGCACTGTTGTGACAATGAAAGACAAGCGTAAAACAGGAAAAACAAAGCCTTGGTGCCAGAGACTCAGCAGGTAAATTCATATGTTTGTGATTCTAAGAGCCTAATTAGGTGCCATAAATATTGTTAAAAAGCCCAACACTCCAAATGAGTCACATTAGTTAAAAATCATAAACTCACATTTCATCTAAATTGCGCTGATTGACAATTAATTCCCCCTTTTTAAAATATAAAAAAAAAAATAATAAAAATCGTACGCTTCATTTGACTGGGATGCAGGAACAGAACAGGGCCGGGTTTCGTAGATCTTTTGCGTTTCCATGGCAATCGCACACCGGCACCTTGCCCGCAGACTCCGCAATTAATGACATCCCGTTGGCCCTGGCTGCGCTAATTAACCGGGCAGAGCTGTAAATGGGGTCAGCCGAGTGTGGCGTCGGAATAGCGCTGGAACACAGGAAAAGGTTCCATGAGCGGAACACTTGTAAATTTGTTTGCAGCTCTGTCCCTGTGACAGACCTGTAGCACATAATAACCATCAAAACAATAATAATAATCAAGGAACAAAGGTGGCCGTCACTGATTGTGTGACCTGCAGGGGAAATAACACCTACAAATTAACCTTCATGTTTCGAAAATTACCAGTTACTACACACAGCTGAGAGTGCAGCTGGAACCTGGCTAAATCCATTCACCATGTATTTGGCTTTGTTGGTGCCCGAGTGGTCCCCATAAGGCCAGGGAACACTTTTTTGGAAGTCTTATTTTTCCAGATTATAATGGAAGTGGACTTTTCATTTCGATGAATACTTCATTAATTCTCCCTGAAATCCCATGGAGACCAGGAGTTCTCTACAGTTCATTAAAAGCTGCAGGGAACCTTCCCTAAAGAAAAGGAGCAAAGTGAAATGACTATTAAACAATGGTGAAAATGGTACCCTAGGTGGAGGCATCCCCAAGGCGAAGTCTAGGGCTAGTGTCCTGAATCTCTGTGAGTAAAAAGCTGAGGTCGGGCTATATCTGTCACCATGCGCATTCAGAACACTTCTTCCCATATAAAGGCTACCTTAACGAGAAAAAAGCGACCCTAAGTCAGCTGCTGAGGCCGAGGTGACGTTAAGCCCCGGAGTTTTTCCTGAAGAGAGGGCTTCCGACACATCCTGCTGCCTCGCCCCTGCCGTATCGGCTGGAGACGGGAGAAATGCTTCGGAAAACGTGGCTTATCGAGTATCTAGTTATCGCTACCATTCGGCGGCGCTAAAAGGAGGCAGCTAGGGTCAGAGCCCAGTCCCTGCGCTATAACCTCGAAGGTGTGAGGGCCAAATGCAGTAGGTGTGAACAGCAATGGCATGCCAGATGTTCTAGAAACCCTCGAGTACAAAATGCAGTTATGAAAACCCTTTCCAAAAATCCCATATCGGTACAGGAGGGTGTCTGGCCAGAACATCGTGTCCATTAAGACACCATCACTATTACTCGGAACACACTGTGATTAAATTACTGACATTATTCAAATGTTTCCATGGTGCATTATCAAAAGATGTCAGTGTGCCTTATTCACACTTTGTTCACATTTGGGCATAATGAACAGTATGTTCTCCACAGAGTCTCGCAGCTGGAGGAGACGGACACTCCATTTTGTAACTGTACTCTTTTCCATGGAAAGTCAGATGTGGATCACTGACCTGGTAAAAAAAAAAAGATAAATGCCAAAAACAAGCTTTAAATACAAGACTTCGAGGATCGTATGCATATTCCCCATATTCAGTAGCTGAAATTTAAGGAATCGTTGTGTGGATATTTTTCGAAAGACACAGTTCGGAAAAGTGTCCACGAACAGCAGCCACGGACATGCTGAGGAACAGTAACGGGGAGCAGTTTCACAGACCAGAGGAGCACGAAACGCCCCAGAACATTTAAAATACCACACACGGTACACGTTTAAACCACTAACACAGGCCACTCCTTCTCCAGCTCCTCTCCACTTCACTTGATGTTCCAGGCATCCAGAAACACCATCACTCTGATCGACGTTTTCAAAAAGTCACTTTGCCAAGTCCTACCTGTCCCACCCCTCCAAGAAAAATAAACTCGAACAACAGAAACCTCTCTCCTTCCGAAGTCTCCGCTGCATAAGGAAGTCCGGTTGAAGTCCACAGATGTGCCAAAGTTCTGTGGGGCTCCGCCTTCACCGTCGCTGGCAGGTGAGCTCAGATCTGCGTGTGGAGAGGGAGTCCGGGCGGCGTGTAGGGGGGTGGAGACGGATTGGGTTTGATGCCCCGTGATTTCATGTAGGAGATAAACTGGTCAGGGATCTCAGCCAGGACGTCCTTTGCCAGCCGGGCCATGCTCAGGACATGGTTGCCCGTCCGGTCCATATAATCACGGAACGGCACAAACTGGGGAAAAGGGAACCCAAAATTCATGCGTGAAGACCAAGCTCATGGGAGTTTTACTTTCACAAAAATGTCCTGACAGAAGACCGAAAAATGATTGGTTCAGAGAGATAACCAATCAGATCTCGTGTCAGATGTCAGACCAACCAATCAAATGCCCATCTTGAAACTGCCTCTACTACAGTCTGTTTGGTTATCTCTCTGAATCACTAATTTTTCATTCTAGTAATGTTTGCCTTGGTAGTGTAATCCCTTTCAATTGCCGTGCCAATTGCCCACAACCATTTCCATTTAGAATGTATGATATATATTAATGGATTTAATTCCAAAAAGAAGTTCACCGTAATAGCATCCATCCATCCATCTTCAGTCTGCTCACATTGGTGTGGGTCAAGCTAACCTGCATGCTAGTAGCGTAACAAACACAGCTAGCCCACACAGTCAGGCCTATAATAATCAGAGTAACTTCCTATACTGCTCAGAAAATTATACACTTGTGATTGGTTAGGACAGTGCTTCTCAAACCAGACCTCAGGCACCCCCCAAGACGGTCCCTTGTTTTTGCTCCCTGGAATTTTTGCTCCCAGCAAAAATATGGACCGTCTGGGGCTTCCTGAGGTCTGGTTTGAGAAACACAGGGTTAGGAGACATTTTCAGTTGTGCTTTAGTTAGCTATTCTTTTCACATTAATTACATATATTATGTACAGGGGTTGACATAAGTGGTACAGCAAGTACGCATTCGCTGTATAAATGGTAAAATGTAATTAGTAAAGTTTATAATGCTCTGTAATTTCATCACAGCGCAAATGCGTTTATACGCCTATTTGCATTAGCACTGTTAAAACAAGAAACTGCTGATTATTTTACGGTTTATACGGCAAATGCGTACTTATTTACCACTTATATCAACCCCTGATTATGTACTACTTAAATGATGGCTAGTATGTAGGCTGTAAGTAAAAAAAAATGCAAAAAGTTTTGCATTTACAGATACTTATAAAACTGAACTATGTATAATATTCCGACTATATATAATAATATCAAGCTAATAATTTTCAATTCACACCGAGGCAGAGGCAATATCAGGAAGCACTGTGGGGTTGTGCTGTGCAGCCAGAGGAAGAGAATCCTTATACATTGTGTCGTCTCAGCTTGCGGCCACAACAATGTCATCCTACTGTAAATGGGCCCCATGAAAGCATATCAATTGGCCCCATAAAAGCATATCACACAGACCAATCCAATTATGTTCCAAATATTTTAGGGCCCCTGTCACACCCTAACTTCCTCTGCCTTTATGGCACTCCTGCTAGCAGCACCTAGAATTAGGTGCACATGTGTCTTTTGCTGCTGCTGTTTTATTCTTTAAAAAGCAGAAATGCTGCATCAATAACAATAAACAGCGATGCCATTTCCCCCTCAGTGCTGCCTGACGGCGTTTGTCGGCAGCAGGGGTAGCTATAGTTCTATGCTGTCGGATGAGCGTGGAGTGTCAGGGCAAAGTATTTTATGAAATAACATATAGAGATACTTTTATAGCTAAATTCATAGATTTTTTCCCCGTTTTCTTTCATTTGGGCCAGTTTAGTATTTGCTAACCGTTAATGTCAGGTTCACAAACTCCAGTCTTTTCAAGACCAGCTTGTTTCAAGGTTCTGCAACTCTGGTCCACTCTGACCTAACAAACTTTGGTTTTTTTTATATTTGTTTACAAAACTGTTGCTGCTTGTAAGACTAATGAGCACCACCTCATGTCTGAACCTCCATGAGCTGGACACACCTTGGCCTATGTCCTAATACATTATCTGCAATTTCCTTGGCAAGGCAAGTCATGGATAAGCTCTCGTTTGTGGCGTCCACCTGCACAATGTCTCGTTCCGCCAGCTTTCCGCGTGACGAAATCCTGATGTCATCACCGTCCAACTCCACCATAGCTGGGGAAGTAAGGAGAACAGGAGATGGGAGATGAGATAG
>JAODKN010000127.1:8171467-8183696 GCA_026774425.1 Petrocephalus zakoni | reverse complement strand
GAAATCCTGATGTCATCACCGTCCAACTCCACCATAGCTGGGGAAGTAAGGAGAACAGGAGATGGGAGATGAGATAGAGTTTGTCCCAAACGTCTCTGTGTTATCTTTAGCTCACCAAGATGGGATATAGATCTATTTACCGCAAAAAGGATTAGCAGTAAACTACAACAGTTAGCATTTTAGCCAAAAACCACAAGCTGTGAGAGAATGGAGAGAATGGTTCCGATAATGTTGAACTAAACCTCTCCTCATGGGTCATTCATGTTATCTGTTGCTTTCCACCACAAGATCATCTTATTTCATTAATCAGCTAATTACGAGTGCTTAGCAGAATCAACCAGCAAGATTGGTTCTATGGAATACCTTTGGGTTCCTTGAGAAGAGGTATTAGAGGCACTGAGATAACATAATCCGAGTGTGGACCAACTAACATGTTTGTTTGCAAGCACGACTTACTCTAAGTAATGACTCAGTGTATATTGATTTGCATCACATGCGGCAGATTTTCTGACCTGAGGACGAGAGAGCTGTTACTTACCATCAAACTCGGCTTGTCCCACTCCAACGATAATGATGGACATTGGAAGCTTAGCAGCCTGAAAGAAGCATGAGAAAGTTGGTGGGAAGCCATTAAGCCACATCGCAAGCTGCCTGGGAAACTGAATAGCCAAAGGCTGTACACATCATGAACCTGACTTATTTGATGCAAGCTTCAGCAACGCTCTCCAAAATTGCTTGAGTAAAGTCACGAAGTAGAAAAACTATGTGCAAAAGACACAGAAAGTTGTGACAGCTTGCCCTGGATTAAAGCACCTATGCCATATGTCTACAGACGGATCTGTGGATTCTGCATGTAATCCCGGCAGATCGTACTGTGTACATTGGCTCACAGACAACAGCTCCCAGGCCTCCCAAGGAACCAAATTTCCAGAATACACGAGGGAGTGCACCGGAATATTTCAGTTTCCCAAAGAAAGTTAAATATTCAGTTGCTTCCCACTGCACCACAGCAAAGGTACAAAGTAGGGCCATTAATAAATACTTTTTGAAGAGTGAGGTGCTCATTTGTGTCATCTCTGAGGAGAAGAAGCAGCCTACATATGCCGATATGCCTGGAGGTTCTCACTCTCACTTACTTGTTACTAAGTTACATGTCGTCCCTCAAGATTGAAGAACATTGTTCTTGAGTTTTTACGATTATGTTGCCCCCACAAAGCCAGAACCTTTTCAATTGCCTAGAAAACCATTTTCTATGTGAAATAGCACTTTGGGTACAAGGGCGACTAACCAATCACCTTGCGGGAAATTAGAACGTGGGGATTAGTCAGGGAGCCAGATCTTCACGATGGATCCAGCAACAGCACATGGATCAACTTCTTTGTGAGTCGGTCTGTATCTCTGTGTGTCAGACTAAGAGTGTGAGTGTGCGCGTCCTGTCATTCATTGTGTTTCTCTATGCAAGAATTATTTTAAAAATCAACTTTTGCAAACCCAAAGGACACTGCGCCACCTTCCATATCTAAAATGGCTGCAGTTTAATTTCTCACATTTAGGCAACACAATTATCTGCTCTATAAAATTCGATCGATTTGTTGATGAGGTCTGGGGCAAAAGCCTGCTGGTGCTTGCAGGAATCACTGTTGGGTAGCCCTGCTATAATGGAGGTGTTAACATTAAGTCACGGCTTCCCTGTAAGTCTGTGGCTTGGTGGAATAGGGTGCTATGCCTGGGATCAGAAGGTTGCCAGTTCAAATCCCAGGATTGACAGAGTGATGTCACCATTGGGCCCCTGTGCAAAGCCCATCACCCAGAGTTACTCCAGGGACTGTCTGACCCAGTTTTCTTTAAAATATGTCGCTTTGGACAAATAAATTATGCAAACGTGAAACTTATGCCTTACCTTTAAAAGCTTAGTCAGTTGATGTAAATAGATTTTGTGCATTTATATGTGTACAAGGAGTACAAGCGTGTATGCACGTATGGGAAGAGTGTTTATAATCGTGTGCGCAGTGGTGTATGCTTCTAACAGTTGGATGCAGGGTGAATGCAGGACTAAGTGTGAAACGTGCTTGACGGCGAAACGTGGAGGCTGATGGGGTTGGGCTAACGCAATCGGCACAGCGCCCACCCTGCCGACACCCGCCCATCCACTTCCCGAGTCCCTGGCAGGAGAGTCTGCAAAGACACACACTCACACGTTCCATGCCAATGGGATGTGGTCATGTACATCTCGCTAAGCATTCCCTTTACCTTCCCAAAGAAGGCTTATTTCCTGATGCCCCACAGCCCACACCCACCCACCATCAAAGGGGCGTCGCCAAGTCCGGCCAATGAGTGAGCGTCCATTGTTAGATGAAGCGGGCCATCTTAGACGGCTCCTGCTTCAGCAGAATCAAAGAAATAAGCCACCGTGTTTCACAGCAAAGCTTACTGCAGGTCCTCAGCATCTTTCTTATCGAACCCGAGGCAGCATGGCTATAAATACTCAGGCAGTGTCACACCACCACCTCCCCGGCTGAGTGACAGCCCACGATCCCCCGCACTCGGGCTCCCAGGAGTGCCGCAATAATATGCATAGCGGTGGCGAAACATGCGACGCGCATGACAGACTCGGGATTGCATCACCCGCAGCACATTCTCCGCCAGATATTTAAATAAACAACTGTGTTCCTCCTCTGCATCATCCACAAAGGTTCAGATGACAACATTAGTGCTGGAAGTTAAATTAGGCAGCTGAACACACCTCTGCAAGTCTGGCTCTGCCAGAGGAGGAATTCCACAACCCCCCCCCGCCCCACAACCCCCATCCTTGTTTTGTTTTCCTGCCTAAACTTTTTCGTAGGGGGCGAAGTGAGGAGCGCTCCTCCACACAGCGTGACGATCCACCACTCCCCCAGCAGCTTCTGTCACCTGGCACTCAGTTACCGGCAGAACACAAATCCCTCTCCCTCCCAGTGACAGGTGCATGATGGAAAAGCATGAATCTACTTCTAAAGGTGAAATTCACATTAATACACAGTGTGTTATATTTATATAAGCAGGTATATACAGCTACTGATATCATTCAAGTGTGTCAACACTGATTTTCCGGCCTCCACGCAGCGCCATACTGCAACATCCAGTGCCTAGTTTCAGTAACTGATGTAACAGTTACAGATCATGATATAACAACACGCAGACTTTCAACCAGATCAGTGACATCCAACAGCACTAATGTCTCCCGCCTAGCTGGCACGCCGGATGGTTGGGCAACTGTAGATAGGGGAAACAGCCAACATAGTGAAGTACTCTTAGCAAGAGGGTTACGTTTGCCATCCGTCTTTGACGGATAAAGACTAGGCCAAAAATGCAAGTCCTGTTTTTCTATAGGGATCTGTCAGTCCCCTGGGGATGGGCTGGGAAGTTAAAGCAGGTCAAGCTTGAGTTCCTAAGTAGACTGAACTCCATATTCCTTTATGTAATGTTATTATTATTTTTTTTTAAACTGACCTCCGGTGTCCACCTAAAATAACACTTGCCTTGACAGACACATACAAATGAAAGCTGACAGTTTGCATCAGAAAGCAGACAAACTTGACCGTTTCTTACATGACCCCTAGGGTGTGTCAGACTCGACAGGATGGAGGTGACAAGTCACCCCCACCCGCCACCCCAATCCTGGTAAGCATAGCTCAGCTCTCAAAACTTGCAAAATACTTTCATTGCCACTGCTATTGTAGGCAGACATACAGACAGACATACACTATATTGCCAAAAGTATTGGGACACCTCTCCTAATCATTGAATTTAGGTGTTCCAATCGCTTCCATGGGCACAGATGTATAAAATCAAGCACATAGGCATGCAGACTGCTTCTACAAACATTTGTTAAAGAATGGGTCGCTCACAGGAGCTCAGCGAATTCAAACATGGTACTGTGATAGGATGCTACCTGTCCATTCACGAAATTACCTCACAAGTAAATATTCCATGGACAACTGTTAGTAGTATTATACTAAAATGGAAGCAATTGGGAACAATTCAGCCACAAAGTGGTAGGCCGCGTAAAATCAGATTGGGAACAGCGCATGCTGAGGTGCACCGTGTGCAGAAGTTCCCAACCTCCTGCAGACTCAATAGCTACAGACACGCAAATTTCATGTGGCCTTCAGATTAGTTCAAGAACAGTGCGTAGAGAGCTTCATGGAATGGGCTTCCATGGCCGAGCAGCTGCATCCAAGCCTTACATCACCAAGTGCAATGCAAAGCTTTGGATGCAGTGGTGTAAAGCTCAACTCCACTGGAATCTAGAGCAGTGGAGAGGTCTTGAATCACGGTTCTCTGTCTGGAAATTCGATGGACGAGTCTGGGTTTTGTCAGGAGAACGGTACATACCTGACTGTATTGTGCCAAGTGTAAAGTTTGCTGGAGGAGGGATTATGGTGTGGGACTGTTTTTCAGGGGTTGTGCTTGGCCCGTTAGTTCCATTGAAAGTAACTCTTAATGCTTGAGCATACAAAGCCAATTTGGACAAATTCATGCTCTCAACTTTGTTTATACAGTTTGGGAATGAACAGTTTCCTGTTCCAACATGACTGCACACCAGTGCACAAAGCAAGGTCTATAAAGACATGGATGAGCGAGTTTGGTGTGGAGGAACTTGTCTGGCCTTCACAGGGCCCTGACCTCAACCTGATAGAACCTTTGAGATAAATTTGTGTGGAGACTGTGAGCCAGGCCTTCTTGTCCAGCATCAGTGCCTGACCTCACAAACGCTGTCCTGGAAGAATGGTCAAAAATACATAAACACACTCCTAAACCTTGTGGAAAGCCTTCCGAGAAGAGCTGAAGCTGTTATAGCTGCAAAGGGTGGGATAACCACATTTTAAAGGCTATGTATTAAGAATGGGATGTCATTAAAGTTTGAGTGTGTGTAAACGCATGCGTACCAATACTTTTGGCAATATAGTATAGATAGATAGATAGAGAGATTAGAAATAAACAGTATTACACAGTGGGTTGTACAGTGAACTAATGACATCTAATGACAACTATGGACAATGATGTTGTGATTACGTTCAGGTTATACCCCTAGTTAGAGAGGGCTAGCGACTGCCGTCACTTATATATTGCTAATAAGGTGTTTAATAGAATGTGAGCATCAAAGAGCTGTTAAAATGTGAGACTATTTGTACGTAGATGTTTTGGTGTGGAGAAATAAGCTCAGCAATTATGCCAAGAATGGTCTATGCAGAAGAGGCATAGGGCCGAGAGTCTGATCAAAGACCGTGCAATGTGGAGGGAAACATCAGTGGGGGAAGGCAGTCGGTGAGCCAGGGAGGGTTACAAGCTGCGAAACACGACAGAGGCTTCAAGTAGGTCAGTGTTCCTGAAAAGGCCCCCTGGAGTAGAGGCTGGGGACAGCACACTCAGGCTATGCTGAAGCACTCTACATACACACATACTGTACATTGAAAGAATCCATAGGTACCTCCTCTCCCAGCTAACTCGCAATGTCCCATCACCACAGCAACCAGTTTCCACAAAGCAACCTAGAGCACATAGTGACCTCACTGCCCAGTTCACTCCTAACCCTGACAGGAGGTGGTAAGCTCAGGGAGGGTCACTGAGGCATCAGGGGCCAGGGGCATCTGCCCACAGTGCTGCGCTCTGAAGAAATTCTGCTGCCTAATAAACAGGAACAAAGGAAGAGGTGGAACAGAAGAAGAGTGACAGCTACTTTTTCTTTGTTTTTCAGCAGAGCGCCTGACAGGCCTGACAGTAAACGTTCACTGGCATTTGAAAGACTGTCTTTACAGGAAACGGAAAAGTGTTCATTGGCATTTGAAAGACTGTCTTCAAAGGACTCAAAAAGACACTTCTGTTAGAAGTCAACAAGCGACAACCCCACGAACCCCACCCCATTTCTTATTTGCCGAAATATTTTGATATATCCTTCCGTGCAAGCCTTCGGAGCCCAACCTCTTGAAAACCGAACATCCCTCTGATCTTTTGCGATGTACAAAAACATGGTAAAGACTGAACAAAAGCGAGGTGAAATCACTTTGTCCAGTAACGGGCCAGAAGATGGGGCGCGTCAGGGAAAGACTGAGCAGCAGGCAAGATCTTAAAAGGAAGGTGTGGCTGTTCTGCTCAGATTGACCAACAGTCGCAAATTCCCTTTAAATCCAGTCTGCTGGATGGCTCCCGACCTCGCCGGCGATGAAGACGGGCACATTCCTTCTCCGCGGTTCTCCGTGTCCGCAGAGCCTGGGGTTGTGCGTGCAGTACCAACAACCCTCAGGCCGTATGGAAGCACTGCAGCTGGAGAGTCAGAGACTAACAGTGTTTTGCTTAATATTTGTTATGACACGTTACACCACTGCTTGATAGACTCAGACCGCAGATATTTAAATACGAGTAGCAACCATCTGGATCTGGAAATGGAATCTGCAGTATGAAATTCTGCAATGTAAATGAGGGAAGGGATGCTACGCCAAAATGCTGACTCTGCGGCAGTGACACTATCCACACCACCCGATACAAGAGGTGATGTTTCACCAGGGACTTACATTGACGATGGCTTCCTTGGTCTGGGCCATGTCTGATATGACACCGTCTGTGATGATGAGGAGGACAAAGTACTGAGAGCCGTCTTGCACGGCCGCAGCATACCTAACAGAGGAGGGGGGAACCTTCATTTACTTATGGACTGAGAGGCATGCTCCCATACTGGAAGTCATTGCTGTTTATCACAAACAAGTACACTTCTCCCAAAAAATGCAATGCTTATCCCATGTCCCATCACTTGGACAGGATGCCAGATCATCACGAGCACACAAAGGGGTCATTTAGACACACTAATCAGACTTAACGGCATCTCTGTGGTCTGTATGAGGTCACCAAAGTATCTGCACAAACACCTGGAGAACTTGCAAACACCACACACATGCATAACTAGAGAAAATTGTCCTGCAAACTTGGTTTTCATTGGGTTCCTGCTGTGGCAAATGCCAACAGTATTGAACATTTTTTTAAAAAACAATATTTTCGTATCTTCATTAGGTTCATACTGTGGCATACTGCCAACAGTATTGAACATTTCTTTAAAAAAAACAATATTTTCATATCTTCAGCCAGCACATTTAATACCTTTCGAGCTGGATAAATAATGCTATCTCTAGGATTATTCTCTCAACTTTAAAGCACTGCTGTTGGGTTTGTGTGCCGTTTTTATTTCAATTCTGTGAGCTGCACGAAGCAGGAGTTTGGCAAGTTAGGAGCACCGGGATGGACATTTTAATTAGAGAGCGAAATGGATTCATAATCTGACAGGGCACAATTTACTCTGGCAGGGCCAGTGGGGGCGGGGGGGCTGGAGGCTTTTCATCCCTTGTCATCATATGAATTGATTGACCTTTTTCTAATTTTGGTCGTGTTTATCAAGCTCCTTCAAAGCCTTTTACTCACAAGCACTCAAAACTAGGCATTTATGTGAGGCCCCCAAGGTTTCAGGGCCCCCTATTGACTACAAACAGCCACTACACTAAATATTAAATAAACATTCCATATTTTGGGAGGTGTTGAAGCAGCAGACTCTGCTAACCAGCTAACTAGCTACTATCTTCTGATTCTACTCACTAGATACTGATTTAGCTTTTGAATTATCTGCGTGCATCGTGGTCTGTTCCTGGTCAGACGCAACACTATTGACACCTCCCAGGAAAGGTTATGAGTGGTCAAAAGGATATATTGCAATACTCTACTGGATTCCAGTGATGGCACTACATAGAGAAGCTCACGTCTGACAGAACTCACCTGGCCACATGATTAATAACTGGGGCGAAGTTGGTGGGTCCGTAGAGCTGCACTGTCTTCAGGCTTTGATGATAAGCTTCTAAAATCCCCTCTATGCCATTGCAGTACGGATTTTCTATATTGCCATTCTAGCAAAGAAAAAACAGTAAGGATTTACTTCAGATATCCGTAAAAATTGGCATCACAGTGTAAGGAAGAATTACAAACCCAGCCAATCAGCAGGGACTGTTTAAACAGTTTTCTTGTAGTCTGAACATCATAGCATGCAATCCATACATAATTCATGCTTTCTCAATTTTATTCATACCTATACATTATTAATAATATGCTGGTGAATTCCCTACTGTAGATAATGTGTAAAAATGGTAGCATAAGGCTCTGAAAAGAAATTTTGACCATCAAAAGTGTCAAAAGGTTTTATTTCTGGAGATTGAGGACTGAAGCACCTGACTAGGTGAGGGCCTATAACGCTATCTGAAGTGATTTTATGGAGGTGAGACTGTCAATCAATGTGTTAGCGGGAGATGTGTTTAATATTTCTGCACCCAGGTGCTTATTAGTCCAATGAGACAGCGTTGAAGTTTCAGGGTTGCCGAACGAGGCCTAATTGAAGGCATATTTTACCTTCAAGTAATGATACACCTCCATGTCAGGTTCAGTGAACAAACGAGGACTGTCGCAACATTGCAAATCTAAATTTGCACCGTGAAACTCGTTTAACATGGATTTATTTTCCTTTAACATTTAAAGTGGATTTATCCTTAAAGGCTGCCTCACACAAACAGGAGAATCTGACATATTTGTCTGAAAGTGCAGCTCTCAGATTTACCCGGAAGATGGGCTAGTCTGTGAATATAGGAGTAGGGTGTACTGTTGTACTATTGTCATTGATTTATTTGGAAAAGTGGTCTGTGCACCAGGCTTTAGTTACCAGGGGAAACTCATGGGACACCCGTCCATCCGGGGGCAGCTTGGCACCAAAGCCCAGCGCCGGAAACATCTTGTCGCTGTCGTAGTCCTGGATGATCTCACCCACAGCCTTGAGTGCCATGGCGTAGGCGTTCATCTGGTAGGGGTTCATGTAGTGCAGCGAAGTGGATTGGGAGGGGTTACCTGTGGGGGGTGGGGGGGTAACACAGGGAGAGCCAACACTGCAGCACAGGCAGAGCCAGGAATTACCTTTAGATATTCACTGGCTGGCCGCCAAAATACTGCTCTCTTACTGCTGTGGTCTTGGCATGGGTGTCGGCCTTGAGTTTTAGCCTGAAGGTAACCATCTAAGGAAAACACATCCACTGACACTAACAGAATGAATTATGAACCCATCATGGCAGATATGACAAATATAAGAACTGCTCAGCACTAATATGAGGGAGAAGGAATTTCAATCCTATCAGCCCTTCACTGATGCTGAAGCTCCACTTTAGCAGATTTCAGAAGAAGAAAGGTCAATGGATCTACATCATTACATTCTAGCTGACCAGGAGGGTGGGAGCACAGGCTGGCAGTTTGCCGTGCCCAGCACAGAAATGACTCATTTGTTTGGCCTTTCAAACGGTGGCCATTAAAGCATGTGGCAAACAAAGACGGCTGATTAAGGTGAGGGTTAAGTATCACACAACAAAGCTGGCCCAGAGAACAGTCAACATTCTGCTCAGCCAAAGGTGAAGATTCCTGCACACTCTGCTTGAATACCACCCCCTATGCACCCCCCACCCCCCAGCAGCTGTACTTCAAACATCATACATCGCCCGTGTTTCAACCATTGACCCTCCTTGAAGGCATGGTAGCTTCTAAGAATAATTAAAAATAATTATGCCACTTAAAATAATGTGAAGCCTTTCAAACAGTGCTTTCCAAAGAAGAACCACTTCCAATCTTCATCATCACATATATATCGTCACATATACCATCAGACCAAGGGTGATTTCAATATTCTATCAAGCTTACTGACACTCGATATACTATACTAACACAGAACATACAGTGTAGCGTATACTAACATACAACACATACTATACTAGCATATACTAACATACAATGCATGCTAGACTAACATACAACATATAACATACTAACAATAACATACAACAGGAAGAGCAGCTGGCCAAGTTCACAGCTAAGGGCTGCATTTTGAAGCCAAAGGAAAGTCACATACCGTTAGATGCAGTGAAGTCAATGGCCACAGTGAAATTGATCTGGGTCCTGAAAGGAGAAAACAAGCAAAGAGTCTGAGCGTAAAGGGGTCCAGCTAACACTGCGGGCCCCTGGTGGGGAGGGGTGAGCAGCAGAGCCTCCTCTAGTGGCTAATTTGGGTAAACAGGAAGAATGATTAGATCATGTTCACTTTGCCGAGTTGATGGAGTGGTACCTCGCGCCCACCCCAAGGGATAGCCAGGGTTATGCTCATCTTATCTCCGTATCTCCAGACTCCAATCACCTCAGATGAGCTCACCTCCTCATCCATAATCAATTTGAGTTGCCTGGCAACCGCATTTATCACTACTCCAGCCACATATTTGCATGAGGCCCCCAAGTGAGGGCCCCCTACTGCCCACAAATAGTCACTGCACTAAATAGTAATTCACGTTCCTTATTTAGGGGACAATGAAGTAGCAGAGCTGCTATCTTCACAAGACTGTACTTGCTTGCTATTTATTTCATTTTTGAAACATCTGAGTGGGATTTTTTTGAGTGTGGCCACAGAAAAATCAAACCTGCCCTGGTGCTGCCCGGGAAGGGGCCAGGGTAAGTCTGAAGTGTTTTTGGGACGTGGTAAAATCGCAGGGGAGAATGTGGTGCTCTTTGACCTGATTTGCCAATGTGTGAACACAAGAGAAAAGCGTAGGAGATGAGTCCCAGGAGAGTGAAGCACAGCTCCACCACACAGGAGGGCTAATTCAGCAGAACACACTTCAGTATAGCTAATAGTCATTACACTTTCTATTCACTGAGAGTCACAAGCAGAGAGATTCCATCACATATACTGTATGTATGTATGTACGTACGTGTGTATATATAATATATACACACACATATATATACATATACATATATACTGTATATCACTATGTATGTGTTTAAATAACTTACTATATATAATAATCATTATAGGGGACACATATAACTAAACCTCTACAGTGGCAGTGTGATCAGTTTAGTTTGGTTCTTGCTGCATGTTGCACACATGAGCAAATCCGTCGGCAATGGCTAACGCCTGCTACGGACATCTCTTGATAAATTTTATTACGGCTCTTGTGGAACACAGGTACAATCGGACATTACTCGACAGTCGAACAGATGACTGTATATACCGTTCAGATGGAAACCATAGGACGAGGAAGGGGCACCCTAGGGCAGGGAGAAGTTATGTGACAAGCCCCCCCGATTCACTCTCGCTTCATGCATCCCCGAAGCCAGACCCCATACTTAGCTGTAGTCGCCATGGGACCCAGCCCCTGTGTGTCTGTGTGTGTTTCTCTGTGTGTTTCCACTAACTGATGCCGAAATGGCACTTACACCACGGAATTCCTGCCTGCTGTCCCTGAGTCTGAGTCTCTATGTTAATTACGTCAACGACAATTTTGACGATACGCATTCGTTGACGACCGTTTATTTCATGACTAGATTATAACGACAACGTAAATGGAAAAATGGTTGTCGGCGAAAATTACAGCAAAATCTCTGTTCATTATGCTCTGACGAGTAAAGGCGAGACGAAATTGCTAGCTCGATTTGGGCAGACAACCTAGATCTCAAAGCATTGGTTGTTATCCTTTTTAACCAATCATTTAGATGCATAAACCTGCAAGTGCACATACAAATTCTCACTGTCTCCATGCATCTTTCTCATTGGATATTTTTTTTCCCGCTTGGTGCATGTCTGCGCAAATGCAGCTTCCAGTTAAACTAATAACAAGTGAGCAAGATATCGTTGTGAAAGCCTAATTATGACGAGTTCCTCACCTTTACCGGTGCCCTGTCAGGTGGGCAGAAAAAGGAGAGACGGTATGTGGATAAATTTCTGTTATAGTCAAACCGAGAGAAAGATGGTGGATCTCCCCGATGAGGATGGAATACCGTGTGGATTCCAGATTGCTTGTAAAAACACTACCAATTTGAAAAGGCACCTGATAACACGGTATCCTGCAGTCTCTGAAAAGGTGAATATCAATTATGCATGTTAGAGCTCAGAGCGGTGCTAACTTCACTGTTTAGCCAGTTTTTATAAGCTCGTTACAGTTACCATTCAAAAAAAGTTACAAACAAAAAAATTATAATAATTGTGATCTGGTCAGATGAACAGATACAACAAAAAAAAATCAGGGGAGGCATTACATGAAATAAAAAAAAATATTTTGTTCAATATACTGGGACAGCAAGCAAGGATGAAAATGATTATGATTGTCTTGGAAAACACACGCAACACTAC
>JAODKN010000127.1:8154139-8171367 GCA_026774425.1 Petrocephalus zakoni | reverse complement strand
ATGGCCAATTCAACAAAAACAACTGAAACCTTTTAAATATGCCAAGTGTTCTAATAATTTTGGCCACCACTGTATATATATAATAGGATGGCAAATGTAATTAGTTTAATCTGAAAATATACAAAACAAGAAAACAACAAACATTAATTACCAAACAAAAAAAATGTTGAATCAAGTTTTATCTGGCATCAGTCAAAAAATGTACTTGAAAAACATTCATTAAAAGGTGACATATTTTACATTAACCTCCTAGAACTGTCACAGCTATGTGCCAGCTACACCTTCTGACCCATAAAGTTTTCATCAAATATGCCTGCAAACCAGTTCCTCTACAAATCCATTACCTTTAGCCTGGGTCTCATACACCGTTGCAATTATAACAAAAAGAATCAATCTGAGTAAATTCAATTAAAGTAAAGGAATAAAACGGCCACCTCCAAAAACGTGACCAGTTACGCATCTTAAGCATCCACCTTCTTCCTAGGAGAAAGAGCTGCTTGTCGGTGATCCACAGATACACATTTGGAAGGATGTGGGGAGGGACACGCCCCCCATTTAGGCCACATCAAGCACATGCTGCATTTAGGAGGCTAACTTGCTTTGCTCTGCAGTATCGCAAAGCGCTCATTAAGTGGCAAAAAGGCACTTATTTGGCTGCAGATTAAATATTAACCACGTTCTAACAGAAATCAGGTCAGGAAGCCGCCGGATTTTTGTGATCGCTCATAAAGGTGCTATTTGCAACAGCAACGCAGTGCTTCTAATGATATATAATAAATAATATAACAAACATCCATGTCCTCATTATGTGCGTCTCCAGTCCAACCCTTGTGTTTCACCACTTCCTGTATTTTGCACTTTGTAAACCATTACGAATGCCCTCCCCTGTCACTCACTGTCTGAATGCTGCACCACAGTCCCAGGGGAGCAGCGCTCCAGTCCCATGCTGCTGTATACCTGCATACGGACGGTATGATGATAAAGTCCTTGACAAATGTGCATGCTGTACCCCAGTGTCAACAGGGCTGACCGGAGCGTAAAACCACAGCGCATGCACAGTCCATACCCAGCCTATCCCGGCTCCTCTGCTGCCATTCCTGCCAATCAAACAAGGCCGCACTTGGCAGGACTGCCTTTCCATCCCTGCTGCAATAGAAATGATTGCCTTGCACTGTAATCATCTTCTCATTTGCTAACAGACCGGCTAGCCTTTGTTACAATCAGACGGGTGTTTCCTCCCGCACGCCCGGCCCAGAGGGTCTCAGCAACTTCCCCACCTCCTGTGTTCACAGCGCCCCCTGTGACTGCTCACTCGCCCCCTGAGAAACATTCCTGGCACATCACTGGAACTCTACTGCCTCACTCAGCTCCTGACATCTTACCCTAAGAGCCTGTAATGACCCAGGAGCCTCACGCGGTGTGCAGGAGTGGGTGGGCTCATCTGCTCTCTGGCCACACGACATTCACTGAAAGAGCTGGTGGAATTCACTGAAAGGTCAATACACTTGTATATTTTATAGGAATTAGCTTGATTCTTAGCTCTATAAAGGCCACGGCTGTTAGATTCTATTTAAAACAGTTTTTAATTAACCATCTGCTGCTTTGGAAGAACGAGTCTTGGTTCTTCTAGCCGAATTACTAGTTTTGCGCATAGCCCTGCTTGTCGTGCACTTGCGTCTCTCGCCGAAGGGAGCAGGCGGACGCCGTCCACACCAGGAATCTGCTCTGCATACAGGAAGGCAGCCATCGCCCGTTTGTTACGGGCTGACGGCAAGCTCACGCCAGAATCTGCACTTTAAAGAGAACGGAAAGGAGAGTCTGAATCGAAATTAGCCGCTGGCACGCCGTCAGAAACTGCACAGGCGCATTTTGCTGGAAAGCGGTATCCATCCGAACATATCTCGACGAGGCAAGGCATAATATGGTTTCCTGCTGAAAATTACTAAAAGAAGGGGGGGTATACACTTGCTGTGCTACGCTGCTGAACACCAGCTGTCGCCTGACTGATACCAGCTCGCAAAGAAAGAGACCTTGTTGTGCTAAACTCTGTCCTCAGCACGGCACTGTAAGAGTGACAGCTAAGCTGGCATTTTGAGTTGAAATCTTTACAAATGTCCCGAAAACCTCCCGGAAAACCCCACAGGTGCCTTTGGCGCGCCAGCTAAATGTATCCGTCAAAAGCTGATAGCTTTATTTATGCCACTCTCTTGATGTGCAACCTTTATGCCACCCCTGCGTTATTAAATAGCCATTATTATCAAGACTGCCACGTTTTTTTTTTTCCCACTCGATTCCCTTCCATTAAATGACTGTCGTGGTTATTATGAGTTCACAGAATTAATGGAAAGGCGGCTCCTCTCCCATTGTGAGGCAGAGCGACAGCAAAGGCTTGCTGGATGGGAGAAATGTTACATGACTATTAAAGGGCACTTTTGTTGTGGGAAGGAATTTCACACAAGATGGAGATGTGTACATCCCATAAAAGATGCAAATTAATATAAATCACGCTGCAACTTTGTCTGCTGCTAGATGTACTTAGTTTGCATGTTTGCAGCGTGATAAAAATCAGTTATTTTCTACCTTGTGGGGACATTCTTTTGGTCCCCACAAGGATAACCTCAATTTTCTGTCTGCAATCAAAAAAACTAAAAAAGTCTTGTATTTGGATTAGTTACATATGGTTAAGGTTAGGGCTGGGTAGGGGGTAAGGGTGTCATAGTTGGGATCAGGGTTATGCCCATAGGAACAAATGGAGTGTCCCCATAAAGATAGGTATACATGGTATGTGTGTGTGTGTGTGTGTGTGTGTGTACAGGTTTTGCTGTACTTGTGAGGGCCTTTGGTTCTTGATCAAATCCTCAAAAAACATGACTAATGAGGTTACTTTTCATGTCCTCACTACTTCAGTGTTCATTTTATAAGAATCTGTGACTGCAACCAAAAAACTAAAAATGCCAAAAGTCTCATATTTTGTTTGCTTACTTATGGTTAAGGTCAGGGCTGAGTAGGGGTTAAGGTGTTGCTACTGCGATTAACTTTTTTCCCCTAGAAATGAATGGACAGCCCTCACTAAAACAGGAACACAAACGTGTGAGTATGTGTGTGTGTGTCCCTCATACTCACCCTCCTTTGATGTAGTCGAGGAAGGTGCACTCCGACTCCACGGAGAATGACAGCAGCGTCACCTTGGGATCAGATAAAGAGATGCCGTTCAGTTCCCTGGACACGTCGAGCCCATCAAAGCGGCAGGGACCTGCCGGGGTACGTGGCCCCGCACAAGTCACCGGGCCCTCTCGGCAGATTGATGGCGAGACAAGATTAATAACTCCACTAATTGAGCTGTAAAACCATAAAAAGGACGTGACTTGGTTGCGTGGGCAGGAAGAATCCAGAACAATCTAATTGCTTCGCCACGAGTATCAGTCCTCGCAAACCACAGACACTCCCGTTAGTGGCTACCGCTTATCCTTGGTCCTGCCTACGCTGATAATGGCTGATAATATTTGCCAGGGACTAACAGGAATGCCTCTATTATCAGCCAATAGAAGCGCTTTTTTAATGACAGATTCTATATCTGAAATCCCTCGTAGTGTTATTTTTTGACTCATTTAATAAAAGTGAGACAGATGCGACATTCCTTAATGATCAGTGTGAAAACAGACTGATTTGATCTATCTTAAGGATCACATTTAAGATCTAATTCTAAATGCAGACCTTACTCATATTAACATATTGTTAATTGTATTTATACTCTTTTTGGCATTTTCTATGATGAGTCTTCTGGACAACCTTGTTGGGAAGGGCAAGATTTTGTCCTGTGCAACAATTAAGTGAGGGTAAGAGGGTGGGGTGAAACAGTGTTACCTGCCGTGCTCAAGGACGCAATCTGCCGGCCCTGGGTTTCGAACTAACAACCTTCATAAAGGCTTAAGCTGCAGAGCAATGCACTGCAGGTGCGTTTTCACATGGCCAGATGTGGTCTAAGGTTTCTTCAGCACAGGGTTGTCTTGGTTGAAAATTACCGGGCAAAACCAGCAAGCCTATAATATATTCTGTATAGGCGGCTCAGTGAAGGTTTACACTAGTAAAACGTTTTTGCACACACTGGTATTTTCTACATTTTAGTAAGTGTTAAGTGAGTATATAAGTTTATAAATTTAAGTTTATAAAGGAAACTTGTTTTTTTGACTTACATTTTCATTAATAGTTGTTCACGCAACATTCCAGTGCTTAACAAGAACAAAAATTCTGCAGTTTGTGAAATAAATGGAAAAGTGGTAAAAACCTGTAGTATGCAAAAACTTTTGACTGGGAGTGTAGTCGGCTAGTTTAAGTCACAGTATCTTGGGTAACCAACACAGCAGGAGCTGAGTGAAATTTCAGACCCAACCAATAGATAGAGGTGACCATTCTGCCACACTCTAAATGTGGACTGGCAGCTGGCTGGCGGCCATGGCTACCTCACCATCTGCCGACCGCGGTGACGGATGGCCGCTGGATCGCCTCGGCAACTCAGCTGCCAGGCGCGGATATTTTGAGACGCAATCGCAGGGATGACCGATAAACACAGCGAGACGACAACGCCGATCTATTTCTCTTTAAATCTACGCGAATTAGCGCAAAGCGTGAAAAGGGATAAGGACTAATCGAGCGACGGCGCGCTCGTTCACGGAGGGGACGGAATTCAACCGTACCACTTGAATTAACGGTGAAAGAGTAGGGAGGCTTTTCGGGAGGTTCGGTATGGGGGCGACGGAGGGAGGGGTGAGATTCGAGGTGTGCGCACTCACCGTTCCCGAATTCACATATTTCTTTTTCTTCATTTTCTTTTTCGGATTTACCACCTAGGAGCCAAACAGACACAGCAGGTACATGACAGAGTGCCACCAAAACCTGGACCGAGACGCAAAGGCAGCGAGCCTCCATTTAGTAGCAAGGCGCAAGGCACCTTCCATTCGCAGAGGGGCAGAGCGACTGGGGAGCAGTGGCCCCACAGGAACCTCGATGGTGCTGGAATTACGGGGGAGAACGGAGCATGCAGCCATGTGAAGAAGTGGGACGAGCTCCTGCTGTCTGCAGAACAACGCTGACCACATTCTTCTGTCAGAACTTCTCTCCTTCGTGGTCAGTTTCTCTCTCTCTTTCTGCCTTACATTACTGTGGAGAGGGTGGTCCTTAGAGTAGAGGAAAGGCACCCCACACCTTTCTGTCGGCACTGGGAGAGATGCGGATACTGAAGGCGACACCCGCGTGACAGGAGCCGACGCTCCTGGAGAGCAGGAAAGGGGACAGCCTGACTGTGCCCAGAAAAGCCACACCGCTGCAGCGCATCTGTGCCCCCTGGGGCAGAGGAGCGGAGCTGGCCACCGCACTGAGCATCCACTCCTGCATCTCAACCATGGAAGATGCACAGCACGGGAAAGCTGGCCGATTTGAAGCCTCGATCAACCCCTCGCCTGCAGATGGCGCTCTCGGCCGTTTAAGCAGTTAACGTGATGAAGCCGGACTTGGGAAGGGGATGAAGCGTTCATCCACAAGTATGCTGCACATCCACCAGCACCATTCTCTGGGGGTTGGGGGGGGGTCTGTTTTTATCTGGCACCCCCTCCACACCAACACCTTGCTAGTTTTCACCGGCACTGAGGAGAAGATGCTGCACGCAGCAGGGCACCGAGGAGGGGAGGCGTCGCGTTCGGGGCAGAGCTGGCACCCGAGGATGCGACGGGTGGCTGGTTTCCACGGAAACCAATTACTAGGTGTCAGATGGAGGGGAATACGTTTACAGTTACCTGCTGCCATTGTTCCTGGGACACGGATACAGAATCTAATAGCGACTGCCAGTCAAATCTGACGTTGGTGTCACACCTCCATGTTCCACCAGCCTAACGGGTGACACCAAGGCCTCCAGACCAGCCCCTTACAGGAGAGACCTCCTGTCTCAAAACCCACAGAGAATCATTCCGCTCGTTATGAACTGCAGGCCTACACAATAGCTGTTCCTTCTCATCTAGAGGTACTAATAGAATTAAGAGACGGCCATTACACAAGGAAGCATATGGCGGCAGCATGATTTCCAGGCTCTGCACTGGGCTTCACAAAGCCACATGACCGAAGAATCTTAATGGAAGCCACATGGTGAAATGCTGGCAGCTGGCAGAAACTTGGGGGAGGCTCCTCTCCCCGCACCCCGTGAGATACGCCGCTCCATCTCTTGTTCCACTCCAGTGCCCGGCCACACCGTAACCACGGCAGCCGGAGGGAGACAACTTCAAATCATTCACGATTAAATCCACTTGAGGATTCCGTCAGACACGGAAGCTCTTGTCCCCTTTATTGCAGCCAGCCAGTGTGGTTCCTCACCCTATTCATAGTCAGGTAAATTGAATCATCATGCTTGAATGATTAAGCAAACATCTCGGCAGGTGAAAATGGGGCCTGGATTGTCATTGATAGCGCTTATGAAACCCATTACGGTAAATTGGGGCTCTATTTACCATGCAGTGGGGTCCGTTCTCGGATACGTGCAAGCGCAGTCTCATCATAATGTCCCCACCCCCCAACGTCTACAAGAAGCATGGGGCTCATTCGCAAACATTTCGATGGTTTCTCCATGTAATCAAACACAGCTCATATTCTCATACTGGTGCTACCGTTGGGAACTATATCTGATAATTCTCCCTCCCTGGGGCTCCTATTAATCTCTGATCGCAAACTTTCCCGCAGCAAAACTTAATTTCGTTCTGTTGATCAGCATCTCGAAAGGACACTGGGAGCAGAGCGGGGGAGCAATAGAGGGCAAAACAACCTATTGCTCATGTCGGGAAAACAAACTCAAAAGTACTTCAAGAACAATTCATTTGTTAATGCATGGAATAAATTGCCGTGCAGAACAGAGACGAGTCTAAATCCCAACGTGAAGAGGAATCTGGCACGAGATTCAATTCCCTGGCAATCAGCAACACCATTAGCTTGCGAGCTCAGGCTGCTTGAGAAGTGTGCGACAAACAGGCGATCAAAGAGGAAACCCAGAGCCAGCTGCATGCTGGGTAATGGGGCTGCTGATGTGCACATCAGACAGGCAATGGGCTCACGTTTCACATCTCGAACAGCTGCTGTTCTCTCAAGATGGCCGGAATCCCCCCAGTGGAGTGGCGCCACTCACCTCATAGACGTTGAACTGGCTCTGGCCCCGTGCCAGCTCTCGGTAGCTAGTCATGAATTCGCCGATGAAGTCGTGGCTGCAGGCAGAGACAGACACACGTCAATGTCTCCCGGAGGAAAACATCTGGACATAGAGAGAAAGGCCGCCGCCGGTTAACGGTCCATGGGAGCCCCGGCTCAGAAATACAATGTGTTTCCCCTGGGGTACTTGGGGTGCTACAGAGTAATTAAAGCGAAAGTCCAGCTGAATGGTGGGAATCACACTTAAAGTATGATCGCTGCAAGTCAGACAGAAGCAAAACACAGAAACCGCAGCCCAGGCATAAACCACCACAATACATGCTGAGGAGCATGCATGACAAAGAGAAGGACCCAGCTTTAACCAGAAACGCCTCCAGGACACCAGTGTAAACAAGTCAGGTCCCAGCTTCCAAAGCTGCCAGGTCGATACGAAACGGCCCTTTGGCCCCTGACTCACCTGCCATCCCGATCCCAGTCGTAAACCTCAACCTTGATGGTCCTGCAAGGCATCCAGAAGAGCATCAGGCATCTGCTCACCATGCATCAGATCAAACCACTCAGATCTACTCAGAATACATGGAGGACAATTTTGGATGAGAGGGCTTACTACTCATATATGATTTAAGTCCCCCGGGATGAGAGCATATATGAAATGTGAGAATCAATATCATTCCCTTAAAAAAGGGAGAAGGTGACATGTTCTTTTGGGGCATGATTCACCCGCCCCCCTGGGCAGGCGCTCGCGTGGGGTGGGGGCCCTGAATTCAGAGGGGGGTACTGGTGGGGGGTGCAGAGGAGACGACAGGAGACGAGATCGCTGCAGGCTTCTTTTCACTCATCTCTCCCAAATGCAGAGCAAAAATAGATACGGCGCAGTACACAAGTGGGTAGCTAGGGGGGGCCACTCCAGGGCAGGAGCTCAGATTCCTTAGCTGTGGAGCCCCTAAACTTTTAAACATTTACCTGTCCCATGAAACCAGTGAAATTGTTCTATATAAAGACTTAGACAGTGTTTCTCCAGTCCTTGGGGACACCCAGACGGTCCACTGTTTTGCTTCCACCAGGCTCTCAGCCAATCAAGAACACAGAATACCTGGTACAAGTGCGTTAGGAGCTGGGAGGGAGCGAAAACGTGGACTGGGTTGAGAAACGCTGGATTAAGAGGAAGCAGTTGCCAGACCTCTCCCACCTGGTCTCCCCAAAACTGAGGTCCTGGGAGACCCTTTGCTTGGAGCAGGAGGGCAGGGATGTACTAGGAGAAAGCAGTCCTGGTCAGAATAACTGCATTGCAAAAAAGAACTACTCTTCTGTGAGCCACGCAATTTTCAGACCGTACTTAGTGAGAAAGTCACACAGTCGCATGGGGTCATTTCGGAATCGGAAACACCTAGATTTACATTGCCCACTTGACTTCACGACTTCACACTGGATCCCTTTAAGGCTAACTTTCATCTGCTGATTCCAAGCTATCAGCTTCTCATATCTAATGCATTTGTAGAGTAGCCTTTCACTTTTATGGTAATTACGTATGTCCTGATTCACCCTGCTGAAAGAAAAGTGTCAGCCTATCCTGAGAATTCAAGGCTCAAGTGAGTTTTTGAGACGCTGTCACTTTAACAATTCGAGGACCAATCTTTCAGGCTGGCTTCTCTGATGATGATGACGATGATGCACTTAAGTCTAATGGGATCCTTGCAAAGCAAAAGGTTTCCTCTGATACCTCACTCTTTGAACAGAGGGTAAAAGCTTTCATATCTCGGACTGTGGACTTAAAAATCGTCAACACATAAAACACACATTTTTGAGTAGTAAGATACTTAATGTAACATTGTTTTTTTTTGTCAACAAAAAAAGGGAGAGTACAATAGTTATACTTAAATCACTGAAATATAAATCATTCTAAATAAGTAAAACCGGAACAGATCAAAGGCATTTTCCATTTATGTCTGGAGATCTTCAACGTTTCTGAAGACAACCAGACATCTTCAGATTTTACATTATTTAAAAGACTTTTCTCTCAATTACTATTACTTTGATGTTACTGGCGAAGCACAAATTCCACACCCAAAGGTCTACTATGGCTATTATTTTAAATAATCTTGTTCGAAAAAACACAAAAGTGTTTCATTTTCTGCTGCTATAGTTTCCTGGGACCAACTTCCATCCTTGACCAGAAATACAAAAGCTGAGACTATTGGTCGGTCTGCCAGTAAAACAACAGTCTGAGTACTAATTCTTCTTCCCCTGAGAAAACCAAATAAGCTGTTCTGTCGACGTCTCAGAGACATGCTGTCAGGAAAAGCGGCATTTAGCGAGCGCTGTTTAGTCATCAGCTGACGGACAACTCCACAGCACAGCTGGACCCAAGAAGGGCCTCTTTGGGTTTTCGGCACAATGTTTACTCCCGGCTGTACCCTAACAGCACCATGGCGACTAACCATCTGTGCCAGCGCAGATTCACATTAGTCTGATCCAGACAAAGCTTTTGATGCAGAATGTAAGGGGATCGATTCGTTTGAGCTAAAAGCACCAGATGGATTCCTGTTGCCCAAATGGGGAGCAGAGCCGCTGTTTAGCTACCAAAGATAGTTATTAGTACTGATGCCATTAAGTGCTAAATAATACCCATGCTAGAGGGTTATCTGGATTTATTATAACACATTTTAGGCTGTCTTAAAGCCTCTTATTTATAGTGATGCTTTTTATATGAGCAGGAAAACCCAGGCCTCATAAAAAATGCACAGCTAAGCAAAAATTTCCCTTAATCGTACATAGTGGAAAAAAATGTTTTTATTAAATTGAGCACCCACTTGCTTTAATAATCAGGACGTCACTTTGATGTAGTAAAGCAGCCCCAAGCGCATGTCCCACCTCCCCGGCTGGGGGAATCTCCCCCAGCCCCATGTCGGGCTATGTCCAGGGGGGTCGGGATCATGACACTCACACAGCTGGAGATCAGTGGCTCATCCCCACCACTAACCCAATCCCCAGTCAGATTAGCAGCGGGCCACCCTGGAGATGAGCCTTATTCACACAATCCCCCAGGACCCTCCCCCTGAATCAGGCTGCCTGACCGAGAGCCGGCCTTTCCTTTCCCTCAGAGTTTCTACCGCGTAGTAATGGTCCCTAACCACGGCAGTCGCGCGGCAACAAAGACAGCAGGCGGTTTTACATTTTCTGCATTTATACAGCCGCATATATTAATGAACAGGTTCAGGTTGGGCCTGTAGCTGTGAGCCGCAGCAGAAGGGATCTTCCGGGGAATGGACACAGCAGCTATTTGCAGGGTTTCGGTCGGCTGGCTGGCGTGACATTTTCAATTTGGGACAAGTCATGTAGGTAACGGCTTTATTATGTTGTAAATAGTCTGTAGGGTACGCAAACTACTCCAGCACTTTCGATGTGGCTAAGTTTATGCTTATAATGGAATACTAAGATCTCTTGCGTGGGCATGAGAGCCTGAAAGCGTGAGTGTCAGGGCAGATGCGTGAGAGCTGGCAGCCCGGTATGGGACCTTAACCCCTCGCTGGTCACCACAGGCTAACCGCTACCTTGCTACGAATAAGCTAGGCTTCGGCTGCACGCCGCGTCACGCCTGCCGGCCAGGAAAGGCCCTACCTGTCGTAGTCGCCATTGCAGAGCGCCCGCACCGGGATGGCGAAGGGCTGCCACACGGGGTTTAGCGTGTTCTTCACTACCTCCGTCTTGTGGCAGATGGTGAACCTGAGCACAGGGGCGACATCACAAATCAGAAGAGGCCTTACGTGGCAGAGCTTTCTGCCGCCCACCTCCCGACTCAGAAACACCACACGGCAACACATTATTTCATAACCCTTAGCAGAGGCTTATTTTATGCTGCATAGTTGCCTATGGCAACTGATATAAATGATCACAGGCTGGACCATTGCCAAGCGCCGTGTCACCTTGCAATCTCACACCCGCCCATGAGAGGTGATCAGTGCCTCTAAACAGTGACGACTCCGGTTTTTGTGCTGTTTTAGGATGACATTTCTCAGGGTGTCACTCTGTTGGAGGCCTCGTTAGGGGCTGCATGAGACACTTTTAAGGGGCATTTTATCAGAACACCTTTGTTTTTAAACATAAGGGGCTGATTTTCTGGAGACTTCCAGCCGGGAGAGCACATTTACACATCATCGTAAGGGGCAGAGGACGCGTCCGCATTTAATGGAGCGGTCGCAACGGGACTCGTGGGTGTAAACCGCAAGGGGGGCATGAACACTATAACATTTTAATTAATCAAGACAGAATCTATGAAAGTAAGAAAAAAATCGATACGTAAGGCAGGTTTGAAAATGTGGCATGCCAGCCAATTAATACCCAGGAAAACAGATGGCAACATCAGCTCAGGCGTGCGTTTCTGTCATTTCCAATGTTCCATGTAAGGAAAATGTATCACTCCAACTGCGGCGCAGATGTTTTTCCCATGAGCTGTCTTCCGTGGCCTCTAAATTGTTATTCTGTATATACACTAAAAAAGTTTAAATCGTTCCCTAAAATCTGATAAAAATAAACTGATTCCGAATGATCTGACCCTTAAAATATGACAATAGCATTATGATTAAAAAATAGTTTTTAAAATGTGGCCTTGTCCATAGAAATTGCTTTCTGCTCAGTTCCTAAATTAATGTAATAAAGTAATATATTATAATATAATAGAACCCTTAAAATCGGTTCAGCCTCTTAACAAGCTATTCAGTTGTATATTCAGGGATGGATTCAGCTGAGCCTTTAAACTCTTAATTGCAACTGTTTAGCAAATCGATGTTGCACTTTAGAACACTTTCAGGAATGATGCGTTTAATCCATAAAAAGTTCTGCCTCTGCCATGTAAACAGACTCATAATACGAACCAAAGAACAACATTTTTCTGACAAGCTATCACAAAAGGTGCGCTTCTAATACATATGCATACATATGCACAAGCACGCACTTATTATACGGTTTTCATTATCGTCTTTCAGCACAAAAAACAACAGACTAAAATACACGGAATAGCACCACGAATGAGGTGAAGACACTGCAGAGCCCTGGGTATAGCTCGAGAGGCAAACAACATGCATGGTAGCTTGTGTTGTGCTTATGGTTCTGCCAACAGGAAGCCTACACTGTATCTTCCCATATAAAGAGCAGTAGTGCTCAGGCCCTCAGCGCTGTGCCGGTAGCTGGCTGAGGACGGATGTCGCATTCCGGCACTGCCCTGTACCGTTTGTCTCATTCTGTACACACCAGGTGGGAAGATCATCACCAATGCATCACGTCTTCCCCAGAAGCTAAATATCATTTCATGGTGCCTAGTGCTTTGGGCATGTTGTCAGGTAGAGGCCTTGGCATTATTCCCCTGCAAGGCCAAGATAAATATCTTTGCAACTGCATCGTTTTCTCAGCATCTTGACCTCAAGAAAATCAAGGGGCTGACAGGGATTCGACAGCTCAGCAGCTAATCAGTAATGCCGGTTCTGAGCAATTAAAGATTCCTCACTTAGTTCAGGGAGACAGTATTCAATGGTGCGTCATTAAACAAGCCTGATTAGCACCATTTAATGTGTGCTTTTTCTGTTGTTTACCACAGCAAGTTCACATGAGGGGTTATGGTTTAGTGCCATTTTGACCCCATGGCTCAAATCACTCATGCTTCTGGTTGTCAGATCCAGAGTCACTCAGACAGCCTTTAAATCATCAGTGGGATCACTGTGTCTATTTTGCATAGCTCAGCTGTGCCCATCTGCAGCACAATTTTTCATTTGACAATAACATTGTGCTTCTGTGAGGCTGATTATTATTCAATGCTGAATAAATCAAAGACAAAAATAAATGAATTACGTGGTTGTGGGTTTTCCGTGTTTCCCGGCCACAGCAAAGAGTGCCTGTGAAACGCTCGATCACTCGATCACCGTAACACATGCATTTTGTTTACGGCCAACCCAAAGCAAGGAAATCACACTCACGTTCCATCCTCGTTACTTCTAAAGAACACCATGAAGGGGTCCGACTTGCCAAAAAAGTCCTTCTTGTCCAGCTTATTGGCACAGAATTGCATCGTGGCATTGTCCTGTAGGAGAGACAGGCAGAGTTACAAACTCTTACCCCTGCCTTCAGTGATTCAAAAATGACTGATAAATATGTCCCCATGAGCACTCAGATGGGTTTGCTACAGCGGTGAGCCAGAAAACGTGAAAAAAAAATAAACACCTACATTAAACATATAAAGCGAATGCCAACGGGAATATTACTGCGATAGCGTTACATCATGACTAACCTTTATGTGTCACATGCAAAATAAACCAAAAATATCCTGTAAACATAAATAACATTAAGTACCACATTTCCTGTGAAACAAACAGAAGGTTTCGGAGTAGCAAACTGGTAATTACAGAGACCTGATGTATTTGTATTTTTTGATAGAATGGAATGCCTTTACTGTTACTGTACAGGTAGTAAGTTGTACAAAATTCAGTCTTTGCATATTCCAGCTTGCTTTCGTATCAGGCACACACACACACGTAATGTTTAAAGGCACAAAGATGCACTTTTCTATGGAGCAGCAAGTCGTCGCTGAAATATTGCCTTTACTAAATCAAAATTGCCGGTGATGCTTGGGAAGACTTTCATTAATTAGCCTTTAGCGTCTTCCTAAGGCTTTCAGTGTGATAATTGCAAAGTGGTACTTTCTCTAACAAATGTCCCAGTGCAATCAACACTTTGGTCAAAGTAATAAGCAATTAAGATAAAACGGGAGGTAAGTAGCATTCCGGGTGCAGACATACGGAAATCGGGGCTCTGATGCGAGGCCAAGTCAGCGCGGTGCATTACGAGTGAAGGCGATCACCGCGTCTTAAAGCCTCCCGTATGCAGCGTCTCTGCCGTGTAACAAGACACGAGGGGAAGGAGGGAGCGTGTCACTGTCACCATGGCCATGACACCCTTGACAGGGGTCGGCCGAGACCTGGAAGCTGAGGTTTAGAATTTCATTCGAGTGGGCAGCCTTCAGCAATTGACGAGACAGAACCGCAGGTCAACGGGTTGGTCAAAGACACATCCGTCAGCCAATCGGATCCTGAACAGCTCCAGAAGTGTGAACTACGCTAATTATAAGACTTAAAAGCAGCATTCAAATTAGCATCAAAAGCGGCATTCAAATAGTACTTTATCATTCTCGCCTAAGAATACTAGAGGTTATTACCCCTGAAATAACATTCCTTTCCTATTAGCTACTGTGAGTCTCTGGGGTCACGTGGGGTCATTTTTTATCTAACGATATCATGCTTATATTACAGCCAGTGGCTAAAGGTACCTCAGTTAATGGAAGTGAGCTTTCCAGATTGGACTAATTGCCTCGTTAAGGTCCTAATAGCGTCAGCTGGCCAAGTGCAGGAGGAGTTGCGTTGTTATGGTTCTGCGTAGAAATCTGTTTCTGTTTTGTAGCCTTTTCCTTCGGTCTAACGAGTGGTGTGTGGCTCTGTGGGTTAAGATGCTGGGATCAGAAGATCGCTGGCTCTGATCCTACAGCTGGTAGAGTGATTTCATAGTTGGGCCCCTGGGCAAGACCTTTAACCAGAATTGCTCCAGGAATTCTCTGAACCTGTTAATTTATACATCATTTTGGACAAAAGTGTCTGCTAAACAAATAAATGCAATTAACTTCTGTACTGTCCCATGAATCTCTCATTAAAGAAGGCTCACCTCAGAGTCATTTAAATGACCCTGTTCATTTGGTTAAAACCCAGCACGGGTGGCACAGTGACGCAGTGATTAGCACAGTCCCCTTACTCCTATGGGACTCGGGTTTGAGTCTCTGCTATGGCTCCATACTGTACATGTAGAGTTCACATGTCCCCGGTGCTGTTGTGGGGTTTCCACCCACAGTTGAAAAACACGTGGAGGTTAACTGGAGCTACCAAATTGCGAGTAGGTGTGTGTGAGTGTGCCCTGGCGCCCCATCCTGGGAGATTCCCTGTACCCCCACCCCCACCATAACCAAGCATAAGGCCAGTGATTACAGAAGACAGATGGATGTTAATCAACAGAGACCACCTAATGCAACTTGCCAGTAGATTGCTCTGCACTGTATTCATGTGCACATATTACTTTGGATGCAGTTTTTAATTTAAAGTTTATGAAACGCAGTTTGGAGCTCTAAATAAATCATAAGCTTTTGGCTACCATTTTGCATAGTGCAAGTTAGTTATGAGCCCTGAGGAAACCCTCACAGCAGAGAGAGAAGATGCAAACTCCACACAGGTTGGAGATGGGATTCGAACCTCAAACCCTGGAAGCATGACATAACAGGGATACCTAGCGGGCCACAAACTCAATTAACAGCATGCAATTTTAAAATCCTTTTGAAAGAAATCTTTAAAAAGCCCTGCTAAGTAAGGACCACACATGTTTTTCTGGATCACTTTGATTGATGTCACATCTCCCTAACCACACATTTCTTTGACAGCCCCCGCATGTTAAATGATCCATGAAACCTAGCGACGGCAGGAACAACTAATAATAACCGCAAAGCCACTATTTCATTACAAGCTTTCATTAGTTGAAATCTATTTTATCTATAGCCATTGAATTTGGGGGGACGGCACTGCTGTTTCTGAGTCTGTATCTATGACAGGTAGACAGATACTCCAGGCAGTGTTTTGATTCTAATAACCCACTATCACACCTCCGTCCCCATCAGCGACAAAGGAAACTGTCTTTACTTTGACCCTGAAATGACATTAGGGCTAAAACATAAACTCTATACTGATGGACAGGCCTGCGGTCGTCCGCTGCATTGCCTGAATGCCTGATAGATCTGAAGAAAGTGGCAGAGTTAGCCAGCACTAATGCTCCGCAGGGTCTAACGCCGGCTTTGTTCTGTCCCCTGGCTGGTTTCATCATTGGGCTCTTGTCTAATCCTGCTTTCTGAAGAGAGTATGTCGCTTTGGATAAAAGTGCCTGCTAAACAGACATAATGTAAATATTTCCTGGGAGAGGCTGCAGGATCCCCAGCAACACTGCACTGGATAAGCAGGTACATGGGTGCAGCATGTACTGAGAGCTTCAGGTATAAGAATATATAGAGGGCAGAGTCAATGTACCAGGATTTCCAGCGGAGACCAAGATGAAGCACATAGTATATGCTTAAATATTCTGAGAACTTTAAGAATATTAAATCCCTTGGATAAGTGTACGTGCTGCTTAATAACAGAAATTAGCTCTTGTGCTACCAATTGCCTCTCTAATCACTCAGCAAGCGAATATCACCCTGCCCCTGTTCAAAGACGCAGAAATATATCAGCAGTTGTAAGTCTTCACTCTTGCATAGTGCAAGGAAATGTTGCATAAAGAATGAAGTTTGTGGGGCTTCAGGGGTTCTGTTGTGGAAAGGAACAAATCTGTGGATGGATTTCAGAAGCAGAAGTGTTGCAGAAGTGCACTGTGGAGATCCTGAAGCTGTGTGGATGCACTTTGCGGTCTGATAAATTCAGGATGGAACATTTCGGCCTGAATTCAGTATGCGGTTCGGAGAAAATCCAACCGCAAACACCAGCAAAGCACCCCATCCTCGGTGAACTGCAAAGGTACGGTATCACTCTGCTCAGCGGGGAGCAGGGACCTCGTCGGGGGCGGGGGGGGGGGAGTTCAGCGGCAGCGGAATACAGATATTCTTGATGGAAACCTGCTGAACTCAGCAAGAAAGCTTACAGAGAGTAAGTTAACTTTTCAACATGACAATAAGTCTGAACACAGAGTCTAACCCACAGCCAAGGAGCCCTCAAATATTTGTTAATAATTGATAAAATCAACCCAAATGCATTTATCAAGACTCTGGTCCTACAATTAGTCCTAAGCAGTAAAATATGATCTGGCTAACCCCAACAAATTGTCCCTCTCTGCCTGCCTATCTATCTGTCTGTGTGCCATCTGCCTGCACCAGTCTGCCTACCTGTCTGTCTGCCTCCTTGCCTGTCTGTCTGTCTGTCTGTCAGACTATCTATCTGTCTGCCTCCATGCCTGCCTGTCTACCTGCTTGCCTGGTTGTT
>JAODKN010000127.1:8122197-8133891 GCA_026774425.1 Petrocephalus zakoni | reverse complement strand
GAATGATTAATTGTCTCAAAACTTCTTTCCTCCCTGGAAAATCAGCATATCAGAAGCTCAGGCAAAATGAAGCATCTGCTATAGATGCATGTTCCAGGAGGAACAATAAGTCGGCTCCTCTCCGCATGGTCTCTGATGCACTGAGGACCTTGCACAAAATAAAACATTTGAAAGATAAATCGATGGGAACTGATAAAGACTTTCATGCCTTGTTTGTCTTCCATTTACTTCAAAATCTCAATATTTTCTCTTTTCTTCTTCCGTGTTGAAAATAGATGCCTGTGCGTTTCATCTGTTTAACCACGGCAGGTCTCTCACTGGCAAAAAGACCAGGGAAAGAGTCCATCCCATAATCGCGGCGGGAGGCTCCCTGGCGACAGCCTTTTGTCTCGGGATGTGATAAATTATCCCTTGTCCGGAAAGGTCCCCAATCTCAGCAGTGGAGTGAGTGATGGACCCCCGCAGCACGCTCTGCTGGGTGGTCTCTGCGGCCCCCAGATGTGACAAGCCTGTCACTGTGACTCATTCTTTAATATCCACTTCTCGGTAGGCTAACCGTGCCCCCGGAAAAGCCCAAATCCCAGAAACAGGCTCCATTCAGCCTCCTTTCATACCGTAATTATAAATATCTCAATGCTCTTCAAAATCACCATTTATTTTCATAGAGTTAAGGACCCCAAACTACACAGCCAAGTACTTACATGTTCAGCCCCTAGTTGTCGCTCTAATGATTGAGGGAATTAAACGTTGGGATCTTTCCATGTGGGCCGTGTCTTCGTCAGATCTCACGGCACCCATGCGGGGGGAGAACTGAGGTATGGGGCTGCATGCCCAACACAGGGCGCTCCGCTTCAGTGAATGCGAAATGTCAGTCATTTTACCCACCACCACATAAATCCATACGCGGCAGAGAAATAGGCTACACTACCTGCAACACCCCAAAAAAGGACATTAAATTACTGTTTACCCCGTCAAGCAGCCTCCGACCCAAATCCCAGACTTCAGGATTTCCTTCAAAAGAAATTTCTTTGGTCTTGTTCTGGCTCATTTCATTAAAATTCCAATTACTGCGCTACAAGAAAAGTTTGACTAATTGTGCATTTTAATGGAGAGCTGTTGGGACTTGAACAGTGCAATCTAATCCAGCTCCACTCTGGAATTACCACAGTAATGAAGTCTAACCCAGTTAACTCTTTTTCTGTCTCCTTTTTCCTTCAAAGAAACAGTTTGCATGTTTCTCCAGCTCGACGGTGGAATAAATTCTAAAGTGTTTTAATAAACAACACGGGACTTCCTGGGTGGAGGTTTGTTGAATTATATATCACTGAGAGACATTTTCCTCTGAGGCACGGAACCATTTTTCCTGCTTTTATTCTCACTTTTGAACATTCTCTCCATCTCCTACCTTCCTCCAGTTCAGCCTGATGCTTTAATGCATATTTTTAGGCCATATTGCAACAATGCTCTTTTATTCCTGACTCTAAATACCTGCATTTCTTGACTTTTACATCGTTAGATGGTCTCTCTTCATTACCTAAGCACCCATGCTAATTCCAACTGTTGTTGTTGTTTTCATATACTGGTCTCTCCATGATTTCTTGCATGAAGCCGCAGTCTTTGAGGTTCGGCTCATGAAAATAAGAATCCGCCATCTGCTGAAGGCAAACACTTCTGTTATTTGGGAATAGAAATAAAAACATGGCTTAATTATTTATCGATTTGTTTGCGTGTCGAATGCGGGAGCCTCCCCATCTCATTGGCTCCCCGGTGCCCCATGTGACCTCAGCCGGATACCAACATGCCACAGATTCTGCTGTGAAAGCTGCTGCCCCAACCCGCAGTGAGGAGGCAAAGGAGAACCGGCCCAGCCCCAGATTTGCTAACACCCCCCCACAGAGCTGCCCACTCCCCTGAGCTTCTTCCAAATCCAGGTCACATCAGCATATACTGTCTTTGGAAGGAAAACCATAGCATGGAAGCAAAAGAGTCAACCTGTGACTACAATGGCGGAGTCAGCCCCTGTGACCCTGAGGGCCCACCATGAGCGATTGGCCAACCCAAACAAAATGATGCAGATAGGATGTGAGTTAGTTGTTTCTGGGGCCCCACTCAAATTGGGGCCCCTGTCCCCCTTAGTGTAGTGACTGTTTCTACCCAACAAGGGACCCAAGCTCCTGGGATACCTTGCTAAGGGGAAGTAAGAACGGCCATATTACGAGAGTCATTATACCATGGGGTGGCCATTACACCCATTAAAGCTCAAATGATAAAAAACTGCCAGGGTTTTCACGCAACTGTGGAAATCAAGGGGCAAAATGTATCTATAGAAACCGCAAGCCATGCATCAAAGTGCATTAACCCGGAGAGTGGTGCGGCCGGGCCCAAAGCGGCCATTACTGCGGGGCCATTACTCTTTTGCAGTAAGCAGGGTCTGAAGGGTACAGCCAAAGGTGCCCCCCTTCCCCACCTGCTCTGTCTGGGGTCCAGACAGGAAAGTGAGGGAATTCATGTCAGTAATTATGCTAGGGGGCCAGGTACCGTGCTCCTGAGGTCAAGAGCTGAAGGTCCAGAATTTCCTCCTGGGATCAAGTAAATTCGCCTTAATCTTAATCTTAATAAACATCATAAAAGACTCCTCACACCCTGGCCACCACCACATTGAACTGATGCCTTCAGGAAGGCATTACAGGTCAATTAAAATGCACACCAACAGACTATTACACAGTCTTTTCCCCAGGGCTAACCAGTCTCTCAATGACCATATGCATCGACATCTTTTGCCTGTGTTGTTCCTACCTGTACTGTACTGCAGTGCAATATTTAATATTTAATTACTAGTATTTATATTCAGCACTATATCTGCCACTCAGCACGTATTTTGTTTTCTGTCAGTGCTGCCTAAGGCTCCACTTGTTGTGTATGATGATGTGCGTCTTTGTTATGTGGGTGTGCCTGGATTGAGCAGCTATAATTTCATTGTGTCTTGATACAGTGACAATATCTATCTATCTATCTATCTATCTATCTATCTATCTAATCTTAATCCTACCTGCTCAATTGCTTAGCAATTGTAATGTGGTGATGATTGATCCGAGCCCAGTGATTTCACCCTTAGACCCCTGAGTGAGGCCCTTAACCCCCAGTTACTCCAGGGTTGGGTCTTCCTTTCTTAAAAAAATAATAATAATAAAATGAATAAAATGTAAATGAGGCATTGGTGCCAAGGATGATGCCCCCCATGACCTGATCTGCGACCAGTGATGTAAGCGATGTTGGGCGGTGTTTCCAACAGGGGGCGCTCCGCCTCTGTGATCTCGATTTGTCTCCCGTGTTACCATGCATGAGGCATATCTTCACATATCGGTAATTAATTTGGCAGGTGTGTGAAGGACCCCTCCCCCAGCGCGGATGATCCATATCCCCACGCATGAAAAACGACTCCAATGTGTCAACCTCTCCCTGTTTAGAGGCACATAGTTCACCTCTAACAGGCGTTTCATACAGGCTCAATACAGCCAAGCTCCTTCCATAAATCCGTACAGATAGGCCATATTTAACATAAAGGACCCCCCCCACACACACACACACAGTTGGAGTAAACACGCCAAGAACAAAGCAGATTAATAGAGACCTAAGCCCCCGAGAGTGTTTTGGGCGGATAACAAAATGCCGTTCCTCACAGAAGCTAAAAATAAGGCCCTTATCGTCTGCAAATGTCAGCTTGTAAAAGCCTCAGCGCCAGAAGCAGGCGAGTGGATGCCTCTACGCACCACTACATATAAGAGCAACATAATGACAAGCTGCCAAAGACCTAAGCGCCGCGCAGAAATAGCCCCGTAGCCATACCAACGGAAAGATTTGCGTCTTTCTGACAGCAGAGAGGAGGAGATGCAAAGTCGGGCAGGGAGCGGGGAGCCATCAGGGCAGGGGAGACGGGAAGGCGATGGGGGTCCAGGCTGGTACTTAGGTACTTAGGGTCATGGCCAGTGGTGATGTCATAGCGATGGCCAAAAATGGACATCCTCCGGGTAGTCACAGGATCAGTGCGGAAGCCAATCTTATATACAAAGGCGTGTTCATACCCATATGAGTCTCAGAGCAAAGATTACTGCAGAAAAGGGATGCGTTTCAAGGCGGCTTAACAACAGGTGCATCATAGAAGCCCAGCGGCGCACTCGGGATTCTTTAACATCCATGTGTGTTCTTATTCACTTTAATGCCCTCTCATCCTGGCCTGATGTTGTTTGTGGATTTAAGCATTTACTGCACTGAGCAGAGAGCTAGTCAGGTCCATATATATTTGGACACTGACACAAGTTTTGTTATTTTATTATTAATTTTAGTTCAACCCATTGAATTAAAGCCAAAAGTCTGCACTTCAACTGCATCTCAGTTGTTCCATTTAAAATCCACTGTGTGGAAGTCCTGAAAACTGTGTCACTGTCCAAATATTTATGGCCCTGTTATGAACTGTATATAAAAGGGGACTGGGTGCATTGTGGATGCATATTTTCAAGGGAGATGTTTGTGATCGTGACCATAATTGTAGATAGTGATGAAAACAACTGCCTCTTTCCAAGATTGCAATTATGTGGCTATTTCATATATATTCATATATACATACATAATTTATCTAATGAATTATATAATTATATAAAGACTGTTTTTTAAGGCACATTAAAACCACATAGCACCACTGTACATGCACACAAATCATTATTTACAGTAAAACTTAAAAACTTTAAATTAAAACTATGGAAACCAACCCCAGTAGAGGGGAATGAATAGACAATTTTCTTCCATTAATATGTAGCCATATTCTTTATAGAATAGCATAATTAAAAAGATATACGAATTAGAATTTCAGATTAAGTGCACAATTGGGTAACACTTTCTATGAAGGCCATATTCATGAAGCCTAATAACTGTTCTTATAATTCACTGTAAAACATTCATAAAGTATTATAAACACATAAATATTTATATTTATAAATATTTATGAAAAGGCGTAACACAGTATAGCCATGTTCCTCATGGAGAATTATGATGCTCTATGAAAGTTTCATCTATAATGCACTATAATATAATATAATATATCTTCATAATGTATAATAATTGATACTTTATTGATCCCTGTGGGAAAATTCTCCCAACCATGCTCACCATGAGCAAGCTTGGCCATGAAGGGCAGTGACCTCATGCGGCGCCCAGGGAGCTGGGGGTTAAGGGCCTTGCTCAAGGGCCCACAGATGTGCTGAGGATGGGCTAGAACTGGTGACCTTCCGAATTACGCGCAGGGAGCCGCAGAGCCACACTCTGCCCTCTACAATAAGAATTAAGGATGCTTTGTGCTGCATTATGAAGGTGTTTATAGTGGATTATGGACGATACCTTCATAGGGCATTTATAATGCATAGTAAACATGACTATAATGTGTTATGCCTTTTTATAAATAGCTATAACTGGGTTTATAATACTTTATGATTGCATTATAATGCATTATGAAGGTTTGTGTGATGCAGTATATTGACTGCTTAAAGTAATGTTACCCACAATTGTTTTAACTTTCAGTGTCTAGTAGAGTGTGTTGAGTTTTACATTTCTTCCCTCGAGAACTTCCCACCACTCTGTCGATGGTGCATATTCAGGCTGAGGCCCTTATAATGACAGTTACAGCAGCTGGGGACACAGGAATAAACCACGTTTGATAGATGCTTCAGTTAACTAAAAACAACTTTTTAAAATGAAATTTTCCAAAAACCAAATTATACTACTGCTTATATAATCCACCAAGAAAACATTATTGCGACCTTGCATGCAAGCAAATGAAAGAAATCAATCATTTACCAGTATCTACATAAATCTGACCCGGAAGGCCTGTGCAGACAAACGGCACGACTCTGGCTGGGCGATAAACGACATCCTCTCCCACCCTCGCTACACGCATTCCAAATCGTTTTTGATTACTTGAACGCTGACAGCCAGCGCATCCACAGAACCCGGAATGAGCTGCTCCAGTTTCAACTTTCAACAGCTTTTCAAAGAGCAAATGTCTCGATGTTGGGGGGGAGGAATATTGGAAGATGGACACGTTCTCCTTCAGTTTGGTAAGGCGTAGGTGTTAATCAGTGAGAATACGAGGGTAGCAGAGAGATGGAGAGGCTGACAGGGTCACGTGGGACCAGCTTCCTGGGAAGTAGCATGTGTATAGCAGCGCGGAGGCTGTCACTGCTTAATTAATGGGATAAGGGCGAAAAATGGAGAAGACTTCTTCCCCTGGGCCGGACGGTGACATTCGTCACACGTACGGTCAGCAAAATCCGAGTCTGGGGAGTGCAGCGATTCACCGAGCGCCGTGGTACAGTCTAAGGAACTGACCCGCATTAACATACCGTTTTATAATTTGCTAATTAAGACGCTAATTGCCGTGTGTGGTTTGTCAAGTCGGCATGCTGCCGCGATGACCCCCGGTTCAAATGCAGCCAGTTGTGCTAATGTGATGCGTCCCATGTGGTTGAATAAACAGCTGAGAAACAGGGCTGCCGAGTCCTGCTACAGCCCCTTGTCATGGCCACCAGGCACTTCACTGCAGTGCTAAAGCATTGGCAACGAACCTGGAAGCCTTGTCCATACAGTCCCACTGTCATGGAGTTTGGGCATTTTAACCTGATTGTTATGAGACCGATTACACGATCAACAGAACTTACTGATTATATCAAAATCGTCTGTGAAGATCTTGCAGTAGCCAGAAACGAGAAGAACACAGTGTCACCTAAGAACGCTACTGTACTCCTTTAGACAATCCAATAAAATCTCTGATCATCTTCCATCGCATCCTGAAACACGCAATAACATTTCCAACATGCTCAGCAGCTTTGTTTGTTTGGAGTACCTGTGGCCATGAAGGTACGGTGACAGCCACCTCAAGCTCAAACAATGCAATCGATAGAGCAGCACCACAGGACTCCCGCCAGGGGGGGTTCTAGCTGGTATGGTGCCCTGGCCGAACTCCCCCCCCTTCAGCACCCCCCGCCACCAACAAAACCTGTGTGCATATCCCATGTATTTAATGTGAGAGTGCCCCATGCCACCCCCATCACCCAGACAAAAAAAAACGTGACGACAGTGATTACTGACAGTCTATCGTGCATTAGGCATTACTGAGCGGGTGTCTGCCTCACGTATTTGTATTCACTGAATTGGTTCACATTTTATGTAGATTAATAAGCCCCCTTCTTGAATTGAAAGGGAACATTTAGCGCTGTTACCTCATACCCCCAGAGTATTTTTTCCATATACAATTATTTGTGCGCATGTATGCATCCTGCAATGAACTGGCATCCGGGCCCTGATATACCCCTGTCCTATGCTGTCCGAGTTAGACTCCACCCCCACAAATATCAACTAAATATTTAATAGTCGAAAACAGACAAATCTGCTTTGGAAATGACCTTCCTACTCCCTTTCTGGCGTCCCCATACTGGTGCCTCTAGTAAATTTGATTGGGGATGTATCTTTTCTGATTTTCTTTTTACATGGCTTGGTACTATGTAGCTATTCTAGTCAACGGAGTGCGACTGGCCAATGGGGGTGGCAGTCATCAGTGAGTGCCTTGCTTTCGTGAAACTGTAAGGACTGAAAGTGCCTGTTTCCCGTTTCGCAGTTTCCTTTTCTAATCTTAATTAATTTCTTTATTTCCCCTGGTAGTAGCTGGTAGATTGAGCTGTGCCATTCTATCATGAGGAATTACCCACAATTCTCAGCTGGCACAGAGGAATCGGCTTGGCTGAGAAGCCCTTAGTTTGCTCAAATAAACCCTAAATAAACAAATAAGGCATTTGTGTTTTGGAGAATTTGGAATCATCTTACTGGTGTCCATTACTACTATGCAAACGTGTGTTTTTACACCTTTAATTACTCAAGCAAATGTACAGTCATCAGGGGCATTAACTGCATTGTGGTCATATCGTTTCCTGAACTAAACCTTTTAAGGGTCCCTAAGGCTCTTAAAATTGTGCCTTAATGGCTTGCAGCTTAGATAAGTTGAGCACATTAAGTATAGACGCCTTGATTGAGCTGGGAGCAAAGGGGTTCTTCTTCCACGGAACATGTGGAGTACCTGTGGGCAGGAAGATACAGTAAGATGCACCTCAGCAGCTCGTTTGCGGCATGTGATCAAAGCCCAGGTGACCTCCGGCCCAGCAAACTGTTGAATCAATAGGTAGTTTTGCTTGGTCAGTGTAATCAGAGTTGTCCATTTACATTTAATTTATTTAGCAGGTGCTTTTATCCAAACCAAGGGATAGCTGAGAAAGCAAGGTCAGGCAGTCCCTAGAGCAGCTGAAGTTAAAGGCGACTGAGCTGCACACAAGGCGACTCTTTGGTGCCCGTAATGGAGATCCCCACGCCGGCCACCTCACGGCCATCTCTGCTATAGCGGTTGTCCACATTTCTGAGTCATAACTCAGGAGGAGAAGTGAAATCTCATCTACAAAAAATACGAACAGCCCCAAACCTCAAGGCTGCCAAGGTAGAGGCTGGACAGTAATAAATTTCAGCCTTTTCCATGGGCGGATAAGACGTTCTTCATAGGCCGTGTTTGAATTCCCCCGCATTCATCTCTCACTCTATGGCGATGTCAGTCTGCCTGCTGCCGATTCTTTATAGCTAAATGACGCTATCTGCAGTCGAAACAGCCTGCTGGCATCTAGATAGAAGCTCGACTTCTCCCGCGGCAATGATTCAGCTCAGCTGGAGCGGAAAGTCGATGATCCTGTCTTCCCCTCGGCCCCATTGATCCTGTCAAATGTTTGGATTTGCTTTTAAAAACTAATCATTCACTCCTTTACTGTATTGACCTACCAGATGGCCAGGACCCTGCCTGGCACTGAACTGAGCAGGCCGAGTTTCCCACAGTACTTAAATCAGACTGGTCTCATGAAGGAAAGGCGAGATGGGCCGGCTTCTGAGGAACGCTGGACATCTGACACCGTCCCTGACAGACTCCCTTACTCTGTGAGTAAAAGCGAGCGCTTCCGATTGTTTGTTCCCAGCGAGATGATAAACAAAGCAGTGCAAAGCTTGTCTAATTGACTCTGCATCTCATTAGCACACCTAATCAGGTCAGCTCGGCACCCCCCGCCCCCTCCACCCACCCTCTCCTATGAGAATCTCTATGGGAGGATTGGACATCAAAGGCATGAAGGAAATGAATGATTGCACCACAGAGCAGCCACGGCGTTACGCTTGCTCATGGTGCACCCGAAAAGGTTCCCATGCCCTCCTTAAACCAGTGTTTGTGGTGCCAAATCCAGAGCTGCATTTTGTACCTCAGCCTCACGGTTTGCGATGGCCTTGTGTCCTTTCACGACTCCCCATCTGACACAAACCCTCTTCTCCTTAGAGGCAATAATGCAAAAACACAGTGAATGGAGGAAATGTGGGGAAGAAACATCTGGGGGGTATTTCGTCTAGCATGCAGGGGTGTCCGAGGGGCATGGGTACCCTGGCAGATTCAGGGGGGCCAACACTTTACAGGGGCCCCTAATTACAAAAAAAATGTGTATCATAATAATAATAACGCTCCTGATACATCCGTTTGGTACGAGACCCCCCCCCCCCCAAACTCGGGAGGTCCAAGATGACATTTTGTCTGGGGACCCAGAATTCCTAGCTAGGCCCCTGCCTAGAGTGGGCGCGTGTCTGTTTGTGTGAGCAGACGCCACGCCTAAAATATGGATCGATTAATGGCCTTTGCCAAAAGGAAGCTCATTAAAATCACATGACCAACTTCCTCCAGTCAGATTTTCAGTCCTTTACAAATGTCCCAAATTCATTTAGCTCTTGGAAATCCTGCTCTACACTTACTTCTTGATAAACCTCGCAATACTGAAGATGGAGTGTTTCAAATAGCACTTACGCTGGCTCACACAGTTATTCCATTATCTTAGCTCACTCATTTGTTACTTCAGCCATCTTAAACAGGTCCTTTTACCGCAGTAGTCTGTTAGATGTAGGCAGATGCCGGGAATCCAGAGAGATGTCACAAACTCCACTGCATGTTTGTGTCTCTGTATGTCAGTATTTCTTCGAAACAGGTACAAAGATCTTTAGATAGCCACGCTGCCTGGGACATAAATGAGGAAGTATGACCTGATTTGATTAGAATGGAGGCTGTCAGTTAAACGCCTGCTGACAGGTAGTTCCTGATTAAAATCTGGTTTACTATCAGCCTCTTGGGTTGCTTTTGGCAGATCCTACATGGATACATCTGATCTGAGCAGGAGAACATCACTCCATTTATCACTCAACTAGGATCACCACCTGTCCCGGTTTTCCGGGGATCGTCCTTCCGGGGATTGTCCCGGAAAATCGCTAATAATTTTTTATGAAAATGTATGTATAATTTAGGAATTCTGTAGTTTCAAATAAATCCTCAAATGATTTCCTTCAACTGCTATTTGATGTTTTTTGCATCCAATCCGTCCATAAAAACGGGTAAAACACAGCAACGTTTAGCCACATCTACACTTTTTTTTGAATGGTAGCAGAAATACGAAGGCTTACCTTACTGGCTAGCAACAGCCCAAGCTGTCTGCCTGCTGCACATATCCACAGCCACAACCCCACCATGACTTAAATTTCTGGCTAGAGGTAGTGTTAGTCCTACAAATATTAACATATTTACAAAATGGTTTAACCCCAGTGAGTGTCCTGGTTTTTCGGAAATCAACCCTACACTAACCCCAAGTCAAACATCTCCGCGAGCAGAAGGCAAATCTTGTGGCTGGTTGTATCACGAAGGAAACAAAAAATTAGCTAGCTGTGACCACTCTGTCGGGCCTAATGCATGCTGGGAAATTGGTGTCCGGCGCCCTTTTCTCAGAACAATCAGTGCAACGCTCAGTAATTCCACAGAAATGACACACTTCCCTGATGACAGTGATTACAGGGCAAAAAATATCTGCTGGGATTCATTCAACAAGTGTGACTCATTACGATGGATGTGCACGCGTGTGTGCATGTGCGTGTGTGTGTGATGAAATGATACAATATAGAAGAGCCATACTTACGTTGCTGATTTAACACAGACTTACCAGGCATGCCAATCTGCTCTCACGCAGAAATGCACAGGATTTAACAATTAACTTACATTTATTGTACCACACGCGGTTAATTAAGGAAGCATCTTTGCATGCAACACATGGGAATTTCACATATATCATGTAGACATATATATTAGTATATGTGATAAAAAAGCATTTATCAACCCTGGCCTCGGGGACCCCCAGATACTGAGTTGGGAACTAGGAGGAAGCAAAAATGTGATCTGGGGGTCCCCGAAGACCAGGTTGATAAACACTGTGCTAAAATATATCTTCACTGTCTGATGGAAACAGTGCACGTCCATTTTTTGACAGATTTTGTGACTTTTTACTTAGATGGCATATGCCCATTCTCCTTATACAAATTTGCCGACCGCGTAGGATGGGCCTCCTAGGTAGATTTTGCCAATGGTGAAATATCCTAGTCGATATCGATAATTATTTTGATATAATTCAAGTCTTTATTTCTTTACTTCAAGGCTCCATTTTTTGCTTAAAAGCCCATTAGAATTAAACAGATTCAGAAAGAGGAAAGATGACAAATGAATTGGACTGCAAACTAAAATCTAATTTTAATATATAAATCATT
>JAODKN010000127.1:8087196-8099217 GCA_026774425.1 Petrocephalus zakoni | reverse complement strand
CAGAGAAGCTAGCCCGAGGGGAGTGCCGACAGAGAAGCTAGCCCGAGGGGAGTGCCGACAGAGAAGCTAGCCCGAGGCGAGTGCCGACAGAGAAGCTAGCCCGAGGCGAGTGCCGACAGAGAAGCTAGCCCGAGGAGAGTTCCGACAGAGAAGCTAGCCCGAGGCGAGTGCCGACAGAGAAGCTAGCCCGAGGCGAGTGCCGACAGAGAAGATAGCCCGAGGCGAGTGCCGACAGAGAAGCTTGCCCGAGGAGAGTTCCGACAGAGAAGATAGCCCGAGGGGTGTGCCAACAGAGAAGCTAGCCCGAGGGGTGTGCCAACAGCAAAGCTTGCCAGGGGAGTGTGTAAATCTTGCCTGAGGCACCAAATGGGCTTCAGTCTGCAATGTTCATTCATAAACTGCACCAATGACAAAGCCTATGGTCTCCGTCCATCCCATGGTCACATCCAAAGGATGGTAACGTTGCATCCTCGCTGTACCTGTCAACCTTCATGCCAAGATGAACAAAGACTGGTGACCCAGTTTCCCAGACCGGCAAAGCATCTAATCACTGAATAAACTTTTTTCTTCACTATTCGGCTACAAAATGTCAAATTCCGGGGCAAACGAACCGGAACCACAAAAACATGTCATGACAATTCATGTCACGCTCGCCGCTGCAGAAGAAAAAGGGTCATTAGCGCTTAGTCACAGGCAGCTGCGGATTAGAGCCAGTGTGCGGGATGTAAATAAGTGTCTGGTTGGAATGAGCGTGGAGACGCACGGTGCTGCGCGCGGTTCGGCGAAGTGGCAGTGGGGGTGGTCTCAGAAGGCGGGCTGAAACGGGGGACCCTGGGAGGTGGAGAGCAACCAGTGTAATGAGGAGCCGTGTTGCTGGATCACGCAGGTCCCTGTCCAAACATCTTCAAGTAAAGCCTGCATTGTCAATGTGGCGCTGGATGCGACATGGTACGTGATGCAGTCAAGCATCTATCTGAGCTGCGGTGGAGCAAGGGAGAGCCACCTGGACAGGTTTCCTTATTGTGGACTTTATAAACTGTAATTTATATGTTCACCTATAAAAAAAACATTATGTAAAGACAGATAAATATTTGCATGCCCGCTCAGGCAATGGGAACTCCTCTGTAAGTGTTTGATAATATATAGCATTGGTGGAGAAAGACACAACGTTTCATTGTGTTTCTACAATGACAATAAAGATACTCTATTCTATTCTGTGTTTACTGTGGAATGCTAAATAGCTAACAAATGAAGGTGTGTTCAGATAAAGAGAGCTTAGCACAGCAACACCCCTTGCCCTGTGCTACAGATGGTATTCAGCTGTAAGTCTAACAGGCAGAGATCCCAGGAAGCCTACAGTTCATTGTGCCTGGCACCATAGCAATGGTATCCAAGGCCAATAAGAACCAATGATAGCCAAGATACGTGATCCTTAATCCAGCTTCCTCATCCCTGCAAAAAAACAACCTATATGTCTGAGAGCAATTTTAAGGATTAATAAAGTTTTTCTGATTCTGATTCTGATTCTATGAGATCTCAGTCTCATAGAGGAGATTTCAGTATGAAATCTACAGCCAACTGTGAAACCACTACAAGCGTCAGAAGAATGTTTTTCTGCATTCCTACAGAGTCTCCAGACACAGTTGAGGTTGTACTTATAAGTAACAATAAGCAGATACTGATTACAGACATCCTGCATAGCGAATCCACCCCAGATAAGGATCTGAAATGGAGTGGTGACGATCTCACAAACATCACTGCCCACACTATTGCTATCGGTTGAGCTGAGAATTCGTGTAGCACAATGTTCGCCTCATTCAGTTGCCTGTGGATCTCGCATAATCCCTTTGTTATCCTCCTTTCCTCGGGGGATAATGGCTTCTTGACGAGGTATCGACCGGATTTGGGTCCCTTATCAGAGCGACGGGGATTTTAATGAATGGAGCAGTAATTGCCGCTAAATTACAGTAATTACAGAAAATGGCAAGTATTTTTTTTTTACTAAGTGGGACTGAGAAAAGATGACACATAACTGACTAATAATATTTTTTAAATCCCCCCGTTGGAAGACCACGGCACTGGGGAAGCGTGACTTGCACGCAGTGGGATTCTGTCAGCTATTGGGAAAACGTCTGTTTTCTGCCTCGGGACATGACAGGTGGGCTGGGAGCTGGATTTGGGTCACGGTCAGCCACCGTCCAGACTGATCTGTGGGAACCTGTCACACTGACACATATCTGTTTCCAGGGACTCCCGAAATGTACACGACGCGCTCAATCTGCATAGTGGAGGGACGAAGCCCTTCGCTCTGAGAGGAAGCCTGGACATCTTTATTCTTCCTTTTATCTGTATGAACGATATAATAATGGATCGCCACACACTATTGTGAAGTGCCTTTGTGCTATAAAACATTATACAAAAATTTAAATGAACTGAATTTGCTTCTCCCCCAAGACAAAAACTCATCAGAGTTTACATTCTGAGTGGAAACACAAAGCCTCATACCCAGCTTCACCTTCAGCCTGACATTTTAACCCCCCCAAAGCGAGGGCAGTAGCGCTAGCAACCCATGTGGTACCCCACCACCTCTATGCCCGATGCAAAGTAAAATCGCCTGGCTAATTTGGCGCCCCCTGGGGGCCTCCGATGTCATCTGACAGGTGGAGCGGCACTAGGTGAGAGAGAGCCGAAGCTTGCAGATGAACATGGGGATGGCATGTGAAGTACATGCCGCAAAAGGTACCCAAAACATTCAGCCAGCATTCAAGTTTACGAAGACATCCAAAAAGAGTCTCAGCTGGTGCAAATCAGGCCTTAGAATTCCATACAATTTAAAACCAGCAAATCCACTTACAATCAGCCACAGCCTTCTTCCCCTGCAGTAATGAATGTCTGAGTGTATCCTTGCCCTTTATGGCAGTCCTGTTGGTGGCACTGTTACACAATAACAAAATAATGCACATTCCCTGTTCAATCAGCTGCATTGTCCTTAGACGAAAGGGACATTCACCTGAGCACAGACCATGTGTTTTGCTTGGACCAAACATCCCAATTAAAAAAAAAAACACTACCTAGCGATTTGAATCTATTCTATATGCAGATTCAATGCAGTGCCACGGCAACAATGCCGACAGATTCAGATGGTTTCCAGACTGATGCTAAATAAAGACAACAAGAGCCGACTGCAGTGTATCAGATGCTGCAGAATAACGGTATTTCCTTACTAATGTCCCCATGTATGCTGTAATAAACAGACACACATATTTACTATCAGCAGGAAAAGACAATCGTCCTTTTTAAGATGGAGGTGTTCAACAGAGGAGAAAACACCACTTTCAGCTATTTGTAAAAATGATCACAGGTCTCTAAAATGCTGTCCCATTTCGTTGCGTTGTATGCAGGCATTGCATTTAGCAGATGATATTATGGGGTGCCAAAGTGGCTCAGGCTACAGGGGGGCAGGGTTTATTCCACCCCTGTGAGGAATTTACATATTATTCGGAGAGATACTGGGACTGAGATTTCCACCCACAGTGGAATGTCACACCAGTTTCCATGAGAGCACATACACTATATGGATACAAGTATTGGGGCACACCTCTTCATCACTGAATTCAGGTGTTTCATTCAGACCCATTGCCATAGGTGTATAAAATCAAGCACCCAGCCATGCAGACAGGTTTACAAACATATTTGTGAAAGAATGGGTCGTTCTGAAGAGCTGACTTGGTATTGTCATAGGATGCCATCTATGCAATGTCTGTTTGTGAAACTTCTTCCCAGCTAGATATTCCATGGTTAACTGTAAGTGGTATTATTGCAAAGTGGAAGCATTTAGCCATGAAGTGGCAGACCACGTAAAGCAGCAGAGCGAGGTCGCTGAGTGCTGAGGTGCATAGCGCGTAAAAGTCGCCAGCGCTCTGTTGATTCGATAACTGCAGAGTTCCAAACTTTCTATGCCATTAACCCCAGCACACAAATTGTGTGGGAGCTTCATGGAATGGGCTTCCATGGCTGAGCAGCTGCATGCAAGCCTCCTATCACCAAGCATGCCAAGCATCAGGTGGAGTGCTATAAAGCACACGCCGCAGTGGAGACGCGTTCTGTGGGGTGACAAATCACGCTTCTCGGTCTGGCAGTCTGATGGACGAGTCTGGGTTCGGCAAATGCCTGGAGAACGTTACCTGCCTGACTGCACTGTGCCGATTGTAAAGTTTGGTGGTGACAGATAAAGGTATCGGGTTGCTTTCCAGGGGTTGGGCTCGGCCATTTAGTTTGAGACAATTCTACGATTCCAACTTTGTGGGAAAAGTTAGGGGAAGGCCCTTTTCTGTTCCAGCATGACTGTGCTCCAGTGCACAAAGCAAGGTCCGTAATGACATGATTGGATACGTTTGGTGTGGAAGAACTTGACTGGCAAGCACAGAGCCCTGACCTCAGCCCCATCAAACACCTTCAGGATGAATTAAAACGAAGATTGCGAGCCAGGCCTTCACATCCAACATCTGCACTTGACCTCACAGATGTTCTTCTAGATAAATGAGCAAAGATTCCCACAGACAATCTTGTGAAAAGCCTTCCCAGAAGAGTGGCACTTGTTATAGCTACAAAGGGGGTACCAACTCATATTGATACCTATGGATTTAGAATGGGATGTCAGAAAAGTTCCTATAGGCGTAATGGTGTGCCAATACTTCCCTCCATATATTATATATCATGTATTGGCATATACTGTATCTGCTGTGCCTTCTGATTATATAAAAGAAGACTGTTCATCACTAAATCTGCTGTAAGTGTGCATGTGGTGTTTACATCCACACCACAGGTCACAGAGAGCAAAATGCAGATAGGTTGCAGAAGCAATGTTTCACAGGTACGTCTGAAGCAGGCACTCACTTGGGAGCCAGCAGAGATACCCTGACCTGTTTATGCCCTCTTTATGTCTAAGCTTGCTAAGAAAGCATAAATACAGCTTTCAGTATGAAGCTGCCGTGCACACATACACATACACAGTGCAGAACCTGAGGACAACCTCAAATCCTCAAGTCATGACCAAGACATAATTTACACTGAGCCGAATTTACTTTACGGAAAGAAATGTCAATGCCCCGTTTTTGACCCCCAAATCGTAACTGTAGAGATTTCAGTTACATTTTTTGAGTGAAGCTAGCTGGCACACAGTAACTCCACAATGAAACGTTCACTCACTACCCCTGGTTGCTCTGGATGTGAGTGAGAGAGCAAGCTTTTCGGTCACCGAGAATATGTACCAAAAGAACAAAATGTCGTTTCCTCCATGCTGTTAAATAAGAGACCCCCATAGCTGCGCAAGAGTGCGGGTAACAGATCCGTCGTCCCTGATGCAATTCCAGATTCCGTGGCCCGGATCGGGGCACTGATGTGTAGCTGAGAAGAGGCCATGTACAGTGTTGTACTGGGCAGTTCTAATTGTCTGGCAATTACCACCAAATTAAGCATACCTTCTGGGGTATCTTCTGTTGCTGTTTGAAAGACAGCCTCCGCACTCACATATGCGCAGCATTAGACACCTGGCCACTGGAACAACACACATGCCGACTACTAAGCGACTGAGGACGCTCTTACGCAAAACAAATGTACACAAAATAAACAGATGCCATGACTAAAAATGTAGATTAAACTGACACATCACCGGAAGGACATTTAACAAAACCCAATATAACCTGATTAAAACAGACACATCAATTTTCTATATGACTTATCTAGTACAGGGTTTACAGTGAGCCTGAAATGTATCCCCAAAGGCACAGGAGTCCACCACAAGGGACATGTGTACACACTATGGGAAACTGGGGCACTGATTAGCCTAGCTGCATGCTTTTGGACAGCAAGAGGATCTATAGCACACCCACAGGAACACAGGACAGACATGCAAGCTCCACACACCCAGCACTGGAAGTGGGACTCGAAAAAGCTAAATAAAGCTGAATCTTGTTGCCAAATAAAACTCAAGGCAAATCACATCAACTGTTATATTATATAGCCTATGTGTTAAAGACCTTACGTTAATTAAAGGATTGTTTAAGTAGATATGACAATACCAGTGACTAAATCATTAAATCATTTAAGGTGTTTTACAGTATAACAGATCTAGCAAACGGACACGGGGTCTGTTAGGCTTACTCTGTATTTTAGACTATTTTAGAGAACTTCAGCGGTGGATTAAAAATCATTATAAGACGGAAGCTAATGGCTGGTTAGAGCAGGCAATTTTACACCTAATAAACCGTGCCCGTTAGCACAGAAATGCCAAGCAGTCAGTAGGATATTCATAGAGAAATTACTTGGATATCGGGTTTGGCATTGCAGTTGCGAGTCTTAACAGGAAACAGTCAATGTTTGCATCAGTGATATGGGTTATTGTTACTGTACAACACATCACCATTTCGGTTTCCGCACTGCAGGAAAGTAATACATTGTAGTGTTATTTGAGTAGTACAATTTGATCTGCATGGACGGTATAAAGTGGTGGAAGCTCTTGGGTAAGTTATATTGATGCCCACTGTGTTTTCGATATAGGCTACGGTAGATTCGGTACGTTGAAATATACAAAAATGCTTTGGCAGCAGCCAAAGTTAGTGCTACTGGACGCGGGGGCTGTGGGACGCGCTGTCGCTTTACGCAGATAAAACCGACACGATGCCTTATATCAAGTGAATATACGGAGCATAAATGAGATTGACTCTAGAAGGGGGTGATTCTCAGTTACATTTCACATAGACGCGACTGGGATTTCTTCCCTGACAAAATTACCTGTGACCATGCACGGTTTTTCAGTTTCATCACTAACACACATGCAGGTGCACGCGAATGAGCAATTTATTATAGCACATAACACAGAAATACTTTGAAATGGACTTCGATAACTACATGCAATGCATTAAAGTTGGTCAAAAGCAGCGCGAGCTACTTTGATAACTATATTGAATATGTATATTCAGTAACAACGACTGAATCTGTCGAGTTCTATCGCCGCAGCCACTGCAAATAAATAAAAAAAAAAAATCACGTTGTTTTCACACAATCAAGCAGCACCGCCTTATGCGGATGGACGGCTTCGGGATCTCGGATGCGGTTTCCCGTTTTGAAAGATAATTCGTGGGCTACTTCTAATAAGTACCACAGCATCCATTTCGGGCTGTCAGAAAGCGGACTTCATTAGCCACATAAACGGCGCAAGGAAACCTTTGCCTAGACCCATCTTTCTGATGCTAACATGGGCTGTAAAAAACTGCTACAAATGCAACGAGTTGATACAGGTGATATAAAATGTAAAGATTTTCTGCAACTAATGACGTTTTTACACCAGGAACAACAGCAGGGGCGGGCGTGGGGACGGGCACTGGAGGCTGCGATCGAATTCACAAGACAACATTTCTCAAGTCTATCCAGGCGGTGCATCAGTGCCGCAACTCCTCGCCTAGTCTAATGTATTCATAGATTTATGTTAGTAGAAATAATAAATAAAACATCAGTCTCCACCCATGCAGCAAGCTCCGAACTTCAGTTTTTCTTTAGAGCCCGGTCGGTTTTAAATCCCTCCACTATAATGATCCTGGGAGATCTCTTCTTGGACAATTACTTCCACATCACAACCAAGCATGAGACATAAAATCACGCACAAATAAGACGCGTTGATCCCCCGTTTGCTCTCCCGAACCTGGGGGTTTGTGTGAGGGAGGCAGGGAGAGCATGCCGGAGGGTGTGCATATACTTGTGCCACCACTTCATGCTTACCTGCAAGAAACTGTAATTTCCACTTTAGTAGCGGGAATATTGCCCGTGATGGGGTCGAACTCGTAGACGGAAGCCATGTCTTCCAGTTTGTCCCTAACGTCTCCCGCCATGAGCAGCCGGGGCTCCGGGAAGCTCTGTGATTCGCACAGCTTGGCCCCCCGGGCAAAGTCCCCTCAACACAGATCCACAGACTGGACGCCTTCGGAAGCGATCTCTGCGCTGCGGGAGAAAGGGGCTCAGTGCCGGGGCCACCAGCGCACGCTCCGACAGTCAGTGAGCGGCGGCAGATGCAGGCAGGCGGCTTATTCTTAAATGCAAGTGAAGATCGGAGGGGCTGTCAGAGTCCTTTATGCGAAGGATGGTCCAGCACAGCAGCTGCGGCTCCACCCCTCTCCGCATTCTCCCGCACGCCGCCGGGTCCAGCCCGCTCCGGCAGCCGCCCGGCTGATTAGCTTCAGCACTTAATCAATCTGCCTTAATCACGGTTTTTTTTTTTACTTTCTTTGGCGAACCCCATTGATTAATGAGTCACTTAAAGGTAATCTATTTCTCATTAACCGTGCATTCGTATCTAGATATGTCATTCGCTCGTGTGTGAATTTATTTTTGTTTACTCTAGTAACGGTGTCTAATTATCTTGTCTGATTACTTGCTTAGTAATTTTGCTGAAAGGCTCGATATTTCACTGCACTTCATTTTTTTTGGAATTTACGTTCAGTTAATAACTCATTTAATAATATGCCATATTATTTTTGTTCCGCTCATTGCTCTGCTCTCAAAGTGTCGGGGATTATTATAAATGAGCCTATATAACAACGTAATTATATCACAAGTTTTTTTTTTTAATGACAATTATTGTGATGACCGAACACAAAGTAGCACAAACGCGGTTTATGGAGTATCTCGCTGTGTCTGTTCAGCACCTATTAGATGGACAGCTACTACTGCCCCCATCTTAATCAAGTCGTAGCTCGGAATAAGACGTTTCATTGGGTATTTAACGTAAAGGGAAAAATACATCATGTTAAGCACGTGTGGTGAATCTGATGTTTCTAAAGTAGGCCTATTTAAATTAAAAGCATTCGCATGTTTTATGACGACAGCCTTGTACCAAAATGCTGAATCTAACCGAAAAGCTAAACACTTAAAAATATATATAAAAATTTATAATTCTAATAATCTACTTAATCTAATTTTCTCGAGAATGCACATTTCCTATGACGGCCTTCGTGTTAGCGATTTAAGCTTTTCTTAATTTGATAATGTTTGGTCATAAGAATTTTTCATAAAAACCGACTTTGGAGCCTTTGAAGCTTTTTAATTCCTATAGGCATCACACCTACATGGCAGTAATACCGACAGGACTGCACATTAATCTGTAACACTGGTGCGCAGCTGATAAAATCGCTTGTAAATGTAAGCTCAGCTGCATCCGTAACTGCACAATCTAAGGCACTCGGGGAGACAGACTCATTTACACCCCGAGCCCTCGCTGAAAAATTGTTTTCCACTGCTGAAGATGACAATGGAACGTGAGCGGGGACCGGGGTGTACAGGGAAGCGCCCGGGATGTATTTAAAGCAGTGAAGACATTTCCCCAGCCGATGGCTCCAGCTCTGCCAAGTGAAATAGGACGTTTGCCCCGATGCTGAATTAATCGCCACATTCGTCCATCCGTTGTGGCATCTTTTGGTTTAGAAATAACTGTAGGCGAAAGACTAGCATAATATAATTTGAGTGTTTGTGTTATTTAGCGGCGTGTACATCCAGGACCGTGGGTTGGATTCCCGCACCGAGATCTTGCCGGTTCTCTGTTGCATTCCCCCTCCCCCCGCCCTTTGTTTCGGCGAGTTTCCTCCCACAGCCCAGGAAACCGCAGGTGAGCCCGTACCTGGTGACTGCCTTTAGTGTGTCTATGGGCGGCATCCTGCCCAGGGTGACCCCCCGGCGTGGGCCCCGTGCGCCCTGGGAGAGGCTCCAGCTGCACCGTGAGCCTGCATTAGACAAGATGGACGGATGACGTTGAGTAGAGTGATTAAAAGATAAGTAGCATATGGAGAAAATAAGGAAGGAAACTCAGGGACAAGGACAGCGAAGTAACTCTGCAAAAGTGGCAGATCTGTTGAATGTGATGTTTGGACACCAGTTTTGTGAAAACGGCTTAAAATAACACGGTGTTGCAGTCTTTTTTTCTGTACTTGTTTAATCTAAAGAATGTACAGGGAAATGTTTTCCAAAGTGTATTAACACGTTTTGTGTGTGTGGTGTATTCTAAGGGGTGCTATTTCAGTACAGCTGCCAGGAGTGTCAAGGTTTTAAAACGCTTTTGGTTAACAGAACAGCTGAAGAAAATAGTTCCAGCTTCTCACATTTTTTTCGTCTAGAAACTGAAAGAGGGGATCATGTGTGAGAATGACTGAGTTCATAGCAAACTTCACGCAGCGTTTTCCCAATCCTCTGTGCGGCAGCAATGCCAACATGTAGCTTCTGATCAGAAACCATCTGCTAATCTTCTAATACTTGAAGTATTAAATTCATCTTCTAAACACTCACCCTGAGCAGGGTCATGGGGGTCCTGGAGCCTATCCCAGGCATCAAAGGGCATGAGGCAGGGGTACACACAGGAGATGCAAACAAAGACAGTCGCACACTACAAGCAATTCTCACCAAGTCTTTGGATGACAGGAGCAAACCCGTATGAGACATGGGGAGCATGCCAACTGCATAGGCACAGCATGAGGGTAGGATCAGACCCTCCGCAGGTGTGCGGCAGTACTCAGCAAGTAAATAAACTTACTCTCCCCTGAGGTTTCGGAAGTCTCATATGTATGGCTACATTACAAAGTTTAGCCAATGAGGAGGCAGTAACCGGCATTGGCCAATAAAAACCTTTGGAATCTCTTATGTGGAAGTGTGTGTGTTTGTGTGACTGGAGATGTCTGCATTTGTGTGCATGTCCACGATATAAAAGCTACCTCTAGGCCTGATGGCCCCCAGGAAGGACGCTGTCAAGCAGAGTTATTTTTACACATACCCACACGCACACACCACCCTCCACTGGAAGAGAGTTTCCCCCCAGCAAATGGCTTTTGGAAATAAATGTATATAAAACCATTGTCTCAGAGGCCCAACCTGTGAAAGGAGGCACCCCTTCTTCTATACATGAATCACAGCTCTTGGGGGGTAGGGGGAATTGGTAACAAATAAGTTTCCAGCAGAAAATCACTGGAAAACACTTGCTGGGATTTTGTGGCCCATCTGCCCTAGTGGCTATGATCTACAGCCCTTTGCGGTGCAGGTCGCCGTTTCCCACTATGGCTTCTGATCAGCTGATGCGTGTTATTTCAGGATCTTTCTGGGGTACTATTGATTGCTCTGACCAGCATTATCTTCTTTCTGGATTACTTTAAGCTGAGAAATAGGAGTCATATAAGAATATATATACTCTCAGTGACGACAAAAGTTTGGATGTAATTTGGTACACGTGCAGACCAATTGTCACCCACACACGTCGTGCAGGTTCCGGTCGCCCAAGACACACCATACCAAGGGAGGATGGTCATATTGTCTGCCAAGCATTACAGAACCCCATGACATCTGCGCCTGCCATCCGGACACAGGTACTGGACTCTTTACAACACCCTCTGTCATCCCACACCGTGTCTCGACGGCTGGCATTAGCCAGACTACAGGGTCACCGTCCCACACATAGGCAGTGTTAACACCAGTGGACGGTTGCTTTTGGAGTGGTGCCATAACTGGGAGGCATGGACTGATGACAAGTGGTGGTATACCAGGTTCAGCGATGAATCTCGGTTCTGCATTACCACGGATGACCGTCATGTGTGTGTATGGCAGCGTTAAGGGGAGAGGACCAATCTTGCCAATGCTGTGGAGAGACACACCAGCGTTACTCATCATGGTGTGGGGAGCCATAGGGTATGACTTCAGGTCATCTCTGGTGGTGTTTTGGGGGACGCTGGTGGCACAGCATTATGTCAGTGATATCCTGCATCCGCATGTCTTACCCCTCCTGAGACAGCATCCTGGTACAGTCTTTCAACAAGCCAACACCCATCCACACACGGCACCTGCGTCATGTCGAGTTCCTCCTGTGGCCAGCCAGGCCCCCCATCTTTCCCCAGTCGAACATCTGGGGGATCAGCTCGGATGTCGACTCAGACCGAGTGCCGATCTGCAGGATCTCGAGGGCCAGTTACAGCAGCTGTGGGCTGACTTGCCACA
>JAODKN010000127.1:8069232-8082600 GCA_026774425.1 Petrocephalus zakoni | reverse complement strand
AGGGTCAGCTGATGACCACACGGTCACCAAGGGTCAGCTGACAACCACACGATCGCCAAGGGTCAGCTGACGACCACTTGGTCGCCAATGATTGGCTGATGACTACACGGTCACCAAGGGTCAGCTGACGACCACACAGTCGCTAAGGGTCTGCTGATCCACGGACACACGGTCGGGGATACAGCCTGACCGCAGCAGAGATGACTGGAACACACGCGCGCACACACACACCTCCATTTACCGGACTTAGATGAAACACCTACATACAGCATCATCCTACACTTAGCGTACGTTGAGCAGGTCCACATTAAAGCTACCAGGCTTTCCTTACAGTATCGATGAGCAATAGAGCAATAGAAAAACACCAATGCGCACAAAAGCATTTCAAGTATAGCAAAGACTATTTCCAAAAGCACCTAAAGACAAATTTATTGGCACAGCTATTAAAGTAGGCATTTTAGGTTACTGACAACTCTAAGTACTCCTCTATGCCCCCTAGTGGTTCCTGCCTGCCAGTGCACATTAAGAAGGCTCCTATAGGTGATAGGTCAGGTGTTAGCCAGTACCAAACTTTCTCATCAATGGCAATATTTATTTATTTATTTATTTATTTATTTAAGAACAACAATTATCACCTGAAGAGGCCTGGCTACATTGATTAAGAAGAATGGTGCTACAGTCACCAGGGAAAATGTGCTTTTTTCACACAAGGTGCAAGGAGACATTTTTATAACTATGGTCGCACTCAGGTGAAACGTATCCTCCTACCACCAACTGAAAGTTTAAATTGTTACACTCAACCATCAACATAAGAGAGAGAAGATAACAGCTATATGTTGGTAAACATGGTGTGGTTCACCATTACAGCACTCACTGTAGTGACACAAAGGAATCTGATGATCATTATTAAACCCCAACAAACGAGAGAACGTCCTTCATTAACTGAAAGCAGATCGTGCACACCCAGGAGTATAGCCAGGGCCTACCCCATTATCTATTGCAATCCATCTAAAAACAACATTTTTGGCATGACTGAAAAATCTGGCTCCCAGGCTTACATTCTGACAAGACACCTATGTTCTTGGTCCATGTTCTGAAAGACCAAGTGGCATCATAAATGCCACTACTGGCTGAGGACAGGGAGACTGGCTTGGGGTGTGTGAAGTGTGAAATACACATGGTTTGACTCCTCCATAGACTTAAGAACTTTAATCCACTGGCTGCAGTGATATTTGTAAAGCTAAGATAAATTATTCAGAAAGGCCCCAGAGGTTCCGAGGCAGAGTCATTTTTAGGCGTCTAACTAAGGTCTCATCCCTGGGGACTCGCGGAGATTTCTGGCGTCTGCAGATATCTTCTAGCCAGTGAATTACTGAAAAACACTTTGATTGGTGTGATGAATATGTTTCATTAAAAGCACAGTGTGCCCGAGGGCTGAAGGAAGCTGGACTCTCTGGAAAATACATAAACTATAAATACACAGAGAAGCATCTGCGGAAAGCCAGAGTTAATCCACACCCATCAGTAAAGATACATCAATGTAACCATCAGCCTTAAACAAAAAAAAACCCATGATTGGGATGCTAAATGGCTCAATTCGTTTCAATCTCCTGCTTAAATGTCTGGATTTCCCAGTTAGGTTTGGGTAATTTTATACAGCATATACTCTTTCACAGTAACCCTAAAGGGGCTATTTAAATACCTCCTCCTTCCTATATAGATGTGCATGAGGCTTCAGACTCATACCCAACCATAGTCGGAGATAATGATTGCAGGCTTTGCTCACTGGCACATTAAAAACCACATCACCCCCATCGGCCCTATAAACTGACGTCTCATTTCTGCACAGCTAAGCAATTCCACCTCCATAAGGACACAGCTGGCCTCGTCCTCGCTCTCAGAGTCAGTTAGTCGTCCTGGAGTTTCAAAGAGCAAACTCAGCTATGCTGGGGCATTAAGAGGATGGTAGCAAAGTCATGGACGTGACAGTTATGCGAGCCAGAGCCTCGGAGGCAGCAAGACAAAGTGCGTCGTTGAAAGTGTTCAAGACATTAGGACAGGTACCTTCTCTGGTTTCTTGAGGTAGGAAACAAAACAAAGAAAAAAAAAAACGCAACAAAAAGACAAGTGCATAACATGGAAATAAATTAGTCAACAGAATGAGGATGGTCTTCACTTGTGTGCTGTCAGGCAAGTAACTCCGGCAACAGGCACGCGCGCAGAACGTAAATACAGCAGAAAGCGAGACGGCAAAGATGTGAATCTCGCTCGCCCACAAGTTTCTTGAGCATGCCGTGTTGTCCAGCGCTGTCAAATTCCACATTCCAGTTCAATCCGCTTCCCTAGTAACCCTGTGGAAGCACCAGTTATATTTATAGTACAGCTGATACATCAAAGGCTTCCTCTCCCTCCTTGATTTTGGGTTCCGCAAAGTTCAGTATGGGGTCCCACTGATTTTCCACAGATGAATAAATAAATAAATAACCATTAAAACAGAGAGCAGCTACATGTAAAAATGTCTTCTGGAAAACAACAAGGTCCAGAAGTCTACTACCTTTGAATTCTTCTTTTCAAACCAGCCAAAAGCATTGATGAAATGTGTCTTGTGCCCGCATGGGAGTATGGACTTCATCAGCTTTGGCTTAGACAGCATGTCTCTCTGAATAACACTTACTGATCATCTGCAACCATGCTGCAAAAGTGTACATAACCGACTCTCATTTGAAGTAGAAGCAATGAGGAAAAAAAGCCTAGTATTGCAGATTGTCATTGACGGCAGGAGTGAAACTCCACATTCGCAGAACTTCGTCTGCCTCTGCAAATCTAGGGAGCTGGGACTTTGTCTCCTGAAGCCAGATCTCCCAGGAAGGTGCTTCATATCCGAGGCGTCGACGGGAGGTCCTCCGACGTGGCCCGGAGAATAATTAAATCTTTGTACATCTCTCAACTCCAACAGCCAATCAGATCTCATCTCTTCTTGCCCACCTTTGCCAACCAAATCTTCACAGACCTGTCGCTGTGGAAAGAAGAAGGGACACGAGAGGGATAAGGGGGGTGTGAAAGAAGAAAAACAGAAAACCCGGGCACAGATAACTATTCAACCACCTGCATCTTCAAATGCTTCGAGGAAACGGCCACACGACGGCGGGCGATTACACCGCGCTGACACCCAAAGATGACAAGGGAGCCCAAATTAAAACACACAGAGCTAAACTTCAGAACAGCAAAAGCCTGATTGGAATATATCCAGTCAAACTGCTACATTTCAGAACATGTTCTTCCTTTCCGGAGCAACAAACAGCCCAAAGTTTTCATAGAGTGCCGAGAGGGAAACTCGATAGGACTGTAAGGTATACGAAGCTCACGCGACACTCCCTGAAAGGATTCTTCCAGTAACTCCCAGAAGTAAACTTAATCCCAATCCTTCGAAACGGTCAAGCTAGATGGTGCCAAGAGCAGCGGCTAATCGTATTATGTCGAGAGGCTATCCGATTATAACTGGGGGGGCGGGACAAGCCAAATCACACTCATATGATGCTCCGTCACCTTACTGTAATTAAAGCTACTTTATATTGCAAGATAAATTAAATTCACTGTTACTCTTAGACTGGCTGATATTTGGCTCTGGACTGTATTCAGTGGAATTAAACTGCCTTATTTATGGTGCACTGGGAGAAATCTTGGACAACCAGTGATCTGAGTGAAAGGAGAGGAAGGAGAAGCACAGGAGTAACATCTGTCCGCAAAGGAGGGGGTGGGGTAGGAGTAAGAAGCCGTACCGGAGGGCAACTGGGGCAGGCAGTGTTAGAGCAGACTCATGGGAGGCTGGTGGCCCGGCCCTTGATGGCCAGAACCCGGCGGGGCAGGCAGGGGGTTAGGCCTGGGATGTAGCTCCACAGTTTTACCCGGCAGTCGCTGAGCGCGCCAGGAAGGCGGACCAGACCACCAGGAGAAGGAGACGGAGGAGGAGGAAGAGGAGGAAGGAAAAGGAGAGAGGGGTTCGAATCCAAGAAACATGTTAGTAACAAGCCGGCAAGGATGTGTGTTTAAAATAAGCAACACTAATAAAACCTACCTAGCTAACGCATCTGTCAAGCACAACATGCCACTTCCATGGGTAACCTCAAGGACTGCTGGGCCTGGGTCCAAAGCAGACAGCCCCATCGATAGAGTGCACAAACCGCCCCAAAACCCGCTTACTATACGACTTACCACACATTGCCGTGGTCGCTACAGTTCTGTTTTTTTTGTTTTTTTTTTAGGTTAGCCTACAGATACAACCCGCTGTTATTCCTTTGCACCGTCACTGGAAACACAGAGCCTTGTCAAGCCTGGCTGGAATAACTAGAGCTTCCATGTTGGTCATTAACCAGTTTTTTCCCCTCAACTACAGTTTCAACCAATACATTCTGAAGGGTGAGTCACAGCCATTCCTGCCACCAGAAATGCTGGTACCTGCAAAGAAGTTCAGCTGCATGTGGCGGAAAACAGCCTTTTTGTTGTCCGCAACCTCATACCACCCCACCCCACCCCACCACCAACCTCCCCAGCCCTGCTTACCTGGAGGCTGTGAAGATCTGCTTGGAGTTGGTGCAGATGGCATTGATGGGACTATCATGACCTTTTATCTCCCCAATGGGGGTGAAGTTGTCCACGTTCCAGACCTTCATCATGCCCCCCCTGCAGGCGCTGAGGAGCATAGGCCTACCGGGGACGTAGGCCAGGGCACACACCCAGTCCTTGTGGGCGTTGGGGATTTGCTGGAACACACAGAGGAGGGCAGGGGGGCAGTTCAGCTGAGGGCGACACAGGATGCCGTCAGAGCTTGCCTCCAAAGCTGCTGGAATCCGTTTGAGGCCCAAGCCATAAAAGATAACACGGAGTGTGAGTCATCGATCGCCGCGGGGAGCGGGACAGGAGGCAAAGCGGAGCTGCGCTTAATCTGCATGCCTGGAGATCCTCTACAAGCACCCTGGGAAATAAAAACCGACCCCCCTCGTAAAAAGCCCACAATGCCCCCACTTATCTTGTCGAAGCACTGCGTCAGCAGCGAGAAAGGCATTCGAGACGCACTTTCAGAATGCATGCTTGAGCCCCACTGGCAGGTGTCGGCATGTGTCAACAAAGTGAGCCTGTACTGCAGCTAGTTTAGTTAGCGGCAGATTACTACTGCACCAGAGCAGCTAGTCACGTTGCAGCGCATTACTACTGCACCAGAGCAGCTAGTTACGCTAGCGGAGCTTTACTAATGCAGCAGAATAGCTAGTTACGCTAGCGGCGCATTACTAATGCACCAGAGCAGCGAGTTACGCTAGCGGTGCATTACTACTGCACCAGAGCAGCGAGTTACGCTAGAGGCGCATTACTAATGCACCAGAGCAGCTAGTTACGCTAGCGGCGCATTACTAATGCACCAGAGCAGCTAGTTACGCTAGCGGCGCATTACTACTGCAACCAGGGTCCTTCCATTTGGCATAAGCAATGGGTTTCCTGCATCTGGGTTATACACCACTGCACAGCATCCATCTGGGCTCCAGCAACCAAAACGCCAATAATGGCAGGTGGCTTTGGATGCTCTTATCACATGTGCTGCCAGTTAAAATCACCTGGCAGGTCTCTTACTTTATTGGTGTCTGTAATCAGTGTGAGTGCATATTATTCCGTAATTGCTTTTGTCGAAAGCAACACACAAGTGCGCATCAGAGACCAGGGGCATCCTGAAGCAACCGATGCCTTGCTTAGGGCTCCGACAGGGACACCACTCAGCCAGCCACAGGATGAGAACCGTTTGGTCATGGTCACAGAGGACTAATCTGCAGTCACACCCCTCACTGGTGTGCTGTACATTTGCTGTTCAAAGACATCTGAAAGTTATGTAAGTGAAGCCACTATCAGATTTACTGATATTTTACCCAGTTTTCCAGTCAGACAGCTTAGTAAAGAAACAACTCCTGTCTCCAAAGCTTTCACAGTAGGAACTGCTTTTAGTTGGCAATTGAGCTGATTTTCATCCAGCAGAATCGCTTACGTTCCCCAGCTAGTCGATCCATGTAACCTCCCACATAAAGCACTCATATCCACTGGATAACATGCTGTTTTTCTCCGGTTTACTCAGAACACGGCAGGACAAGCAGGCGCAGGTGTTCCAGTCACACCAAATATGTCCTTCGCGTCCCCTGCCCTCCGAAATGGCAAACGCAGCGACGGTCTGTTCTGTACATTCACGGCTCTCGAATTCAATACATGTGACCTGACAACTGGAAAGGCACAGGTTAGGAGTCTGCAAGAACACCAGTGCAGATTTTTATGCCACCCCCGGCGAAAGATCGTACTCATGCTTATTACAGATATACTGTGACATCACGTTAAATCAGGTCTTTGGGTCCTCCCTCCCACCGGGAGCAGCAGAGCGAGCGTTTTAGGGACAAACTCTCTGCCTCAGAACCCTGGCCTACAATACCTCCGCTAAGCACCCAGCTGGGTTCAAGACCTCTTTAATGAAGCAGAAAATAAAAACCTGTCAGAGAGTGTCACTGACACATAGGCTCGGATGAAACCAATCACGATGCCAATCACGTCCCCAGTCAGGCCCCGGTGCCGTGGAAAAACCTAACAGTCAGAGCCAAGTGTAATTCAGCGTTTCCATGTTTTGGAACAGAATTAGCTGTGAAATGTCAGGCATCATCTGGGGGTAAGTTGGAGCTGTGATCTTGCTACCTCTGTTCTCACTCCTGACCCAGTTAGGTGAACAGCAAATAAAAATCAGCTCGGAGAATGAAATCCCATAAAGAGATGACGTGAAGCATAGCTGTGTTAGGAAATAAACAAACAGCCAAAAGTACAAGCATTTAAAACAGAGAGAGCATCCCACAGTACTCTCAAGGTTGCCAATACAGTAAGAACTGAAAGCAACCATTTAGTCTGAGAAGGCCAGCAAATGTTCCTCCTGGGAACTACAAGCTGTAGGTTCTCGTCTCGTCTTTGAAGAAATTAAGAAATCTGATTCTGCAAACACCTGAATAAGGTAAGAATATTAAGCCACAAAAAGTAGTTGGTCGACACAAAAATGAAGAAGACAACGTGCTTCTTGGAAAGTCTAGCCCTTGGACTAATGGTCACAACCCTTGATGTAGAAGTTGCTGACCGCAAATCGCATACCTGGATTAATTCCTGCTGCTCCAGATCCCACTTCTTAATCCCATTGTCTCGTGAGCCACTAAAGAGCACTTCTCCGTAGGTAGCTAGGCATTCTATACCATCGTAGTGCGGGGGCTCAAAGTTGTGAGATGGTCCGACATTCCCCAGGGTGCCTTCTGCCACATCAAACACCTGAATCCAAGAAAACATATATGAAAAGAAGCCAGAGTCAGTCACCAAACCGACAGGAGAGACAGGTTATTCTAGAGAACCTCACACCCACATCCTAACCTTGACATAGTGGTCCTTTGAACCTGTGATGACCCGGTCCTTGCCACCCACAGACTGGCCCACTGTCAGGCACATCACTGGTCCAATGTGTCCTGTCAGCTTACCGGCTGCCTGCATTCTGGATGCAATATGGCCCAAAACGGTTACCCCAAAAAAAACGTACAGACAACAAGGCGGAGACCAATGAGGAAGACGACCAGAGACTCAGAGAGCACCGAATCACCTGTTCAAGTCCCAAGTCCGCACTGTGTTTCCAGCAGCAGCATACAGAACCGACCCAGCTGGGTTAAGAGCTATCTGGTTGATCTGGTACTCGCCCTGGGCTGTGGTAATGGTACGAGTGGTAGTACCAACACAGGCGTCCCCAGAGACAACCTGGCCTGATGACCTAAGGGGATAAGGTCAAAATGGAGGTTAGGGTCAGGGACAAAGCAGGATAGAGTACTGGTGCGGGACTTTCAACACAAAGTTCCATCCCCAAATAGAGTATAAAATGTACCATAAAGGAGAGATTTCTCTCGAGCACACAGTATTATACTGTTCCTTATACCAGGCTGATGCATGGGGGTCGTGCCTTGCAGTCTGGGCCGACATAGTAATATCAGTAGCCCACGAACCAGGAGGAATGCTATTCTACTAACAGAAATATTTTTGCCTTTCCTGATCGCCTGTTATTGTATATTTTGATACTGAAAGCTTCAGACAAATATTCAAGGAACCCAGAGTGAACAAACAACATTCACTTTGATTTATTTAATAAATGTTATCAAGCACCCATTGCCAATAACTGGCTGCATTACCTTTATCTGCAATAACTGCCGCCAAACACTGTGAATCATTATTATTCTTTCCCATTCACATTGTGAATGAATATTTGCTCATTCCTCCATGTCCAACTGCTAAAACCAGCAGCGCTTGTGGGACCCACGACCACATCCCAGTTGGGCGTTATTATTTGAAATCTTTTCTTCCTTGCCATTATCATGTAGACTCGCTTGTGTATTTTGCATTTTGTCTTGCACACGAACCCTCAGTTGCATCTTGGTGATAGATGACTTTTTTTTTTTTTACAATTATCTTTTTATATTATGTTATAATAGATTCTGTAGATGGTTCCTTCAATGAAGGCAGGTTATCTAGGTCCTGAGGCAGCAAAACATCCCCAAGTCACTGTCACCAAGTTTGGCTGCTGCTACGAGGTTCTTGCCGAGTGGTGCCGTCTTCGGCCAGACACAACGGGAAGCACGTTATCAAAAACTCACTCCTTTGATTCTGCGTATCATCCGTGTGCTTCTTGGCCAACTTGAGAAGAACATTGATGTTCTTAGAGGCACGCTGCTTACACCCCACTTGCCTCCCTTAAATCTCATTCATTCTTTGTGACATTTACATTGCACCCTTAGCGAGATTATGGCAGGTTGGGCACTCTGTATATTTCTGAATCACAGTGTGGCTCAGTGTTGCCCCAGAGCTTAGAAACGGCATTTTAACCCTCTCCAGCCTGATCGCTATCAGATGTCTTTGGAAACTACTTTGATCTTGGCTTAATGTACTTCTTCCAGCTTTGCTGTAGTACCTTCACTCAGATGGCGGGGGCCAAAATAAATGTGTGTGATGGACAATGATCAGGGCTGCTTGTAATTAAGCCTGGCTTCAAATCAGCTGACTATTTATCCCTTTCACTCCGTTGATTTACCCAATTACTTTTTCCCCCCCACACAGGGACAACGGGTGCTTCATAATGCTTCTCATCAAATAAATTAAATAACTAAAAACCATGCGCTGTCTGTTGAGTCAGGTTCCCGTCAATATTACATTTGATCTGAAGATTTGAAAGAATTCAATACTAGGAAAAAAAAAATGACAATACTAGGAGCCGTTTTTCATGGTGCAGTGACGATCGCCGACTGCTGCGCGTAACTGCAGGCCAGTAAGCGGCCACTGTGGGGCGCACTCACGTGAAGGTGCGCACGCATCGCGCAGAGTCGCGGATGTCCCACACTTTGATGAAGGAGGTAGAGACGGTGAAGACCAGGCACGTGCTGCTGCAGTACTTCACAGACACCACGTTGTTGGGGTGGCCCTTCAGCGTGACAATCTCCTGGCCGGTCACCAGGTTCCACATCTTGCAAGTTCGGTCTGCAAAGAGAAAAAAGTGGGCTGGCTGACGGAAGTAAACAGAAACAAATAGCAGCAACGAGAACAGCAAGTCTATGCAGGCTATATAACCTGCTGTATATAGTATACTGTATTGTATATTGTACAGTATAGTCTGGCTCCTCCTGTACAGCACATGCCCTTATGGTAATGTAGTGTGTGGTCTTAATATTTGTCAGCTGCATTCTCCATAATGCATTTATACATTAAGGGTGGGTCTATGCTTTCTATTTGGAACAGATACAGTGGATATAAAAATATCAGTTAACTTTGGCCCAAAACCTTCATTTCACCTATCAGCACAATGAACCCAAGCATATATCTAAATCCACAGAAGAATGGCTTCACCAGAAGAAAGTGTAAGCTTTGGAACGGCCCAGGCAGAGCTCAGACCTAAATCCAATTGAAAAATCTGTGGGATGACCTGAAGAGGGCTGTGCACAGGAGATGCACAGGAGGCTTGGGGAGCTTTTGCAAGGACGAGTGGGCAAGCATTGCCAAGTGAAGATGTGGCATGCTGAGAGACTCCTACCCAGAAAGACTGAATGCTGTAATTAAATTAAAGGGTGCTTCAACAAAGTATTAGTTTATAGGTGTGCACACTTATGCAACACTCTCAATATGCATGTACTTTTTATATTGTTCCCCCTAAATTTGTTTTTCAATTGAATTGTACAGGTTATACGTCACATTAAAGGTGGAGAAAGTTTTGAATTTGAATGGTTTATCGTGATGTCATTTTTTAACTGAATATAGGGATTTTTAGGCATGAGTGAATGGTATGTCTATTGTTCCCAGGGCTGGACTGGCCTTCTGGAATACCAGGTATTTTCCCAGTAGGCTGAACACCCACCCCCCATTTAGACAAAATTTATCAGGGGGGGACCCCAATATCCAGGAATGATTTTAATCCCAGTGAAGCCCTGACTAACCCCATATACAGCTTAAAGGTGGTGCGGGTGCTACTTCCTGTACACAGTGAAGTGACCCTGAATACCTTTGGATCCAGTGAAGAGCAGCTCATCTGTGGCATCCAGGCACAACACAGGTCTGGAGTGTCCCTCTGCCACCGACACGCACTGCAGGGGGGCTGTCCTGCCCCCCTTCACACCCCCTACGGGGCTGATCACCCCCCTGTCAGGAACACATATACTCGTTGGCTCCTCCAATCGAAGCGAGTGGAACCTTCCCAGAGATCTTTATTAGGTCTTGAGAATAATGTCAGGCAGTGATACATCAGAAACTGTCTATCCTGCAAAGACTAACACAAAGGTTCTCTAAATAAACGTACCACTGCTGTATTGTCCAGGCAGCTTTAAAAGCCTCAGCTAGTAATCATGTAATGGCTATGTTATTATGATGGCTCAGCCTATTATCTGCACTGAACATCACACCTGTATCTCTAACTTTGAGCCTGGGTCCATAAGTGTGCATGTCTAAAAAAAAAAATACCACAGAGTAATTATAGCTGGATTTACGCTAATCACACCTGACCGGTGATTCAAGCAGGGGGGATCCAGCCGAATACGTGCAGGAAGCCGGAACCGAAGGGCTCGCAGAGGGTCTACTTGACCGTGCAGCTTAAGTGGGGCGACAGCCTGGCCATTTCAAGTGGTTTCAGTTCTTGAATTAATTTGATAACGACAGGGCCACTTTTTTTTTACGGGAGATCCTGTGCCAAAACGTCAACATGTGCTGTGGCCACGATGCAATTATGGCTATAAAACGATCAGGCCGACGCAGCGTGGTTACGCCTGGCCAGCTGCGGTCATTAGTGTCAAAATAAAGCCAAGCCCGGTACTCGGAGAACTCGGCAGGAGCGACTGATGCACGATCTGCCGCACTCGCCTCCTCGCGCCCGTACAGCACGCGCATGCGCGATGCCGCGCGCTAGGACGGCGCTCAAACGATCGCACAGAACGGGCGCATCATCAATGAAACCCGGAGATCTCCAGCCCGTCGGGGCTCCTCGGGGAGATCGCTACCCCCTGAACGGAGCAAGTGATCGCACTTTTACAGCGCGCGCCATAAAACGTCACTCATAACGTACGACTGCAGCGAGGCCAGCGATTCCTTTGAGAAATCATCCTGATGGAAAAAAAAACCCACCAAAAAAAGCAGCCGTTTAACCTCCTGCTTTCTCATCCTGGGAAACGTTACTGAAAGCACATACTTGCGCTTAATGTATTCTGTAATAGCTCAGGGTTGGCACACGAGCCGGGGAGATTAGGCTAGTCTCCATACCCCAAAGTCATAAAACAGTAAACTTGCATACTGTATGAAGTCGCATTTTCACCTCTTTCAGTTCTGTATCTATTCCCTTGGTTTTAAAAGGAAAATGAACAAGTCTGTTTTTAGTTTTTGCACCGTGGTTTTATAGTGCCTCCTAGTGGTGGATTAGGAAAAGACACCGTCAGAATGACCCACTGGGAATTGCCTATTTTCAGGCAGGTGGAAATGCTGTTACCGTTTTATTTGGCATTAGCTGGTCTAGTAGTTGTTCTGTAATTTCTCCCCCCTACCCCAAACCCACTTCAATTATCATTTGCTCCAGGAAATTCCTTCAAACCGCCTTTAAAATGTGCTCTGCTACCCCCATCCTCCATCAGAAATAACATGGTGGTCCCCCAGCAGTCAGGCTTGCGGGTAGAGAAGGAACCAGCAAAGCGAGACAAGCGCACTACTGGCATAAAGATTGGTCTCTGTGGCCCAAAGAGGTCCTAATAGGCCAGCAGCAGTGAGATCCAGGGTACCCAGCCCAGCAGCAGTGAGATCCAGGGTACCCAGGCAGCAGACCACAGAGGAGCAGAGGGAATGCACATGTAAAGGAGGCGGCTAGTTACAAGTAAATGCTGCTAAAGCAGGACATCTTAGACGAGAAGAATTCTGGAAGGAGTGGTTAACAGACACAATGGAATAGTCCATTCCCCAGGACGGGGGCTTACATGATGTCTGCATGGCTTCAAGATTTTCAAGATAAGTTATTGATGGCACAAAATCTCCCCCTGAGCTGTGGCCCAGTGCTCCTGCCCAGCTTCTTTAATTAAAGTTCCATTTCAGCTGGCCAAGAGGACACATCTCTTACAGCCAGCTGAAATGGAATTTGAGGATTCGCTGGAATACTTTCCAGCAGAAAGAGCTCTGATGAGAGACCTCTTAGGAGAAGTTTTAATGAGACCTGGTGTTCCACGTATCAGTGAGCAGAAACGCCAGGTTGGATCTCTAAGGCAAACTTCTTGGGTCCATCGCATGGGCCGGCTGCGTTTCCTGGAGAGCGCGCCAGTCCATAGCAAGGGCGTTACCCAGAATTCCCCAAAGTCGTACAGGAAGGCCCACTTACCCGCAGGAGAATGCGCTAGTGAGAAATGGGGAAATGGCGCCAGCGTGTGGTGGCACCCCTCCTGCAGCTCACAGCGCGCCCCCATAGTCAGCCTGCTGAAGTGCACCCTCACAAAGCACCCCCCCCCTACCCTCAAACTGAAACCCAAGCGGAGAGACAAGCGGCATGCATATTTGCCAAGGCCCAAAAATGGAGTGAAAATAAAGCCATAGAGACAGCGACGGCTAGATATGGACGGACACGGCACTGCGGAGATCTGAACCCCAATTCACAAAGAAAGAGCAGGAAACTGTCATGCAGCATATCAACCAAAAGCAAGACGCGTGGTGGCCCCGCCCACCCGCAGAGAGCGACCAGGAGGCCCGCGCAGACACACACAGGGCCGCCAGATTCACACCATGCCCCCCCCCCCCACCCATAACACCCAGGATGGGGTGGGAACG
>JAODKN010000127.1:8047528-8069226 GCA_026774425.1 Petrocephalus zakoni | reverse complement strand
GCAAGGAAATGGGACATCATCCTTGGATGGGCGTCAAACCAGGCTGTGACTGCACGGGAATGGTGGAATGCCACATTCCATATGAATGAATCACCTGAAAGTCACATGACAAGCTTGGGGGGGCTGAGGAGAGCTTCAGCTACTGCAGCGAAGCTGACAGACAGAAGATTAGCAGCGGGTAGCTGTACTTCTGACTGCGGTGTTGTGTTTGGTGCTTGGTACCTGGTGATTGGTAATGTTACCTGGGAATTCATATGCCAAAGAAGCACAGAGACATGACAGCTGTGTCAGTGTAGCTGCAAGGATGGGCGCAGTGAGGTACCCTCCCTGAGCTACCAAGCCAGGGAGTGTGAGGTACCTCAAACAGCTGATAATATTCCCAAAATCTCTGCTAAATTATGAAAAGAACTGCAGTCCAAATCAAAATAAAATCTAGATCGTATCTTCTACTCTAGATTTTATCGTTATTTTATAGCAGAATGCAAGGCAAATCGACAGAAAATAGCATGATACACGTCTGTGAAATTTGTGTGCTTTGGTCCATAGCCACCCAGAGGTGACCAGGTGTTATTACAATTACACACCTTGCACTGCCAAATATGGCTTGCATCTTATATATTGCGTTTAATATAAAATCGCCGATGTCAGTTTAAAGGCTTTCAAGTGAAGGTTCATTCTGCCTGAGGAACACAGCACACATAGAAGAAAGATGGGGTGAGGGTAACCACACAGGTTAGACATGCAGACAGAGAAGCCCCGCCCCCAAGAGGGCGGGGCCCGAGGCTGATGAACCAGGTGAGAGAATGACAGAGACTGAGAGATCTCTACCTGAGCACCTCCGAGAGAGAGGAGTCGCTGTCATCCGACCTAAAGACAGAACGGCAGCAGGGTTAGGGGGCAGGAGGGAACGGGGGGGGGAGAGGGAACGGGGGAGGGGGAGACAGACTCAAAGAGATGGGTGGGCAGGGGTAAGGAAAATGGCAGTCTCAATTGCAGGCAGCAGACAAGGAAGGTAGACCAGGTTAGCAGGAGAGAGGATGCCAAGTTCAGAAAGGTAGATAGGACTGAGCATTGCAGGAGCCTCTGTGTAATTATCCTGCCCCGCAGACGATGACGGACCAATCTATACGTTTTACAGGCGTGAAATGGCTTTTGAATCTAGCCTGACATTTTCCCATATTGGTAAAGCAGCAGACGATTATTCCTCTGCTAACAAACCTGCGAAATGACTCCAATACAATAGCAGCAATCGCTTAGACTGGGTCATTCTAAAGCTGGGCTTGAAAGACCACGTTAAGGGAATAGCATGAAGAAAATAAAATAAAATGAATGCCACTGGGTGCATTCTACTCTGTGATTAATGCTGTGGACGTTAGGGCCCTGAAGCACGTCTTTTATAGCTTTGGGATCCAGGCTGATATGACTGGGCATTGATACATTGCCCTCCCTTCCATAACATTCTTTCTATATATTTATTAATCCATTTATTTTCTATACGGCTTACCCTATGGTGGGCTGCGGGGGTCCAGAGCTTATCCCCGAAACAACGGGCTGAAGACAGGGAATGACCCAAGATGGGGTGCCAACCCTTTGCAGCCTTTCTAGACATCCTACTGGAAAATAAGTCTGGTGCAGATGTTTTCTGGGGGATAAAGTTTGAGTTTGTCGTCCTGTCATTGCTGAGCTCACCCTCCCCCCCCCCACCCCCACTCATTACGACCTCAACGTGTGTTAAAAGCCAGCTGAAAAGCCGGGGTCTGCGGGGGACCCGGGAATGAGGACATTCACTCTCCCAGCAAGAGGACGCACTCCACTTCCTGCTCGGCATTCTCTGGCTGGGGTGGAGATGGATGCCCCGGGGCCCCTGGGGCCCCCAGGGGTCCCGAGCCCCGCTCCGAGCTAGCGCTCAGCACTTTATTCACTAATTTCCCTCGGCGGTGGGTTTGTGCTGATTGAAGCTGGAAAACTTCATACTGAGCTCTTCACCCCACTACAGCACCATCAAAATAAAAGCTCAGTAACAAACGGGGTATTAGCCTCCTGGTAGTTCTGAGTGAAAGAGCAAAAATTCACAAGAGAGGGGAAAAAGGCAGCTCTACCAACTGGCGATAAAAGGTAATTGGAGCGGTAAGTCATTTAGGCCACAAAAACCAGTACCTGCTCTTTTGTGGGTAATTCTCCATTGGGTGATCAACATGCATTAACGGACAGGGTTTCTCCCTGCTATCCTTATGACTAATCGAGGCAGCTAGCGTGGTATGACCTACGTTATCTATCATGTGATGGAGAGCTGAGGCTGGGCTTAGGGTTGATCCAGAGGTATCAATATTATACCTTACAAAAAACAAATTTACGCGACAAAGAGCAAACGTAAACATTTATACACAGACGTGTTAGATATTCTTAATGGCCTCACTGACTCTCACATTAAAGTAGTTACTTATTCCCAAAATCCCAGTGGCAGATGTGTGCCGGTACAGGTTTTATTATGGGGATATTAGGTCCAAAACCCTGATGTAAGTCATCTTAAATCTGTCATAGTTTATGCAGCATCATCTTGATGTAAGACAGCTGATTGGTTTTCTTAAATTGTAAAAATTTCCCAAACTCCCAAAACCCTTATTCCAAGTGTAATAAATATCAAAACAAGGAGGGAATGATGTCTCATTGAATAAGCCCACTGACATCCATCAACAAAATTAAAAACAAATTAAATAAATTAATAACAACCCTCTGGTCACATGGGGCATCCAATTCAGCTTATGCAAGTGAGAGTTCTCTATGCAGGAGTCTGAATTAATAACAATGAACAAAGTACCTAGGAAACAGGCCAAAACTGACCCACTTCAGTACATAGAAGAGCATTAACCTGTCATGTTTTTCCAGTGGAATAATGAAAGGAAACAAATGGATGGGTGGAAGACTTGAAAAACAAATGTTCAAAGGAAAATAAGACAATGAACGCTCAGGGAGGGGTATCTGCTTAAAATATCAGTGATTAAAGAATATCTGTGTGCATGCAGGCCAGCAAGAGACTGTTAAAGTCATTGAAACCACAAATGGTTTTGTCCACAGATATCACTATAAAAAGCATGCTCATTGTGCAACTTGTTCAGCGAAGAGCAAGAGCACCCCCAGCTGGGAGGGACCAAACACTACAGTGGCATTTGCATGGGGGAGGCAGTGACAATATACACAGGCACCGCGGGTGTCGGCTTACTTGTCCAGCGCTGAGCCTTGGCTTTGGTTGCTGGTCAGGCGGGAGAAAACATTGCGGTCATTCCGAGGGCGAAGCGGTGGGGAGGATGGAGGGGTGTAGCCTGTTTCCGGGGGCCTGAGGACAACAGGAGGCGTGGAGATTACCTACACAGCCAATCAGATCATTCATCTATTGAGTGACCATTTTCCCCACACACTTGGGCTACCTGTATGGCTGCCCCCGATCATATGACTTCCTGCGCATCAGCGGAGACGTATCCGGGCCCCGGGATTGCCTGGGACTGCAAAAGGGGTTGGAAAGATGGACAAGTCACACTGGTGGGGGGGGGGGTTTAAATGGGTGGTCTATAGAGTTGGACAGGATCACGTAAGATGCAGTGTCTATACAGCGAATAAGTTTTTCCACTCAGAGAAATTTTTGTACAACTTTCACTGGTCATCAAAAAAAAGCCAAGAAGCCCTGCCTTAGTGGACTGACCTTACAGTGCAGGCCCTGGCATTGGCATAAAATATGGATGCCCTCACGCTAACTCACAAGGTATGTCCACGGATGGGCAGGCTGATGGTGCGGGAGACCCTGTCCTTGGAGTAGGAGTCCCTCGGCAAGAAGGCCAAGCCGTTCTCCTGGATCTCCGTCAGGGAAGCCAACGACTTGGTGATGTTCTTGCTGCCCACCTCCAGCATAGGCCCCAGATGTTCCGCAGACACGGCCTTCAGCTGCGCAGACAGCCGGGGCTCCGTCTGCAAAGAGGAGGGTGGGACACCGCAGGCACTGAACACACCAGAGGGAAGCTTCCAGACACAGTGCACTATAGGATGCACACTATCAGTGTGCATGCTACAGTAATTTAGCGAACTGAACCCCACTCCACAGAATAAACATATGCTGCCCATTGTTGATACCATCTTACGTCAGGTTGGGCGAGACCAGGAAAACCACCATTAACATAAGACGTCTTGGCTGAGGTGGAAAGTTCAGGTCCAGTAAGTACAAATCCAGACCTAGGTTTTGTTTCAATCAACCAGTTCAGCAAAGAGCACAGTCACTGAGTACTCAACTGGATGGCTGAAACAAAACCTTGGTCTGGATTTTTACGTTCTGGACCTGAACTTTCCATCACTGCTTCTAGGCGTTCCGGATGGAAACAGAAGGATGGGGGACCTTGTGCCCTACCTTAAGCTTGAAGTCATCCTGACTGGTTGACAACTTCATTTGGAACGACTGGGAGAAACTGTGGGACAAAAGAAATCAGAAGGGAAGCCAGTTTTCCAGCTTTCTGTGACGACGTGGGGACGTCCAGGCCGGGCGTGCGGGACGCAGCGGCTCACCTGCCCTCGGATGCCTGACTGAATTCAGAGGCCTCCTCGTCGGTGCTGGCGTAGCCGTTCTCTGCAGGAATACAGTCGCGGTCGCCTACGTCAGGCAGGGCGTATTCAATACGAACCAATGTAATGCACAGACATCCCATTCAAACATAAGGGTAAGCATAAATATTGAGCTGGGGGGTGCGTGGTACAGTGGGTTAGCCTCTGAGCCTGTGATCAGCAAGCCAGTAGTTCATATCCCATAGTTGGTAGAGTAGCCCTTCATCACCCCACCAACAAAACATGCTCTGAGACGCTGGATAAATGACTGAGCCTGCATTCAGGCACCAGGATTTGTCCTCACCTCTATATATGTGTGTGTGTGTGTGTCTCTAATAAGAGCAAGATGGGATATGTGGAAACATTCCACAGTGCTTGGGCAAACAGCAAAATCATTTCATTTCAATGGTAAGCCATTTCTTCATTGTGGTGGCCCCGTTCTGCTCTGTGGCTTCCAGGGATAAAAATGTCGCATCTTGGGACCCCTTTGTATACTGGCTTCTGTTCCTGATCAGCTAATTACCTGATTAAATTCTGAGCATGATTTAATTTGATGGGCTTGTACGAGTAAATAGTTGGAAAAGGAATGTTAATGTAATTAAACAGTGCAAATTATGATTAATAATTAAACAGATTACTTTGAGAGTTAAGTGTTGTTGAATAATTAAATAACTGGCTGGCATTCTAATTAGACTGAACAAAATTTGTTCCATGCAGCTATGAAGTTAAGGTGACATGAATTTTATTCACAGAATCTCCTGCACCATCCCGATCACCATGTCATAAACGTAATCAATTATGATGTCATTCATACTTCACTTTTCTAGGCATGCTTTCCATCATGCTGTAAAAGGTGACGTAAATTGGGTCATAGGGGTTTTCTCCAGATGACTGCGGACAGTGCGTGTGTACAGCCCTGATTTTTCTTATCCAGTGAAGATCATGGGTGTCCATGTACATTAACTGCGCATGTGCAAGATAACTGACTATGTACTTCCAGTAGGTGGCAGCGGCAGCTTCCACAGAGCAGAGGTCAACCAAGAAGGAGTAGAGGAAAAATCGTTGTTGTGGTATTTATGGTGAGCAGCTATGAAAGATGTATGAAAAGCAGGGAAGGTCACTGAGGATCATGGTACCAGGTTAGAGGCCATAAGTAACGTGGAGAGTGCCTGGGGGTGGAGAGAGGGGAAAAATGGCACCCACCCTGCTGCACATTGTGAATCAGGGCCTGCAGTTCCGGGATGCACTCTGCCTTCTCCCTCAGGGCGTCCAAGATCACATGGTTGTGGGCCGAACCAATCATGTCCGTTTGCCGCAGTTGGCCCTCTAGTAGCCGGATCTGTGCCTCCTTCTGAGCTACCTGCAGTCCCTGTGAGTGCCACAAGGTGGTAGCCTTTGCTAGTAATATCCACTCCATAGCCTTTTCCAATATGGTCCATTATGCCATCCATGAGCCCCCAACCATTTGACATCAGCAGCAAATAAATTAGCTGAAGTAATAAAGAAATGAAGTTAATCTGCATCCATCCAGACTCACCTTCTCGATGGAGGCTTTCAGGAAGTGGTCCAGCAGGTGACGGGCTTCGGCCAGGGAGCAGGAGCTGATGACCACAGAGGTGTCCACTGAGTCCAGCTCGTCCTGCATATTGCAACCAACCACGAGTCAGACCCCGAGCCCTCCCCAAGCAGAAAAACCTCGCCTAACCCAGTCACTTCCTTTTGGCAAAACTTCCTCTTACGGTGCAGAACTTCCTGTTTCTACTGAATGAATAATTTCACTAAGTGCTGCAATGCAGAGAGAAAGTCATCAATAGTATTTGAGCATATTCATGTGTTCTCTGGTTCTGTATTTTCATATGCACAGTTTTTGGCACCTGTCCAGAATTGATTTAACAACAGGCCCGGTGTTTTGGGAATTTGCACACGGGTTGCATAGCTGGAGCATTTCACCAGCATACCATGAGATCACTGCCCTCCCACAAACAGCCACTTCCTTTTGTCACGGCGAGCATGCGTCTCAATGCACTGCCACAATCGAAATCTGTCAGCAGCCATCAGCGCCATGCTGTTTCTCGTGTGTGACCAGCAGGTTGCATATTCAAGTCCCAGCCCTGCTCTATCAGTTTGAGATCAGTGTTTACACGGAAATATATCAGTAAAAAAATCCAACTTGAAGGATAAAGACTTCCCAGGTTCCAGAAAAGGTTAGGGTTTTCCAATACCAGCCTTTAGTTTGTGTCCATTGTGCAAATGGAATGTAAAAGTAGCGATAAATTATCAAAGGTCATCTGATACATGGATCATGAGCGTGTGAGGCGCCCAGCCACCATGTGCCCTTGCCTTGGTCTCCTCGATCTGTACGATGGTGGCCTGGCAGTCAGACAGACTGTCGTTGATGTAGTCGATGTTGGCGTTGAAGACCTCGATCTCCTCATTCATTTCCTGCAGCAGGCGTTCGCCCTCCGCTGGAGACTCCGCCAGCAGCTTCTCCCGCCGCCGCAGGAGCGCCTCCTGCTGGACTGACAGTTCTTCGCGTTTCTGCAGAGGGAGGAGAATTTTTGCACAGCGATACATGCGGCATGGTCAAGCAGTTAAGGCATTTAAGTCCCATTAAATCTCTGGAGGAGTTCTTCAGTTGAACCCTTGAGGAAGAGGCCTTGGCTGAAAGGTCGCTGGTTCAAATGCCCACCCAGTAATGTACTTCTGAGGTTCCCTAAGCAAGGTACCGCCAGCTGCCCACTGCTATGTCACGATGTCACATGGGTTAAATGCAGAGGACATATTTTATTGTTGCGCAATGTGTGCTGTGGTGCTTCAACAATAATTAATGACCTTCAGCTAAAACAGTTGTGTCAGGCTCTGGCCTGGAAGGTTTAAAGAAACAAAATTAATAACTCAATAAATTAATAACAGATCAATGCCTGAGACTTGAAGGTGGTTGGTAAAAGCAACTCGTAAACAATAAAGCAACAATGAAAAATGAAAACCAAATCAACCAGCAAATGCATGAGACGAAAGTTGAGCAGCACAATATCATACCAAGAATGATCTACAAGTGGCAAAGAGATCTTCAGGCTAATATTTGAGGGGTTGGTCAACATGCACAGATGTAATGTGTTTATAAACACAATGGATCACTAATAGCAAGCAGTGCAGTTATATGGCTATGCTCTTCTGCCACCAGAGGGCGCACCTTGATGAGCCGGTCCATATCTGACTCCACGTTGGCAATGGTCATCCTCTGCATGACGATGTCGGTCACCCTCCGCTCCAGGGCCTGCCACTTCTGCCGGGCCACCTTGGACAAGCCGCTGCCCACAACCTTCCTGGGAAACTTCTTCCTAATGCTGCATGGGTGTCAGTGTGGCCAGTTTTCAGTGCTGTTACTTTCGGTTTGACTGCGGGTTTTCCCCATGGGACGCAGCTTCACCCCAGTTTCAGCATCAAACACTGGAGCAGGTCTGGCACAGAGGCAGGACCCAACAGAAGACTAAACAGGACCCTGTGTGACATTCATCCAAAAGCACAGACCCTTCTTCAATGCCCTTACCCTGAAATCGCTCCAGTGAAGGTTTTCAGCAATATAAAAAATTATATTTTAGTGGTATCCAACAAGACCCAGATGGAGAGACTCGCTGTGGGAAGCACCCCCACGACAGTGGTACAAACCTGGTAGTTCGGGCTCCGCTGAGGGGGCTGTCGCCTTCAACCAAGTCCCCGTTCAGCTTGGTGTTCCACTGGCGCACAATGCTGGAGACGGAGCGGCTGGACTCCTGTTCGGAGGAGGCGGTGCTGCCGGAGGGCTCGACACCCGAGTCCAGAGGCTGCAGACGGCGCCCCACACGCCCCGCTACGCGCTCCGACATGGGCTTGGCCAAGCGGCGCAGCGCCGTCACCTCCTGGGTCTTCCTCCGGAGCACCAGCTCCTGCTGCCGCTTCTGGGACTCCAGGGCCCGGATCTGGTACTGCACCACGCAGAGAGATGGAGGGAAGACGAATCACCACCAGCAGTCAAGGGGGGGTTCTCCATGTGGTGCACAGACACCGGGAAAGCGGAACTGGGAAACCTAGCATGCTCCCTAAACCAGTGTTTCTCAACACAGTCCTCAGGGATCCGGAGACGATCAACATTTTAGCTCCCGGGCCGTCTTGGGGTCCCAGAGGACTAAATTTGAGAAACACTACTCTAATCTCCATGGTGATGTTTTCCTGACAGCCTTGAGCTCACCTCTTGCCGCCTCTGTTCCTTCTTGAGCTGTGCAATCTCGCGGTTTCTCTTGGCTTCGATCATCCGCCGCCTCTGTTGCTCTTCCTTCATCTGTTTCATTAGCGCCACCTGTGGTGGGAAGACCAACCAGCAACCTGCTAAAAAGTGCTATAAAACAAACCACACAGTTCCAGAATAATATGCATCCACCAGCCAAACGGTGGTGGGACACTTCTTACACGTGACAGTCACCTTTGCCTTCTTCATCTCAGCCACCTCGCCCTGCAGCTTCTTCAGCTCGCGCTCGTAGCGGGTCTGGTTCTTCAGCAGACGGGCGTGCTCCTTCTGGGCCGCCTGCAGCTTCAGCAGGTCCCGGTTCATCTCCTTTAGCCTCTTCTCATAGTCCGCCTTGATCTTGTTGGCCTTCTCCTCTGTGTAGTTCTCCATGGACACTACCGAGACACAGTACACTCTAAATAACCAAGGCCGCAGCTACGAGGACTCCACCGTGTATTGAAATCCCTGGTTATCACTGATTTGGTTATAGCCTCAAACAGACAGTATTACATCTGTGTGATGTAATGTGATCTCCGGCCAGTCAATATGACAGTCTTCAGGGACTTGGGAAGCCCCACTGGAGAAAAAGGGCGCAAATCAACTGAAGACGACAATGCTGTCTTACTAGCTTTCACACTCATAGTTCAATTATCAACAGTACACAGTGCCTCTAGGTAAACAGTGCATTTATACCCAGTTAATGCAAATAAACCCCTAACAGCGCCATGCCAATGAATACTTGATGTCATGCCTTAGAAAAATACTTCATATACGGTACCTTGTATCTACGGTGGATTTTGCAGAAGGAAAACTTTGCGATGGCTACATGTGTATAAAATGTGGGTTCCATTATATGCACAAGGTCTTGGAAGTTGAGGCCGATTGGTGACTGGGGTCAGATGCCGACATTAAACTGCTGCAGTGCATTAGAGCGAGCAGCAGGACTCACTGAGGTTGTGCAGCACGCGGTCCCTCTCCAGCTGAGTGTCACGGATCTTGTTTTGCAGCAGGATCAGCTTCTCCTCGTACTGCAGCTTCAGCATCAGCAGCCGGCGCTGGCTGTTCTCCAGCTCGTCGATCAGCTTCTGCTTAATCTCGATCTCACACATCAAGTCGGCCAGGTCCGCCTGGAAGTCAGCTGAAGACAGAGGAGGGTGAAGGGCCAAAGACAGGGAAGGTCACATTTTGTATTTCTGCCCAAAGGTTTGCTTAAAAAACTGAATGTCCAAATACAATTACAGCTACTTGTGCAACAGATATTGACATCCATGAGGCACAAACACGAATACAGGTTCTACGGGACATTTGTGTGAAAGTGGTTCCACAGTAATCCTTTCTTCTGAAGACTCACTCCTGGCGCACACCAGGTCTCTTACCTTTCTCATCTGAGTCCGAATCAGAGTCAACCAGGCTCTCGTCGCTGTCAAACTCCTCCTCCTCTCGACCGCCCTCCTCTTCCTCTCCCTCTTCATCTTCATCACAGCCACTCTCTTCCTGGTCCTCCTCCTAAAGGACGATAAATGCAAACAAAATTTATCAAGCTCAATAACGGATTACAAATGCATTCCATTCATAATAACCCCCATGACCAATGGCAAACTGAGCTGTGGGCTTCCACGAGACACGCATCCAATAGCACCAATATGCAGAAGATGAACCCGGGTCATCCTACCTCAGCATCATTGCCATCCGAGTCAGCCTCTCCATGTTCTTGAAGTTCTACCCTCTCCCCATTCTCCATGGTCTCCCCATTTTGGATCTTGGCTCTTTTTTTCAGTCCCTTCTCCTTTCCTGGACTGAAATTAAATGATGCATTAATTGGCAAGTATATCTCACTTTCCTTTGCGGGAAATGCACAGGTGAAGATGAGGTTTAGGCCCTGAGCACAGAGTCAGCCATTTATCTAATGCACTTAAGAGGATTTTTTATATGAGGGTATAAAGGGCTTGCTGAAGAGCCCAACGGAGATGTGACTATTCTAGAGAGGACACAGTCCACCCCCCAACAACTTGCTCCATCAGGTGACAGTACTACTCAATAAGTACTACATGTAGTCCACCTCTACTAATCCTCAAGCCATGCTATCTATAGCACCCCTTATATGGGGCAGTTACGAGAACCAATTTAAGTCGAATCATCAGCAGTAAAGCGGCTTCACATCACACAACACTCATGTCCTTCTTTGAGTACAGCAGCCAGATACGCAGTGACCCATTTGACGACGCGCCAGCCAGGCACATCACTCGCTGACTGGCAGGGTCCCAGGAGGCATGGGGCTGGGGTATTAATTTGACACTCAGGCAGGTTTATGCTTCTCTGTCTGCTAAGAGCTGCCGATCACCATTAAAAATCATCCCAGGCTGCCGTCCCATCCCCCAGACGAAGAGGTCGAGGCTGAAATGGCATCTCCGGAATCTGCCCCCCCACCATGCAGATGTCCACAGATCATGCGTGTAGCAGGCAAGCGCCAGGCAGACATGCAGCACCGACTACATGTACACTTTCATTCTGCTAATCCACTGACCACCTCACCTAGCGCCAGTCAACAATGGTCAGTGCCAACAACGGTCAGTGCCACGTTGACTGAGATGGCTTGACAGAAGCAAGTAAAGTGGAATAATGTCTCTGGAATCTGGGCACAGAAGAAGCCGAAATGCTTATGACCAAAGGTCAAGCAGCTAAAAATATACTGAAACATTTTTATTTTTGCTACAGAAGGATTCATCCCCAATTATAATAAAAATGTTACAAGGTCAGACTGCATTTGCCAGTCTCACCATACCTTGAATTCCAACCATACTCACATTTTTATGGTATCTCCCAGGGCTTGGGATACTCATTCTATCCAAAGAGGGACTTACATTCATTGAGCGGTATTAGGGGTAATTACGAGTACCTTTTCTCAGTAGCCATCCTGATATCTCAAACCGAAATAAGCTCAGATCCTCAGCCGCTGCATCGCCTGTTTATAGCAGGGCATCCTGGCTGCTGACTCACCTCTTCCTTCGCTGCTTCCTCTCCTTCTTTTTCAGCCTCTCGATGTCCAACTTGGCTCGGCGAATCACATCAGTCATCTCTGCCTCCATGGAGATGGAGGGGGAGGAGCCAAGGGGGTGGCCCTGGCCGGGGCCCTGTTGGGTTGGGTATGGGGACCTGGAGGAGAGGCGTGAGAGGCTGCGGCGCAGTGACTCATTCATGGCCTCACTCTCCAGGAGCTTGGACCTGAGGTGGGAGAAACGTGAACATGGAGGGGGTCAGACACCATCATCGAAGCTCACAGTCTCCACCCCACCAGGTCAACCACCTTCCAGACAACCAAAAAGAGGGACATACCTGATCTCCTCAATCTCTCTAATGTAGTTCTGGATTAATGTGCCAATCTCCTCATTGCCATTACCTGCAGCATCAGTAAAAGCACAGTAAAAAGGACAGTTACAAATCAGAAAAATATTGACAACTAAATGGAGCAAACATTGTACTACACAAGCAAGGGTTGCAAGAGGGAAGCATTGTAATTAATATTTCCTTATCTGGGAGATCAATGACTCTTTGAAAGACCTGTCAACAGGGCTGCTTACCTGATTTTTCCAGCAAGGCATTAACCTCACTAGAGAGCAACTGGGTGACACGACTATTAAGATGGTCTATGGTCTCCTGCATGGCCTTCACCCTCATCCGTAGGGTAGCATTCTCTTTCTGTAGCATGGCATTTTCCTGGAAGAGGTCGCTGAAGCCCTCTGATCCATCTTCACCAACTACACGCTTGCCCTGTGGAGGGCAGCAGAGAGCAGCATCAATGACCACCCCTTCATTCCACCATTCACACATCACTCTAAACTCCGGTCCTGGAGCGCTACTGTCCAGTAGGTTCTCTCTCCTACCTGCCTTCTGATGAGCCACGCCTGTTCTCAGGTAAATACCAGGAACCGACGTGGCTCATCAGAAGGGAAGTTGGAGACCCCTGCTCTAAACCGAACACTACAAAACCACGACAAGAAACATTCTTCAGAAAGAGAGGGAGCAGAAACTGACTTGGGCCAAATTGAACCCAGCATAAACTTAGCAAATGAATCTCGTTGCTAGTATGATTCCGTAAACACTACTGCCTTTGATGGTTCTGTTGGTATTACGACACACCAGCTGTGTCTTACAGAGCCCCTAGAATACGATGACCAACTCCGTTTGCAAGTATAACAACTGGGTAGCCCTGGTTGTCCCATGGGCTGCTCCTGCGCTGGCTGCCTCGCGGTCTCCTCACCGCTTTGTACTCCATCAGCTCCATCTGCAAACGGGCAATCTCGGCCCGCAGGGCACTGATCTGCTGGCTCGTCTTGTCCTGGTTCACCACCACCTTGTTCTTGATGTTTCGGGCACGGTTTGCATACTTGAGCGTGTTGAGCGTCTCCATAAAATCCCGGTCAGATGGACTGATGCAGGCAATCATCAGGGTTCGACTGGGATCAGAGTGGGGAGGAGCGGTTAGTGAAAGGCAAGTGTGTAGATTTGGGCACGCCCCTACCAATACTGTGGGAGTACCGTGTGATGTTAGGGTGGTGGGGGATTCCGGGCTGACTTGGTCCCTACCAATGCTGGAACCAAAGCTGCTCCCTTGGTGAGCGTCCTTAGTAACAAGCGTTGCTACTTATTCGGTATGGACACTGCCTCACCTGTTCCCCCCCAGTGAATCCTGCAGCAGCCGGGTGAGCTTGGAGTCCCGGTAAGGCACGTGGCTGCTCTTCTTACTCTGATCTCCCAGGGCACTGATGACGTTGCCAAGAGCCAGCTGCCAGACACACGAACACCATCACCCTCAATGAGCGACTAGAAGCATGCAGTACAGATCATCGACGAAGGTTAGCTGCTAGCCATTGAGCTGCAAGGAAATTCACGACGTCATAATCTTCTAGTTTAGATGGATCAATAGATATAGACAGACAGACTTTAGTGATCCCCCGGCTGGCAAATAAGTATTGTGAGGTTAGTACACGAGCCAGTTGCCCCTGACAACTACAGCATCAGTACCAGTCCGCAGTTGATGGAGATGCCCTCACGGGCCCGCTCGCCCGTGGCGCCGGTGCGCTTCAGCCGCTCCGAACCAGCCAGGTCCACAAAGTGGAACTTGGCCGTCAGCGTCTCGTACTCAGGCTGTGAGATGGACCTCTCAGACACGTCTGCCATGTCCACGCTCACGTCACCATTCACCTGGGGAAAAGGAACAAATGTCGAGTTGGAGGGCATGTCTTTTTGTATGATGCTCACTTTGACTACCCAAAACATCTTGGGTACTAATGGAATCGTCCCCTTCCATGCATCAGTACCCATCATCAATCATATTCAAAAAGGACTGTCATGTTGGGTAACGAATTTAACGTTTTTGAGCTAATAGAGGGATGGGGGACAGAAGCCAAGACTAAACGAGGGTGACAGGGAAATGACTTCTGCCGCTATCATGATCACGTTGGTAGCTTACTTGCTGGTTGGACTGGCACAGCCGCATCTGGCAGAGGTGGATGGTGAAGATGGCATGTGAGCGTGAGCTCTGGGCGTTCATCTGCGTGCTGGCCGTGGTGCGAGAGAGGGCTCCCAGCTTCAAGCACTGCAGTAGCTGCAGACAGCCAAGGAACACCGTCACGTGGCGGCTAGCGGCATGCAGCAGAACCATAAACACGCGCTACGGTGACATTTAGCCAGGTCTTGGGCCGAATGAGATACACACAAAATGCCACCCAAAAATGACCTTAACCCCAAAAACTACACCTATCCGAAGTGGAGCATGGCACTTGTGATTCCCTTGTCATAAATTGTATTTCAAATCCATGGACATTATGTCAATCTATCTTATTTCCAGCCACGTATCTAGTACAGAGACACAGAAGGCCTGTCTCAGAAAGGACAGGGCAGGGCATTAGGCAGGGGTACACCCTGCACGAGATGCTAGTCCACTCAATTCAGTTCAATTTGTTTTCATATTGCGTCTTTCACAGAGTTGCCCCAAGGCACATTACATGGGTGTGTTGTGATACATTCCTGCATCATTCATACACAATTTAAAAGCCAAATGAGCCTAACCAGTAACGTCTTAGGACTACAGGCAGAAAGTTCCCGTAGTCCTGCCCACATGACTTTGGAAGAATAACTACCACACACACACACACACACACACACACACACACACAGCTATTCCGCAGTCCTGGAGGTGTGACCCAGCACTGTTGACCACTGAGCCACCGTGCCATCTGGTCTAGAATATACTCACTTTGGAAACTCTCCAAAGTCAATACGAACACACACTGCATGTATTTATGGCAGGTGCCCCTAAATCAATCACCTTGACCCCTGCTTGATTAATCCTTAATCCAGCACCATAAAAGAAAAGATGGATCATGAAAAAATGCCAAGTCCTTTTCAGCTTTCCATTCCCGGGGTTACCATAAATCACCCTAACCCTAACCCTAACCCCTAACCCTAACCCTAACCCTAACCCCAACACCGAATCGCCCCTACCAAAACACACAGTGCGAACCTGCTAAACGAAACTTCACAAGATATGAGGCAAGGTTACAAGCAAAACCAAAGTATCCGCTGATGGTTCTTATACAATTATACTGATGATCAATCTGGACTGGATTTATTACTCAGACTTGAAATGGGAGACTCAGGAAAAGGTCTAAGGGAAACCTCTCACCTCCTCCTCAGAGGTGACCAGCTGGGAAGTCACCCCAGAGGTGTAGATGCCACCACAAGCGTCCTCATGAATCCGGATGTTGGACTTCCTTCCCCGTGCATCGGGGTCCCGGGCAGTGTCGAACAGGTCCAGGATCTCCTCGTTGTACAACTGGGGGAGACACACAACACTCGCACATTCACTCAAGGAGCTAAGGTCCCTGGCACTTACACAAGGTGCTGATTTGGTTCGGATCCTGGGGTCGGACCACCTCAGCTGCCAGCACAAAATCATTGGGACCAAAGAATGAGGAAACAGCTGTACAAACAATCATTGGTTTGAGGATGGAGGCACCAGCATAGAAGAAAGACCACTGAACCAAACCACCAAGCTGCAGTCCTGCCCGGAAGAGGCTCCCCAGGCAGCCTGTAATGGACCACAGTCGTTCCCCTGGGACGCTAATTCATGGTGGCTAAGAAGGCCCTGAAAAATGGAGGTAATTATTGTTCCTTAATGGTGGCTATGCGGGGAGCACTCTGAGCGCCGCTCTCCGGACCTCAGGCCTCGGGCACCGTAAATCGCCACCCACCGTTTTCTACTTGAAGTTAGGTTAACAGTAATGGACAATAAGAGGAGGGCTCTGTCGTTTCACAAACAAAATAAATAGCGCAACGAGGCAGAAGATCGTAGCTAGCTAGCTGGTTAGCTGAACATATTGCTTCAACACCTCCTAAATAAGGTGTGCTTTTATTTAATTAATATTTTTTAAGTTAATATTTTTTAATTAATATGTAACTGACATTAATGAAAAACAGGGGGCCCAAAAGCACAGGGCCCCCCCAAGCAAACTCACGGTTCGAGTGGTGGCAATAACTGCCCTGACCTGAGACAAACAGTCTTTCGCCATCCATCACCTCCTGATTCAATCAGCTCATCATCCGATTATCATCGATGACCGTCTCATCGTATAAATTATCCGTGATGATACATTAAACCGATGTTTCATTTTTATGTCTCTCAGTCCATTTTGTTAAGTAATCAGCGGAGAGCGTGAGTGCCTGTGTATCGGTGATTAATTAAAATCACCCTCTCCCCAATACACCACAGACTCAACCCTCAACCTACTTGTGGATTCGCAGTGAGATCACTCAGGGGAAATTAAATCTATCCATTAAATAACCTGTTAGCGCTTGGGGCTACAGAAACAAGCTCTACGTGTTGTCAAGTAGTTTGTCCGGCATGTCTAACAACATGAGCTTAAATAAAAACAAAGCATTTTTAAATAATAAACCATTTTTAAACACCCTATTAACTTATCAGCTAACCTATGCAGCAATTTCTGCAGATTTCCGACATTTAAATGTGTATATAAGCAAGAACTATATACATGTGTATATGTGTAATATAGTATAGTATTGTATTGTATAGTATAAAACACATACATGAAGTATATATGCAAGTTCAGACTGAAGTTAACACACCTCAACCCCCCACCTACCTCCAGAAACTGGGCGCTGACTTTGAATTCGGGGGGGTGAATGCCAGCCTCCTTGGCCTCTGTCTGCCGCTGCTGGATTCCCTGGAAGAGCTGGCGTACCGCCCGCGGGATGATGCCCTGCTCATGTTCGCCGACGCTCACATCGAACCCTGTGCCCATGGTGTAGGTCTTCCCTGAGCCGGTCTGGGAGCGGGATACATCGGCGGACACCATGAGTGAGCGCCGGGGAACCATGTGACTCCCATCCCTCCCTCCCCCGAAAACCCCTTACAGCGTTATGCGACTCTGCATTCCAACGATGAGTCAAGTGACTCATACTGCAAAATTGAACACGTGCCTTAAATAGCTACACTGGACGTGCTGGTTTCCTAGTGCAAATCACACATACTTGCTGCCTTGGCAGGGGGCGCTCCAACTACCATCAGCATTATTTAGCACTGTACTTAAAGCAGAATTAAAACCTCATCCCCTGCCAAAACACAGCATCAGCAAGCAAATCAAGCAAATAGCAACCACCCCTGCCTCCTGACTTACACCTATTCAGTTCCTGGTCATGACATTGCAACTGGCCTACTACAGCTCCCTCTTGGATGGTCCCAAGACACCCCCATCATGTCTTATATTTGACTTCTCAAAATATCCAAGTTTGTACTGGCATTCGGTGGTTGCTATGGCAGAGTGTATTACAACAAAACCAAAGCACATAGCATGACTATGATGAACAACTTCAGCATTTTGTCATCTACAGCCCCTGTGTGGCTGTGCATGTCCCACATGCACCAAAGTCCCCTGGAGAAAGCAAACCTGTCCATAGGCGAAGACAGTGGCGTTGTACCCCTCGAAGCAGCCCTCGATCAGCTTGTGGACGCAGCTAGAGTAGATCGCCTGCTGTTGGGCTTCCGTGTCAAACACGAAGTCGTAGGTGAAGGCCTTGTCCTTTCCCAGGAGCACCTGGGGCTCTCCAGGTGTCACCGAGGTACAGACGTGGCAACCCTCGATCTTCTCCTTGGCCATCTGGGGCCGAATCCTGCCAAGAAAGAACAACACAGTTGCTGAAAAAACAGCCAAACTAAAATAATCAAATCTGGACAGACTCATCTCGGTTGCTCAGATCACTTCCTATGCTGTGTGACACAGTAACAGACTCGCCCCGACTGCTGACATCACAACCTAAGCTGTAGGACACAGTAACAGACACGCCCCGATCGCTGACATCACAACCTAAGCTGTAGGACACAGTAACAGACACGCCCCGATCGCTGACATCACAACCTAAGCTGTAGGACACAGTAACAGACACGACCCGATCGCTGACATCACAACCAAAGCTGCGTGACACAGTAACAGACTCGCCCCGATCGCTGACATCACAACCAAAGCTGCGTGACACAGTAACAGACTCGCCCCGATCGCTGACATCACAACCTAAGCTGTGTGACACAGTAACTCATCCCAGTTGCTAACATCAGCTGTAGTATTTTACGGCTATAACAGTCTGGGGGCCATATCAATGACCCATTGATCGAAACCCATTTGGACGGACTTCCACTGAGTGTCAAATGGCCCCTTACACTTGTATACAGCTATCTAAAGTGATTCAATTTACTTATTTAGTCTATATTTATACTATCACAATTAAATAGATCAATTAAATTAATTCACAATCATTGCCAAGTAACAAGTATTATCTTGTTGTTTATTGGCAATCAGGGTTAAGCTGACATGCTAGAAAATTAACAAATGAGATCTGCAGTCTTGCAAAGAAGCATGAGTACTTCTGACAAGGTTCCCCTACGCCCACAATCCTCATCGGTTTAGAAGCATCATGTAAATCAGAGAGACCTGCATAGGCACGGACATACGGTGAATCGTTGTGGAGCCCAAGTATTACTTTTCCCCAGGTTTTCTCCATATTGAAACTTTTTCAGCATTCAAAAGAAGATTTAAAAAGGATGGACCTAGATGCATCAGATCATCTTATTGATTTAGCTTCAAATATCCTACAAAGAGTATGGTCAGCAAAACAAGGGAGCTTAGCTAAAGGGCGTGTAGTATGCACTGTGCCCCCAATCACACGCGTAAATGCCTGCGTAGACGCATACTCATACACACGCACACAGGGCTGAGGGAAGCGGCTTAAGGACCGATGTCTGACATCCCCCCAACCCAAGGACACCCAAAGGCTTATCCAATAAGATCGTATTACAGCCGAACTGAACGAGTGACTGACTCATGTGAGCAGCCACTTTTATTACATATAAGCGTAATAACATTGACAGACGTACTATATGCGCTTTATATGTTCAGTACCACAGTAAGTAAACAGTGGCTAACTTTGATTTATTATTCTGAGCTTAATAATGCAAAGGGAAAGTCAATGAGGGCTACAGACAGTGTGAGGGGGACCCCGAAGCCCACAGGGCTGAGACTCCTGTCCGCACCGATCTGCACGGGTGCATCCCGACTAAGGCCCAAAGGGCATCTTATATGGGGAAGGGCTTTATGGGATTGGGTCACAGCCGCACTCAGGGACCCCCCCCAACATTACCAAAGAGTCATTCTCTGCTGTGCCCCCCAACTCCACCCCATTAAACTGCAGCTGGTGTCTCACAGATGTTCCTTCACAGCATGACAGACAGCATTGAAGCCACTCGCTTACATATCCTGGGGCAGGGGGGCTCCCTGTAAGCTTTAGGTGTTTGGGTGAAAGGGCCATTCCCAGCCATTCCCAACCTTCACCATGATTCGCTCACTCCTACGGGAAGTGTCCCTTCCAGTGCTGACTGACTCCAGCTACGGGATAAACCCTAGACGGGACCCCTCCCCCGGACCCTTGTGGCCTGCGGCATCATTGGTCCTGGCAGCTCTGCCCATCGCGGCCCCAGGTTGTGAAATTTGGAAAAAAATTTACAAACAGAGTCATTCATCTCCTCAGTCAATCGGCTGCTTATAGGCTGAAAAAATCCTGATGACATGGCTTGGGGAACGGCAAACATGAACTATTATTCAGATTTAACTTTGGACAGCGGGCTGGACTGACCATCACCCCTTTGCTTTAAATGGGGGTAGGATGATGACACACAGCTGAGTTAAAGTGCACAAAACAGACTGAAGCATCTCTTTACCTTTCTGAAGGTGGGCGCTAGTTCAGGTTAGAGACAGACTTATTATTGCATAAATTCAGACTAAGTCTAAGACCAACTTTCAATGCATAGCTCAGCTCGGAAGGAGACTGAACCCAGCAAAGGTAGAGCCATCTAAACCTGCAAGAAAGAGGGATTTCGCCAAGTCCCACTGGTCCTCTGAAGTCCCAAAGAGGCAGTCAAAGGTCAGCTGGGCTGGTCGTCGTGGTAACATGTCCAGCGTCAAAGAACGCCCCGCTGCCCAATAAGGCGAGAGTGCCGGCGCTACCCCGGTGCATTTCTGTAAATATCCCCTCCAATCCCCCGTCACAACTCTGGCCGCAGAGACAAAGGGCGGCTTGTGAAGGCCCGACAATTACAAGCCAACATTTAGATGGGAGACCTCAACTGGGACCAGCTCCAAAGCCCCCAGTTCCAAATAAGCCCTAAGAGGCCAGAAAAGCAGCCTGTGTATATCATCTCCTGCCTCTTCTGGGGACTTGGCCATCTCCCTCTCCATTCTGAATGGCTATTAAAAACGAGACATTTCAGGCAATTGACTCTCGAGTTACCGGAGAGATGCTAACGTCCCCCTACTGCCTTTATCCACTCCACCCACATTATGGGCTATTTGTAAGGTCATGTTTGAATCTGTAGGAAAGTGAGTGCCGTATTAAAAGATATTAGCTTGCTGTTTATTTTCTGGCAAGCCGGTGGTCCCAATGAGACCGCCATTTCCCTTAAGCCTGCTAGCACGCCATCAGTGGCAGGGCTTCTGTTTTTACAACCCTTCTTCCACTGCACCCCCCCTCCCCAACCTCCCACCCACACCCAGTGCCTGAGAAAACAGTTCAGTGGGTCACGGGGGAGGGGTGCCAGAGGAAACTGCCTCCTGCAGAGTCACAGGTCAACTTGGGGGGGGCTTCCTCTGACAGGCCCTGCTCTAGCTCCCCATCACCCTCCTGCTTAGAGCGAACTGTCATCGCCGGAACAGGACTTGCAGAAAAGGTTTTTTTTTTTTTTTTTTCCTTTTGACTCAGTTCACATCCAACAAGGTGAACAAGGGTGAAGGGGTGAAATCTCATTGGCTGATGCACTCCCATGCACACACAGGGAAAAAATATTATTGGCTGACGCACTCACATGACCACACAGAGGAAATATCATTGGCTGACGCACTCACATGCACCCACAGGGGGAAATCTCACATGTATGTAGACACAGGAAGGAACCTTTCCACAGAAGTCACTATTTTACATGTCAAACAAGCAGACACCTTTCAACACTTCCAGCAGCCCGGTCCAGCGGTGCTTAATGGCCGTACTGTTGACTTTGTTGGCGGGCCGGCCTTTAAAATCAACATGCTGACTGGTGATGGTGCAGTAACCGAACCAGAAGGCATCCTAGCCGCCCCATGCTGACAGACATGAAGGAAGGTTTTCCAAGCATCTCGCTCGGCCTTCCCTCTCATCACCTCCCTATTGCTCAAAAGCCCGGGGGGGGGGGGGGGGGGGGGGGGGGGGGGGGGGGGGGGGGGGGGGGGGGGGGGGGGGGGGGGGGGGGGGG
>JAODKN010000127.1:8029018-8042032 GCA_026774425.1 Petrocephalus zakoni | reverse complement strand
CCCCCCCCGCCCAACACACAGACACAAAGGGAAGCAGGAGCTAGCCGCGAGCCACGCCAAACCTCATCAGCATCCCACAGGTCCTGGTTCAGTTTCCATCCCAGGCTAGGACACTCAAGGTCAGGCTACCTCCAGCTCAGCAGCGGCGCAGCTAACAGACCCCCCCTCCCCGCACGTGCACGCTCCACTGCCTCGCGCTGGGGGAGATCCGAAAGCACACACCCACCGCTAACACACTGCCAGCCAGAGGAGGCTAATGCTGATCGCGCTCCCTGCAGAGGCTAATGCTAACCACACCATCCCAAAGCCCATTTGCTCTTCTTAGATGACCAATTCTGCCTTTTGCTCAAACTTGCATGTCTAGTAAGCCAGTCATTCTCTGTTTATGGTCTGTTATGTGACCCCCAGAGCCTCTGAGACTGTTACCAACAATTACATTACATCCCTGACCACCAGCTGGCCAAAGCTTCCAGAGGAGTCTGTCAGTACAGAACGGGGACATGGGATTAACCGGATGTAACCTTTTAAATGCCAGTAAGACAACCCCCCACCCCCAAATCAGGAGTGGGTGGTCCTCAGCCCACCCAAAGCCAATCACAGCTGCAGTTTCACATTCTACAGGCATAAAATATAGCAGTAAATCGAATACGGACACCATACGGACACACCATAGAGGAAGCAGGCACCGTGACACAAAGCAGAGGCACAGTGAGGACACACCTGGTCACTACACACCGCAAACACACACCCACCATCTGTAAGGGAAAAGGTATGGCACTCAATAACTGGGTGGGTCTTTCCCAACTCCTCCTGAAAGTGTCCAAACAGGGTTAGGGTTAGGGGTCAGAGGTCAGAGGTCAGACTAACAGACAGAGAGAAGCCCTCTTATTCTGGGAGCACGTGTTCCTCCCTTTGTCTTTGATCCATTTGGCTACTTCTCTGCAATCTGTAGCACCTCCTTCCTCACCGCGTGATCCGGCTTAGGCGAGGCACCGGGCCCGGCCTGGTAATCCGTTTAAATCGCCAGCTAGCCTGGGCTGTGGCCATTCATGACAGAGGAGGGCCTCTTCCTCCATGCCTCCACCCACCAGCCAGAGGGGCATGAGGCACTGCTATGCCCTTCCCATCACAGGCTCTGCCACCGGGCTGGAATGAAGCCCTTAGGCGGGCACCATCACTGGTTACAGCTCATCCATCTGCTCTTCCAATCACACCCCAGTCAGAAGGTAGGTGGTGGCAGGTGAGCGCTGTTTCCGGCTGAGAACCTGGCATAGGAACCTACAGAGATTATTAGGGGGAGGAAGTGAAGCTTTAGCTTGTGGGAGTTTGTCTTACACAGCAATGTTCTAAGGGCAGAATGAGGGCAGAATGATTCAGAAAGTTAACCAATAAGACTGTAAAGGAGGTGGTTCCAAGCAACTACAGGAGGCAGGACCAAGACATCTGATTGGTTGGTCTGATATCTGACAAGCTCCAACTGGTTCTCTCTCAGAACCAATCATTTTTCACTCTGCCCTCAGAACATCATTTTGTGCAAGTAAAACGCCCATGAGCAAATCTTTATTAGCCATTTGTACATTGGAATGTATTAGGTTTCCACATATCCCACATCGAGCTCCTATTTAAAACACACATATAGAGGGGAGAGGGAGGCTTAGGGTCAGAGCTCAGGGCAGCCATTGATCCGGCACCCCTGGAGCATTTTTCAGGACATTAAGGGCCTTGTTCACAGGCCAACTGGAGATGCCCTGTTAACTACATGATCTGAACCTTCTGATCACAGCCACAGAGGCCTAACCCACTGAGCCACACCCCCCCCCCCCCCCCCCCGGGGTGTTCTCAGGCATGAGCCATGCAACAGTGAGTGCTTATCGCAACAAGAACAGCATCTCTATGGATGCTCAGCAAGTCCATTTGAATAATGCAGAGACCGTGTCGCATGGGGGAGGGTGAACACCATATGCAAAACATAAGCGCTTAACTAGCCCCGTCATTCCTGTCTTCCTGGGAATCTGAGAGGCCGGGGTTGTGAGTGTCAGGCTCTGTACAGAGCAGCCTCCTCAACATGTATACACCCGTTCTCCGATTCTTCAAGGTTACGGCATCCTCAACCAGGACGCTCAGAAGCACATTACGAGACATTAGGAGCTGACATACAATCTACACAGACAGCCTACAACATTGTCTTCATATCTCTCCCATTAAATTCCACGGGAAAATCCCTAATCCCAACTATGACAGCCTTAACCCCTACCTTACATGAATTTTCAGGTTCTTGATTGCAATAATAGATTATGAAATCCAATATCCCCTTGTGGAAGGGGGGGGGGGGGTGATGGTCCCCTTGACGTCAAAATAACAGGTTTTTAATACACCAAATATCCCGGCAATGGAATATAGACATAAGCCACACACATACACAGGCCTACACATTACATTTACTTAGCAGATATTCTTATGCAAAGCAGGGTGCATATTTTTGAGAAAGGATCAGACAGTCCCTGGAGTGATTGGGGGTTAAGGGCCATAAGGGCCATGCTCGGGGGCAGGGACAGGGCCTGGGACTAGAACCTGCAACCTTCTGATCACAGGCATAGAGTCGTAACCCACTAACTGGGTGTGTACGTGAGGCTCTGCCTGTGCCCTTAAGTAGGAGAATCTGAAAGAGCACAGCTGTGACCCATCCACCCCCCAAGCCAGCCAGCCACCCACCCGCAACCCCCAAGCACGCACACGGCGACCTTCCACGCCACGCTAATAATTAATAAATGTGCCTCTTTGTTGGGTCCCTCTGAGGGCTGATGTTTGTTTTCTATGGCGGCCCTTTAGCACCGAGAGAGAATAAGAGACACTTCCTGTTCCACACCCCCATTCACGTCCCAAATCTACCCAACCCCCCCTCCAGTACAACCAGCCTTTCTTTTCCTCAAAAAAAAAAAAAAAAAACAGGGTTCACATAGAGGAAGTGATGCGTTGGGGTCTTTCTAGCCCCCACTTGATATGTGGGCTGAAAAGCAAGGGGTATCTGGCATGATATGGGGTGGGGGGGACGGGGGGGTTCAACAGCCCCCAGTAGTGCTATCTGCGAGTGTCCTGGTGACTACAGCAATGGCAACATCTGTCCGGTGAATTAGTGATGCCGAAAACCTTGGGAAGACAGAGTTCCTCTGACATGAGGGCAGCCAATCATATTCTTCGCAGGAATGACGCGGCAGTATTGAATTTCTTACTTAAACACTGAGCATTTTGAAGAAGGAACACAAAAATCATGACAGCGTGAGCATAACAGGCAAAAATATCTCTGGGCGTTAGCTACCCACTTCAGTGCAACACCACGGCTGGCAACGATTTGGCGCACGTGGAGCCGTTAGCGTGGAATGTGACAGATCGGCGGCGGTAGCTGGCCCCGTTCCTGTCAAGACGGTGTGCGAGAGATGGCATCATACTGCAGGGACAGGAAGCTTCCTGTGGCCTCTGGGGGGCAAACAGGAAGCAATCGACTGCAGGCAGACGGTCTTCAGCCCCATTATAATACTGAAACTTCCCACTAATAACAAAGAGCTGAAAACGACACCCCCCGCCCATCATAATGGTATGGCCCGTTTATGGTCTCCAAAAATTTGAAAATGAAAGTCAGTCAGTGGCTTATCACCCACGCTGGGGCATCAAATGCTCTAAGCAGTTTTTTTTTTGAGAATCAGATTAACTCTTCCCTTACAAACCGTTAGATACTTTATCTGGGGATGAAGTATCATTGAAAAATCCTCTGTACTGGTACATTTGTGATAAAAATGTGACAAAATTCTGCCAAAGGATACTCGCGAACACAGAAGGCCTCTCATTTAGTCACAGACACATTCAACACTGCATCCTGCCCACAGACGTCAATCACAGAACAACCTCAGAGGCAGATATAAATGCCTTCCAGAAGCACCTGGGATTCAGAAGGTTACTGTTAAAATCTCTTTTTAGATTGTCGGACATATCCAATGTCACTTTATCAAGCACATCCTCTCAGTTTACCACTGTTTAAGACTAACTGCCTAATGGGTGATTTTCAGAAGATCACAGAAACATCCTTGGCAAACCACTCCCAAAAATAAAAGAAACAACCTGATCTCTGCCATGACAGCTCCTGCGGGCAGCTGTGCTCATGGGGTCAGAAACAGAGACAGCGTTACAGGAGTGAAATCACCAGTCACAGCTCACAAACAGAAGTCGCTCTCAGCCAACAACGCTCTCCTTTGTGTCTCTTTGCGAGTCCTTCTCTAATAATACATCTTTGTAGTAAATGCCCGCTGTTCTGTCTAGGAAACAGGATAGGTGAGGGCGTGCAAGCACCGCGGGAGATGGTCGATGTCCTACCTACACCCTGGCTTAACCCCGTAGGACATTTGGCTAGCCGTCTGTCAGATCACACCGACTGACCAGCTAGGAAACTCTTGGGGTAGGACCAAAGAGAAGGACAGGAACCACGTCGGGTGGGAGAGCTGGGTGGAAACCATCTCTACAGCACAGGAAATGCAAACCACAATCAGGCAGCATGCAAGACACGGGGGGTCCTGGGTTCCTGCTCCTGAGTTGTTTTTGGACAGTGCAAAGATAAGGGGTGGTCAGGGTTTAAGGGTTGCTCAGTGGAAAAACAGGAAACGTACTCCAAATTTAGGAGACGGGCCAGGGATATTCGGGTTTTCATGACTATCATCATCTCCAAGCAAACCGCTGTAGGAAAAAATGTAAATAACTCAGCTGCAAATTAATTGCTAAAATGTGACAGCAATTACGACTCTCATACATGGAGTTCCCACAAAGACCGGCATCGCTGAAAAACGGGGCCTATATCTTGCAACAATTATTCCATCTGGTTGTTTTTAGAGCATCGTATCCAATCCCTAATTGAGTTCTCAAGGTTATTCAGCTGGCGATATCTAAAGACGGAGGAAGTCAAGGGAGGGGTCCTGGCAGTCACTCACATCACAGCTAAAGCCTGGCCTCCACACTTTGCGCAGGACACCAGCAGAGGAAACCACTTTACCTGACACTGGGTAACAAAAAAACAAATGAGCAGACACCTAGAGGAGTGGCCGTCCCAAAAACCATCTCCCCTCTCTGCCTCTTTGCGGCATTTCTGAACCAAATAGGGAGATCCGGGTAGAACAACGTGCTTCAGCCTCGGGTAAACCAGAGAAATGTACATGTGATGGTCTAACCGCAAACACAACTGCGATCACACCGTAAGCCCCCCCAATAAACAAGCCTGCTTCCATGCAAGTCTATTTTAAAAAGGCTGTAATGCGATAAGCAGACTACCGCAACGCAGTAGGATGAGACGTGCAAGTAAGGTCGTATTCACAAAACTAAAGAAAAAAAAACGTATGCAGTAAAACAATCACAGTCACGGGCATCCTGGCCAGTGTAAGTCTGCCTTGAAGGGACTTGTTAAGGATAACGGGCGTTGATGGGTGGCATTGCATGTTTTCACAGGAGGTGATCTGCCTGTCTAACAAAGGCTCCGATGGGCGATCCGGTGCTTTCCTCTTTGTTACTGCAAACGCCGCTATTTAGTAACGCTGGCTCCGGAGTGCGCAATTATAAAGAAGCAGAACTGAAAACGCTGGCAGCATGAAAAAATAAAGAAGTACTGGCGTGGCCGGTAAGGAAAGGGGCAGGCATAAAACACAGCCGCTAATCTGCCCTGAATGTTAAGTTAGTGTGAAGGGGGGGGGGGGCGCCGCACCTGTGCCGCAGAAAACGCGCAATTAGTAAAGGGAGTTGGAGCAGAAGCGCAGACATGGCCATTTACGGGGACTAAAGGGAAGGAAACGCGCTTTCCAGCACAAATAGCAAGAGATAAGGCAGGCTGTGCCATAACACCACCTACCGTGGTGGTAACAGTAGCCTATGATCACTTGTACTAATAGCAATAGTGCTTTCAAAAGACAACCATGTTACTCTGTAACAAGAAGGAACTAAACAGGAAACTAGCTACAGTACGCATGCAGTAGTCTATGCCGAACAATGTGCAAAGGACAGGAATAATTATTTGATCCCCCACGATAGTGAATATTAATAGATATTATGTATTATAATATTAGGAGGAGGCTTACCTTAAAGAGACCTTGACACAGCAGTCGTTTTGTGCAGCCATTGTGCCTCCGATCACACCTTTGCCTTTCGCCTATATTAACTACGTTTGCTAAGCCCCTCGAAAACAGGGGACTGCGAAGTGGTACATAACAAAAGCGCAGCAATCAATGGGTGATCGGGTGGAAGCTTAAGCGGCCCCTGCAGCTCGGCATCTCCGGATACCTTCGCCCCGATCCCACCTTACGCGGAGCCGCTGTCATTATAAAATCACACGCCGCCGCAAGTCGAATCGGCGCCCCGCGTCTTTCTTCTTTCTTTCTTTCTTTCTCTCTCTCGTTCTTTCTGCGCTGCCGCTACATCCTGTCAAGCGTCTGCGCGATGTTCCAGCATTCATCTACAGCCACACAGACCGACGGTTTTTTTCTTTTTACCCACATTGCCCGTACTAGAGACCTGAAAGTGAAGGGACGAGTAAAACCCCCCACTTGATTGATGGGCGTCTGGGCCATACAGAGTCAGAAGATCCGCCCCCTTTCCGCGTAATTGGCCAATTAGAGCAGAAGAGGTCGTGCTGTAGGTGTATGGAGAAGCGCTTAGGGATGGTACCTCGCCGGAGTGGTGCGAGAGGCTGGCAGGAACATCTGAAAGGCATCATGCGGCCATAACGGGCGTGCGGGGGTCCAAAGGGCGCCCATTTAGTGCCGCCGAGGTCGAAGGCTGGGCTTTGCTGCTATGCCGAGCGAGTCATTTTAATGCAGATGAAAGTTATGCCTGATTTATTGTGTCTTAGACTCTGTTCACCTTACTGTAGCTACTATAAATCAATGAAAGATGTGTGACCGTTTCAGTAAAACCGAAATTATATGAGGACAGTTAAATATTACGGAGACTTACGTTTTAAGACCAGCGTTCAGATGAAAGGAGATTTACTTCTTTCAGTAAACGCGGTTCTTTTTAATGCGCTAGGATGTTATACAGGACTATCGAAATGTTATACATTGACAAACTTAGGATCCGCGACCCTAAGTATGATAAGCAGTTACAGAAAATGGATGGATGGATGGATATATTGAAAGACTTTAAAGTTAACTGGAAAAAAATGTTTGCTAGGCTGACAGGTGTTTTATTATAGGCATATTCATGTTTTACACTTAAATTGTATTAATAGCATTTTCCGTGCATACTTACGATGCATGATTGCAGTTGGGGACATGCATCAGTTTTTATCCTCTTAACCATAGTTTCTGACACGTCGCAAGAAGCTGCCACTGTCAGCCCTTGTTCTCAGTTTCCTGGGCCGGTCTCAGCTTGATGCAGCTTCCTGCAACTGTTAGTGTTGTGCCTGGCGTGTGTGGACATGACAGACGCACGTAGGCCGGCCTGCGGGTTCGTTAGAGAGCACCTCCGCCTTTAACGGAAGCGATACGGTTCGCTCATCCCCGCCACCATACCCTCTGTCCTTGTTAAACGGGGTCAGGACTTTAGTAAGTATAACATTTAAGCACACAATTGTCCTATCTCTAATTGTGTTTTAGAGATCCAGAATACTATTTCCCCTTTTAAGAATTGTATTTTTATTAGTCATAATGAAAATCAGAGATATCAAAAACTATTCTATTACTAGTAAAAACCGTATTTGAAGGTTTTTATAACTGACACTCTCCTAGTCCAATTTCTGTTCAAGATATCTTCAAATCTTTAACAATTTTATGTGGCAATTTTAACGTTAAATAAGTAGGTAGGATAGTCATTTTAGATATCAGTATCTGTCTGCCTGACTCTGCTGTTTCCTCCCAGGCGTGGCCCTTGTCTTACCTCTTGTTCCTGACCCTGTGTTAATCACTTCCAGCTGCCTCTTGTTCGCTCCCCTGTTGGTTGTGTATTTAAGAGCTTCCCAGTCCCGTGTTCCCCGGAGATCTGTCATTGACACTGTGCCTTCATGGTGCCGGTGCCTTAATTAGCCTCCCCTTTGATCCCTTGTAATTCTGTTTTCAGTTCTGTTAAGTCCATTTAATAAATCTTTTTGTTTTTCTGCCACACCTCCACCTTGCGTCCACCGTCCCACTGGTTATGATACTGGTTATGATTGTTATTCTTAGCAACATAAACTGGCATTTCAGATATCTCTAATTTGATTCTTACATCTGCAATTACATTTTAGATAGCCATAATACAATTTCTCCTAATCAGAATTGTATTTAGAATATCTTTAAATCTTTTAAAAGTATAAGTGGCAATTTTGATAGCTAGACTAGATGTGTATTGCAGATATCTGTAACTCAATTTTTCCCAGTCAAAAAGAATATTTCTGATATCCACAATGACATTCTTCCTATCCAGAGCTGTCATTTCAGATATCTGTAACATCATTCTGTCTCTGATAAATTATGTAATTTTTGCCATTCATGTCTATTGGACTTTTAATTTCAGATATCCACAATAACGTTTCAGAAACCCAGAGTGAACATTTTGGTTATCTGCAATAGGACTATCGCTAGGAAAAACTTCAGACACATTTTAGATGTCTACAATCCAGTTGATACTAGTCATAGTTTTAATTTTGCATATCTACAATGTATCCAAATATCCAAAAATACATTTTGACTAATACAATTGTCATTACAGATATGCACTATTTGTATTATGATTAGTAAAAATGCCATTTCAGATATCTACAATTAGAATTATAACTAGAAACAATGCATTTGCAGATATCCAGATATCTGTTGACAAGTATTTAGGATGCTGTATTAACATAAAAAGGGTCTGACTATCCCCAATTATATTTTTGATATCTATAATATAATTTCTCCTAGTCAAAATCATATTCTCACTAGTCAGTATGATGTATATTTGAATGAAAGATAGTCCCATTCACTGACAGCTAACAACTGAGAGCCTCTCAACACATTACTTGCACTGTTTGTCAGCAGACCCACTAGGTGACCCAATCAAAAATCAAATTGGAGCAAAACTGGTAAATCCAGCAACTATTGATTTAACCGGGCTTGATCCTGCATTTGTGCTGAACAGTGCAGATAAGCTGAATGGATCTTGCTGATCACTTTCTGTGTTCTGCTGCATTAACGATAAAGACTATTCAGCAAAGTGAGGGGGATAAAACAAAGACATGTAGTTGTGTAATGTTTTATATCTATATATATAACTTTTTATATATTTTTTGTAATTATAATAAATGAAATGACGACAACAGGGGAGTGTACCGATGGAAGACAGATATCCAAAAAGATAGTAATATATGGAAAAAATAGCTCACTTGACTCGTAACAAATGGATTGCAAATATTTGAAACGAGAATTTTTCCAAGTATGAATTCTATTTCAGATATCCAGAATTTTGGTTTTTGATATCTAAAATTAAAAGCCTAACGGACATGCCAAAAGTAACATCATTTGTTCTAGGAAGAATGGCATTGTGGATATCTGAAATGCTCTTTTTGACTAGGAAGAATTGAATTACAGATATCTGCAATACATCCAGTATAGCTATTAAATGTTGAAACGGCTTGCCAGAAGTACTAATGTAGTTTTAGAGACCTTAGAGATATTATAAACTGTTTTGGCTCTAGAATAGACATTATGACTCAAAATAATTGAATTGTAGACATCTAAAAAGAGAATTGTTACTAGTAAGAATGTAATTTCAGTCATCTATAATCCACACTTGAGATATGTAAAATGGAATTGCTGCCATCTCAGATGAAAACCGCAATACATATGAATGGGTGAAGTGAGGTCATTCCTACTAGTAACAACTGAAACTGAACTAAGATTACTATTCTGTCTACTTATTTCATGTTAAAACGGCTTGCCATAGGTCCCCTTGGATAACCAAAGCCTGAACAGATTACCTTCATGATTATCTTAAAACAACCTGTAAAAAGAGGCTCTGCATCAGTATTACACTGAAACACAGGAGTAGCAGATTGGAATGTTATTATCTTACTGGTCACAACACTATGTATTTAAACCCATGTGTCCAGCCCCCCTTTTTGCAGTGTGCTGTATTTTGCAGTTTAAAGTCTCTGATCCTGGGGGAACATCACCTCATGTCATTGTAGACCTGTATGTGGATGGTGTGGTAAGAAAGCCCACTTGACACGTTTCTCAGCTAACAATATTTGTTGTTTTTTTAATGAAATCGTTTGTATTATATACAGTATAGTATATATATGAGCAGAAAAGGCTTACAGTAAGTAAGTGCGGAGTAGCGGGTGCCAGTGAGGAAACCACTGCATACCTGCCCGAATATATAAGATACGGCAAATACAAAATATAGATGAATACAACGAAAGACTAACATAAGTAAAAAGAGACAATAAATACAAAAAATAATGTACAGTAAAGGAAAATTAGTACAAATAAAAAAACATAAAAGTGTTCGACTTAAAGAATACATAGGAGGACTGTGCACTCAATGTCCACTAGTCCACATAGTGGTGCTGCTAGCAGGAGCAGCATTGTACATTTGCATAGTGGATTTTCAACAAAAGCCCCAAAATACATGAAATATTCAGAAGGAAAACACATAGAAGCATACCCAGATCCTATCACAAATCTGTAACATGATGACAAGGCACTGCTGGCCGCATTGGACCAAAACACAGTGTAAGCTATATGGGGGGGTGTGCGGCTCACTGGCTTAGGATGCTCTGCCTGTGATCAGAAAGTCACCAGGTCAGTCCCAGGGCCAGCACAGTTACCTGACCACTGGGCCCCAGAACAAGGCCCTTAACCCCCAAATGCTCCAGGAATTCACCCTGCTGTCTTAATTGCATGCCACTTTGAATAAAAGTGTCTGATAAATAAAGGCAATGTTAAAAATACTGTACGCACAAAGATTATCTGTCACCAGACGCGTCAGCTTTGCTAATAAACCTGCGATTGGTGCCTCTGTGCGGGACTTTCACTGAGTGGAAAAGCATGATAAATGTCAAAGTGTTCCAGACCAGCAGGAACATGGATGCTTAGCATATCAAAGTGTTCCAGACCAGCAGGAACATGGATGCTTAGCATCCACACATCTGACTTGCGTAGAGCCATTGCTGATCAGCCCCAGAGGCCTATCGTGGTAAGCAGGCGACAAAACATCTTTTGATGTTTCAAAAATCCCTTCAGTACGGTTTCTAAATTTGACTCACAAGCCCTAAGCTGATTCGCTCTCCTCCATAAACCTTGCCTGTGATTCTGACATGAAGAGAATAATGTTATGTAATCACTTTTGTTCACTCACTGCCTGAGCAGGAAACGGCAGATATTGGCAGCATTTAATGTCGTTGTTTTGTTTTGTTCAAGGTTTTACTTCGTAACGATCGAAAGTCTACCTATTTTATGTAATGTGGAGGTGACCATCGGCCGCTGGAGCCATAACATAACAGCACCTCTTGCTCCAGGTAATCTGTTCCAGTGAGAAATTCACGCATTGATTTGGTAGACCCTATGAACAACTGCCCCCCCCAAATAGACTGCACACTTCAAAACAGCCAGCTTTATTATTCACAAGACAAAATTCCTCATAAGAACATGGCTTATTTAACACATGACTGACATATGGGGGGGGGGGGTTAGCTTCTGACCACACAGTGACAGGTCCAAAGCAGCAGAGAGCCTAGGCGCTCGGCACTCATGCAGCCCCCCAGGCAAGCGTCACTGCTGCCCCCCTCCCCCAGCATGCACCTTCCCAGACAAAGTGAAGTTGGGCGGTGCCGCTTGCCGGCTACCTCCGAAGACGGTTCCCTAGGCTGAGAGAGACCAATAGCGCGCGCTCTGACAGCTGATTCGCGGTCTGACCCTACAAGCCTATCGACCACTGGGACATATAAGGGTAGGACTTGACTCTGATCTGCGAGTGTTCCGTTTCAGCATCTACAGGCTTAAGCACGGTGATGCTCGGATGTCTGTCAAAAACCCCCCAGCTGTACATGGCATGCCACTTCACCCTGCCTCGCTTTGCTCCAGCCGCTCGATTTCACGCTGGGCTAGCCTGCGGTGAGGGCTAGGGGGAGGGTGAGGACCACAGTAGGCCCTGGGCTCTCAATAGCAAAAGCCATTTGTCCCACTGACATTCAAGTTGGATGTATTTGGCCACACTGGATAATTGTGGAGGACACAGTGGTTTTGATGGGGGAGATTTAGTTGGTACGGCTGAATGGCTCATAATTCAACCCAAATCAAACTATATGGGCGTATCCACGGGAAGCTAAAATAAGCCATGCGAGCCAGGAGACCCGGGATGATGCTGACAAGATCAACATATGACAAGTCCATCCCATGTCAATAAATGACCCCGTTTCTAAATCAAAGGTCCTTTGAGACAAAGTCTCTGTGCACTGGAATAGCTCAATGTCTCTAATCTGCCATTTGATACATTTCATTTAAAGTTACACAAAAATATTGTGGCTGGGGTCAAATTTACAGGTTTGGTAGGTAGCAATAACGTCAAGACGGACATTCCAGATACTGGTTCTTGCATCCCTTCAGCCCGGCTTTGGGTGTGGACATGTGCTCCTCTGCAAAGGCACTCAGCACCTCGTTTCTATGGAAACAGACCCATGAAGGGCGGCAAGGAGGCTAGGCTGAGACAGCAAAAACGATTCAGTCATGTGACAAACAGGATGCTTATAAATGGGACAAAGCCAGGGGGATGCTGGGAAGCAGAGAATGTGGCAATGTAAAATGTAACCCCTAACATTGAGTAGTTTTACCCATATCACCAGAGACAGGCCTACATAATGAGTATTTTTAATCAACAGACAGCTCAGAAGTAGGAAAGATACTAGGTTTTTTTCTATAAGAACATAAGAACTATACAAACAAAAGGATGCCATTCTGCCCATCAAGCTCGCTTGGGGAGAACTTAACTAATTGCTCAGAGTTGTTAAAATCTTATCTAGCTCTGATTTAAAGG
>JAODKN010000127.1:7999667-8017374 GCA_026774425.1 Petrocephalus zakoni | reverse complement strand
GTGCAGAGTACACTATGGACATGTCTGGTGCAGAGCACACTATGGACATGTCTGGTGCAGAGCACACTATGGACATGTCTGGTGCAGAGCACACTATGGACATGCCTGGTGTACGAGCTGCTTAAAATTGTGAGACACAAACTGGAAAAATGCACAGTCACCACATTCAGACTTAAAATTCAGGAAGTATGAGGATACAGCATAGCAAGGTAATTCAATGGTACATTCTATACCTAGGCTGCTGTAGGGACTAATCGTGTGTCTGGGGTACGGTCAAGAAAATGACAGCTCTTCAGCTCCATTAAGAGGCAGGGTTTTGGTGGTTTGACGGTACTTCTTGGTCACTTTATCCCCCCTTGCCCCAATCGCAAGACTTTTTAGGACTAGACAACAAGATCCGAGGACCGTTTTTACCCAACAGTGATAAAATGACTCAACGGGCACTGATCGGGCTATAATGGTGATACTCTGTCACTGTTACATTTATCAGTTTATCTTGGTCTGTTCTGTATCTTATCTTTATTTATTCTCCACATGTCTTTAGCTGAGTCTGTAGGTTAGCAGACAAGTTCTTCACTGTACCTGGAACATGTGACAGTAAAACTTTTGAATCCTACTTGAAGCCTTTTCCTTAATGATGAACATAGGTGTATTGGTTAGGACCATTCTAAAAGTTTAGCTGACTTTTGCCAGCTCTTTCCCCCAGCTGTCTGTATGGTCCTGGGCTGCATGATCTACCCTGATGGCTGGGATTCCTCTGAGGTGAAGCGCATGTGTGGAAATCGGACAGACAAGTACACAATAGGGAACTGCACGGTGCGCTGGGCCTACATTCTGGCCATCATCAGTATCCTGGACTCCCTCACCCTCTCCTTCCTGGCCTTCGTGCTGGGAAACCGGCAGGACAAGCTGCTGCCTGAAGACTTTGAAGTGGAGGACAAAGGTGAGGCCGCCCAACTAGAAATATGAACACGGGCCACACTTGAGTAGAAGTCAGTAATTAGTTGAGTTCAAGGTGATCATCAGTGACCAAAGTAATTCAAGCATCAACTGTTCAGATTTAACTTCATCATTATGAAATCTGTATATACCTCATAGACAGGGGTGTAGGGGCCGAGGGGGCATGGACCCCCCCCCCCCTATTTAATTTGGCTTCATTCATCCCAAACAATAAATAGCATTTATAGCATTTATATTATTTAGACCTTCCACATCAAGCTCTTGCCGTTGTTTTTAAGAGTCTTTTCAGAATAATTCACAAATGGGTAGGTGGCTGGAGGCTGGATGGATGGACAGACAAGTGTTCATATACCTTATGATGTTCATTGTGTTAAAATAATCAGTGAGAAGAATCAGAAAGTGTTTATCCCACAAAGGTTTGTGGAGCAGATCTGTATACAAGTGAAGCAGCAAGACTGTTTACTGGAAGATGGTATATTATATTATTGGTGTATATATATATATATATATATATATATATTAACATTTATTAAAGATCTACAACCTGTGATAATCACAGACAAGTCAAAGGCAGCATCAAATGTCAGAGATTTATTATTGGTAGATATCGAATGGTAGATGTAACACTAATTATTAATCTGTCAATGTGGAAGGCCTGCATCGATCTGACTGTTGGGCAAGTTTAATCAACTTGTCTAATGGAAAGGATGAGCAAACTGTAAAAGAGAGATTCTACAAGTCAAAGAACAGGTAAGGACGACAAGGGGAGCTGAGTAGGGACAGGCTTGTCGTTTCTGGGACCCACACCCTGCTCAATGTCCTAAACACTCAATAAATAGCTTGTAAGTCAGAAGACGGTAACAAGCTAGCTGGTTAGCAGAACATATTACAGGGGGCCCAAAGCCAACAAAGCCCAGAGCTCAGGGGGCCAACGCAAATGTGTGGCTTTAGTGGTGTTGAACTTTGCAGAGTTAAGATCAAAGTCTTCCTAAATGATACGTCTGTAGGGCCTTCGTCTATTTTTGCACGGTCAGGCAGCTTACTTGGGTACATTTGTGTTTATGACAGAAAATGGAATTGGCATTTTTAACAGTATAATTTTATCAAAACAGTATAAAGGACGGGCTTCATGTAAACACTGATGGATCAGTTATTTAGTGAAAAATGAAACTTCGATAAGGCCCGTTTAGAGAACAGGGGATTAAGCCCGGAGACATTTGAGGAGTGTCGATTAGGGAGTTCAGCCAAGTGCCATAGGAAGAAACCCTGAAATGCTGCAGCGCTCCCTTAGTAAAATGTGTTCAACGGCACCATCTTGAGAGCTTTGCCATGTCGCTTCAGGTGAGGCCTAAATGAATTTTATGAAGAGAGATCTCAGGAGCCACTTGCAGAGCTGGGCATTTCCAATCTGCCGCTGCATAACTTCTACAACGTGCTACGGAGATCCTTCTGCACTTCGCAAGGATGTGGGACATCAGTGGATGAATGCACACAAGTGATGGAAGGCTCGGTAGTGACTTTGGATTGTGCCTTTCAGGTTATGCTACACCTGATTTGGACGCTTATTTCTGATACACATTCACTTACCAATCACTTTTGTTATAAAACCAGGTAAATGACTTGCATGGACAATCATCACCTTTGCAGCTCATGAAAGATGCCTTAGAGGAAGGATAATAAACTTCACGTTTGGATACCAAAAAATATGCATATTCAGACTTCTATCCACAGACACCAGTAATGACAAACACTGGTTAGTGATCGGTTTCTTCCAGAGAGATGGCACGCGGCCACATCAGCGATGACACTGGACTCGCTATTTGATGGCGATATGGACACAATGTCCACCTCGAACAGCTGTGTGAAGTAGAAACGTTAAATACCAACAGTGTGTGTAAGCTAAATATGTGCATTTTGATTTTTGTGTGGGTTAGTACAGTATTTGTAGCATAGCTAGTAATTTCAATATAGAGAATAAGCCCATTGAGTGACTCCTACTCTGTAAGAATTAACAGGCGCCCTCTGCCCACAAAGACTAATGTGCTGCATGTAACAGTGAGAGAGTCATGTCTGCCTGAAGCTGCCAAAAGAAACCAAGACTAACAACTCTGAAGAACACTAAGAATACCCCAGGTAAGTAGCAGGTAAACTTCAGTTTTCAGAGATACCCGTGCTACAATGGCACCGGCATCATGTCCGTCAGACACAGGTAGAGTACTCGATAGGAGATAAAAAAACAATTCCTATTATGAGTCCTGGCATTCCACAAAGAAATTTGATAAACTTAAGCTCGCTAAGGGACGGTGACAAGCCGTACTTGACAGAAGGGTAGGGTGGCATTCAGGATACACAAAGTTCCAGAGGTGACTGTGCCACTGTACACTTGAGAAGGTCCAGATTGGCCCAGTTATATGTAAATGGGTAAAACTGGAAAAAATAGAAAATTCCTCTGGACAAGTCAGAGTAAAAAAACTGTAAAACAGCAGAGGCAGAACGTCCCCAAAAGCAGGCCTGAAGAATAATGACCTAACTAGAGGAAAGCAGATGGTCTCAGGCCTAGTGGTTAATCCCGTCGCATAACTCAGGCGGTTCTTCTATGGAAATGAGCAAACTCTGGGAACTTGAGGAGCTTAGGAGCAGACAGAATCAGACAGCACTCCACCCTGAAAAATAAGAGAGGCAGAGACTGCAGGCAGATTTCATTTTCAAATCTTTAATGTTTAGTATCAACAGAAAAGTATACGTCTATAAATTCTGAAACAGGGAACGATCCAAAATGCACCAAGGTAAAGAATAAGCGAAAAGGGAGGAAAAAGAGAGGAGGGGGACGAGTAAAAAGCCAAAAGAGCACGCGCCAAGTCTGCGAGAAGAGGTTCTCCGAGGACGTGGCGAGCGCAAGGCCCTCCACAAGGACCAGCCCAGGCCTCCAGCACAGTGAACAGCGCGGAGCGAATAAAAGCCAGTCAAGCTAAGAAAACAAGGACAAATTCATCTAAAACCAGACCCATGCCGACACATTCTGCAATTCCTTTTTGTAACTTAACTACCCAACTTCAGCTGGCATTCAGCTGGACCTCGGCTGACGTCAGTATTACTTATAACGCGCAGAGTAACTGAGCTCTTTGGTACGTGTGTAAACCAGCTCACACCCTGAGCGCACACCTCGCCCACTGCACGCGTCGGCGGCTGAAGTGCCTGTAAGAAAATCCCAGGATCCTTCACTTAGGCTAAAAGTTCAAGCTTAAAGGTCATAAGCGGAAGGCAGCAAAGAAGGCCGACGGGAGGGCTGGTGACACGACGAGTGACAGCAGCCCTTGGGACAGGGTGTCCCGTCACCGGTAATCACCAAGCCCTGACAAGTCCGTTCGCTTTAACAGTGGAGCGACCACCCCAATACTGTATACACCAACACTTTAAATAACATCTTCAAATAAAATCAGGCCTTCTTGCCTTGACAAACCAGTGAGGCGCTGATAAAATGCAACAAACTGTCAATGAAAAAGACTTAGGATGAAGTCAATTCATGTAATATTTAGTGTTGGAGGAGGGGGACGTAAAGGGGAAAAACAAAAAGAGTGAGTACCAAACTAGGCTGTGTCCTTATGCCATAGTGGCAGCCCCTTGCGTACCATGCCGAATGTGGCCTCACTGGGCGCAACAGGGCAGCTGCCCAGTCTACTGTGCAGGTGAGCACGCAGTTCCCTGCGTTGACCACTAGGTGGCGACCCAGGGGTGGCGCAGGCATTCAGCGGCAGTGGCCCTCTTCTCGGCAACCAGGTCCAGCATGGGCAGCAGAAAGTCAACAAAGGCCTGTGCCTCCTGGTGCTGCCACTCGTACTTGTCCACCAAGACGTCGAGGAGGCCCCAGGGTTTCAGCTTGGTGATGTGTCTCAGGTCCCCTTTTGCAGAGAGAGAGGTCATTAGCGCAAGCCAAAGAAGGCTAGCTTATGAACACAAAATTGTATGTTAGCAACCCTAAATACTTGATATTCTGTATTTACTGGAAAAAAACTCTACTGTACAATTTGAATACTGATAAAGTTCTGATAATATCTCGTGTGTTTTTTGTTATGTATGGGTGCATGAGAGAAGAGGACAGTGCATAATGCTTTTACCTTTCTTTGTGAAGAAATCTTTGGAATATCTGCCAGCCACAATCAGCTTGCGAGGAACTTTCCCGAGTAACTCAATGATGAGTGCGATGTGATCTGTGAACGAGTGAGCGAAGAGGAAAAGTTGATTAAAGCTGGGCACTGCAGTACCTATAGTTTCTGTGGGGGTTTCTCTGGAGCGTCTGCATCCAGGCTAGCAGTGGTATTCATTTACTCTCTAACAATTGCTCGAAAGAATGAGAGATTTCAAGCACATAACACCTAGCAGGTTTTACAAATGAAAAAATTAAAAATCCCGTCAGCATTCAATTTTACAGAAATGCAGAAATTTATGGTGATTCTTGGTAACTCCCCCATTTTTAATAATGTGTGTCTACACAAGGCTACCACTAGGGGGCTCAACAGCAAGTGTAAGCAGACAGGGAGGCTTTGTGAACAGTACAAACATAACAGGAAAGCACTCTCTCGGGTGTGAAGGTGATGTCCTGGACACTGCAGCAAAGGACATAAGCTACCAGTGCAGGAAGACCAGTCCTCTGACTCTGGGCAAGAGCAACCAAAAGTGCAGGTACTGCTGTTGCTATGAAACATTGATGACCCTCCCACCTGGATAGCTAATTAAGGCATGCCAAATGACCTGGGAGGCTTTAATATTTAACCAGGCTTCAGTGTTCACACTGGTGCTAGGAACAGCACGCAAGCCACAGGGCCTGCAGGTAGCTGGGCAACAGTAAGCAACAGGATTCCACCCAGGGGCATTAAGGGCATAGCTTTATAACCTGAAGCTGGAAGGTGCTTCAGCTGTATAAATGATTAAAAACCTGTTTTACTTAACTAACACTGTCAAAGCAGTTTAAGTACCAACTGCATCAGCAGCACTGGTATTTATAACAGCAGGGTGCGAGAGCCACTACTCTAAAAGTATGCAAATGAGCCTCCACCTGTTAGGCAACCCCCCAGCCCCCACTGCTACACAATTCCCAGCAGACAAAGAGGAAACTGGAGTGCGAGCCTATTCACAGCTGGCCCTCGGTCCTGATACACGAAGCTGTGCATCTCCCTTACACACACCATGGCAAAAATGGTATAAAGCCAAAAGGTGGACAAGAGAGACCAGGGAGCTCTGAAAATCTGGGTGAGCAGGTTTTAGCAGGATTATGACTGACAAAACTTGAAAGAAACAAGGACTGAATTTTCATAGATACAGGGTTTTTGGGGCATATTAAAGCAGGGGGGACCCTACCTTCATCTCTGGAATAATCTTCTCCGGAGTGCGGCTCAAACAGGTAGTCTCCGGTGGCCAGCTCAAACGCCTGCGGGGACAGTGACACCCACTAGGCTTAGCGGCTGACAGGAGCACCTGACACTCACAGATCTCGCTTTCTCCACGCCGCTGGAGTCCTCATGCCCAGACACTTCCTCCTACACACTGCCTTCCAGCCCGGTGTCGCACTGAAGGTCAGAGCCGGGCCTTTCAAGCTAAAAGGAAGCAGCCCTGCCTGGGGCTGTTACTGTTAACTGAACTGATGAAGTTATTCAAGAAAAATCCAGTAGGGGGCACCATTTTCCCCTTGGGGGAGGCAAAGGCCGGACCGCCGCAGCTCAAGAGGGGGACATAGAATGGACAGAGGAGTCTCCTGTTTGGTGACATTTACTAAACAGCAGAAGAGATGAAAATCTATTTGAATTTGCACAAGTGTAAGACACGCCCATGCAGTGCACAGCGCCTACCATGCAAGCCGTGCTCCAGATGTCAGCTGGTGTGCCGTAACCTGCCCCAATCAGGACCTCCAGGGCACGGTACTGCCTTGTCTGGATGTCATCTGTGAAGTGTTTGTGCTGCAGGGGAAGCCAATGAAAGGATGAGGACAGGAGCCTCAACACTAGCGGCAGAACATTTTGTGTCAAAAGGATGAATGTTCAGGTCCTACGAGCATCTCTGACCTTGTGTACATTTTCTCCAGTAAAATGCTCATTTTATTTCATAATAAACAATTAAAAACAAAAAACAACTAGTACTAATTGGCAATAAGGAGCTGGGCAGTAAGTTCATGGGCTTAAATCAGGCCAGGGCATAAGCTTCAACACCCTCGGCCAAAAATACACATAGGTCTACGCAATATCTCTATTTTTAATTGTAAAACTGGTTCCCTAGTCTAGACACTGGCCTATAAATAAAGGAGGAGCAGGACCAGAGTGGCAGTGACCTGGAGGGTGAAAAGGATGAACGAATGAGGGAGGAAAGCTATGAATGCCACTGACCACCCAGCAGGCATTGCCGAGGTCCGCAATCTTGACCTTGATCTTCTCTGCATTCAGGGCTTCCAGAGGGTTGATCAGAAGGGCCCCCGCTGCTTGCCGAGCTGCGAAATAATGAGAGATGTGGGATCAGAACGAATGCAGCCAAATTTCATTAAGCCATCAACAACCTCAGCACAGAGGAGAGAGTAAAATTAGTTCAATTAAGGTGTTAAATCAGCTGGGAAGGAAACCTAAAGCGTACAGCAGTCCTCTAGGACAGCTTGCGTTACGATGTGATGCGCTGTCCAGAGAACAGGGGATTAAGCCGGAGACATTTCAGGAGTGTCGATTAGGGAGTTCAGCCAAGTGCCATAGGAAGAAACCCTGAAATGCTGCAGCACCACAGGGCCCGGGATACACACCTGCCTGTTCTCCTGTCCTTATTCATCAACAACACGCTTTAGAATCTCATTGGAAGAGCAGCACTTCTCTCACCAATGGCAGCCTCCAATCTACAGGCTGGCAACCAGCCCAGAACAGCTGCTTATTCAGCAGCCAACCAAGTGAATCTGGCAGAACTTAAACCCTACTTCTGGTAACAGAGTAAAAGCAAAGCTTGTTTGTAGCTGGGCTCCGTGGGCGAGATGACTACAGGACTAATGGTGCTTTTCCACTGACATTTAGCAACCAGGCTGTACCTGACGCGTACCACGAAGACAGACTAGTTACAGCGCAGTTCCAGCTCACAATGATTTTTTACCGCAGAAGGGGACGCTTGCTTGCGGGTTTGCAGTGACAGTGACGGAAAACCGAGGAGAAGCTTACTTACTGTTCACATGGCGTACATCATAATTTACTAGTACTGATTGCTGTTAACGGCAATGAGAATCACTGTGATATGTTAGCATCAAATTCTAGCAGAATTACCATTAGCTTGTGTAAATTTGCGTTACAAATCCAATCTGTTCAGCCGTTATATAGAACATTTTAAAGTATGAGTTTGGAAATGTTCAAGTTCAGAGTTATCGGGAATGCATTGCTGTAAATCAATATGTAGAACATGCCCTCATTTCCTTCAGATAATCCATGAATATTGACACAGATCACTGCTATCTCTGCACATTTCGACCAATTAGATCCACCCAGCTTGGTTTGGTCACGATTTTGGCCCTGCTAGCAAGTCGGGCCAAGTCAGCACAGGTATGGCTCGGGAATTTACAATGGATAACGTCTCTTTGCTGTATGGCTTGGTTATTGGTGGCAGTGGATAAACACCCTAAGCCTCTGGTAGAGTCACCCTGACGATCTCTGTAATGTAGTTATTTATGTAATATCCACCAGCTGCAAACAGAAATCACTATAACTACTGAAAAATGTGTTTATTCAAAACAGGTTACAACAGACTGGAAAAAAATATGTAAGCTACAACGTAAATAAAAACTCACACTGAGGGCATATTTATCTATATTTCCACTGAACCTGGTAATGTACGGAAGCTTATGCAGGACTGGGACCAAGTCACGTTTTTAAGGCTCAGTGTGTAGGAGCCCAAAAAACGGAGGATTCATCAAAAACATTCTCCAGATGAATATAAATTTTACTAAATCACAGCACTCAGTAACATGCTGTATTCATCCCTAACCTCTTATCAAACAAGTTTTGCCCTGGATCTGGAGCTTGGCCCAGGAAGCACAGGGTACACCCAGTACAGAACAGCAGGCCGTCAGGGAGCACGACAGAAATGCTCGCTTACACGTACATGGCAAGAAGAAATTACACCAATCCACCACCCGAATGCGCCTCAGGACAAGGCATTGCAGGCTACTCCTGAACACTAGTGGACCAGTTAAAATTTACAGTTGTAAGTCAAACGTTAAGATAAAAAAAAATTATATAAAAATAAAAGAATTCATGACAAAATGTCACTATAGCTTATAAACACACATGTAAAATTACTGCAATTCACTAAAAGACCAAATGTTAAAAACCAGACAATTACAGGTATTATAACCATGACCGTCCATTAATGGCTAAGTGAATGGAAGGCATCAGAGACAAAGAAAATTATAGGTGCAACTGCTCTATGGACAGACTAAGCTAGTTTAAATGCCAGGCTGAAGCTGTTCTTGGAGCCACCCCCTGCCGCTGGTTATGGACGCAGCTGCACTGCAACATTACCGTCACTGCTGAGATCTGGGTGGGTGGGGCCACAGGTCAAAGTGCCGTTGCAGGCCTGGTAGGCGGAGTTAAGTGGTAGCTCTTCCCCTTCCAGGCCGCCATTAGCATTGCGAAGATCCTCCTCCATCATATGGAGCCTCCTGGTCTCCTCGTCCTCCTCAGCCACTTGATGAGCATGCCCATTACAGTTCAGATCCACCATGTTCTCAGGCCCGATCCGCTCCATACTGCCATCTGGGCAAGGAAGCAAAAAGCAAAACTGCAACTCAACCCATGGTGACGAATCAACCGCCCAGGGATTTCGGCAGTTGTATTTATAAGCCCCAGCTGCTGTACATCTATATATAGTAGCTACATCATCACAGTATGTTCTGCTAGAAAGCAGACATGATATGGAGTCTCTGCACACATCCAGAGGGTAAGCAGTTCAAATCCCACACCCAGCAGAGTAATCATATCAATGTTGGGTCATTAACCCCAAGATAGTGCCCCAGGGATACCAGATAGATGACGGAGATTACACTCTGATCCCAAGCATCACTCTCATATAACAACAAGATGGAATGTGCGAACCAAACAATCTCTAAGTACCTACACTTGCATTGCATCATCATCATCATAACTGAAGCTCAACCATCCAGGTCCAGCTGCTTTTCATTGTCATCACAAGCTAGTCAACCAAACGACTACTTGGTTCTTACGATATTCCATAGCAGTGCTCACCTCCTGTGCTATTGCTGGCCACATCCTGTAGAGCGGTCAGCTTGGGGGGTGCAGAGGGACCACCCGGGGGGGTCAGCGCCTCCTCCACTTCGCCGTCCTCGCCGAGGTCAGGTCCCCGTTCCAGGTCCTCCAGCTCCAGGATACGCTTCTCAAGGAGCTCTGCGTGCCGCTTCTGCTTCTTCTTCAGCTTCTTCTTCTTGTTCTTGGACATCTTGGCTGCCTGGTTTCCAAGGAGGCAAACTGTCCCACCCGACTGAAATGCACATTTTAAGAATTTCTCAAGGTGGTGAAGGGGGACTTACATGTTTTGGTGCAGGGGCCGTGCTTACTGCAAAGGAAATGCAAAACGCACATCAACTACCATCACCTGGATCACTGGCAGAGACCCAAACTGGGGCGTTGTTCTAAGATAACTTCCAAACTGCCATGTTCTTCAGCTATAATGCTAAGAGGTATTGTCTGCATTAAGGAGCATGCAAACAATCCATCGACCATGTGTAGTACTCATGACCAGGCGGTGGATAAAGTGCAACCCCCAAAGATAAACCTTGTTTGGAGAAGCTGGGGGTTACCGGCAGAGCCCGAGGGGGGAGGTGCTCCATTTCTTTGCCATTCGGTAGCCTCGGCTGCAAGCCTCCGAACGTACAGCTCATCCACGCTCAGCAGGATGTTCTCTGGCTTGATATCGGTGTGAATGATTTTACATTTGGAGTGCAGGTAGTCGAGGCCTTGCAGCACCTGCAGGGGGGAACGCATGAATAACCGGCATCCATCTGACTGCTGCACACCCTTCCGAGGTGCCGCTGAATGTGCAGAGGGTTACCTGACGGATAATGCTCTTCACACACGGCAGAGGCAGCCCCCGGTAGTTTGACTTTATTATCCACTTGAGTAGGTGATGGCCCAGGACCTCAAACACCATACACACATCTTACCAGGAGACGCGTCAAGGACAAAGGGAGGATTAACAGTAACCGCACCATTACCCTACACCCTTTGTTTATTGACAATTATTAGCACCCCCGCAGAGATTGTAGCCCAGTGGAAAGTGTCCAAGTATACCATGTGGACAAGCACGCAGGGAAAACATCCATCATGAGAGATGAATGATTTAAAAGGCTATTGAATTCAATTTTCCCACTACATTGTCTGGAAAATAATATAAAAAAAATATATACTACATGGCCTCCTCGGCTCTGGCAGGAACATGATTTCTTGAGGATACGGGTGCCGTTCACACCAGAGATCTTGAAATCATCCAGTAGCTGCACCACCATCTCCTTGTTGGGGTCAGCGGGGTCACTGTTCCTAACCTAGCGGAAGCAGAAGTGAGCAGTCTGTTAAACAAAGAATTAATTTTACTAAGTATTACCCAGCATGAATTTTAACAATTAGACATTTTTTGCATAAATTTCCCCAAAGGCTCCATGTAAGCGAGTCAATTGGTTCAGTCAACAATATTGAATCAGACAAGCATTACATTGTATGAAATTTCCCAGCCTCAAGAATGGAGATAAGAATAATTCCAGCAAGCGTTTCATGTTAAGAAAGTTTATCATACAAAAAGTGAACAGCAAGAACTTTCAGAGAAATGGCAGTATGAGGAGAACATCTGAAGAGAGCCATCCAGTGGCAGGCGCGGTAGGCTGCATCCTCCTACCGATCGCAGTAGCTTGATCTCATCCAGGGCCGTCTCGGTGTAGTGCTCCGCGCTCTTCACCACCTTCATGGCCACAAATCGCTTGCTCCTGCACAACAGATTGGCCTCAGCAGACATACATGGGACATACACGGGTCAAGAGGCACAGGTGCCGGAGCCCAGCAGGCACTTCTGTACTCACTGGACATCCCAGGCCAGCCACACGGTGGAGAAGTGTCCCCAACCCAACTTGCGGATCACATGGTAGCGTCCATTAAAGAGGTCGCCGATCTTTACGTGGTGATAGCCCCCTGCGCCAATACCGAAAAACAAGAAGCTGAAGGCAGTTCAAGTGGGCGACTTGACCGCCAGAAGACCCAATCAGATGGGCCCGAGCGGGAACGCACCCTTGCAATAGTCATTGGGGTCCTCTTGTTCCTCATCATCAGACCCCAGGATCTCCTCATCATTCTCTGGGAGCGGGGACTCTGCTTGCTGGGAGGTGCCCCTGGGATGGGGCTCTGGCCTGGAAGATGGGGAAAAACAAGTCCATAAAGCACTTCTCAGGAACTCCTTGGAGATGATAAGCAGGAGTTCGTCATTTGTGTTAAAAGAGGAAAACTCAAGCTTGGAAAATATACTCCCCCTGTACCTACTCTCCAAATGTTATTGGCCTATAGCAAATTCTGGAATGGATTAATCCAAATTCTTTCATTTCACAATTTTTTCAGCGCTCGTGTTCCTCTAACTGCAGTTTCACTATTCACCCTTCTGATGAGTCGCCATGTTGATTAAAAAGTTTGACAAATACTATAGTTCTAACAGCGAGGAAAGTGACAGACAGAGCGAGATGTTAAATACCAGACGTGTGGGAGATTAATACTGCTGTCTCTATCCTCCGTCCTTCCTCTCCTGCTCATTTCTGTGGGTAGTTTCAAAGTCATCGCAAACCTCGAGAGAGTTTACATAACTCCAAAGTCCCGTCATCGGTCACTGCATGTAGGGCTTGTATATGGGCCAGCAAACGACACAGCTTTAAAACAGAGGAGGGAAAAAGCTTCTTTCCTTTTCAAAAAAACATCCCTTAGAAAAAAAAAACCTCTGAACAACAGAACTCCAGGTAGTTTCAGAGAAAACTTTAATAAAACTAGTAAAATAGGGCAGGAAAATGTCCTGGTTTTCAGAGGCCATTTATAAGCGGTTGTAAGGTGACAGCAATTCTCTTCCAGTTTACTTAAGCTCAGTTAATATAGTTCATGACATACTATACCAGACTATACTATACTTTGCCAGAACTATATCAATAATCCACTTTAAAAAAAGTTTAAACTTTTGTCTTTTTACACCCCTGGTATGGTACAAAATTTCCACACTAAAGGACACCTACTTGGGAAAACCTGCCTGATTACATGATACAGATTTTTTTAGCCATTCATTTTATTAAACCTCAACATTAACAAAAATAAAAATGTACAGTGCCACATAACCACAAAAACCTAGAAACACAACTATAATGCACATTACTTTAATTTATATGTCGTCAAAACTCATAGGCAACTAATTTTATAGAGTTGTGCACCACTTATCAGAACTACTAGGACAATAGGCACAAAACAGGATGGACAGATGGCAAATGGATAAGAAAATCAAGAAAATGCCTACAGAAGAGACGTTAACCCAAAAGCAATGAACACTGCATAAATCTTCTATGTGATGAGCAAGAAATTCACGGACAGCATCAGTTCTCCCAGGAAACCATTACACGTTCAGGAATTTTGTGAAAAAGACTTTTCTGGCTACTTTAAAACTGATTAGCAGACACCAGAGAGATTTAGCACCCAAGAGCTGGCAAAATTTTTCAAATAAATTGGCAGGAAGCTCTGGAGTTCTGCATAGGATTCTGAACATTGTCAAAAACTGCAAATGACATGAGGTTTTCAAATCGTAACCAGTACAGCACAAAACATGCAACACTGTTGTATATCTTTGAGATCATTTATGCTGCATGCTACACATATAACCACTAAGAACATGGCAATATTTTCATAATATAAATACCCATTTCAGATATAAATACCCACTAAAATACCCGTTTCAAATATATAGAAATCAGGGATAATCCAAACCAGGTCAAGCTTTAACAAACTGTAAAGTGCTGAGTATTAAACTGACTGTTATACAGTGCCATGTACTGGAGCAAACAAAAATGCAATGAGGTGATTTCATGGGTTGTGGAATAATTTTTCAGGACACTCCAAGATCTAGCAAATAAAACCATCCACCATTCCATAATATTCAGTACTGCGATGCCAGTCCATCACAGGGCATAAGATCAAGCACATCAATGGGCAATTTGGAGAAACCAGCTAACTTGTGGCTGCAGGAGGAAAAAAAGGTCCCCCGATAAAACCCATGCACCACTGAGAGAACATGCAAACTACAGACACGCAGAGTGGGGGCAGCAATCAAACCCATGCACCACTGAGAGAACATGCAAATTTCAGATACGCAGAGTGGGGGCAGCAATCAAACCCACTGCCCACTGAGAGAACATGCAAACTGCAGACACGCAGAGTGGGGGCAGCAATCAAACCCATGCACCACTGAGAGAACATGCAAACTGCAACACGCAGAGTGGGGGCAGCAATCAAACCCACAAGGTACTGAAACCACGTGGCCTAAATGAACGAGGCGTTTATGTGTCTATAGCCTGGCATTAACCAGATATAGCTTAGAACTACCTGGGGCACAACAGCATCATTATAATACATGGAATTCATTTTGGCAAACCTAGGACAAAACAGACATACTCAAAGAATGACAAGGGTGTCCTAATCATTACAAGCATGTCTGTAGCTCAAATGTCCAAAGCATTGTTTATTTTAATTAGAAAACCGAATAATAAGCACCTTGTTTATCACAAAGGGTAGCTTAATGTTTGAGTAATTTATCCTGTCTCAGTCTGCAAAAATGATCAACGTTGTCTAATAAGGTTGAATGTTGCAGACTAGTTAAATAGCGTCTCCGTTTGCTTATGCATCACGGGTAGATGTAATTGTTGCCAGGGTGATCTAATTATGGCTGTCCTGCCATATTATCACAACACTCCGTAATATTATGGGAAAATGAATAATTTAAGCAGTCAAAAATTTGTTTAGACCAAGAATTGACATCCTTTTTTCACATTTGTAGTGGAAAAACGTTGAGAACAACAGAGCTAAAATCAACACTTCAAAATTGACGGCAATTCTAGCGCGTTGATTTAAACTCTGACAGCAATTCGTCTCCCTATAATGATGAAAATTTGCATTCCTGAAACAGGTTTCTAACATCTCAGGGTTTCATTATTTTAAGACCGCTCTTTCCAGCAGCCGATTCCAACCAACATTCATAGTAACAGTTTATACGACCTCACGTTTATCGAGCAAACAAACAGATCATGATCAACGAGCCCCATCCCTTAACCCTACCGCAGAGCCTACCAGGCGATCCCACACAGGCTGCGGCTGATGCCATTTCTAAACGCGCTGCATCGGTGACTCACACAGCAGCCCGAGTCTGCAAACAGACAACCTGTTTGATTCCATGAGCCAGATCTGTGGGGGACACTCAGGAACAGACCGGCAGTGTTCTCCTACCGAATGCTGACACGGGGGGTCGGTGCTGGGGACGAGTGCAGTCAGGGCAGGGCGGGGCAGGGCAGCGAGCAACACGTTCTCGGGTCAGGATGTGAAAGCCACCAGCAGGGGTCAAACGCAAGAGGACTCGCCTTCCAGCACAAATGGGGTTAACTTAGATAAGGCAAAGGAATCTTCTAGAACTCTAGAACCAACCCACACGCGGCGCAGCATGGACAGAAAACAAGCCCACCCGCACTCCTCCCCCACGACATATACAAGCCTGCCTTTCAGTGAAAGCCCCCCGCTTTCATCACAGCCCCCAGTCAGCGGCCTTTCCCAGGGCAATGGCTTTTTATTTTTTTTTACTGCACCACCCCCCACACAAATACAGAAAACCACCATTAGCACTTAATTGGCACCAGAGTGGCCTCTGTTACTCTGCGACTCGCAGATGGGACGTGGTCAGCACCGCGGCCAACAGGGCCTGACAGAGCCTCAAACTGAACTTCAGACGTCAACCATAATGGACCTTAGGTGATGCGGAGGGAATAATCAGGGGGAGCCTCCCCCGAAACCCGCAGCCGACACTTCCTGAGCCCCCCCACCTGATTTTAACAACCAGTCCTGCATTAGGCCAGCCCCTTAGTGTCCCTATCTCAGATTCCCCCGTTGTGCCACCATGGCTGGTTGTGAAAGAGACCCTGCTCCCATTCACCCCATCAGAGAGTCTGTACCCCACCTCCCCTCTGATGGGAACGGCACAGCCCCAGTTGGCAGGGGACACGGCAGCTAATGCCTGTAATAAGCACATAATCGCTAATGACGTGACATTAGATGTTTTGCGGCTTTGCCTGCCACATCCACCGCCTCTCTGCCATGCATCCATCAAAGCGCGACACCATTCAGGGGCACCTATTTTATATTTCATCTATTTTGCTGGAGTTCTCAGATTAAAAAACTAACTCCCTGAGGGTTTGGAAGGGTGAGGTTGGGGTGACAGCAAGAACACACGCACACGCACACACAGACACACACACACACACACACAGAGAAAACAGTAGAGTGATAAAACTCACAGGGACATACACAGAGCTGAAGCCACACATGGACAAAGCCCCCCGCCTCCACCCCCCCTTACCTGCAGGAAGCACGGATGCCCATGGGAGGGGGCGTGGGCGACGGCGGAGTGAGCGTGAGCAGCAGCCGTGCGACGCCGGCCGGGGGAGACACAGCCCATGTGCCTGTGGCGGTGCAGGCAGGCAGAGTGCCGTGAAGTCAGCAGCGCTGCCTCTCTCCAGCAAGATCCCCCCACCCCCCCCTCCCCGCTGTCGTCAGCGCTGGCCCTCCCCCCTCCTCCACAGAGCCCCGCTCTGAATGGCTGCAGCGGCTGGCCACTGCATTGCAGGTAAAAGCGCAGCCGCCTTCAAAACAAGAGAACATGAACCCCCCCAGCCGTGGCACACACGCTCAGTGTGAAATATAAATTAGAGCGTGGAAGGGAGGGAGAGCCAGGCGTGGCAGCTCATTAACGGAGGCGCACAGCATGCTGGGACGACGGTGAGGGCGGGTGCTGTTAGCAGTCCAGTCCCCAAGGGGGTGCCACTAGCGGTGTGTCAGTTCACCTGGGCATCTTGAACACCTCATGTTTAACGGCCCCTACCCCTGTGCCAGACGAGGTTTTTCGAGCAAACTACCAGGGATAAGATGCCCACGTATCGGCTGGAGGGGGTGAGGAGGTCCTCTAGCATACACCTCCCTCGGGTACGAGACCCACGCTGCCTGGGTGTCCCAGTATTTCGCTGTTGTCCAATTTCACACAAGCAAGGAGACCTTCGATATACCTGGATGTGCCAGGCTGCTGGTTCGGTTCATAAGGTGCGTTTCCTTCTGCCCAGTCCTCAGGCCACGACGAGGGAGCGCAGCTTTGTCAGCTGCAGCCAGCCCACTGCCCCCTCCGCATCCCCGTGACTCCGCTTCACACGCTCGTGCGTCCCGGTGAAACATGACACTCTCTCTTCTGCCCACCACCAAAACTTCATTCTAAAAGTTGGTCAGTTAAAGCGGTTCCCATAACCCAGGAGGTCTGAGCTAAAAAGCAGATAGAGGCCGGAGACCTTGTTGTAAAACCCATCCCCCAATACAGACTCAAGGACTATCAACCAATCACAGCTCTCGCTTCACACACGCTAACCAATTCCAAATGACATACTGCATTAATGAGGCACCAAGGAAGA
>JAODKN010000127.1:7939651-7956862 GCA_026774425.1 Petrocephalus zakoni | reverse complement strand
CAATAGTCCAGACAGGTAGTGATGAAAGCATGAATTAGTGTTTCAGTATCTTTCACACTGAGGGAAGAGTGCAAACGGGCAATGCTGTCTGTACTAGTGAGCTGATGTGTCGTTGGAATGTAAGAAGCTGATCAAAAATGACACCCAAATTATGGAGTGATGTTGAGGGCTCCACTAGGATTCCATCAACATCAATTTTTAACCCATGGAGGGTAGACAGATTTAATACCCACCAATATGATTTCGGTTTTGTCAGGGTTGAGCAGTAAAAATCATCCAGTGTTTGATTTTACTAATGCAGTTAGTCAGCAAGGCTGGGGATGATGATGCAGTTTGATCAACACTTATATACAATTGCGTGTCATCGGTAGCTGAGACCATACCAACGGATTATTTGACCTAATGGGAGCATGTAGGTATTGAACAGAATAGGACCGAGAACTGACCCTTGGGGAACACCTTGTGTGAGTGAAGTAGTGGCGGATTTATGTTCCCTAATGAAGACATAATACGATCACTGACGTATGCCAAGTCTTAGCCTTAGCCAAAGGCTTAGCCTGTATATCTGATGAACAGGGTATTAATTGAATGTTGACACATTTCACATAATTGTATTTTCTAACGACTATGAGTTTATGCTATGCTGTCCTTATTTTGAACTTGGTCTTATGGCATTCAAGGTTAATTTCAACAAAACTACGTTTTTAGTGGGGTAGGGTGGCTAGATGTAAAATCTGTGTAGGAGATCAACAATTCTTTCCGAAATACCATCAACTGTCCTTTTTCCTGACCAAGGCTAATAGTGAATTAATATCTTGAAATAGGTAACCAATGCAATACGTTCAAACTAACCTAATTATTCAAAAAGTATGATATCTAAGTAAACTTTTCTCAATTGACTGTGACTCTAGACAGAAAATATCAGTAGCTTCCATTTGGGGAACTAGTCTCATTTTCGATGGAAAACAAGATGTTTATCACACAGAAAAGACTCTGACGGTAGATAATTAGTCAAGGACAAACATCCTGTTAAGTTTTGTTTGGATTTCAAGTTGTTACTTATCCAAGGCGCTCTGAATGGCCTTGTCTGGGAAAACTCATCAGAATCAGAATTCTTTATTGTCATTGTATGCAGTACAACGAGTTCAAGACCACATGACCACATACAAACATGACACACATCACATACATTTTAAGAGGTACATAAAGTTCATATTGCATTTACATTAACATTAGAAATATTGCTCAAGAATGTGACCATTGCACAGTCACAGAATATCTGCATTCTCCAAGTTTACCGCTTTCAGGATAAAGGTCAGCTTGATAAGTTAGTTCTGGAGTTAATGCACCTTTAGTGCCTACCAGAGGGCAGCAGGTAGAATAGATGGTGGCACAGGTGTGAACTATCCTTGACAATGTTTCTCGCTCTGGTGAGCCAGTGAGAGTTGTAAATGTCGTCGAAGGTGGAGAGAGATCGGACGCCGATTTTCTGCGCTGTCCTCACCGCTCTCTGCAATGCCTGAGCCCTATAGAGCTCGCCAAGTTTCCTTTGCTCTCTAGGGGTATGCAGGTTATCTGTTATTTCCGGTAGAGGAAAGGCTTACTCTCAGAGTAAGCCATAATGCATCAGTCAGCATCCCATCTCTGCTGTCACAAACATCTGGTGCTATCTCTTTGCAGATAGATATAATAAGATAATAAGATATTGCAGATGTACCTTCCATCTGCTTGTTACATTATTTTAGTTGTATTTATGTTTCTTTTTCTGCACATTACACACCTCGCTGCCCCAGAATTCCCCTTGGTTCCCTTATCTAGCTAATCTTAAAAATCTTACTGAACAGACCTGAGTGATACAAACTAGCACAGTACTTTTCAACTGGTTTAGGCCAAGTTAAATAGGTTTTAGCTATGTATAAAACACTTACTAACAATATTAATATTTGTAGTTGAAGTAATAGGAACATTATGCATATCCTACTTGTATTTTCCTCTGATGTCCTTAAATCATTGCAGAAAAGATGCAGTCTCACAAGTTCAAAGTGTTATATTATATGTATTATGCATTATAACGTTAAAGTTGTGCAGAATAATTCCTTTCCATTCTTAACGACAGAAACAGAATGTGGAGCTCTTTTTCAGCCTGTGGTCATGATGTAGGGCTGTTTGGTATGCCAATCAACGCCACTGAGAAAACAACTTTTGTGTATAAATATATTTTTGACTCTGAAGCATTTTCTGCAAGACGCCTAGAAATTGCCTATGGCAGCATTTCTTGACAATTTATTGGCATTTTCACTTACAAGACTAACAAAGCAAAGGCTGATATTAGAAAACTGAATGACTGAATGAATGAAATGTTTTTTGACCATACAATCCATAACCTACAGACAATGGTCCTGAGACCCACTACTGGGTTGCGACCCACCAGTTGAGAAACAGTGCCCTAAAGTATGATTGTATTTGTGTGTGGGCATTGTGCCTACAGTTGATTGGTATTCTGCCCAATGCTGCCTGGGATAGGCTCCAGCTCCTGAAACCCTAAACTGAACATCTGGAAGACGGATGAATGGATGGATGGATGGATGGATGAAAATTTACACTACTGCTATTGTGTCCAGGACTGAAACAGTCAACCAAAATTCCAGTACAGTATCAAAATAACAGACCCAAATCCAAATCTGACAGAACAGTAAAGTTGCATGTTATTTGTATTTTTTGGATTGAGCTATACAACAGAGAATGTATGTGACACCAGCAAGATTTTCTGAGCCTGTTTTAAAACAACAGTCTGTCCACAGCCAGAGGCTTCCTGTGTGGTGACACCTATGAGCATCGGTATGCTTGTCGAACCAGGACGACCTGCAGGTGCATCAAGAGAGCTGCAGGGTGAGGGCTGTTTGTAGGGCTAACAGCAAGGCAGCACCTGCAGTGGAGCTGTGGTGAACTATGTCACAAATAAAAGGAGACCGCACTGCAAATCTGAGGCATCTGACGTACTACATGAAACAAGGAACGATTCAGCAAATGCCGCACCACGTACATGCTAATATAACAAGCACAGCAAATTCAAATGCTGCGAAAGAAGAACTACAAATAATTAACAATGTACTTTTGAATACCACAGTTGAGTGTGTGGGTATGTGGGCATGCATGTGCCCTGGGAAGGAGACTGTCATCTCGTCTAGAAAACGGCTCCCTGGGATAGGCTGCAATTTGGTGGCTACCCTGCAAGCAATTATAGGCAAATCAATGGATGCCTCATGCCCCATAATAAAGTATTTTGCATGTTTAAAATTATACATACAGCTGAATTATACATATAACTGTAAAATATCTGTGAAGTTCAAAGGAACATATTGGTAGATTTTTTTTATTGTCGAAAAGTTGCTCTCAAAGCATTTCAGTATGAGACCAAAAATGGCAAAATGACAAACATGCATTTTGATTTAGAAAGATACAGGAAGGCAGGCTGCAAAATAGAGAAGCTGGCAGTTTGTGGTTAGTTAAGCACATGACCACGGAAGATGGTACGTTTAAATAGTACGCTGCACCTCCTGGATGGCACTGTGTGCGGCACAGTACTGAAGGTGGCACATTTTCATCACAGATTTTGTGTCTAACAATGGGTGAGACATATGATCACAATGACACATACATGTACGACGATTGGAATGTTACGGAATGCCCGGCTGTCCAGCTCCCTTTCTCGGACATCTACCTGCCCGCATTCTATTTTTTCATATTCTTCACTGGGGTCTCTGGGAACTTCTTTGTAATTTGGGTCATGTGTGGAAAGTACAACAGAAGGCGACTGGTGGACACCTTCATCGTGAACCTGGCGGTGGCTGACCTGGTCTTCGTGGTTACGTTGCCACTGTGGGCCGTCTCGGCTGCACAGCACCACCACTGGCCCTTCCGCGACGGCATGTGCAAGCTCAGCAGCTACATCATCGCCGTCAACCGCTTCTCCAACATCTTCTTCCTCACCTGCATGGGCGTTGACCGCTACCTGGTGGTGGTGCGCATGATGGACTCACGCTTCCTGAGAAAGGGTCAGTGGATCCGAGTCATCTGTGGGGCAGTGTGGGTGTCCTCCTTTATCCTGGGCATTCCCTCACTGGCCTACCGGATGGTGGTCTCCAAGGAGAACACCATGCTTTGCGTGGAAGACAAGGAGTCGGCCATGTTCCAGGGCTTGAGCCTCGGGACACTCCTCCTCACCTTCGTTTTGCCCGTGGTGTTCATCTTCTTCTGTTACTGCTCCATCCTGGGCCGGCTGCAGAAGCAGAACGTGGTGGGCGGGTCCCGCACTGAAGCTCGGCGTAGGCACTCTGTCAAAATGGTCTTCACCATCATCGCTGTCTTTATGGTCTCCTGGGTGCCCTTCAATGTCTTCAAGAGCATCATGATCATCTCCCAGCTGTGGGCCATGGACCAGTCCTGTGAGATCCAGTTGTTACTGGCCCGTGGGCTCATCCTGTCCTCTTGCCTCGCTTTCCTCAACAGCTGCGCCAACCCAGTCATCTACATGTTCCTGGACCACAGCTTCAGGGGGCGCGTCAAGGCCCTGTTTCCGGGCTGCCCAGCTGAGCAGAATGGATACACTGCTGGAGGCCCCTCGTCCAACAGTTTCTCCGATAGCGCCTCCTGGTTCAGCCTCACACGTAACCGCACCAGGTCTGTCTGCAAAATCTCACAGCTGGAAGCGACTTAGCCCATCTCTTCTGGTCAGCAGGTCATGCAGCAATCGTGGTAGCATTAAATGCCTTTGCATTATTAAGCACATACTTACCTACTTAGTAGAACCGCCGCCAGTTTGCTTTAAGCGAATTTTAATTTTACAAGTAAGAAATATTTCCAGGTTGTTCTCAAATTCATAAATACACAAACATTTGTCTACCGTAACTATTCATATTTTGTGTTATCCTTTGTAGCCCATGTGTTAGAATAATACTGACATTACATTAAATTTTAAACATATTAATTACTATCTTAGTCAATTACTATGCAGGATACTGACTAAAAAGCCATTATTAACCTGATCTTACCTCATTTTACCTCATCTGCAAAACACAATAAGCTTTGCATTAACAAAGCAACAAAGAAACAAATTTAATATTTGAATTGTATGTAACTGCAATAAAATATGAACATAATTAATGTTTCATATGTTCTTTTTCATTTTCTAATAAATACAATATGTGTTTCACTTACATCTTGTTACCATCATTGCAGATGAATGTTTTGATTTTACAACAAAGAGCTTGTTTTGAGTCTAAATACTTTTAACATTTAAAATTCCAATTGCAGTTCAGTGTTATCTTTCGAATTAATCTGAAATGTACTTCGAGTAGAAATATCATCCCAATTGAAATATCATTTAAAAAATATTTTAGATATATAAGTGTATATCTGGTAGACCTATATTACTTCTGCTTAATGTACCAAGACTAGCTAACACAATTTCAAAAGCAAGCTTATATTTAATACTATAAAACAAAAATAGTGCTGGTAAAATGATCTCATCTCGTCACCAATAACTGCAGCTCTTATCATTAGCAGAAGCTCTATTAGGAATATCAATGTCATTCGTCTATAACGGCAACTGTTGTACTGAAATAGGTCACAGGAAAATCAGAAATCTAAAAAATCCTTAAAACATATTCCTTCTGACCCAAAGTACTGTTATTAGCTGGTGCAAGCTTCATTTCTCATATATCCTAATTTAAGATTGTTATATCAGTATTCTTAATACGGTTGCAATCACAGTGCTGTCAGACTCAAGCAGTAAAGTAAGACCTTTTTGGAACATACAAGTTTCAGTCTCTTTACGTAAAAAATAATCAGATTTCCTTTTTTCAAGTGATAAGCTAAGACTTAGGCCTACCTTCAAAACTGCCAAGAACGAAGCAAACACTCACAGAGAACGTACAGTCTGAATGCTTGTCGGACATAGAGTTGGAGTTTTTTTTCCTGGAGAAACTTGAAACTTATCAAGAAGCCCAAATCTTTTCACATGGGAAAATTAGTAGGCATCTAATCAAAATGAAAGTTCAATGGTTCACTTCTGTTCATACAAAAACCTGTGGGCCCTTTGTGAAATTAATCATCGGGTTCTCACTCGGGGCAGACGGCTGAGCGTGGGAAATGGATCTGCTTAAATGGCTCTCAGCATTTCAGATAGGATATGATGCAATTTAATGTTTGTAGTTAGCCCGTTCATCCAGCAAACACGTTTTCAGTGCAGATCACACAGAGAACCACACCAGATGGCATTTTTCTAACCACTTATTGTCAGACTGTGAGAAAGAAAGCAGAGGACTCGGAAAGACCCGTGTGACTCAGGGGACAGCATGCAAACTCCACTTTCATTATCTAATAGATCTACATTAGACGACTTAGACATACGGCTCCGGGGAAAAATTAAGAGATTACAGTACAATTTAAAACAAAAATCTGCATTTTTAAATCCTGGCTTAATCCTGGTTCTGCTGGCAGAATGCTACATTGCAAGGTAGGTTGCTTCCAGGTTCAACGTGTCTAAGACAGCAGTAGCCTACACAAGAACAGTGTGAAGCAGGACACACTGGGAGTGACCAGAAACCAGCCAGGTAAGGGGCGGAAGTGACTTTCTAATGCCAGAGGTGACCGTCAACTTATCCAGCAGTGCCTCATGAATCGGAGGATGACATGACCTTCATAAGGAATGAGAAACATGAAGTGGTGTGACGTGCACTGCTAGGACAGTTAGTATCAGGCTCCTAGGAGCAGGACTGGAGTCCCATAAAGCAAGGAAGAAGCCCTTCATTACAGAGAAACAGAGACAAACCAGGCTGCAGTTTGCAAAATGTATATTTTACACAGATGCATAACCATAAATTGAGAAATAAGTTAAACAGAAAATTGTGCTGTGGTCTCCTATTTTTTCCGGAGCTGTACTGTGCTAGCATTTCCCTATGAAGGTTTTACCATATAGCCTTTTCTTGTTTCTTAAACATTACATTATAGTCATGTGTCACTTGACGATGGGGACATCTTCTGAGAAATGTGTCCTTAGAGAATGTTGTCTGTGTGCAAACGTCATAGACTGTACTTACTCAAAACTAGAACTAGAACTAAAACTAGATGGTGTAACCTACACCACATTGGCTACAGTGAACAATTTTTTTATAAACATGAAGAGTACACTCTAAAATAATGATAAAAAGCACAGTATAGTGAAAACATGAATTGGCAACATTATTATTATTATACATAATTGTATAGGCTATGCTCTACTTTTATACGGTTTATAGGACAGGCCTGGCAGTATTTTTGTTTACACGAGCATCACCACAAACAGACTAGTAAGACATTGTGCCACAGTATAGGCCTATGCGGTCAGTCATTGACGAAAAACATCATTAAGGTGCGCATGAATATAATGAATATATATGCTCTCCAAGGGAAGATGCCAAAAAATCAACAAGCAAATACAAGAAATAAATCACTTAAATTAATAGGGAGGAATATAGATTATCTTATAAAGTATTCTGTCTCCGTCTAGGTCAAATAAAATCAGATAAAAATAAAACAAAAAATATTACATTGCAAAATTTAATATGACGGACTTCTTAAGCAGTGAACACTACCGGAATCAAACAACATTTCATTAACTAAGAGCTGAGTAAAGATATCTGGGCAATTATAATTTTATCTGGACTGGTTCGTTATCATCAGCAAGCATTACCTCGGGCTATAGTACACCCATTTTTAATATGCCCTGGCTAAGAAAAAATAACATGGTCTATTGTGACGCGCAAGCAACTGGAGAAACTTTTGATTCAGAGGCCAGTTATATTTGTGGGGGAGGCCAGCAGTGAATCCTTCCGACCGGGGGGATCTGTACGGCGGATAATTTTGACGTGGTATCGCGTCTTCGGTCAGCCCCGGATGTGACTCAGTGCACATTTGTGCAAAAATAAACATTTTTTAAATGAATCTGTCGATCACTAAACTGTACGTGAAGCGCGCACAAAGCGGTGCCGATTGTGAGTTTGCAACTCATGCTGCTGCTGCTCCTGACATTCAAAGCCCTTAATAACCAAGCCCCATCACACCTTACTCTCCCCTACCATCTTCGATCCCCGCAGATCTTCCTTTGCTGGCTCTCTCCTCACCCCCCTCCCAAATCACACGGCTATGGTGCCGCGCATTCTCCCGTTTAGCTCCCCGCCGTTGGAACTCCCTCCCCACTGCTATTCGTTTATCGACCGGTTTCAGATTTTAAAACCAAGCTAAAAACCTTTCTTTTTACTAAGGCATTTAACCTACCCAATGCATAATGTGGTGTGTTTTGCGTATTACCATCAACTATCTTAATTTTGTGTGTGTGTACTTTCTCCGTAAGTGTCTTTGAGTTCATGTAAAAGCGCTATATAAATAAAATGTATTCTTCTTCTTCTTATTATTATTATTATTATTATTATTATTATTATACCAGATCTGAAAAAAGCGCTGCTGCAAAGGTGACAGGATGGACTGAATTAATCCAATCAGTCCAAGGGTAACAAAATAAAAGTAATAACATATAAAACGTGTTTATCGATGTTTAAAGACATACATAGCCAAATTCTTCTCATCGCAGAATGTGGTTTACCCACCTATATCGCAAGAATTTGAGATATGAGGTTAGTGTGCCCGGAAACAGAGATGACGGCTGCTTCTGCTTCTTTTTAATGGCCATCGTTTTTGACGATTATGTATATTATGCTATAACAATACAATTGACTCGTAAGGGAGCATTAAAAGCCTATATTAGTACAGCGTAAATATCAGTCAAAACAACTGTCTTTACCACAAAGGCCAACTCATAACGTCCCATCAATTTTGAAGTTTATGCGGCCGAGTACTAAATTTGTTAAAAGACTCTATGGTGAGAATAGGGGCAAAGCAGTGTTCCCATGCAACATCGTAAAAAACTCAGTAAAACTGAAAGTGATACAAAACTGTGACGCTAACCCTTACTTCCAAATATTATGTGATTTAGTCTTGAGCTTTATTGTGCTGGTATTGTAACAACGTTAGAAGTAGAGCGTAAAGTCAATCGCAAAAGGTGCAGCAAGATACTGTAAGTGTAGAGAATGGAAAGTTTTTGGAAGTTGGTAACCAGTGGAATACATTCAGATATACATTCATCCATCTTGGTCAGGGTCTCAAGGGCAATTGATCCGCGGCAGCATAGGACACAAGGTAGGGGTACGCCCTGGAACAGGTGTCCATTGCAGGCTACGTACGCATCCTTACTCGTAAACATAAGTGCCTGCTACTGGAAAGCAGTTAGAAGGCATCCATGTGACACAGGGAGAAGATGCAGACCTGACTCAAAGCCTGCAGGAGGTGTGAAGCCACAAAGCTAATCGCTAAGCCTCCGTACTGTGCCAGGAAAAACAATATGGCAGTGCTGTCTTTTGATTATAGTCACACTATGGCTGAAAGCAGACGTTCTACACATAAAGATAGCCATCTAACCAGTTACTTATTTGATGGCAGCAATTAAATTTAGTCCTACCCATATTTACCTGAATTTTTAGATTCTAGAAGTCATCATGTCAGTATTGACTCCTAGTGATTCTTTTACAGTTTCCTGTTATTTATTTTTTGGATGCCATCTGTAATCATGACCTTCTTTATTCCTGTGAGTTTAAGCAAATCTGTCCACAAAATGTACCTCGATGGCTGCTTGTTGTAGACGTCTTTGGTGTGTTCCTTCCATCTCTACATCCATTAGTTTTTATTTGCCCGTTGACATACTTTTAGTCTCACAGATCTTCTGGGAACAGTCCTTGCTTTTACATATTTATTTTCTTGTGGTCATTGTAATATATAGTCTTTGTTTTCCCCTGGAGCTTTCTGGAATTCATTATACTTTTAAGAGATCTTTATCTTTCCTGGGTTTGACCTCTCTTTTCTGCAGTTTCCGCTGGGCTTTCTGTCACCCATTTTGATGTTTGTGCATCATAGCTCAAATGAGAATGTTTCTCATTCGCCATCTTCGGCTATCAGTATCCAGTTTTGCAATGTTGCGCTACCTCAACTTGCAACCTTACTAATTACAGCATACAAACAGCTTCATGGAGTAGCTACAACACTTTGCTGCAGGTGAAAAGTTTCCATGCACCACTCAAAAACCTGACTGGTTGATTGCAACAAAGTGAAAGTAGATTAGTGTCCTGGGTATAGTGTGGTGCTTAGCACACAATGAAAACTGTAAAGATTTACTAAGTTAGCTTCTTCTATTTTTAATGACGATGTTATGTGTGAATGGGCTGTGGCAAAAAATTGTTGTACTCTATACAATGACAGTAAAGACAAAATCAATCTATCAATCTATCTAAATTACAACAGACACAAACAGAGAGCTGCCACCCTGTTCAGTAGGGGTTCCCAACCTTTTCATGATTGCCGTCTGATTTCCATTAGTGAGCATCAAGCAACAAAAATGTCATGACCTGGTGGATCAGTTGTTGATTTGGTTAATGTAATCTTTCCCCACTTTTTATATGTGAACAGAATGCATGATTCTGAGGGGTCATACAATTTAAAAATACATAGTGTATTTTTGGAAATTAACAAATCCCTCGACAAGACTCCCAGGATTCCACAGCCCAGTGTAATACTAGCCATTGACCAGGGGTTGGAAATCCGTACTATACTGTAGATAATACTAACTTAACAGGGAACATTCCCAGAACAAAAGCCAACGTTATGTAAAAGGTGTTCTCAAAGTATAACATTGATGGAATTTTATTTCCACAGTTTACCATTTAACAATAATTATGCCAATGTTAGCATGATAACATTATTACTTGAACATCTTTTTAATGTGATGAATATGAATATTTTTTTATGACAGCTCTATACCGGAATTTCACTAACACACCAGAACATTTGACCTTTGGGGTGCAAAGCGACAGTGTTACCCACTGTGCTACCATGCCCTTGAGTTACTACTGCATTATTATTCATAGTTGTACAGGTACTTCTAGTAGATAACGTTCTGGGAATATCAGAAGAACTGGACACTTGGAATGTTTCCATACCTTAATTGTAATGACAGGTATAAGTTCTTAGAACAAAAGTACCAGACTAAGAGTGTCTTGCTTTAGACTGAGGAATTTGTAGTTTGAATACGTGGAATACTTTATCGAATGAGAAAGCTCCTGAATATTAATCTGAAATGTAATTTTCATGTAATTTTAATATTTCATTTGTCATTGTACATGTCAATGTAAACCCTCTGTTATAAACCTCACATTACATGGAACATCAAAGAAATTGTTCTATGATTCTTTGTGTAACTGGTGTTGCTGGGCAGCTCTGTGTCTTTCAGTGGAGACAGAGATCATGTATTTTGCTTATACATTTTATTAAGTGCACAATCTGGGCTTGATATCTGCACCTGATATCAGTGTACCATTCTCATACATTATAGCGTACTGACAGTTCTGGTTATTACTGAGCAGCCCGTCGGAAACTCTTTTAGCTTGACAGAAGTGTGGGGTTGTTTTGAGGTACTGCCCTGAAGATGATTTTGTGTTAGGACATTGCTTTTTCCTTTGCTTACTTAACCATTTAGTTATTGTCTGACTTCTTTTTTTTCTTCCGGAAGCCAATCAACTGTCCCTTGATCCTATGCTATCCTAGATATGAGCTATTGGACTTATACATACACATTTGCCAGGAAAACAGTAATTCTCCCACCACTCCGTCTACACATTCTACTCTCTGGGCCAAGTTCCTGTGGTAGGAACACAACAACATTCCTGGTACCTGGAAACAGTGAGAAAGCACATATTGATGTGGTAAAAGCCCAGTCGGGGTGATAACAAACCAGATCACCTCCAGCTAGACTCCTGTGCAGCACAGCTCATACCCTTATTGATGAACCCCCTGCTGTCATGCATACTGTTGCTAGTAACAGGATGTACAACTGGTATTGTGTAACTGGACTGTCACCCCCCACTTTAAACAGTTTTGCCTCAGCTCCCCATCCAGCAGCCCATCTTCAGCCCATATGGGTATGAGCATGGGTGTTTCCCAATATGCATAGTTGACCGTACTTGTGTATCCATTTTATGTTCCAGTTCCAATACTAAGATTAGATGTAGAGGGAACAGTCAAAATCTCAGGATGTTGTTTTTGCCCCACCCAAAATATCAAGTATACATCAGTTGCATCCTCATCAAAGGAGACAAATCCCAAGATTCAATGCACCCCAAGTTTGTTCTTGGAAAGCATGTTACCAAAAACTCTTGCAAAGACCATGAGTATGATCTTTGCGTGCTTTGTATTGCGAAACACCCTATGTGAAAATTGAGTTGTAAGCTTCCTTTATTGCCGTGGGGTATATGGATGGCATCTAGATGACTGTCTTCCTGCTATGGCCTGGCTGACTATGGCCAATCAGCCAATATTAATTAGGTTTACCTAAGACTGACTTTGAGATTGACTTTACAGGCTGCTTAAAGCCTAGTTCATACTCCACTTTTCCATGTGTCGTTAGAGTACACACATAGTGGAGCTCAAAAACTTCTGAGTACATACTCCATTTGTCTACACATTGGCACAAGCATAGAGCAATGATGTTCCACCAGACCAGTAGAGTCCACCTACTGGAAACTCCTAGTTATGCACCAATGCCTTGCACAGTTGATGTGCACCAACACGCAACAAATTTACATTGTACGCACTGTGTGCAGACCATAATTGCATAATTAGGTAAATACAACCGCAGAACAACAAGACATTACACTATGTCATTATTCAACATAACCTGAGCCAAAATGCAAAGCAGTGAAAAATTAAGTACGCCTTGCTTCAATAGGATTTAAGAGGGTAAGTAGCAGCCAGGTACTGGTAAGAAAATGCACTTGATTAATTGATCATTAGTAAATGTTACTCCCTGTATAAAAGCAGAAGTTTTGCCAGTTTGCTCGTCTGCAGCATTTAGGTGTGTGTTAACACAATGCCAAGGAGGAAAGACATAGGAAATGATCGTAGAGAAGCAACTGTTGTTACTGATCAATCTTGGAAGGGTTCTTAGACCATTTACAAACAATTTAAAGTCCATTTTTCAACAATGAGAATGTTTTCCACTTGTGAATACTTTCAAGACAGTTACCATTCGTCCCAGGAGTGGATGTCCCTGCAAATTCACCCCAAGGTCAGACCATACGCATAATGCACAAACTCATCTGCAAGCACTGCCGCATCAGACAAAAGGGTAACCTTCTGATCATTCAAATGAACATCATTTTCAGGTAAGCAAGTTTTAAAATCCTCCAGCAACATTAACTCTTTCAACTGCGCAAAGCTTGCAGTATGTGTAGCTAAACATCACTTTTCAAAGAACCTCTTCTCTAGCAAATTCAACAGTTTGTTGGCCTGTTTTCATAAGGATGTACTTGGTGACAAAGTCTACAGGAGCAGTGGCAGCAGTAGCAGAAGCTGGAGTAGGAGGGACAAGAACATAACCAGGACTGGGCCCATGGCAATTCACAATCCTGTCTCTTAATTTCCAGATCTAAGTCCTTAAGCTTCAGTGCCATTGTTGGGTCATAAGGTTTAGGAGACCCAAGAGTAGGAACAGGTTCTCTCAGAATCCTCCACTGGAGCAGCAGCATCAGACTTTGCAGAACTCTGCAGTAGCCCCATTCTCAGACTCCTCAGGCAAGATGCCCTGCTCCATTAGCCGGCGATACAGCGGTTCTTTGCCATCACGTTTAGCTGCATAATGAGGAACTTCAATATCAAAGAAATCTAATCTGCAGTAAGTGATCTTTACGACACTGATGAAACTGCTCACTGCTCGGGAACACTGTAAAACTAAACAGGTCAAAAGACATAGCAAAGCAACACCTAGTTCCTTCCACACAAGAAAAGCTAGACTTGCCAACTCACCTCCCACCCAGAGCCAAACAGTTCAAGAAAAACAAGGGCCAAAGAATCCCGGACGAGCCCCCACTCTTACGGCACCCTGCACTACCAAGCTGTCTAGAGGTTAGGGCACCGTAAGAACATGAAAAAAGAAAGTTGCTCAACTACAAAAGTTTGTTTTAATTAAGACTGCCATTTACAAATAATGTGAGCATGACAAACTTCAGGAGAGGGAAAGGCCAAAAATAACAAACCAACACTGATAATTTCAAACTAGCTTACCTCAAAAAAAAAAAAAAAAAAAAAAAAACACCCCACACACACACACACACACACACACACACACACACACGCACACCACACCGAAATTACCCTCACTCCCTATCCTAAACAAACAAAATGGCACCCATCTTCCTACCAAGCTCCCAAAAAGGCCCATTTATAAATAAAATGCACAGGTCAATAAAGAGAAAAAAAAAGAAACAAACAATGAGCATACATCACATCTACTACAAATCCAAGGAAACACATCCAATCTACAACCGGGGCAGTGCAATCACAACTAACAATCAGTCTGCAGTGACAGAGAAGTACATCTCTGTGTCAGGATCAGAAGCAACTAGGCTTTTACCCCCAACCTCGTTGTCTCTTGGCCAATCAAAACTGGTCTTGTTAATGAGGGTGTCAACGAGTGAGTCTCCACCCCCTAGTTGACATCATTGCCTGTTAGTAGAAGGGAGCAGAGACAGAACACAAGCAACCTACAACCATGTAAATAAAACTGATATTATTCATAACAGATAAAAGTACAATGTCTTGGGACATAACATCAGCAAAATTGCAAAAAACCAAATGGCTACATCTCAGGCTCTGCAGGCCTCGGTTAACATGTTAAATGTTAAAGTTCATGACAGTACAATTAGGAAAAAGACTGAAGAAGTATCGCTTGTTTGGAAGGGTTGCCAAGAGAAATCCTCTTCGCTCCATAATGAACATTTGGTTACAGTTGGCTTTGGTTTGCAAAGACACATTTGAACAAACAACAAGACTTCTGGAACAATGTCCTTTGGACAGATGAGACCAAAATGGAGATATTTGGCCATAATACATAGCGCCACGTTTGCTGAAAACCAAATGCAGTGTATTGGGGCAAATACCTCATACCAACTGTCAAGCACAGTGGTGGAGGAGTGACGATTTGGGCTTGAACCTGGGCACCTTGCAGTCACTGAGTCAACCATGAAAGCCTCTGTTTACCAAAGTACTGTAGTGTCAAATGTGAGGCCATCTGTCTAGGGTTGCCACTTTTCATGCAAAAGAATAAAGGACGCCTACCATAGTGGGGACTTGCCACAACCACAATGTACCAAATGATGCACCAGTGGTGGTAAATCAACTTCAAAACCAAATCAAAAATCAAAACCGTATTGATTAAAAAAGGGACGTACAATTTTTATTGTCAAATACGGGACAATTCCGTATTTTAAGGGACGGGTGGCAACCCTACAGCTGTCAGACAACTAAAGTTTGGCCAAAATTGGGTCATGCAACAATGATCCCAAGCACACCAGCAAATCTACAATACAATGGCTGAAAAAGAACAGAATCATGGTGTTGCACAGTCAAAGTCCAGACATCAACCCAATTGAAGTGCAGGGGCGGGACCTTAAGAAAACTGTGCATTAATGAATGCTAACAGACCTCAATGAACTGAAGCAGCGTTGTAAAGAAGAGTGAGCCATAATTCATCCACAATGATGTTAGAGACTGATGAAGTCAGCAGAAAATAACTTTGTTATTGCTGCTAAAGGTAATTCTACAACCTTGGTCAACAAAACAATATCTTGGTCTGGATTTTTACTTTTTGGACCTGATATTTACACCTCTGGTTGCATAGTAAAACCCTTGTTATCATTATGTTGCAAACGAGTCATTTCTCTGTCTCTGTCACCTCTGGAAGGGAAGGCAAAAGCAACGCAGGGGACTTTATTCAAACACAGCACTGGGTACCAGGCACAGACAGGTAACAATGGCAGAACTAGGGAGCGCAGTACTGGGAAGCATTTCAATACCAGACTAACAAAGGGGCAAACAAGAGGCAGCTGTGAATGGTTACCATAAGGGCAGGAACAATAGGTAAGACAAACGAGCATCAGGCGTGGCCACTGCCAAGGGAAACACAGGGAGCAGACAAGCAGGGCGGTGATGGACACTCTCTCTCATATGGAAGGGATCCAAGTTCAGCTAGCCTACACATTTCAAATATCTTTTAACATAATTTTATAATTTAAAAATACAGAAAAAAAAATTTATTCAATTGATAATTATCATGCCCTGCCCGTCGGATCCTCCTGTGTGCCACGCCCCCTCGTTTCCCTCATGCAGATCCTCCTGTTCTCGGCTATTTTGTTTTGCAATCAGCGTTTCTTGTATTTAGTCCGCCCTAGTCCTGTCCTCCCCGTCGGGTTTTGTCTATGTCTACGTCGCTGGCTAAGCTTAGTACACTAGCGGTCACGCTCGCTCCCGTTTTGTCCGCTGTATCCCCCCTCTATACCTGAATAAATGCCCCTTTGAAGGGCTCAACCCTGCATCCGCATCTATGGGTCGTAAATCCCACTCCCGGTGTGACAATAATTGATATTTTCTGGGCTTAAGTGATATGTGTCATTCAGGGCAACAAAATATTGTCATTCAGTATAACACCAGCATATTAAAATACAAATATTTTTTGCATTTTTCAGTTGCATTTTCAGTGTAAGGCAGAAAGGATTTGGTAACAATCTTCTAGAGATTTTGAGATGTACCTGTAACACATCAAATATGTTGCGTTTAAAATAAAATAATGTAATATTTTCTGGGTAGTTACTGCCAGTCTGCGCATGGATATATAACAATCTTTTTCTGAAAAAATTGGCATAAAATAAATTTTTGGAAAAAGCACATTTTACTTAGGTACATTCATATGAATCACAATAAATATGAATTATTGGAGTTATTCTTGAATATAACTAATATGAGGGCATAGGTGACACTACAATGTATATGAAAAGGCTCTTAGGGAATTGTAAATGTGTTTTTTCTGCTATGTAGAGCGCGAGCGCGGCCGTCTTGCCCGCTCCAAACGCTTTTGTGGTTCGCTTTTGAATGCACTTATGTCTCGGCCTAACAGTGAGCAGTGCCCTAGCCACGCTTACACAAGCATCGAAACTAGGTAGGCCAGAGATGAGCGCCAGGTGTCAGGCACAACACTTTAAACAACCATCTATTTCAGAGTAGGACACTGAGTATCAG
>JAODKN010000127.1:7919592-7939551 GCA_026774425.1 Petrocephalus zakoni | reverse complement strand
CTCTAACAGAAAATCATTTGTAAACGATAAAATATCTAAACGGGGTCTGATCACCCTCTCCTGACGTAGATTCCTGCGGATAATTTGTGCTTCGATGTCGACCGGTCTTTCGAGAAAAGGACACGCCATGTCTGAGAAAGTACTTGCTTCAATCTGACTGTTCATTTAAAGAGGAGGAACTCAGAGTTACAGGGCTTAAACCTGCTAGCGAGCAGGTTAGCTTCACGGGGTATGTTACCGCGGTAAATGACTCAGAGTTGGGCTCAACTGGCTTTTTGAAACCGAAAACTGCATTTTCCTTCTAAGATGTAACGATGCCCACTCCACCATCTCATATAGCTTACAGTTATAAACCTCAATGCTGCATGATATAAAACATCTAGTTTCTTCAAATAAGATGAAGGTGCATGCATGTATATCACATCACCATAATCTAATACTGATAGGAAGGTGCTCTGTACTAGTCTTTTTCTAGCAATAAAGGGAAAACATTTCCTTAAATGAAAATAGAAGCATAGTTTTGGGTGAATTTTTTTTTTAACAAACTGTTTATACGGACTCTAAAAGATAACGTTGTCAAGCCAGGTACGATATATTTGTAAGAAGACACCCTCTCTAGATGAGTGCCATCTAGTGTTAAAACAGAATAATCAAGGGAAGAAATGTGTACATATCATAAATTTAGTTTTCTTGGCATTTAACACCAGTTTTAACTTGATAAGAGACATCTGTAATAAATTAAAAGCAAACTGTAATTAATCTATTGTTTCTCACAGTGACAAAGATGTGGTGTAAAGAATCGTATCATCAGCATTTAAGTGCATTTTTGCTGGTTCTAACCCTAAACTAATATTGTTTATATAAATAGGGAATAAAACAGGTTCTAAAGTAGAACCTTGAGGAACAGCAGTTTTTACTATTTGTGAGGTTGAGTTATAGTTACTGGAGAACCAATTCAAAACAGTGTCACTAAATCCTATACTCTGTAATATTTGCAGAAGACAAGAATGATCATCAGTGTCAAATGCTTTTGTTAGATCTATAAAAATCGCAGCACATTTTTTTTTGTTATTCAAAGCAGTAATTATATCTGTGACAGAATTTATTGCAGTTATGGTACTGTGGCCCTGTCTAAAACCAGACTGAATATGACATAAAATATTATTATCAGATAAAAATGCTTTAAGTTGGTCATTAACAAAAGATTCAAATAATTTGGCTGTGACTGACAATCTGGAAATGGGGCAATAATTATCCTCCTCCTTTTAATAGTGGAAGGACAAAGGCTGACTTCCAGGCACTAGGGATTAACCCACTACAGAGACAATAAAACAGAGGCAATAGGGCCAGCAATCAAATCTGCCGCAATCTTTAAAAAATAAGGCTTAATCTCATCTGGACCAGCAGCCTTTTTGCAATCCATGTTTAATAAGGCATTGCGAACTTGAGAGACAGGAATCATAGAAAAGTTAAAGTTTTGCAGAACAATTGTAATTGATAACTGCACTATCCCCAGAATCTACTGGAATACTGGACTGGGTAATAATTCCAATGAAATTCCAATGAAATGTGTATTAAAAGCATCTACTATGTTTTGTTTACCCTTAATTTCACCTTGATTTATTACTAGAGATTCAGGAAGAGTAGGAGGTGCTATATCTCCATCAACTTCCAGAATTTTTGTGGGTCATTTAAATTTTCTATTAGAGCAGGGGTTCCCAAACTTTTTAGCTCACGACCCCCAAAATAACCGTTCCAGTGACTCGTGACCCCCACTATCCTCGGAAGTGGTTAAAATATACAAATGTTGCGCGCAATGTAATGTTTAACATGGTGCTGTAAATTGATCTGCTAGGCACATTGGCATGGATAATCCGTAATCCGCAGATGTTTTTAAGGTCGACTGGGTTTTCAAGTGTTGTCATTTCCGAGCCAGGGTTAGGATGAATGTTACCTGATAGAAGTCATCCAAACGGTCTTTGCTGAATGGTGGTAACCTGAACAAGCCATCCGTTTGTGCTTGCAAACAATAGGGGCCATGCTGCAATAATAGACTTGTTAGATTGGATCAGTTGATCTGCAACTTAGTTCCACCAGTTAGTCCATAGCCTTACTGCCTAAATCGCGGGCCCCACGCAAATCCCCTAACAAACCGGCTTGGGGATAGAAAACTCTCCGAAAACTAAACTACCTTTTTTTCTCTCTACTGACACCTAGCGTCTGAAATAATGAAAACATTTTGAATTCCGAGAAATTGCAGGTAAAGTTGTTTACATTATATAGATATTTGCAGATATTTTTAAATGAAACGAAATAAACACTATAACTAACTGCAGCTAAGTATAATATAAAAAAAAACAGTTAATCTTTATTTTCCTATTACACATGACATATCCATCCATCCGTCAGTCTACCAATCTAGGCGACTACTTATCCTGATCAGGGTTGGGGATATTACATATCTGCGTATTACTTACTTTAATTTTGTCTTTTAATAAAATTATGAATATAAGAGCATAATGGCAGCCATCTTAATCCTTGCTGTCACTCACATTTGTGAGAAAGTTTACAAAGATGAGTGAGACAAGAGCAGGGGGGTGTTCCATGAAGCAGGATTTCTTGCTGAGCCAGATAACTTGTCAGTTTAAAGGTAGTCTGAACTAAATGTTAGTTGATGAAGATAAACGTATCCCTCCAAATCATTGAATGCAGTTGTTCCAATCACTTCCATGGCCACAGGTGTATAACACCTGTGCAATAAGTGCATTTGTGAAATTTCCTTGCTATTGAATATTCCACGGTCAACTGTTAGTGTTATTATAACAACAATTGGAAGCAATTGCAAACCACAGCAACTCAGCCACAAAGTGGTAGGCCGCGTAAAATCACAGAGCGGGGACAGTGCATGAGGAGGCTCACAGTGTGCAGAAGTCACCAACTTTCTGCAGATTCAATAGCTACAGACCTGTGGCCTTCAGATTAGCTTCGTGGAATGGGTTTCCATGGCTGAGCAGTTGCATCTAAGCCTTACATCACCAAGTGCAATGCAAAGTGCTGCAAATATCTATGCAGTGGTGTAAAGCACACTGGTATTGAACTCTAGAGGAGTGGTGATATGTCCCCTGGAGTGACAAATCACGCTTCTCTGTCTGGCAATCCGATGGACAAGTCTGGGTTTGGCAGTTGCCAGGAGACCGGCACTTGCCTGACTGCATTGTGCCAAGAATAAAGTTGGGGGGAAGATTATGGAGTGGGGTTGTTTTTCAGGGGTTGGGCTTGACTATGCACCAGTGCACAAAGCAAGGTCTATAACGATATGGATGAGTGAGTTTGGTATGGAGAAACTTGACTGGCCTGCACAGAGCCCTGACCTCAACCTGACATAACACTTTTAAAATGAATTAGAGCCAGGCCTTCTCATCCAACATCAGTGACGGACCTCATGAATGCTCTCCTGGAAGAACAGTCAAAAATTTTTATTACATTATTACATATTTCTTCATGGTTTAATTAATTATAAATCCACAAATGATAAACCTCTTACACATCTTTTTATTATTTTGCTTTGTGTGTAGCCTAAACTTACTTTCCCAATAATCGCCTGTTAGTCATTGTGAGATACCGACACAGAGTTACTAGTCTAAAATTGTCGTTATTGATAACATTGTCATGTTGCAGAGATCTTGTGCAAGCCTGATGGAGACTGGCAATGGAGTGACCACATGTGACCAAGGACCATTTGTTCAAAAAGTTTAATCTGGATCAAAACTATCCCAATTTGGAAATCTTGTATTTTACAGGATCAGGTAATCCATTTTACTTTTATGCCAGTTTTTCAAATCAACACTAGACTGGATCATTCTGATCCAGATAGAAACTTTTCAGGATTACCAAATCCAGATTACCAGTTTTGAATGGGACAACATAGCTACTAGCTATATAAACATCAACAGGTAGAATATCCAGTGTGGGGTCATCTGACCTGCAACAAATAAATAAAAATAAATAAAGACATTATTCACAAATATTTTGAACATGTGGTTTAAATCATAAGGATAATTGTCCAATAGATATCAATAATAAGGCATGTAACCATTAGAACTACTTTCGATTGGTTGATCTCTGATTCTGTCTTTAATTAATATACAGTGATAAATGACAGTTAAAATGTAATTATTTTACTTTGATATTTTACAGGGACAAAATCCCTTTTTTATTTTAGTATTCTGAAACACTTAACAAGTAGCCTCATGTCTACTTTATCACTGTAATGGTTCAAGTGCCAAATTTATATAAATGTATTCAGTATATTACATGACACAAATGTTTTATTTTTTTTTTACCAATTTTATCACATTTTGTTCCTGAAATCTACCATGAAGGTATTCTAATCCTACTAAAACTTTATGAACAACACATACTCAAGGTTTGATCCAGATCAAAACCAAAACTCCATTATACGTGATCTAATCCGATTTCAGAATCCCCTTTTTCTTTTGAACAACCCATTCGATGCAATCCGAAATCTGATCGGATTACTTCTGAACAACTGGGTCCAAGTTACATACACACATCCTAATATGTAAATGAAAGGAAAATATCCACCGACCTTGCGTTTCCTGTGCTGCACTGTACCTTAAAATGCAGTCTTGCGTGGATTTATTAAAAGGATAGGTATACGTATTGCTTTTAGTAAGACCAATAGATTTGAACGTGTAGTACTTCTTTAGTTTTGATACTTATGTACTTTTATAGCTAGACACTTGTTAGTTTTACTTGAGTAGTATATTACTGAATTACTTTCATTTGAGTAGCGTTTTGATTTGGTATCTACACTTTTTAAGAATGAAAATTGAGTACTTGTTATTCTGTGTTACTTCCAAACGGATTGCTCTCTATTTTCAGACGCTTCATATACTATTTTCAGATAAAACAGTTAAAATATAACATATAAGTAATATAGGTACACCCAGTAAAGTTTTTATTTATATATATTGACGTTGTTTATGGGTACGCTAAAATCACCGACATGCATCTTTAAATCACAGTAGATTTATAGATATACAAACGACTATTTGTGTTATCATGCCGTGGAAGCAAAGATTACCACAATGGCTTATTACGTTTTAATAAGAAATCGCGAAGGATGCCGAACACAGGCTTTTGGTTTTTGATGCGTGTTTGTGTATTTCGCCTAGAAAGACCTAAGGACGCTAGACTTGAGTCAGCAATACCGGATTTTGAGTTCACGCCGCATTCGACTCGATCTGGGACGGAAAACTTCAACGTAGGGGACACCGAGTGCCGACTAAATGTACACATATTTACATATCAGGATCTCAGGCCGCTACTGACATGAAATAATACGGTTTTTTTCCATTTCCGAATTATCGCTCTTGATTGTAATAATAAAATTTCTGAAATTATTGTTGAAATTAGTCTTTGGACTCCCCATTCACGCTGCGAGAATGGTATGACCCAGGAGAAACGTCCCAGTCTGGATCCCCTCAACCAGAAAACGTGGATGAATATTGTATTACTCCAGATATGTGGATTAACAAAACATATCTGTGTTACTCTTGATTTCGTCCAGATTGTTAAATCAAAACAGAAGTGGGTAAGTTATCAGTTATTCCTTAGCCGTAAAGACGTTCAAAGTATAGAGCTCATAAAAAAGAAAAATACAGACGTGCCATTTGGAGAACTTGAATTATTGCATATTTCAATGAACCGATATTATGCTGTATAAATGAACAGATGCTGGATTAATATTCTAATGTTATATCTTAATAATAATTATTGTGGCAGTGCCCAGTTGTTTTCTGTTCATTTCGATGTTGATATTTCCGTATATATTCTTTTTTTAAAACTTAAGGTTGCCAAGTAAAACTTCGCGGCTTGCTTCGGCGGATGCCCACTTTTCATGTGAATTTATAATGGTAACTATTTATAATAATTAGGAGGTATAGCTGGGTTCGTGTTACAAGACTGCCGAGAAGCGATTTCTTGACTTTGATTTGTGATTGCATTAGAGTTAGACTTTACGAGTATTCAGCAATTCCGGGAATTGCAACAGCACAGTATTTTGTAGTTAACTTCAAGGGCGTAGATTTGCTCTGGACATTGGTGGGGACCTATGACTAAGTGGATTAAATTATTGGTGGGGACATTTCAATGATCGGGGGATATTGGTGGGGACACGTCCCCTCAGTCCACCCTAAATCTACGCCCCTGGTTAACTTACATACGAGGAAATACATATGAAATAATTAAATTGTTATGGAGCATAAAGTGAGAGGGCATGGAATGAAATAAAAGCCTAGTCACTGTGTGATAATGTCATAGACTTCTGGTTCCTTGTCCCGATCGTCTTCAAAGTTCGCTTATCGTGGATGGATGGATCATGAACTTTTAGATAAACCTTTCTAATTCCCGAAGGCAATCAATGTTGCCAGCACCGGCAACATCAAGCACTCAGTAGTGCAATTACAATACCAATGGTGAACAAAGGTAACACGCGGACAGAAAGGGAGCGGGTACGTGCGATGCAGGTACGAGAATACACATCTACATGCTGCAGAGTATTGCAGAGCGCCCAACACACATGGGGAGTGGGAATGTGAGGGAAGTGCTGCCATTATGCGCATTATGGCTGTTACTGTGAATTTAAAAGTTAGGCAGGCACAAAGCATCTCACTCGACATAGCAAAGAAAAAAACTATTCTGGGGCAAACTTTTTTATATATTCGCCCAGGTTAAAGGACAAAACTTTATAGAACAAAGTATACTTATTTATTCCGTGATCTTAAATATATTCCTTAGGAATTCTTACTAAAATCTGATTTAGGTTGGCCCATGGGCAATAAACACCTGAAGGTTACTCCCCAGCCCCTGACATGATTGTTATGCACGACAGTTGTAAATTTAATCCATTAACCAAATTCTTGGTGCTTGGTGTAATTCAGCAGTCCAGCAGGACACTTTGGGAGGAATGTAGAGAATCTTTTGCCTCTTAGTGGGAAACCCTACCCCGCCTAGGAGCATGACAATGGTTGGTATGCATTGAAATACAGCACTTAGCTGTTGTGGATGGGCACTGATTGGGGCCTAAGTACAGGTGGCGGGAATCCCCTGCGATTTACCCACCCAGATCTGGCTGGGAATATGGACGTTGGGTTTGACTTGTGTCTATTTTCATGTGTGACTTAGCTGATGCTTACATATGTTGCCTTTCTTTCATTACATAGTGAATTGTGTATGGGTACATAATACCCCTCCCCCAGATCTCCAAGGAGCCAGTACTCTTTTCATAGAATGTTTATCCTGTAGTTGCTATGCTAATTTTCACTTGTTGAGAAACGTATCGGACTGCCATGCCATCACCTCCATCTTTCTTTGTGTGTATCGAAAGCCACAATGCAAAGACGTACAAATTGTTTTTAGTTGCGGCCCCAGTCGCATTCAGGGGAGCAATGCAGTTTAATTTGCCGTTTTAGTTTAGGCCTTTACAAAAGATGGCTTTATGGCATTGCTCCACATTCCGTCTTTTGTGCGCCTTGTTGTTTCACAAATATCACATTCAGTTACTGGCAGGATTGATTTGTCCTCAGTAGGAAGGACTTGGATCCATGCTGTGCTCACATTCAGATTTTTTGAAGTTCTAAAAGAGTTAAATATACATTGTAAAAATGGAAGCCGGGGATCATGACTGAGTGACTTGCACAAGGGGATTTCTCAGCAATAACAGTTTAGTTTTCTTTATATCTTACAGATTTCACTTCATAGCCACAAGTGACAGCTCTGAATATTTGAATATTGCTGGGTAGCATGTGGATTAGCAGGTTAGGATGCAGTACCTGAGCAAAGTAACATTAGGAAAAAACATCATCTAAATATGTAAGCTATAAAATGCAGTGTATACAATGTGTACCATGCCTAGATGTGGGAAATGGCAAGGTAGTGTGTGATAAAACGGGAGTCCTGGGGATTTCAGCTTTGTGCATTACAGTCTTACAGGGAGAGATAGGTGTTTGGTTTGAGAAGGGGTAGAGAAGGCCACAAATTTGGGGGAAAAGCTGTTTCACAATCTGTTAGTTCGGGATCTGATTGCCCTGAATTGCTTTTCAGACAGCAGTGGGTCAAACAGATGATGATGATGATGCTGAAAGCCTTCCTCTTCAGTCAGACACTTGTGCAACTGGCATGTCACCCTGTCAAGCTATAGGAGAGCATACTTTCGATGGTACTGCGGTAGTTTTTCAGTGAACCTCTCTCAGTCTGCTGAGGAAGTATGGTGATTGTTGGACTTTTTTTCACCAGGTGAGTGGTGTTAGGAAACCACGTGAGATCCTTTGTTATGTAGATTCCCAAGAACCTGGCCGTCTTCACATATTCCACTTCGTCACCATGAATGTGGAGCGGGAGGTGTTTGTTTGATTCTGTTCTCCTGAAACCTACAATGAGTTCCTGTGTCTTGCTGGTGTTTAAAGGTTTTTATCGCTGCACCATTCGGGCAGGTGTGTGACCTCCATCCTGTAGGCTGCTTCGACCGTCGTCAGAAATCAGTCTGATGATGATTGTGTCATCAGAAAATTTCACATTGGAATTTGATGGGTTCATATGGGTACAGCCATGGGTAGGAAGGGTGGAGAGCATTGGGCTCAGCACACAGTCCTGTGGATTAGAGTGGATGAGGTGTGCATTCCACTCCTAAAACTCAGTGTTAAGTTTGTGTGTTTGAACAGAGAAATCTGTAAACCGTGTTGGACTCTGGCCCTGTGGGACCGGAATTGAGGAACCCTGGTCTAGCTCATCCGATAAATAATTCAACTAACAGTAATTTCAAGGTTCAGTATTTTTTCAAAGAAAATCTGTTATTAACTTGTGCTTCCTGCAAACATGATAATTGCATGGATGATAATTGTATAATTAGTTTTTTCTGATCCTACCTGGTGGCAGATGCAAAGTGTGCTGGCATTACAGTCCACCTCACTACTGTCTGACTATTTTTGCTAAAAGGATTCCTGCTTGAATTGCTAGCTTTTAGCTAGCTTTTAGCTTTCCACTGCTGCTGATTCATTCCACCGTTTACTCTCTTAAACTCTGAGCAGCACTTTGCCTCTTCATTCTCCTCCCATCCCGTAACCCATCCCCTGTAGTAATTTAGCTAAATGTCTTGTACCAATATGACATCATTTTTCTTGGCTCCCGCATTGATGTAATTGGCCATCATATGACTTTATTTTTTGTGCAGCCATCTAGACTAAACAGGAACAGCCAACCCCAGACTGTCTTCTGGCTGGGACCTAATGTTATTTTCACAGATCATGAAAGGGAGATAACAAGGGCATTATATATGTGTTAAGCTAATGAGAATGAAATGATGAGGGTTCATTTGATAACATACTGTCATAATACATTTTTTTTATACATCAATTACAGTTAATCTGTGTTTTAGTTTTTTTTTATTGAAATGTTGCACGCCCTCATTTTATTCTATGCTTTACAGTCTGTTTTGAAGAACTTACTGAATGTAAATGACGCAGTAGTGAGGCAGTGATGGTAAACATGAATCTTCTATAGGTTCTTTAGATTTTCTCCCATATTTTTATTTTAGTAAATTGGCTCACCACTGCTGTTTGATCTGTGTGTGTGTGGATCTGTGTGACCAAATGCATTCTGGCTGCTTACCCAACTCTGAAATCAGACCTACTCCTTAAAGCAGTTCGCTTTGAACCCGCCTATCAGCCTTTTCTTGGAATGTTAAATGCTGACCCAATGAAAGGCGTTATGTCATGTTCTTCTTACTAAGATGCTTCGCCCTATTTGGTGGATCTGATAGGAGAGATTCTGGCAGGAGATATGTAGTTACAAGTCTGGGGGTGGGGGATAGATTGGGGACAGTGGAGAGGCTCCTTGACTCATTGCCGGAGATTTACTGTCTGAACTTCTTTTCATTTTGGTTCATTGAGGAGTTCCTTTCATATCTTTGCTTCCAGGCCAAGGCTTCAGTGTCCATGATCCTGGAGGAGGGTAGAGGAAGTGTCTTCTAAATACCCAGTGCTAAATTAGGAATAATTTGGGGCAATTATGAGTTAGGCGGAGACAGAAATGTAAAACATTGTTTTCCTGGGATTTGCCCATGACCATTGAGGTCATTATGCTTTATTTCAGCTCTGAATAAGATGTTGAGTAAATGAAACTTATGACTCTACCCAAATGACACATACATTTGTATCTAATATTACATTATTCAGCATCGTAATCAAGCAGGTTAGGGCACTATTCCTGTTACAGAAGGGTGTGGGTTCAAGTCTCACGCTTGGCTGAATGAATTTACTGTTGGCCGCTAAAGCAGTATTCCCACATCCAGTCCTCAGGGACCTATAGCCGGTCCATGTTTTTGCTCCCTCCGAGATTCCTGACAGGCAGTCTATATTTTTGCTCCTTCCCAGCTTCCTACTGGAACTTGGGTGGGAGCAAAAACACAGACTGTCTGTGGGTCCCCAAGGCCTTATGCTGCCCTAGCGTTGCTCCAGGGACTGCATGACCCTGTTTTCTCAAAAATGTATGTTGCTTTAAAAGCATCAGATAAATATATGTAATGTTAAGGAGCACAGTTGAGATTTTTGGGACGTTTTCAGGAAAACGTGACAAATGATCCAGTTATCATTCTGCCGTTGCAACTTGTGGCAAACAAATTATGGCAGGGAGCACAGATTACTAACAGATTTTCTTTTCAAAAATATTTTCCAAGTACCTTGAAATTACTGCTAACTGAATTATTTATAGGCTAAGCTGGACTAGACTAACAAAGTTATAAGCTGTTAGCCATCTGATCTATTTATTTAAACACAAGCGAGCAAGAAGTCTTCACCAGTATCAAACTCCATCTTATCTACTTTTATTCATTATCTGGTGTTTTTGTTTTCCCAAAGAGATGTAAAATTGAGGGAGCAGGGTCATGCAGTCTCTAGAGCAATTCGGGGTTATGGGCCTTGCTCATAGGCCCAACACTGAAATTAATCTGCCAACCTGGGATTCAAAACAGAGACCTTCTGATCACAGCCATGGCCTCATAACCCGCTCAGTCACACACAATATTGTCCAGGTTTCAGACCGAAGTGTTTCGCTGATTTCTCATGCGCCCCTACAAGCCATCATATTTAATGTCTATACAAAGGCCACATCTGTCCACGTGGCCCTCACAAGCAAAATCAGGGCTTTGAGCAAAGACTGTCCTGGTCTAAAGGTCCATGGGGCAAACCGGGCCAGGGGTGGCCAGCGCCCCACTATGTTTTTGCTGCCTTGTTTGAGTGAGCATTGACTAGGTGCCGGAAGGATCTCCGCTCTTTTGTGCTGGGCCGCTGCTTCGCTGAATGGAGGAGCCACTCAGATAATGCCTGAAACAACATTATGTGGTTTCTCATGGTCATTCTTACACCCCTGTCACCCAGGAACAGAGATGAGGGAAAACTGCAGCCTGCCATAGAAACTCAGGAGGAAGCAGGAACTGTGAGGCTTGAAACTCTTGTCCATTTTATCTCATCATAAATCCTGTGGTTTATACAGCCTCATTTTATATGGGGCCTACGTATAGGGTGCCTTCTTTCGGTGGACTAATCATATTTTTGTTTTGTGGAAATTAGTATTGATTGTATAGAATGAATATTTCCATGTCTGGTCATAATATTATAGTCATTTTTTGTTTATTGTAAAGCATACAGGCAGTGACACAGGCAGTTTAGTTATTGGAAGGACCCTCAGTGGCTTCTTGAATTCCCTAGTAAATGTGAGCCCTGGGGAGATGTTGACTCTCAGGAACATCCCCAAGGTACAGGCAACATTGATGTACTCACAATGGTACAAAAATGTTCCTCATAGTCCATTTCTTAATTTACGTATATAAGCTACATTTACCTACAGCTAAGGGTACAACTGGCAGACCCTTGAGGGTACAGCCCCAGTGACAAGCAAAGGTACAAATTGGTACCTTTGTTGACAGTGTATATGTGTATCAAGAAGAACAGTACACAGTCGTAAAATATTTAAATACAGCCCTGATGAGATTACCTGTGACTAACAATGAAGAATCTCTATTGATGCTTGGTGAAAAAGGTTTTAAATTATTGAATGGAAAACATTTGAATTCTTTAAAATATTCCAGCTGTATAGTGTACAATTCATAATTATAAGCTACCAATAGTTGATACGAATAATCAAAAGGCTAGATTTGCTCAGTAGATATCCTCAGTGAAGAGGGATAGAATAGTAGCCTACCCATGTCAAAAGAAAGTGGAAAACCTGTCAACTTTGTTACGCTACACGAGATATACACGTAAATCAAGTACCACAAAGTATTCCTTGAATGAACGGCATGCTTGTCAGTTTTGGGAAGTGACAGTTGGCCGGGTTGGATGTCCAACCGCGCCTTCCCACAGGTCACAGCGAGACATACTTAAAAACTGAGGACAACAATACTTGGAATAAATTAGTTTGTCTAAATATAATGCTGGTCTCACCTCTCCCATTCAGTTTCACTTGCAGGTGAGGCAACTGAACTATATGTGTCCCGTATCGTAAATTAGGTGTGTGGATATATAACTTAAATAATGTAGATAATCACAAATCTTACCACATATAAATTGTTTTAAAACCGAGTTTTCCTATGACAAATGGAATACAAAGGTTTAAGCTGAGGCCTAATATGATGAATGCAGATTGCTGGTAATCTTTTAAATAAGGATTTTTAAAATATTTATTTTTATTTTATTGCTATTGTTTTTCATTTTTTAAATTTCCATCAAACATTTTTGTTTGTTTTTCTCAGTCACTTTGGTACATCTCTCGAATTATCTTTAACATTTGCAAAACAGTAACTGCATTTCTTGAAGCAATTCATAGAAACAGCACCACATAATGTATTAGCTGCAAAAGCCTGTAACTTTTACAAAATCCTTCTTTCCTCAAAAGTAAATATTTATGTCAAAGAACTTGTCAGTGCCATCAGAATGTCATTGTTCACAAGCAAGACAGTCAAAATGCTTAGCCATGTTGTCAGGATAACAGTGCACTCTCTAAGTATTTTCCGATGTAAACTATGGCTAAGGTTTTGATGATGATGATTGAAAATGCACAAGGTTGTACTTTTTTTGTATGGCATACATCAATTTCAACAGTACAAAGTTACACATGTTGTACATATACTTGTAACACAAATACACACATCTATACATCAGCATATTATGTATATACACAAGCTATAAAAATGCATACATATGTGTGTGCTACAGTATATGTACAGTATGTGACTGTATAACGTATATTTACTGTATTGTATAAAATGCAAATGGGATGCAACTGTGGCCCTTACTTCATCAGGACCATGCGTCTGTTCTTGGCCTCTTCTGCCTCTTCCCCTGTTTCGCCTCCCTACCCTTCCACCACGCAGCCTCACTCCCCTTCCTCGTACTGGCGGCCGATGACCCTATTAATTTCCTTGTTATTCTTCCATTGTCAGATTGTAACACTGTGTTGTGCTCTGTCATTCATGCTTGCCAACTGAAGGTTCGTGAGATGCACCTCTTAGTTGTTTTAGTGAATTGGTAGAGCACTAGTTTATCTAATGCTTTAATCATTCTCCTCTGTTGGTGAAAGTCAAGATTCAACTGACAGCAATTCATCAGTTCAGGACACATTTATTTAGAAAAAAAAATAGTGTAATGGGGATGAATAGAGAAGATGCTTGACAGATTATGATAACTGGTTCAGCGATCTTGCATGTAATGACTTATACAATGAACTAATGCCTAGAAGTGTTGTGGGGAAAGACTATTCATCAGAGTTTCAGTAAAATACATTTTGACCAACAAGTATCAGAATTTCACGAGAAATGTACCAAGGGGACTGAGAAAACTGCAATGTGGAAAGCAAATCGGAATGAAAAAGGGAAGTCCCGCCACCGCGAAGGAGTCGCGGCGACCTGGCCAGCCCCCTCCCTGGGCAAACCGAGCCGCTCCTCCCTGCGCGGATCCGGGCGCTAGTCCACAGTGCGCGTCAGCCGGGGCAGGGAGCAGGTCTCTGGGCTGCTGTGTAGTAAAACCAAAGCCACACACTCACATGTAAGTGACTTTATTTTAATCGCTCTACCTTAAATTTATTGGTATTTAACGCGATGGATAACAGTAAGCTAAATGTTTATTTTTATAAGCCTACTTTTCTGCGATTCAAACAATGAATAATAGTAAAGATTTGAAAATTATGTTTCCGTGGTACTTTTCATTATACCCTATTAATCCCTCTTAACATTTTAATAAAGTATCAACGCAGTAAGAATCCCAAGACGATGTAGTTGCAGAGGAAACTTGGTTGAATCAAGCAAAGCATTTACTTTAATGACTTTCCGGCGCTGAATCGCCTCAAACCCAGACGAGTACGGTGGTATTTTGTGGGGGTGTCCGAGTCCTGGGCTCCCTGCTATGTTCGGGCTGTGATAAAAGGCTTTTGTCGCTAATGCTCAAGCGTTTACACGGTTGCGGATCTTTACCTAGACCTGGTTAATCAGCGACCCAATTTTTATTTCCTCATGCAGAATAGAGTCTGCAAATCTACTTTTTTAAAGTGCTATTTTATTACAATTGCACATTCAGTAAAGTGTTTAAAGTCAGCAAAGTGAAATTCATTGTGTCTTAAGCACTGACTACTGTTTGCCGTAATCAGAAGAGACTTGGTAAACAGAAACCCGAGTAACTCTCACAGCTCTAATCATATATAGGCTATGTTTAAGTTTTGGTGTAATTAAAGTTGTCCTGGCAAACACACCCAAGACTAAGTATTGCATCACAATTTCGCTTTCCACTGTACTAGTGCGCCAATCCACGGGCAAAGATTACTTATATGGCCCTTCCCAGGTGTGGCTGAAAGCATAATGAGTGTACTCTGATAAATAGGAAACATTCCAGACCGCGGGGTTAGCCTGTAGGGATTGCCGTGTGTCATAATGCCTCACTACAGTGTGCTTGTGATGATGATGATGATGATTGTGTGTGTTTGTCTGGATGATGGTGTAAAATAGGTGTTATGAGTAACTGCTGGGTCATATCCTTGGAGACCTTATATGTCTTTAATTATTCAGGTGATTAAATGTGATTGATTCAGGAAGGGTTTTCACACTCCCCATAATAGACTGGTTTGCAATTTGAACCTATATTTGTTAATTTGTGACTAATTGGTGACCAACTTGCTTATGTGGAAATGTAGGTTTGGTATATAAAATACTGTATTATACTGATTTCAGGTATATAAAATATTGTTACATTGTGTTTATTATAGTACATTCCAAGCAGTAAACAAACCATACTAGCAGTATATTTGTTTATCCCATCTCCATAATATCTGTGACTTGGGTGTAACCTTCCTGAGTCGGGAGTTGGACCTACACCGACTGCATTAGCAAAGAATGAAATGTATTCTAACCCGAGCCAAACAAATGACTCCTTCAAAATGGAAACAAAAATCTTCTCGCTCCGTGTCTCAGTGATATTGCAGTAATTCAGTTTGCGTCTCAATTGTTAGGAGTTTAGTTAACCAGGAAATCAACTGGGTGTAACATTTTCTCTGTTTAAGACAGAATATCTTCTCTGCATAGGACTTTAATTCATAGTTGTTAGCTAGTTTTTGAGTTTGCGTAACGTTTTTCTCCAGCTCTTCACGGTGGCTCTTACTCTGCAATATCTGGATATGTCCATTGGAAAGAGTGCATTTGTGACCGAGGTTGAATGTAACTTTACACGACTTCATTACTTTTCCTACTTCTTGTTGTTTCCATTGATGATGCAGCTAATAGTGTCACAATAGGGTTACTTTGCTGGAGTTTTGTTGTCAACTTTCATTAATCAGTTTATTCCAATTCTCAGCCATGGACTGAACTTTTCTGATGTCCTGCTATTTCTGCAATATTGAGTCAACTATGGTGAATAAAATAGGCTGGGGATGGTGTGTGACTCAGTGGGTTAGTGCCTTTTGATTGGAAGGTCAATGATTCTAATCCCAGGGTTGGCAGAATGATGTCACTGTTGATGTCATGAAACAAGGCCCTTAATCCCAGTTTCTCTGGCGATTGTCTGAGCCTGCTTTCTCAGTTCTCATGTGGCATTGGATGAAAGCATGTGGTAAATGCTGAATGATATGGTAAATATCCGCTGCATTGGATTGTGGGGCTGATGTCAGTGAATAGACTGATTGTCACAGAAGCGGTAAGGGGCCTGTGTGATTTGCTGAGGCAGACTGGGCTATGTGCACTATTGTTTATATGTCTTGCTCCTTGTTTTTGGGGAACAACAGAGCTTGCTTGTTCTGAATCGTTAGGTCTCAGCAAATGCCCTCGTTTCGGCTGTTCTGGACATAAACCTTAATGTCAAAGCTTCACGAGGGTGACCACAAAGTAAGGGAATGCATCAGACTGAGTAAAACATGAGTAAAAACAACTGCTTCTGTTCATAGGTCATCCTGACGGATGATCGTCCGTCCATCCTTCCGCATGAGCACGACTGTTGAAGACTTGTGGAAGAACTCCTTTATTGCTGACATGGGCAGCAGAGAGGAATTCAGCGATACGGACAGCGGGATTATTCTGCATTCCAGTAAGGCTTGGATTCCTGTCTAAATAATCGTCAGTGAAATTTGAGTGCACACTCAAATACAACCAGTTAAGGGTTCTACTCTTTCCCCAACCTCTACGCTAGGTGGAGTTAGGCTAACGCGACACGTGTTGTTTTTATTGTTATTATTAAAACCAAAACAACTATTGCATCATTACAAATATCACCTGATCCTTTCTTGCCAGTGTTGATAGGTTCAAGTGTAATGTCATCCCCTCCTAACAGTTTGTCATTGTCACAGTTGGCCCAGACAAGCAGGGTTTTTTTTTCCCACTTACCTGCCTAACAACCAGCCCCTTTGTCCCCAGACACACCTCGAATGACTGAAAAGATGCTACAGGTTATCTCAGAAGCGTTGAGTACCCAAGCAGTTTGTCTGCAGGTGTAACTAGTTCTGTAGTTGAACCCAAGTGCTTTTTTTCCATCATGTTTGCGATTATAGTACACCTTCCCTCCTTGCTGCCTCTCTGTGATGTTTATTGTATTACACTGGGCCTGGTTAGTGCACTTTCCTCCTTTGCTTAGTCAAAAACATCACACAACAGCTCTGAGCACTGTGACATCACCCCCTTTTAGTCATGAGTGGTGGCGGGGGCTTGAGTTTCATGATGACAGCATTGGCAGCACTAGTCACACTAGTGAAGTACATCCGCCAAAACAGACGAATGATTGGCTTTGCCAATGGGACAAAAAATGAACATGGGCAACGTTTCTGGTTCAAAACATTATGTATTATGTTTATGGTTCAAAACATTATGTATTCCCTGGCTTTGATGACCCTGCTTTTACATCATCAGTGGTCCTGGAGGTAATCCCTGCTATTGAAAATGACAGGAGACTCCACAGATGGCTCCATATGCCTATAATGATAGCGTCTAAAACCCGTCCTAGAGTGGCCAAGAGAGTATGTTGTATATAACACACCTCTACCTATCTTGAGCTGTTTTTTGTCTTGGTCTGTTAAGTTCCTGATAGCCCGACACCCTCCGTGAAGGATGTGACCACACACACACGAGCAGTGAAGCTGAAGCAGCAGTCCCTGCAGGGCCGGCTGGAACTGTGCCTGCTTGAGCTGAAGAAGCTATGCATCCGAGAGGCGGTAAGATCTTCCCTAAGCCACCTCATAGCCAGGGGTTCAACCTGTACTGACCTTAATGGACATTCTTGGGTGTCATAGCAACAATGGTTCAGCGTTGAGTGAGATATGAAGTTGCCCAACTGGATCTCTTAGTGGTTGCTTCCTGCTCGCTGGAACTCACCCGGGCGTGCCAGAGCTGGGCTGTGACCGCGTTGCTTCCTCCGGATTCAGATCCTGTGCCGTGATGATTAAGGGTTAAATCTCAGTGCAATAGAGGGCTTATCATGTCATGGAGTAGGAGGTGGGAAAGGAACCAAGGTTGAGACGCTGTCGTAACATTGCACAATAGAAACTACTGTGAAGGAGAGCCCTGCCCTGACATGTTACTTACAGGCTGCAGAGCTGCGGAGAGTCCCAGGGACTCTTCTGGAAAATCGAAACGATATCGTTGCCGAGAAGGGCTTCAATCATGCATGGTCCAGTAAATGGACCAGAAAGGCACCATTCATCACACATGTCAGTGCCCATTGCTAACCTCAGATGAAATTGTTTTTTGCCTTTTGTATGAGTAAGGATACCTTGGAGTCGGTTTTTCATTCCCCATATCCCATTTCCTTCCATTTTTTAAGGCATACACACAAATAGAGGTCAAAGCACAGGGTCGGTCATTCATCCAGTACCCCTGGAGCATTTTTATGGGGGGTGCGAGGGTTTAAGGGTCTTGCTCAAGGGCCCAAAATACCTGCATATGTTCTGCCAAGGATGGTATTTGAACCGGTGGCAAAAAGGGTTATCCTTCTGTGTCTCTCTTGTAAAGATTAACCAGTTTATGAATCTTGGCTGCTGGAATGGGACCCCTGAACTATGGTCGCTTGTCCATTGTTGGCTAAATCACCCTCGCCAGAGGTTAAGGTGTGCAATATACTCCTTTTGCTAAGTGGTCCCTGCTGAAGATTAATAAAAATACTGATTTGTTTAAATCTGCCAATTTATATACAGCTCTAATTAATCCTGTTTCGTCTTGCTCCTTGCGCAGGAGTTGACTGGAGAGCTGTCCTCCGACTACCCACTGCTGCCCGGGGAGAAGCCGCCTCGCATTCGCCGACGGATCGGAGCCGCCTTCAAGTTGGACGAGGGGAGCTTGCGGAAAGATGGCGAGGTACAGTACTGAGGAGATGCTTCCCACGCATGCTGGGAAGGATATCCCAGAACTCTACAACAAGTCCCCACAAATACGCTACAGTATCCTGCAAAAGTAACTTCTTTGGATGGAGTTATCAGCATAGCAACATGAAAAAATTATAGGATTTTTTTTGTAAGTAATAGTCTAGGCAATAGAAGGCAGAGAGGCTGTACTGTTGGACAAAGGACTGGGATTTAGAAAGGGGGTGGTTCAGCAGAGTGCAGCTGGTGGATGCCTTGTAATGATTAATCAGCCCAGGGTCTGGCCCTCCGGAATGGGACCATCCTCATGCTCTTACCCGCCTCTCCCCCGCAGGACTCGGAGCTGCACGCCCTGGAGGCTGACCTGGCCCTCCAGACGCAGATCTACGAGGCAGCCCGCCGGCTCTCCCGGGAGGAGCACCTGAGCAGACAGGTGCGAAGGAGCCGCATGCAGCACTGCAAGCTGCAGGAGAGGAAGATGAAGGAGCTGCAGGAGGCGCTGTTTCAGCTGCGTCTCCAGATCGGCCGCAGTTCGCCCCGGCCCCGCTCCGCAGCTGGCCAGAAAGGTGACCTGCGCCCATTAAACTAGCCATAGCAACGCTGTCCAACAACACTCAAAGCACATATTTGTCTGGGAGTCCCCTGCTAGCCACAAACAGTCACTACACTACATATTAAATAATCGTTACTTGTTCAGGAGACGCTGAAGCAGTGCGTTTTGCTGACCGGATAGATAGCTACCATCTTCTGAATCTAATTACTTACTATTTACTTTGAATTGATTTTGAAATATCTGGAGGGGGTGGAACTTTTTGAGTGGGGCCCTAAAAGCAATTATGCCATCCCTGACTGACTAGCTAGCCGTGAAATCGAAAGACAAATGAAGCGCGTGACTGTTGCGCGTTCGGTACAGTGGTGGCCAAAATTATTAGAACACTTGGCATATTTAAAAGGTTTGTTTTTTTCTTGAATTGGCCATTAAAATACCCATAAAACAAATTAAATATCTACAAAGTGATCATTATGCTTTATAAATGATAGAATAGAGCCTTCATAAGG
>JAODKN010000127.1:7896084-7911279 GCA_026774425.1 Petrocephalus zakoni | reverse complement strand
ATATATATAATGTAGTACCTAAACAGCCTTGAGTCTTCATGGTCTTTTTGCACACGGCCATGTGAGTCACATAATTGTAAAGGTGATTCATTGTCATTGTTGATGCGCCACAGCATGCAACAATGAAATGTGTCCTCTGCAGTTGACCCATGTGACATTGTGGCACAGCTATGTGAGTGCCTGGGGAGCAGTGCTTGGGGACAGTACCTTGCTTAGGTACCTCAGCAGTACTTGCGGGTCAGGGACTCGAACCGGCAGTCTTTTGCCTATGTGGTTGCATCCCTAACCTCTACACCACCTGCCTGCCCCTAAGAGGCAACATAAGCTTTATCACAAAATATCTATGGTGTCAAAGTTATCCTAATTTATAGAAAAGGTGCTGCATCTCCATTGACATCAAAGTTTAAAGCCAAGCTGAATATTGCAGAACCTGCCAGGATTATGAACCTTTCAAGAGAATGTCGTATTGTTCTATAACCTTTTTTGAGACACAAGAGAAATTTTATATACCTAAGATTCACAGCTTACACATACATTTGAAAACATGCAAAGACAGTACTGAAGAATAAGGATTTAATAACAGTATACCCTGTGTTTTGAACTATATTCATCTGAATTTATAGCTGTAATTTATGCATATTCAGAAAACTTCTTTCACCTCCACTAATGTATACCTACCCACATGTAGCAGCCAGGCAAACAACAGCTGCTAGTCTATCTAAACTGTATGTCTGGGCTGTCCACAGGCATTCCAGGGCAGAACTGGGGCAAGAGAATTGTGCACATTTCATCGTTTCATCTATATTTACTTTCTTTCTTTTTTTTGGGGGCGGGGAGTGTGTTCCCCTATAACATCCCTGTCAGTAGTTTTAATGTTGTATCACCTGTAACACCATGCGTGTAAATTATACTGAAATGTTTTTTTTTTATAAAAATGATACTGAATAAAATCAACCAAGACACAAAATGCCTGAAGTTACTCGCACAGAATAAGTAATACCAGAAGCATGACATACTGTTTGATTTTTGAGTAAATATTGCAATAAACGAATGATAATAAAACATCAATGTAGCCAATCCCAGTCTGTGTTTAGTAAACACCAAGGTCCCAATTAGTGATCTTTCATCATTGTCTAGTTCTGTGGCTACTTGGGGCAGTCAGAGACAGTCAGGGGTCTTGCATAGCAGCTGGAACATGGAGGCTTACCTTGGGTTACCTTGTGTGCAGCTGAGGTTAGGATAGTGCTTTTTCATAGCCACTGTGAATGGCTCTAGGCTTGAGGATTCCATATCCTTTGGGTCCTCCCGAAACAACCAGCATGTGTGATGTATGAAACTTCACTGATATACTCATCTTGGAAATAATTTATAAAGCACAAGGAAATTAAATAAACATACAATTTCATATTATGTATCTTAAGATGCAAAAAATGTACCCTTTTACTCTAGAGTGGGCAGCATTTTATTTTGAATTGCAGAAGTGCCCTAGGTACCAATTCACACCAAATGCTCGTGAACACAGCAGTTCCGCTGCACCCTTTCATAAACTTTATAGGCAATATCCTGAATGATAACTCTGGTGATAAGGAGTAGAAAACCAGAAACCCCATTATATACTCAAATAGCAAACAGTACTATTCATATTCTTTTATTGTTAATTGTCACTGATAGCAATATAGTGTATACAAGTAATGTGGTAAAAGTCGCATAGCCTAAGCAAATAGTATGTAACAGATTAGTTACTGTACCCAAGAGCAGGCCATATTTTCAGACATCCCGGAAGCAATATGATAATATGTAATATGATCTTTGTATTACGACATTTACAGTTGTTAAAGAATGTCTATTCACCAAGATATCACGATGGTGAGCTGTGATAACTGATAAGATAATAAAAAAAAACACATTTTCAGAGTTGCTAACTTTAGTCAGCTTGCTGGCATGAGATTTTCAATTCGAGACAAGTCTGCACCAACAAATGCGACAGGCATTTACATGTATGTAGCAGCGTTATCACCTTGCGAATAGTCTGAAAGCAATGCGGACTACCTCAACATTTTAGGTTTATAATGGAATACTGTAGATTTGCCATAAGCTTCCTTGCGTGACAGTCTGAAAGCCTGAACATCACGCCAGATGCGCGGGAGTTGGCAACCCTGCATTTTATTATATTTTTTATAACAAATGCTGCTCTCGTTTTAAAGCCATGACCATTCATAATGTATATCAGACGTCAATTTCCAAATAGTGGTCGAAAAATTAAAGCGAGGTGGAAAGGCAAACGGTGTAAAAACGGCAGAATGTGGACTTTCCGCGTGGTTTTGCGGCATGACGTCGCCCTTTGCCAGGTATGCGTGGGGTTACGGGCCTGGGGTTACGCGAACCTCGCGTGCCGAGCCGCTAACGTGCCGAGCCCGTACCTGCGCAGCTAACCAGCCCGTACCTGCGCAGCTAACCAGCCGACGCGCTAGCCGTCTGCAGGCTGGCTGATACGCAACGGTGCGCAGAAAACGAGAAGTACAAAAGAATCCGCCTGAATGTGTTTTTAAACCGTTGTCATTTCCCACAAAGGTCCCTGCCCTCGTTTCGTACGTGTCCGGAGCTGTAATTAGCTAGCGAGTTAGCTACTGTAATTTTCCGGTGTATTAACAATTAACATTGCTTATTTTTCACCTGTATATTGTATATTGTTTTATTCTCTTACACAGATTTTCAAAAATGAATCCTAATATGTGGAATATTAAAGAGATTTTAAGCATTCCACCCTCATCTGGGTAAGTAGTCCTAAACAAATATTCCTAGATATATACCTTCATATATAGGCCTGCATGCATATTTAAATATACTTTAAAGTATCCTAATATCTTACCTCGAATAAATAAAGTGAAACAATGTTCAGATACTATTGGTGTGCATCTGGCCTGATACTCAGGTTTACAGACTCTCACACAGCCAAGAAATCTTATGGCAAATCTATATTATTCCATTATAAATTTAAAATTAGCTACATCGAAAGCGTTGGGGGTTTGTTTGCAAACCCTGCAAACTATTTGCAATGTAATAAAACTGTTACATATATGTAAATGTATGTGCAGACTTGTCTTGAATTGAAAATCTCACTCCAGTCAGCTGACCAAAGTTGAAATCCCTGTATGTGTCATACGTGTATTTGGACGTATTGATGCAGAGGTCACATGTTTAACCTATTTGTGAGGTCTGTTGGTGAATACAGTACTGTATTTTATGGTGACCATATACACCACTGATGTTGTTTGGGTCTTGCTGTGCCTTGTCCATCTCTGTTCTTGCAGGGGGGCCCAGAAGTCTTCTAGTCTAGTCACTGCTGCCAGTGATTACTCCAGCCTGACAGACTCCCAGTTTCTCTTTGGATCACAGTTCTGGCCTGATCAGTCACAGGGCTTGTCCCTGGAGATGAGTTTCCCATCCAGAACCTCGCAGCAGAACGCAGAGGTCTCTCATTGTCCCATTCCTTGGGTCTTTGTGGCCAGTGTGCATTGTTTTTACATTGACTTACAGTTGGACTTAATAAATGCTTTTGTTTGGTTATTTTTATGGATGTATATCCCAGTTGTGGGATAGGCACAGGCACATGGTTAGGAAAAATCACGGGTGTGAATCCCCGCTCCCCTTGTTGGCAAAATAATCTGAATAGGATTGCCAGACACCTCTTGAAGTTTATTTTGGACTACAGGCCTGGTGGAGGGAAGTTTAAGAAGCATAAAGATTATTAGACTAATGGTTATGGCTAAACACACCTGTTTGTGTTGTTTGACACTTACATGCTTTTAGGTTAATGAATGTAGAGTTTCTACAAGCTATCAGACCAAGCCATACCTGTTCGGGGGAGATTCTCAGGACAAAAGCAAAGTGCAGACTCTCACAAATAGTACAAACAACGGGATTCTGGAGAGGTTTGAGGCAGATAAGAGGAAAGCAAAAGAGAGGGATGAGAGGTAAAGTTGAATTTAGTTTTGATGAACATTTGTGATGGATTTGTGTGTCAGGGAGATTCAGGAGGGCCTGTATCTTTAAATTTCATATTGGTCTTCTGGTTTTATGGATTTTTTGCAGAATTTCCTCAGAATCGTTATAAGAAATTCATCAAGTCTCAAAGCAATAACTGAATATTAAACTCATATCTAATATGGTAAAAGCTTTACACATTTATGTCTTTAATTTGTTTGAACCCTTGGATGAATGTAATTTTGTTCACTGAAAAGAAAAATTCAATGCAATCCAGTTTCATTTGATCCTGTTTTTTAGTGACATGTTGGCAGACCGTGTACTTCAGCTGGGGGACTCTATGGAAAATGTAAGTGCTGTAGGGCAGAAGAACAGGAAGAATTTGCTGCCCATGTGTGCAGATCTTACTTTCATGAAACAAAAACGAGCAAACCCTATATCTTCTGAGGGTTTCATCTTGACACAACACACTTTCTTTAGAAGAAATTTAATGGGTTGCTTCCATTTTTTCAGATGAAGCTTACTCTTAGTAGTATTGATGGGAGCATAGAATCGGCCAAGAGAGTTGTTCTGGAGCAGATAGATGGTCTGACCACAACAAGTAGGTTTCACTGGAAGCCTTGATCCAAGATAGTATGCAACATCTGTTTTCACTGATATATGAAATACTCCATGAGTATTGGAATGTTCCACTCTCAGGTTTGTAGCTTTTCTACTAATTTACAGACAGATATCAATTCATCCATTTATCCATCCTTCTTCTAAATGCTTATCCTGGTCTGGGTTGTGGGACAGAATCAAACATGCTCTCTCAAAATATTCACATTTTTTAGCCCCATAATAGAGGGGTCAATGGGCAGCACATTCAGAATCACTGACCTGTTACTAATTGAAAAGTAAATTCCCTTTGCTTAGTAAATAACTACACATCAAAGTTCATTGCTTGGTTCCTGCCTGCCTGGTCCCTGCCTCCTACTGACTACTGTGTCCCTGAGTAGTGACTTTGTGTGCCCAGTAGGTGGTGCTCTTGTGCTTTTTGGCCAGCTGTGAAAGTAAGGCTTCTGCAAAATTAAGGCTCAGTTCTGCAGTATATGTGTAGTGCATACATTTTATCTGCAATGATGCAGCAGGAACATATGTGATGCATGAGAGGTGTGGGGGATGGGTCAATATAGAAACAATGGTGACTGCTCTTCCTACCCTGATGTGTCCAACCTTCAACCTAAATAATAGATTGTGCTTGGCTGTTTGCTTTAGTTCAGGACCATGCAGCGATGGTGCAAAAGAGTTTGGTGTCACCTCCGGAGTCATTGCTTAATGAACTGGCCTCCCTGGCACAAAAGCTCAGAGACGTGGAGGACAGAGAGACAAAGGTGTGTAGATTTTAATAGATCAGCTGAAAACAAAGGCTGTGGTAATGACTACCAGTGGGGTGTAGCTGCTATTGGCCTATACAAGGCCTGATATAAAGCCCTACATCGGAAATCACAGGGGAGAAGGAACATGATGCTGTCAGACCCAGGTGAGAAGGGTCGTGTTTCTGAAGGAAGATAAACCTGCCTTTTTAGAAGATTCTTGCTTTTGTCAATGTGTTTATGAAAGTTAGTCAACCAGCGCAGATATGTCACTTCATTAAGTCATTCTCATTATATTCATCTTGTGGTATTGAAGAATTACAGGTGAGGGCAGAAATTAGATAAAAGTTAAGATTATCATCGTTCTACTTCAATTAGCCTACTGTATGAATAATTGTAAGTCAAGAAGAATAATCAATGAATCAAAGTCAACTGAAGAAGGAAACAGTGGGAACAGAAATATCAACTGTCCATAGAGTTTACTGTGTTAGAATAACCCAAAAATCAATGTGAAGTAAAGTGTGTTTAAACGTGTTTTGTGTCCCAGATATGTGTAGAGGTGAGTGCCCTGCATTCGTCTGTGGAAAGCCTCCATCGTGACCTAGAGAGCCTGAGAGCAGAGCATTGCAAAGAGCAGGGCATGATGGGAGATGTCCTGTCGCAGCTCGGCACCCTGGTCTCCTCTCACAGGCTTGCAGAGCAGGTGACAGACGGAGAGGTGCAGACCTCACCCGACCTGTTTGAAAATTTCTACGTGGTAACGAAGAAGACCAAGTACTTGGAGGGCACACGTTTCTGTGGTCCTGAGCCATTTCCTCTGGGGAAGATGGAAGACCTGGAGAAAGTGTCACAAGCCGGTGAGGCAGAAATACCCACAGAGCATTGTTTGGCCAACACGTTGACAGCTGGGGCAAGCAAGGAACCCTGGCAGAAACTGTACTGCACCCGTTCTGGCAGCACACAAGGGAGGAACCGGAACAGCTCAGGCAGTATCCCAAGATGCAGCAAGGAAAATGTCCCCCCACATGATATCAAGAGTCCGCAGGGCCTCAGCTGCAAGGTTAAACAAGCAGGTGTCCCCAAGATGGGATATGGGCTTAGAAAGGCATACAGACACAAGCGACCCCTGAGGAGGAGGCCCAGAGCCACCCCTTCTGAGACAGAAATGGCATGGACTCTGTGTGCTGCACAGTCTGTGGGCCTGTGCCAAAGTGATGGCAAGGGGGGAGTTCAGTCAAAAAGTGGGACTGCAGTACAAGGTCACGCTGGCTACTCAGGGGCCACGGCAACTTGGGTCACAGGAAAGCCACACACTCTACAGACATCACCACAAAATAAAGGTCTCTGGCAACTGTTTAGCATCAGCGATGATTCTGATTGATTTGGACGGGGATCTGATATTCAATCTCAATGAGTCACCAGTTTGACAGTGATTGTTACAGCCTTAGTACTTAATACTTATTGATGCCACTATGTGTTGTTCCTGTATACATTGAGAGATGTGCCAGTAAGCATATATATTTTAGAAACCAGTAAGGTGAAGGTTTTTATCTCTCTGCTAGTAAAACTTGCAGGATCAAGTGTTAAGTATAAAGTATGCAAACAATACAAACACGGCCACAGTTATTACAAAACTAATGGAAAATATGTAATTTATTGGTATTAAAGATGAATTTTGATGCTTTAAAAGACAAATATCGTTTCCTCGATCTATTGCTGTAGTCTGATGCGCACCTCCCCAGAAATGAAATTACATGTCTCAGTGGCACCGATCACGCACAAGTATGAATGCTCACAACACTGTAGGCCATGGTGTAAGCTGTGTGTAGGCTCAACAAGCGGTATAAATCAGCCTTTACAAGATGTACATCTTGCCTAACTGATGTACTGGATTTCTGTAAGCATGTGCCAAAACATACTCACAGAATGAAATCACAGTTTTGTTTTAGGCTTTCAAAATTATTTCTGTGAAGTCACAGATTACTTTGTAAAATCACTCCTTAAAAGGCAGCATGTGTGTGGGTGTGTGTATATTTATTTGAACACATATAACTGAAACAAGAACCAACTTTGTTTGGGTATATATGTCATTTTAGGTTAATCTACCATTCTAACCATTGATATCAGTGGCTCCTATGTGGTAGCCAAACTAGAATGGGTGCAAAAGGTTTTCAAGACCTGGATATGAAAAAAATGTTAGATAGAGGCTTGGCTGAAAAAGTTTTGTAAAAATCTAAGAATGCACACATGCAAATACTCAACTGTATAGTATCAAACATAACATCCTCTTAGGGGAACATTTCTCTTTTCATAACCTGTAATTAAAAAGTGGCAGAATTTATGTCCAAAAAAGCTTAGCTAAATCTGTAAGTGAAGCTTTTGGTCACATCAAGTACAAAGATTATTTTTCAAATAATCAAGATCAATGAATACTGACAAAAATTATTCCTTTGCAAGTTTAAAACATTAAGATTATTTGATTTTAAAGCCACTTTGGTAGGATAAAAATAAAGTATAATGTCTACCCTACTCATTAGACAATACATAATATATTAGATAGTAAAATTTTATCAGCACTGAGTTTCCAGGTAAGTTCTGTCAGGATGACATTCTCTGATTTATGAATATTACTACCTTCATTTCTGAGACCTGTTGGGCAAGAACAAGCTCCAACCACAACAATATGTGCCGACATATAAGGGCAATTTCATCCTCGAGATAAAATGCTACAGTTAAAATTTGTGAACAAAGGTTATGTTTCAAACATGCTTATATATAATATAACATTAAATTGTCCCATCAGTCAACAGCACATTTTGAACTGCCAAGATTGAGCTGCCCAGCCCTTGGACATGTACAACCAGTCCCACCAGAGAAGGTCTTTGCAAAGGAATTTTGGGGGAGCAGAATGGGATTCACTACAGCCTGACATCCTTGCGCTGCTTTCACAATGAGGCATCCAAGATAAGGTCCCCCATAAAGAATCATATTACGTTAACACATTGTATTTACCACTAAACTACCATTAACATAATGTAGTACTGAGCAGTCAGTTTTAGTAGCTTAACAAACCTTTATACCTGGTAAAAGTACGCATCACATGCCATGTAGTCTTGCTGCTTCCAAGCTCTGATGAAGGGATGGGTGTGTGTGTCAAGCTAATAGATGTACACAGCCAAAGCAATGTCGATTGTCCAGATGGATGTTGTACACAGTGCCAGCTTTGGTAGACCAAGGGCGTCTTTATGCTAGTCCACATTGATTCCTAGGTGCATCACTCATCTGAAACATCAGAGGGCGGGGCCATGAGATTGCGGGGGTTGAGGTTGGCCACCAGGCATACGTCATAGTTGTCGTGCATCAGGACACGCCGTGCCACCATAGTCCACACTTTCTCCCATGGGTCGAGTTCTAAGATGTCCTTGATGATGGCGTCGTGCCGATCTAAGAGGAAAGGTTTCGAACTTTCTGACCAAACCTTCAGCAACCTCAGCACTAAGACAGGGCTGCATTAGATTTGTAAGAATATTTACTTTGGTCAAGTGTTTCACTGTATAATACGTATGATATCAAACTTCCCCAAGATGTTAGGCTTCCAGCACCATAGCTGGGCATCTAAACCTTGCAACATTTACCTTTATTACATTGGAAAATTGTTTATTTTGAACTGAGCTAATAGAATGACAATTCATCATTTTTATAATCTCATGAATAAACATGAATGTTATGTCTTTCCTTGATAAACATCAAATTGCTTACTAGTAAAGTCTTGTTCGATAGCCAGTGAAGTGATAAATATTAAAATCTGCAGCATTAGGGTGTTAGACTGAAGGACATGGTGCCTCTGGTCATGTGATAAGTGTACGGCACGGTGCCTACCAGCCCCCCTGTAGAAGCCACACACGTAGAGTTTGCCTCCTGCAACCCCTGCGTTGGATGCCCCGCTGCGCAGGGAGAGGAGCGGATAGGGCAGCTGGGGCCCCTCCCTCCAGAAGTCCCCATCAGGGTTGTAAATCTCCACGACATCAAGGCAGCGGCGAGATTGTCCCCGGTCAGCTCCTTCACAGCCAATTCCCCCTACAGGGGCAACAGGACATTGGGGTTGGTTGCCACAGAGGTTAGGTTGTTGGTGTTCTTGCCAGAGGAGCTGGGGGTAGTGTGGGGCTCAGTGGGTTAGAATTCTGTGCCTGCAATCAGAAGGTCGCTGTTTCAGATTCCACTGTCAGCAGACTGATGTCACCGTTGAGCCCCTCAGCAAGACCCTTAATCCCCCGACTGCTCCAGAGACTGCCTGACCCTACTAAATCAATAGTGCCTCACTTTGGATAAAGACATATGATCAATAAATAAAATGTAGAAGCTGTAGGACCTAGGTACCTTTCTTAAAGATTCTGATTCTGGACAGGGATCAAGCCCCTCAGCTATTAATATCTAATAGCTTGTTTTTGAGTGAACTGTAAGATAAGATGGAACTTTATTGATCTGTGGGGGAAATTTCTTTGGCCAACAGCAGAGAAAGAAATCTGATAATAGATAAAATAAGTACAAAATAAATACAACAGGATAATATGTAAAAATACAATAATTATGCAAGGGAAAAGGTATTCAATCAAAAAATAAATAAGAAAAACTGTGCAAGACAGTGTACCACTATGGTCAAAGTACAAAAAAGGTGTTGGGCAAATGGAAGTGGGCAGATGGAATATATACAAGCTAGAATATTTACATATTTTGAAATTCTAGGCCCCCAGTAGACTGTGAAATGTCACATTGGGCCCCCGCTCTAATTTTACATGCTCAAGGGCCCTTGTCAGGTGCTGGGCCCCCTGAATCTGTCAGGGTATCCATGCCCTTACTTCTCTGTGTCTACATAAAAATGTTCATTGCTAAGAGCGGGTGTTTATCACCAAAGCCCCCAGGCCCCCAGGCCTCACCCAGCACGTAGATCTCCTCGTTCAGCACCACTGCGCTGCAGCGGTACTTGGAGAACTTCATGGGTCGACGCTCCTCCCACCTGTTTGCCTGGGGGTCGTACTGGAACACGCGGTTGTTCAGGCGGTCGGGTTCGTCATCTGGCCTGTCACACTACAGGAATGGGGCAGTGACGGGGACAACCAGGTGTGGGACAGGAAGGGAGGATGGGGGGGGGGGGGCGTTGATCAGTGCCAAGCTAAAACCAGCCACTCTGCTCTGCACAGTCAGCCTTCAATGCAGCTTCATCACAATATTGTTTCAATGTTTCTACAGTTTTACTACAGACCCCCATGAATCCTTTATCTCAGCGCAGTAAAAAGCACAGAACCTAAATAAACAGCCACATTTAACCCTGGGGAACCCACGGGCTCATATTTGTCCCTACCTTTTATTTCTGCCTTACATCCAACCCACTCATCACAGCTAAGTAAAGTAATTTTTTTTCCAGTGTACCATATACAATCCAAAAACAAAAGTAATATTTTTATTTTGATGAGTGGGTTGAAGTAAAAGGTAATTGTAAAATTCTGATTTAATTTAAACATTTATGGAGTTTGGAATTGGCATTATCAAATGAAATTAACCAAATTTCATTCAATTTACCCAGAGGAATGATATTTTTTATTCAAATATTAAAAATTCAAATCAAGTAATCTATTAGACTTAGCAGCAATTCAACCCAGGAGAACTGACAAGATAAAGAGACTTCAGGCCCCAAGAGTTAGAAAGCACCCAGACGAAATGGTTCCTTTAGAAACTAAATTGTGTTTAAACATATAAACTTAACTATTTTCTCTCTGCAATGCCCTGGGGCTATTCGACAACAATGGCCCCTACAGAAAATCACAGATACAACTAAATAAACTGGGTGTTGCACAATTATTCCATTTCCAGCCGTTACCTGCGGTGTCCTGCCTCCCAGCACATAAAGGTGGCCCTTCAAGCTGACAGCACAGTGGCAAGCCAACGGCACTGGCAGTGGGGCGGAGTTTCTCCAGGCCCCGCCTTTCAGGGACCAGCGCTCCACACTATTGGTTAAGAGGTACTGGTTCTTCAACTTCATCTGGCCCCCCAGCAGGTAGAAAGTGTCGCCTAAGGCGCCAAGAGCATACATATCCCGGTACTCCACTGAGCAGAGCTTCTCCCAGGTGCCCTGTGCTGATGCCTTGTACCTGCGATGGCAAGGAAATGTGATGGAAGGCTTAGTAACTCTCATGGCAAGCAGGTTTCACATCATTCATTAATTGAATCGTTTAGCCCTTTGTTGCCCAAGAGTTCCTAATCATGAACGATTGTGACAATTCACTATTAGCGTGGTTGTCTCACAGCCAAGTCCATCCCTAAAATCGACACTACGCCCGTGATCTTCTCGCTCAGTATGTTGCCCTCGCTCTCACCTGCAGATGTCCACGGTCCTGTTCTTCTGCCGGGCCATTCTGCGTGCCCCCGCCTCCCCGGCCACCACGATCTGGTTGTCCTCGGTCACCACGCCGGCACACACGCAGCCCAGCACCTCGCTGTAGCGGGGAGAGGTGATGAAGCAGGTGCGGCGTGTGGCGGGGGCGAAGCAGAAGCTGTAGTCGCAGTAGCTTCCCTGCCGCGACCTGATGCCCTGGCCGTCGTTTCCGAGACAGAGCAGCACGTCGGTGGTCTCCATGCCGTACCGCAGCTTCAGGCGCCGCGGTGCCGCGGCGGGATGCTGCTGGGCCGCCTCCAGGGCCTGCTCCACCAGCTCCAGGCACTCAGCATCTCCCAGCAGCACCGTGCTCCTCCGCATGGCCTCTCGCAGGAAGTCGGGCGCCACTAGAGGGAGCCTTACGCGGCGCAGGAGCTCGGCCAGGTGTGTGGCCCTCTCAGCCCGCCGGTGGTCCACCCAGCGCAGCACCACGTCCAGGATGCTCTCCTCGCGTGTCACATTGAGGTCGTCCGAGCCGACCAGCGGCAGCAGCTGGTGTGCCTCCAGCTCCAGCACCTCCTCCTGCAGGCAGACCTCAGCAAAGTGCTGGCGCAGGTAGCGCAGCGCCAGGTCGGCCAGCTCCTCGGCACCCAGCTCCCGCGCATAGTAATAGACACCCAGGCAGTTGGAGGCGTCCATGTGGTCGATCATGTGCTGCTGGCACTGCTTGAACACGTCGTCCATCTGCAGCAGGAAGGCCACAGTGGAGATGCCCTGCACGTTGGCGTTGGTGAGGGGCAGCTCTGCCAGGTACATGTAGTCGAGCAGGAGGCCCAGACTCTCGGCCGGCGTGTCCCGCAGCACCACCTCGCGCCGGCCGCACTCGCTCAGGCCGCAGGTGAACATGACCCGGAAGTAGGGACTGTAAGCACATAGGACCACACGGTGGCAAGGGAAGTAGACGTCCTCAGCCACCAGGACCACGTCGGTCAGCTCGCCCATCTCGCGCATCGTCCACAGCTGCTCCAGAAGTGCCAGGCCGTGCTTGTTTTTGGGGTCCATGGCTCACGACAACAAAAAAATACTCAAAGAGCTGAAATAAACAAAATAAACAATGAAGCACAGTCACTATGCAACTCGGTCACCTAAAGAGATCTGCTTCTCTTTAGGGAAATCTGAAACTATGTCAAAATGAGGTCATGTGTGGTCTATTATAAACATCCCCAACCTCACTTTCCATTAGCAACTGGCTGTAAAGCAGCACCTGTCTACTCTCCTCTGTTTTTCTATACTTAAAATCTTACAACTTTTCAGTGCCAATTTGTAAGAATGTAAACAAATAATTTAACTGTATTGATCAAAACGTCACTAGCTAATGCCCGAAGGACGTACCAGTTTTGCAAGTTGTTTGTACCAAGCAGTCCAGAATTCCGTATATTAAGACCTGCAAGAACAAGGTCCCTGTAAGACTGTCGGTAAATGTAGCAACATAGAGTATTTCAGTAACATCGTCATCATTAGCTTCTCAGAGCTTTATTTGGTTCTTGATCAGGGTCTGATCTCTGTGACTCCTTTAAAGAATGCTAGACGAAGACCCCAAGCAAAACTGAAGTGTCCCTCTATGTTAGGAGCTGGTCCAGGCAATTCGGGTGAGGCAAATCCTGGCATGTTTTATGTTGAAGTACGAGGGACACAAAGTATGGCACTACAAGCATGCTTCAGTAAAGTAAGCGGGACGTGAAGCACACCCTACCGGCCTTTCCCCTTTGCTTTCGCGGTCAGTCAGTCTTTGGCAATGACTCGTCCATTCGTGTGGCAATGGAGCAATGGAGAACAGGGCTGAAAACGGTCCTGACACATCGCAGACTGTTTACAGGCATTAGCCAAGCTCTTAGCTGCTGGAGAGCTTTAAATAGACTGTAATGTGCACTCGCTCAGAATGCCAAGCAGGCCAGATACCGCCCTGTGTATTTGCTGTTGTTTATTTAAAGTTTAATAATCAGCCAATGGGAGTCGCACAGAGGGGGAAAGTACATTTATTTTTATTAATGCCCAGGCTGTTTTTTCTTAGTTTAGGAGAAAAGCACCAATTTATACCTTTGAGGGTACAATTACTTGTCACTGGGGCTGTGTCCTCAAGGGCCTGCCAGCTCTACCCTAGCTGTAGGTAGAAGTATTGAGCTATTGAGGGTACATTGATGTTGCTTGTTCCTTGGGGTACCAGAGCTGGATCCCCTTTTCTGACAGTGCATGAGAACGAGATCGCATTTCATGACATTTGTCTCTTAAAGTGGTGGCATTTCCTCTCTTGCAGTCTTTCTTAGACAAATGAAAGCTCATATCCATAAGTAGCAGAATAAACACAACACTCATAGCTGATGAAACCCTTAAGAACATATTCATGGGAGCTAATATATAGTGATCAAATCAGCTTTTTTATTGTTTATTTTATTTAATAAAGTGATGGTAAATGTCACCAGTTTTAACACACAAAATCTATTAAAAGCCATTCTATGTCGCAATGGAATCTAGCTGAAATTTCAACACTCAGAGTCAAAGATCAGCTCGTCAGTTGGAAAGTAATGGTCAACCCGCTCTTCCATTTATTAATGAAAATATTAACAGCTGGTCATTGTCCCCGAAGGAAGCCGCAGGTGACCTGGTGACAGGTTTGTTACGCGGTCTGCAAGAACAGGCTGTGAGATGTTCCAGAGTCTGAGATGAACCCCGCAATCCCAGCTAATATAAATGTTTGGAGAATGAATGGGTGAGTGGATGGATGGATTGAGTCTGTAAGAAATAATGTTTAAAAATAACCATGGAAATTAAGGATAGTAAGATTCACAGATTCCCATCGGTATAAGTTCACGATGAGACTGCCCCAATTAAAAAAGGACACACCGGATACAATTTTGGATGAACTCAGGATACATTGTTTCTAACATCTTTGCATTAGTAAAAACGAATATTAATCTAGAATAGTGAGATACATCATTTAGCTTTATTAATTCCGTATTATTTATTTTACCCACAACTGGGGTTATTAATGTTTTCAGGATCTTTAGGCTTACAGACCACAGGAGGGCATGTCTTTTACCGTGAACTTGTTTGTGTTTATAAGCTGTTGTGAGGACCTGTTTGTGTCTGTGTTTGAGAAGCTAAAATAGGGTCCCTGTCTCATCTGAATTTTATATCTCAACAAGTCACAGTGCCTACTATTGTAAAGTTAATTAGCAATGAGTTCTTTCAGGGCAAATAACAATACCTAAGCCAGTAACTGGTTATGATTTATGAAGCCAGCATTGAAAAGTTGTTTTGTGACTATTAGGGATGCACCGATACCGATACCGGTATCTGGTATCGGCCTCGATACCACTTTTTCTAAAGTATTCGTACTCGTTAAAAGTCTCCCGATACCGGGGACCGATACCACGGTCTGAGAAATGTCTATGTTTGAGCGGCGTGTAAGGGGTTAATCACAGGCGC
>JAODKN010000127.1:7868163-7880827 GCA_026774425.1 Petrocephalus zakoni | reverse complement strand
GGATTTCAAGCAGGAGGAGCTGACAGCCAATGATCTTCTCCCCACATCGCACAATTATCAGGCCATTTCCAAACTAAGTCCATCATTCTACAGTGAGTAAGCTTATTCACAAGTGGAAGACATTCAAGACAGTTGCCAATCCTCCCAGGAGTGGACGTCCCAGCAAATTCACCCCACGGCAGACTGCATTTCAAAGTTTGGCTTGTTTGGAAGGGTTTCCAGGAGAAAAGCCTCTTCTCCCTAAAAAGAACATGGCAGAATGCCTTAGGTTTGCAAAGTTGCATCTGGATAAACCACAAGACTTCTGGAACAATGTCCTTTGGACAGATGAGGCCAAAGTGGATGTTTGGTCATAAATCACAGTGCCACATTTGGTGTAAACCAAACACAGCATATCAGCACAAACACCTCATAGCAACTGTCATAGCAATTGTTTTGCAGCGACAGGACCTGGGCACCTTGCAGTCATTGAGTTGACCAGTAACCAAAATATTGAAGAGTCAAATTTGAGGCCATCCGTCTGACAGCTAAAGCTAGGCTAAAATTGGGTCATGCAACAGGGCAATGATCCCAAGCACGGCAGCAAATCCACAACAGAATGGCTGAAAAAGAATAGAGTCAAGGTGTTGTAATGTCCCAATCAAACAGTCAAAGTCCAGACCTCAATCCGACTGAAATGCTGTGATGGGACCTTAAGAGAGCCGTGCATTAATGAATGGCCGCAGACTTCAATGAACTGAAGCAACATTGTAAAGAAGAGTGGGCCAGAATTCCTCCACAATGATCACGAGTCAGCAGAAAATAATTACTTTAGGTTATTGCTGCTAAAGGTGGTTCTACAAGCTATTGAATCATAGTTTATCACCCATGGCTTCTCAATTTTGGCTTAATTTTTTGACACAATAGAATCAGTTGTCTTACACCTGAGGTTATATTTAAATTATTTTAGAATCTGGTGAGGGCCAGATGATTTTTTTTAGTTACAACTTGATATGTAAAACCATAGAATCGAAAGAGGGTGTACTTTTTTTTCAAATGACCATAAACACAGGCACTGCCAGGACAGTCAGGTTCATGAAAGACTCCTCGCACCCTTTCTACACCCTCTTTGAGTGGCTGAGGTCAGGAAGACATCGTTTATGCCTAGATTCGAAAATGGATAGACTTAGCCCAGGACATGAAGCTTTTTCTATAAAGTTCACCAAACCAAAACCAGCATGGCTCCTCCCACTCCACATCCATAATTACTGTACAACCTGCCCATGTTTACACCTCATACATTTATAATTCAATCAAAGAAGTCTACATCTTCCTTTGTACCTCATTACTGGTGTCCTAATATGTTAATATAGTTATACTTTACATATTTTCATACATCATGCGTACATTAATGTGTGTGTTTGTGTATATTAGGGCTGTCAAAAATAATGTGTTAATTGCTGCAATTAAAATATGTAACGTGTTAAAATAATGCAATTTATGCAGCTGTGTTTTTATTTCCTGTCTGGGGACTGACCTATGATTCAGATGCCGCAAAATGAATTCTATACAAAACTCATGACAGAAGCAATAGAGCTTGTCAACCAATGACATTGAGCAGTGCGTTGTTGGGCGGAACCACCATATAGTGCAGCCACAAACCAAAATGAACTGGTGTGTAAAGTGGCAGACTCATCTCAGTGCTATTCATTGTATACACACACACACACATTTCTAAGCATACATACAGGTATACCTTCAATGTATTGTCACACGTGTTGTTTTTTTCTTTTTTGGGATAGGCAGGTGGTGTAATGGTTAGGGATACAACCGTGTAATTGAAAGATTGCAGGTTCATGTCCTCGACCCACAAGTACCACTGAGGTACCCTGAGCAAGGTACCGTCCCCAAGCACTGCTTCCCGGACGCTCACGTAGCTGCCCCCTGCCGTGTCACGTTGTCACATGGGTTAAACGCAGGGGACACATTTCATTGTTGAGTGCTGTGGTGCATCAACAATGACGATTAATCACCTTCACATTTTTATACATTTAATTATATATTATTATATATTTAAAAATGTAATCATTTTTTGTATGCACAGTACAGTGTGCTTCTAGTGTGCTTAAAACTGCCCTGACTTGAAATGGGTAGTTATTATATATCATTTACCATTAAAATATACTTCATTATTAACCTTCTCACAACTTATTTTCATCAACATTTTATTCCAGCTTTAAAGTACCACATATTTACAGTAAAAAGAATTTAATTTGTGCAATTTGCAAACCAGAATAAATAAAGTAAATGTGAAAATAAGTGAATAAATAAAAATCTCCCATTGCATATTAACACAGACTGGCAGATGCCAAATGCGGGTGACAACATTGAAACGACATAAAACAGAATAAATAAAACAATTAGCAACGCAAAATGTGAAATGTGAGCAGCAGAGAGAACATGCGTCACAGTTTGGTACAGCGTATGGCTTGATGTTAGGATTCAGAGGATCAGACCGCTACAAAGGTGAACACTTCTGACATTACATCCATGTCAAAAGCAAAATGTAGCAAAATCACATCAATATAAGCAAACTATGTCTTTGGCAGAAAAAAACAAACCAAAAAAAAACATCCAATTAAATTAAACAATGATAAATATGTCTATATGACTAGTTTGTTGTCATGTTCCTTACTTGAACTCCAGAAAAAGTGCACATGTAAACCCAGATTTGGTTTTCTTTTTGTAAAGTCGACTCCCTTGGAAGAAAAAAAAAAACACAAATGAGGACATTTTATTTACAGTTGCATAAACTCACAGCTAGATATCCCTGAATCTTCTGTCTACCTACCAGGTCTTTTCCTCACCCAGTCGGCACTGTGCAGGTTTCTCTAAACCAAGGGCAGCCAGCTCTGGTCACCTTTACTAACTGAATGCCAATCTTACTCAAGTAAACTGAAACACACATTCAAAATATGCGAGACCCCAAAACCAGATTTGCCTATTTCTCTGCAGGGGTTTGCACCTTATGGCAAAATGCAATTTCTGACTCATTTCAGACATCTGCCAATAAGGTACAAACAAGCAGTTGATTTCATCCATCCTACAACCACTTATCCTGGTCAGGGTAACCTGGAACCAATGCTAGGCAGCACAGGGCATAAGATGGTGTTTGCCCTGACCGGGGTACGAGTCCATCACAGGGCAGACACACTGCAGGGTGAAAACACATAACATGGGGAGCACATGCAAACTCCACACGCAATGAGCACAGGTGAGATTCAAACCCCAACCCTAGAGGGGTGAGGCAACAGTGCTGTCACCCGACCCAGCGTGAGACCTCGCATCGATTTCAAACTTTTAAAAATTTGCTGCACGTTGTTTAAACCTGTTTAAATCCACATGTGTAAAATGACTAAATGCATTAAAATTGTAGTGGTCTTCTGTTCGGTTTTAAGCAGGCTTCAAGTGACAGAGGAAAATCATGCAGGTGATAATGTGGCAGCTGGGAGGGAGACATAGTACTTTGTAAGTCTGCATCTCCGTTCTAATAGCCACCTGCTCGTTTCCAGAGGTCACCCCTAAACAGACCCAGAAGACAAACATTCATCCGAGGTATCATCCTGAAAGCCTTCCTTCAAACACCCACTAGGCCCAACAAAAGGAATGGAAAGAAGAGATACAAGAAAGTGCCTTTGGTAAGAAAGACATCCTATAATATAAAAATCAGACAGTTAACAGTGCAGGATTTGAGCGGGACAGGCGCACAAACGACATGTTTGCTGTATGTGATGCTGCAGCCAGGATGTGGTGGGCCAAGGTGAGACTGTGGCTCCATAATGTAGGATAACAGGGTCAGGAATCACGGTTGCCTGGACTCAAGGCCAAGGCTACAAATCCTGATGGAGGTCACTGTGATGTTCTGGATCCGGATCGGCGTCAGGATTTCCAGAATTCGCTGTCTGTGACACCAGCTGTTGGTAGCGTGCTTGGCGCTCATAGATCGGGTCAATGTTGATCCAGTTGTTCGCCACCCACTTGATTCCACGGGTCACCACGCAGCCGCCATGCAACGAGTACTCATCCAGCTCACCCACCCAGCCTGTGGGTCACAGCCAGTACTCAGTATCAGCAAACGCTCCAAGTACATACAGGAAAATCTATATGGCAGACAAAAACACTAACTGCTGTACTCTTCTCACTCAAATGACACTTCACTGTGATACACATCAATGAACACTCAACAGATCCACAACTCTAAAATGCAGAACTCTAATGGTGCGTTCACACCGCGAGAGGCGAGAGCATCAAAGCGACTGGAAGTCATTCATTCTCTATGGGAGGGCATGTCGGCAGGCGTCGAGGAGCGGGGAGGCGCGACGCAATCTGGGCAGCGGAAGCATCAGAATGAAGTTGAAGCCCAGTCAACTTTATGGTAATGAAAGTTGGGGCGGTTTGGCAGAAACCAGTGGGAATGTAGAGATGCACCACTAAAGAGAGCGCCGCAGAACACAAGCGTGTAAACTTTTGTTCCGACCCAACAGTTCTGGCGCACAATATAGGAGAAAGTGTATGGAATGCCACCGGGGTATACACGGTGAGACAAAATGTCTCCACATGGCATTTTTTACTCTCTAGACAGTAAAAAATGCCCGTGGCATAAATCTATACATTTAAAAACCCATATAGACCTGCATTTTATACCGCCTCAACACGCTACGAATGTACATGTTAAAAAGGGACTTTCAATACAAAAATACAGTATTTAATTAAATTATTTTTGACATGTCATTGTTTGCATGGAGGAACATAAGTTAAAATGAGGCATAGACAAAAATAAATATGTTTTCATGAAAGGAAAGCAAATCGCATACTAATTTTGGGACTATAGCATTTAAAACAATGCGAATCAACTTTAGTAAATCAACTTTCAGTAACTTTAACGTTATTTATTTATAACAGTAGTGTTTATATTAACATAATTTCATGTGCTTTCACAAATATCCCATCGGCAGTCGGCACAAATGTATAAGCGACACGCTTGTTTGCTTTGAGGGGATTAAAAATTCTCAGAGCCTGGCATTCTGAGTGGCCGTGTCCCCGCCCACTCCGTGACGTCAGAGAGTGTCTCTAGAGTCGCGTGCAGGGTGGTGTGAGCGCAGCATGACTTAGGGGGTGCCAGCTTTTTACCTTTGCCATCAGACAGGTAATTGTACCAGAGGACCGCTGTGCCTTTGACGGGTTTCACTCTCAGGTTGCCCTTGTCACAATGCCTCCTTGTATCCAGAAGGTCCACATCATTCTGTATTAAGGCCTAAACAAATACGGATATGAATGAGGGAATGCACAGTAAATCATTAGTCATACCTCTACAAAACGAAACCAAAAGCACTGTCACAGGACAGCAGGGACCCACCGTTTCCTCGTACGTCCTGTTGTCAGCCACGGGGAAGGTCGTCTCGCCTCCTCCCTCCACAGTGTTCAGGTAAAACAGCACAGTGATGTACCTGAAGCAGAAGGGATGCGTGCCATCGGCACACAACATGAATATACAGAAAACATCAAAAGCAGACTTCTGATCATCCATCAATTTTTAATAGGCAGGTAGGCTTGTGCCGAACAATATTCGAGGCTCGGAGAGCTGCGGCTGTGTTTACGCGCCGTATTTAAGCTCGGGGACACTGGCAGGTAGGCTTGTGCGGAACAATACTCAAGGCTTGGAGAGCTGCAGTGGGGTTTACGCGCCGTATTTATGCTCGGGGACACTGGCAGATAGGCTTTTGCGGAACGATACTCGAGGCTCGGAGAGCTGCGGCTGTGTTTACACGCCGTATTTAAGCTCAGGGACACTCACCGGCAAGAGGTCTCAAAGGGCGCGGAGGAGTTGGCCGCCAGACGGGTGTGCGTGCAGGCTGTCTCTGGGTAGACGGGGCCGCTGTCGTGGTGGGCGTGATAGTGGCCCCCCTGCTCATATCGCACCACCTGGAGTGGCTCACTCAGGTCCACCAGCTTGGGGGGGAGGCGGGTCAGACGGGTCACCCTGTGGTAAAGTGGACACGACATAATGGGATGACAACATCTGCCCATCACTTCCAGGCTGAAACATCCCCTGGCTGATCAACCATTATTCACAGAAAAACAGACAGTCATTAGTCTAAAGGCTATGCATGTATATGGGAAGGCATTGTTCCCAGGAACACGGGATTCATTATTTAAAGACAGAACATGACGGGTTTAGCAGAACTAGGCCGACGAGACGACTGGGGCTCCTGACCTCTTCCTGAGCTCCCGCAACACGTGATGCGCGCCCTCGCCCTGGTACAGCCAGGTATGCCTGCTGTTGCGTACCAGCTGGCTGCGCTGGACGCCGCGCTGCTGAAGAAAGCGCTGGAAGGCGTTTGTACTCAGCCTCTGGAACTCCTCCAAGCTCAGCAGGCCTGGATTTCGCACAGAAGCCAGGGTAAAATGCTGTGCCATTTATGAGTGAAGTTTGAGAAGGGGGGGAGGGGGCGCTTGTGATCACTTCACAATAGACTCCAGTCTCTAACTGGAAATACTGCATTCCTACCATCACCATCTGGGTCGGCTTTGAGTCCAGCATAGATCTCCCGGAGATTCTCTGGTGTCAGCCAGATCCCGTCGTGTACACGGGAGTGGGTCAGAATCTGGCGGGGAGAGTTGGGCCAATTAGGGTAACAAGAACATGCTTCCACAACATCCTCCCATTGAACCACACCTCATGCTGGACATCAGCCACCCACAGCGCCGAACGCACCTCAAAGCCTCAGAAAGACAGGCTTCACAGCATGCACAACCTATGCTTTCCCACCTCCGCCTACCTCCTGCAGTTGTAGACGTCCATCTTGGTTGAGATCCAGCAGATTAAAGATCTCCTCAGAGGAGAGGTTCAGCTGCTCGGCTATGTCCTCCTGACCCTCAGGCACCATCACCTGGCTGTCCGTCAGACCTTTCAGCTGAGCCAGCTGCACTACAACGTGGCACTCCTCCTCAGTCAGGAATCCTGGGATCTCTAGAGGCACACAGAGACATACATTTACATTCTAGGAAATGTTTGAAAAAGGTACAAATGCTAGAACTCTTCTACAACCCCAATTCCAATGAAGTTGGGACGTTGTGCAAATAGTAAATAAAAACAGAATACAATGACATGGAAATTTCAAAAATCCACATTTTATTCACAACAGAAAATAAAAAACATCAGACGTTGAAAGTGAGACATTTTGCTATTTCATGAAAAATATTGGCTCAGTTTGAATTTCATGACAGCAACACATCTCAAAAAAGTTGGGACGGGGGCAATAAGGGATACGGGGGCAATAAGAGATGGGGCAATAAGGGACACGGGGGCAATAAGGGACACTGGGGCAATAAGAGGCTGGAAAGGATAGTGGTACAAAAAAGCAACAGCTGGAGGAACAATTTGCAACAAGTCAGTGACATGACTGGGTATAAAAAGAGGCAATGAGTAACATGACTGGGTATAAAAAGAGGCAACAAGTAACATGACTGGGTATAAAAAGAGGCAACAAGTAACATGACTGGGTATAAAAAGAGGCAACAAGTAACATGACTGGGTATAAAAAGAGCATCTTAGAGTTGCAGTGTCTCTCAGAAGTAAAGATGGACAGAGGATAACAAATCCCCCCCGATACTGGGTCAACAAATAGCGGAGCAATTTCAGAAAAAAGTTCCTTAGCGTAAAATTGCAAAGAGGTTGAATATATCATCATGTACAGTACATAATATAATTAAATTATTCTGAGAATCTGGAGAAATCTCTGTGTGTACGGGACAAGGCCGAAAACCATACTGGGTGCCTGTGATCTCTGAGCCCTTAGGTGGCCCTGCATCATAAACAGGCATGATTTTGTGATGGAAATCACTAAATGGGCTGAGGGATATTTCCAGAAAACATTGTAAATGAACACAATTTGCCGTGCCATCCACAGGTGCCAGTTAAAAACCATTCAAAGAAGAAGCCGTATTTGAACATTATCCAGAAGCAAGAACGTCTTCTCTGGGCCAAAGCTCATTTAAAAAAAATAAAAAAAAAAGTGGAAAACTGTGCTGCGGTCAAACCAGGGACACCATGTCATGTCATGTGGATTAAAGAGCAGAAGGACGACGCAGCATGTTATCAGCATTCAGTTCCAAAGCCAGCATCTCTGATGGTATGAGGGTGAATTAGTACACATGGCATTGGCAGCTTGCACATCTGGAAAGGCACCATCAATGCTGAAAGGTGTATCCAGGTTGTAGAGCAACATATGCTCCCATCCAGATGATGTCTCTTTCAGTTAAGACCTTGCATTCTCCAACATGACAATGGCAAACCACACACTGCATCAATTACAACATCATGGCTTCGTAGAAGAAGGGTCCAGGTACCAAACTGGCCTGCCAGCAATCCAGATCTCTCAGATCTTTGAGAGCATTTGGCGCATCATAAAATGAAGAATACGACACAGAAGACCTAGGACAGTTGGGCAACTAGAATCCTGTATCAGACAAGAATGGGACAACATTCAGCTCCGAAAACTCAAGCAACTGATCTCCGCAGTCTCCAGACATTTACAGACTGATGTTAAAAGAAAAGAGGATGCCACACGGTGGTAAACACGGCCATGTCCCAACTTTTTTGGGACATGTTGCTGCCATGACATTCAAAATTACCTTAATTTTTCATTAAAATGATTTTCTATCTTCTACGTTTTCTATCTTTTCTATCTTCTGTTGTGAATAAAATATGGGTTTATGAGATTTCCATATCATTGCATTCTGTTTTTATTTACAATTTGCACAACGTCCCAACTTCATTGGAATTGGGGTTGCACCTAGAGTTACATTAGTGTTTATTTACAGAACTATGGTTTATGGGCTGAAAATACATTTCTGCAGAGTTTAAGCACGCTCTCCTGATTGAAGACTTATCTCTGCAGAATGCAGAATTGCTTATAATCTTGGAGGCCATAGCAGTGCCAAGATACACCTATTCAAATCACACTGTTTTGTTCTGGGGGCGGGGATACAAGAAAATGGCAGATCATATCAAAACAGAGTTAATCCTAATAAAATAGCAAAAAAAAAGCAATGCTTGGGGAAAAATTAGAGGAACATATTTAATAGTTCCTAGACATTGACGTAGTGGGTTACCCGCTGTCTCCCCTACACCTCCCTACCAAGCACATAATTATGAGCACAAAGCAATTCTTAAAAGTGGTCTGCATTACACAGTGTTTCCTCTATGACTTTTTAATCTAATCTTCCCTAGTATTACAGAAACATGGTACACTAACAAATATGTCTTATGTATCCTACACTTTAATATCTTTCCATCTTTATATTTTTTCGGCAAGGCCTTCCTTGGGAACCTTGGGCTCCTCCTGACCCCCACATCCGGTGACCTTGAGCTGATTCTCCTGCACCTTCCCAGCGCCGCGCTCATTGGCCATGTCCTCCTTCGGCCTCCAGACGAAGCGCGCATGCGCCTTAAGGAGCGTCAGCCAGCGCTCGCAGACACACGGCGGCAGACCTTACCGAACAGTAAGGGCTTCAGGCTCAGCGTCCGCATCTCATGGACCTTGTTCGGCACCAACGACACTTTCTGGACGTGTCCTACCTGTGTGTTTCCATCAAGAAAGTGGTTCAGTTTTGACGGGAAACTGAAATAAATTGCGAGCAACTCGGGACAAATACAGATTGAATCCCCCATGCCTCTAGTTCCTAAAATTGTAATTGCTGGGAAAACGGCATGCCGGGAAACGCAATACGGAATGGGCACCAGGCCTTACCCGGATCCCCTCGATGCGCGGAAGGTACATGGTCCGCTCTGATCGCGAATCCGGATCCTGAAGATGAAAGTCAGGCGGTGGGTGGCGATGGCTGCTCCTGGATGTGGGCTCTCCGCCAGCAGTGCCCGGTTCCACGGAGCCGTTGTTGTAGTGCACGTACAACAGCAGGGCAATTACATTAATGATGTAAACGTGAAAAAACACCATCACCACCATGAAATAAGAGCGGGAGCACACGTTGCTCTTCTGTAGCGGGACTCTCTCTCTGCTTATCGGTGGCAGAGTCGGGCGTGCGAGCTCCTCCGTCATGCTCTTTTGTGGCTCCATCTTCATTTTTAAACACCAGTGTTTAAAAATGCAAAGTCTGCGTAAACTTCTTATTCAAGTAACATAATATAAAGTCATCAATGACCCGCTAGGCTGCCGTTGCGCAGCTTCCGTTGAGCTCTGTATTGAAATGAGCGGTATAAAAATGAAAGATTTAGATAAATAAATGCAATACTAAGCCAGGTACGCGCACATATCGGTTGGTGGCGATAATAATTAAATAATGTTAACTGGATGGTCGCAGTAGAAATTGCTGCGTGTGACAGCTCGGCTCGGAATATGAAAGCACGGACATCCGATCACATATGGCAGGTAGACTTAAGTATTTTCATATTTTGTCTGCATTTTGGCTACATCTCCGTACAGAAACCGTAGGAACAAGCGGCTGGGCGCATCAACAGCTTTCGCTCTGCACGGCCAAAACACGGATTAGTCAAGATCTTGTTTACGTTGCGATTAAGAGCTCTGCATACACCCAGGGTCGAAGTCCTCTAGTGAAGGCAAATTCATCTTCGGTTTATTTCTGACATATTCCTCCGCTGATCGGCGTCGCGGTATTAGGGCCGTCTGAGCAGCCGGCTGTCTGTGGTTAATCGTACATATTGCTGCAGCGTACGAACCCGGGGTGATAAGACGCCATCGCCCTGACAACTGCGGCACCTCAGACCATCGATACCGTCCAAGAGCGAACCAGCTCTGCCGGCACCTCGCACAGCGTAAAAGGGATGCTGCCCCCTGGCGGCGATCAGCCAAAGGACGCGTAGCAAGGAGCCGAATCCTGATCCCAGCGCACACGTGGTGGGCTCCGGTCCTCGCGGGTCACGGGTTTTGCAGGTCTTCATCCTGGGTGAGCCCCAACCCCCCGAAATTACCTTTTGCTGTTTATTACTAAGTTTATCAGTTGTTCGTAAGATTTAAACGGAGTAATTTAGTTGAGATCTCCATACAGCTTTGTAAATCGTGAAAATATCAAAATTGCCATTTAAAAATAGTATTGGGTTCAGGTCAATTATTTTTAACAATCGTAACGGTTAAGATACCAATAATATAGGTGGATTAATTAGTATGTTATTATTCGGCAGACTAATGTTTTTCTTTATATATTCCTTATATATAAAGTTTTCTTTATACGCCAGCACAAAATTAATTTAATGCGATTAAAATGGGCGAGATTTTGACTACTGCGGGCATTATGAAACCAAAATTGTTACTTACGTTAGGAGCTTGACACTAAAAGTAACGCAAACTAGCATACCTTACGCCAGGACGTGCTTCATTATTCCTACCCGTGACATTTTTTGGCACATGGAATTTCTTTTTGAGCAGCCAGTGAATTTGCTTCTAATTGGAGAATAAGTTATTTAAACGTCGCAAACAATGCGTTTGATGAAAGTTTTATTTATTATGTATGGAGGGCCGTTACTGAATACATTTCAAATTGCATCAAATGACACATTTGACAGCAGTAAATTTGGTGGATGTATTTCTGGATCTCAGATTTTTGAGTGGTTTAAAGTCGCTGAAGTGGCTTAAGTGGCATGGTTTTAGGCAGAATTAAATCATATAAAAAGAATTGTATTGCCTAAGATAGCACACATTCTAAATAAATGCAAAGTGATTATCCTTAGGAATAGATCGGCACGTGTAGGCTTTCACAGCTGGGGGTGAGAATCCCTCGTGTGTGTGTGTGTGTCGAGTATGCATGCTCCCCCACGTTATGAGGGGTAGGCCATCATCATGCTGAGGTTCCAGATCCCGCTCCCCTGACCAGGATAAGTGGCGGAAGACTGATGCATATTGGAGTGTGAGGAAGAGTTGTTTACAGCCGAGTCCGTTTATCTTGCCTGGAATCGAATTAAAACGAAGGCTTCTCAAGCTCAATTGTCGGGACCAGTGGTAAGGCAAAGTAGAGCCCGTGTGTGGCAGTAGAGGGAAGAGAATAATTACTGAAGACATTACTGCAGTTCCAATGATTTATAGAACATTTAGCTTGGGACAGCAATTCCGTGAAGCGCACGTTTCAGTAATATGCGCCCTTCTAATTTCATTCGGTATAAGTTATATTTTTCTTAATACTAGGTAATACAAATTTTTCAGTCTCTCCACTAGACTGCCATTTAGTACCAGCTGCCGATATCGTATGGCATTTCTTCTGATAAAGCGGGTTATTAGTGCCTTGCGAATTGTAACCGCTTTTGATTTATAATGAAGAGGTACACATTTTGTAAAAATCCTATTAGTGTAACTTCTCACTCCGCCCTATATGAATGACCTCTTTCTGGTATCGGGTAGAAAATGTTAATTAATATATATGTCGAAACGAATATAGTGTAAAGGGGTCGCGGCTTAGATTATATAGGCTAAGTGCATTATATTTAACATAATAGATTTACGTTACGGGCAGGTCGCTGGAGACGTCGGCCACTTCTGGCGCAGGGGTACTGTGGATCACTTTAATAACGCGGTACTGGAGCGACGGGCACTGCATGTGTAAATGCTTTAGGGGTAAATATGACGCCTATTGAGTATGTGCTGCCGATGGCAGA
>JAODKN010000127.1:7858002-7868063 GCA_026774425.1 Petrocephalus zakoni | reverse complement strand
GCAGATTGGTACCGGCTGTCTTTCATGACTTCAGTTAATTTCAATTAATGTGCCTGTTAGTATGCCAAGTGAGTTGTTGTTTGTCCCTTTCCCCTAATAAGCTAAAGCAACATTTATGTTGTAGTAACAAGAAAGATGGGGGCCCAACTTTCGAAGTACAGACACGCGCTATTTTATCTATATTTATGATGTTGCAATGTTTTTTTTTCCCGCAACACTGCCGACGAAACTCTTAGGTTATGATGAGGCATACGCTTTTAAATCACAGTAATTTTGTAGTTTGCAAGAGACTGCAATTCATTTAATTAGCAGCCAGCTGAAACAAACTTTTTTTTGTAATACAAAGTACTATAAAATAAATGCAAGAATACAATTACCATTAATAATGGAAAGCCAATACTTAAACCCGAGAACGAATAGCCTACGGTGGTAGGCCTGTTATTAATTCACTACTCCAGAAGAATGGAAGAATTAAAAAAAAAAGGGCCGTGCTGTAATTGACTAATGGGTGTTTATTCAGCCAGCTTGAGAGAATATATCCGATCCCTATGAAGTGCTTCCCCACGCTTGGGAAACGTAGGCCGGGTCACTGACATGCGGGTCGCCCGAGCACAACGCCCCCTAGCGGCACTCCCGCTCACACCGGCTCCTTTCCCCTGCGATGCTGTATTATTCGCCGGGATCCTGCGCCTGGCCGCTCGGGTCTCTCAACGACAGAATGACTGTCCTCTTTAATCTGACAGTCGCCAGCGAGCAAAAGGAAAAGTAGCTGCGACGGGCATCAGATGCACGGCGTTTAGCGGACGCCAACATATTTTAGGGATAAAGGATTTTTGCACATTTTCCGGTTCGGCTTAATCTGGACCCGTGTTAAGTTGTCGCAGTGGATTCTCCTTGTAGTCTAACGAACCGCGCAGTGCCGTGGCACCTGGCTGCTTGCGATAGTGCGGCGCTACCGGCAATACACGCAGCATAGACTAAAACTGGTAAGTGGGAAATGCGCATCTGTTCTTATGAACATTTCATTCCATGATTCACGGCTTTTGGAGGACGGCATGCAGGGGGCGATCGGATGGCGTTCCGGGCTAGTTTGGCATGTGTAAAGTTTGATTAGCTAGTTAGAAATATATCTCCGGTGGCAATTAACGTGTTTTTGTAGTGGTGCGGATGGTTGTTTTGTGAAATGTTTTAGGGCTTGCTATTGACTCCAGCTGTCCTGCCAAATACTGTAACATACGGGAGAGGCAAGCACGTAGCGGGCGTCAATATCTCTGCTGCTGGAAAAACCTTTACAAGCCGTCGGGACGTTTGTGCATTTTGACCATGTTCTCTGACATTTCCCTACATGCCTAGATGGCCGGTAATCGATATCTAAGCATTGTATTACATTGCTCGCTCAGCATCCAGATGGCAGGCTGGGTGTCACTGACAGCATCCAGCTTATCCTAGTGGAAATTCCAGAAGAAATTTCCAGTGGAAATTTCCTCTGGTTTTTGACAGCTGAAACGGGCTGCTTCGCCTGGATTAGGCGCCCGTCCCCCTTTGCTGGTCGGCATTTAATTCAGACCGGTGCTGCAGCCCGGTCTGTACATATGTACTTACTGATTGAATCCACTTAATTGATACGTATTCAAACACACAAGCGATCCGTCCGTGTTACTTTCAGCTCCTCTTTTGTTTTTTTATGCAGTGGCACATAACTTTCTTCCCTGTTTGAGTATTCCCTCCTGTATTATAGTCCATGGACATTCGTGTATATCTTTAATTAAACGCTTGTTTTGTACATTATCCTTAAATAAAAAACCAAGTGTATGTTTGAGAGTGATCTGTTTGAATTTTCTATATATTAAACATTTCCATTTTTATTTACTGATTTTTTCCCTTCCATTTTCCCTCCAAATCAAAGCATGTCTAGTCGTTTACGTTTGTGTACTTCTGGTACATTTTCAGAAAATGTACTTCGCATAGGGGTTGCTGTCCCTGCTAGCTATTGAAGTAGAAACCGCGTGAAGTCCACATTCCTGGCCCCTGCACCACCTGCCAAATTCTTCTACGTGAGGAGAACTTGCAAAGTCCTGTAAAGCACTAAGTAGAACTGTGAACCCCACAGTTGCACGCTTCTTATGGAAAAGTCCGTGTTCCGCTTGGAACCGGTCGAGGCCCCTAATCATTACGATGCTGAGGGTCCCCCCGCCGTCGGATCTGCTCCCCAATCACTAGGCCATTTCATTTGAGCACTCCTAAATTCCTGCTTGACAGCCACGTTGGCCACATTCCAGAAGCTGGCAGTGGTAGATATGAGGAATGCACGTATGCCCTCAAATTCCACTCTTTCTCCTTGGGCCGTGATTCATGTTTAATATATCAAATGGCACAGCTGCATCGATTGAATTAAGGGTCGCTGTGTTTAACAGCGTCTCTGGGATTCGCCGGTTTAGCTTATTGAATTAATTTCCCTTTCTTATAGGGCAGAGCTCACCTCAGTCATGCGCTGTCCATAATCTGATCTCCAGGTCCTGCTTCTGGCAGCACAGGGCTGTTATCTCCTGGCTCCGTCTTCTGCTTTGTCCCCCCCCCCCCCACCTTTCTCCTCATGCCAGAGTAGCTGCTCTCACCGCGATCTCCATCAGGCTCGGCCCTCCTTACATCGTCCATGCATCTCCTCCAGATCTGTCCGTGTGGCGTGTGCACGTGCGAACGCGCGAGCCTCAATGTCAGCGGGACGTGTAATGCTCACTCCGCTTACTCTGACTTTACTACAACATATTAAGATTTTAGAGACTGAAATCCTCAGCATCATTCTGACCTTTTATGAGTATATGTTTGATATATATTTTAAAGCATATGGTGTAGTACGTGTAGATGTATCTCGGCGTGTCCGTATCTGCTGTCCTCTGCAGTGCAGCGGCCGCTTATGGCTCTTATTTGGCAGCTGTGTTTTGGCAGATGCAATGCAGGAATCCGCCACAGGCACTCCTCAGTGTGACTGCCAGCTCAGAGGCTCGCTCTGTCCCTCTCAGACATGCAGGGGCGCCCAGGCCAGCCCCTTTCGGTCCCGCTTGTACCAGAGACCCGCTAAGTCACGCATCCCAGAAACCGGGGGAAAAAAGCTGCTGGATCAGGGGGCATCGATTTTGAAACGATGAAGTCCACAGCATGCCTGAGAGCAGTGACACAATTCTGAGCAGGTGGCACCGACTGCTTCAACCCTGTGTTATTTTAGCGTGGGTTTAGTGCAGACGTAGACCCCCTCCGTGTAACTGTAGTTCCGGTTGGAAGTGCCTTAGTACCCAGAAATTGGACTTAATTGGAATGCCGTTGTTGCCTGTCCCATAACTTTTGCAGCTGCAATGGCGCTGATTTCCCTCACTGGCATCTTCTGCCGGTGCTGTCGTTTTTGTGCTACAATTTTCTGTCCTAGTTGGAATCCTGGCCATAAGTGTTTATATAAAAGTATTTGTACATTGGTTGCGGAGTCATCATTTGTTCATTCTTGGTTTGCGTTTGTTAATTAAGATTATATTTGATAATATAGAGATGTACAGCTTGAGAAGATCATCCATTTTCCAGCTTGTTAGCCAATGCAGGGTCATGGGGATGTACCTCAGGCGGCCTTAGGATACAAGGCAGAGATGCACTATGGCCTATTTATAGATACCAGTTCACTCAACTGCATGTCTGCGGACTGCAGGAGGAACCCAGAGTACCTGGAGGAAACCTGCACTGCACAGGGAGTCCTCTACATGCTCAGGGTGGGGGCAGGGTTGAAACCAAGCATTCCAGGAGGTATGAGGGTACCGTCTGCATCACTGTGCCATAAAACATGAAAAGATTAATTTAACAGTGGGTTGGAGAGACTAGAATTTGCATTGTAGTGCTTTGTGTTTGCATGCTAGCCGTCTAAATTTGTAGTGTAGATACATTTCTGTTACAAAATGTGCCCAGTAAACTATGGTGGCGTTTTGGGCTACTTAGATCAGTAGACGTGTAAGATCCCGCTGGGTGAGGAGGTTATAGGATAGGCACAGTGGGGAGAGTGGCTGAGAATGAGAGAATGCCTTCCTGTCCAGTGTCGCCATGGGGGGAGGGGGTGTCCTTAGCAGAGTCTGGGGGGTGGGGGGGGGTAAATGGATAAATAAGTGAATTAAAGTCATGCTGAGAGCCGGGAAGGGCTTTGAAGAACAGGGGGCCAGATGCAATTTTGTGAATAATTACGAAATAATGTGCAACAGGAATGAAAATGAGGACCATTAGATGAGTCTTATTCTTTGTAGACTTTGATAAACCTTATTGTCCTTATTGTTTAGATAAAAGAAGGTGATGGCCCACATTTTACATTTTAAACAGGCTTATCTTAGAGGAAATTCCAGCAGAAGTTCCCAGTAGAAAATCCCAGAAGATGGTGACAGCTGAACTGGTCTGCTTTGTTTGGAGTAGCCTCACCAACACTGCTAATCTCTGCTGGTTGGCTGCTAATGCAGACCCACCCATTTGTAACTGATTAATTTAGCCAGCTTGATGCATACCTATGTATAGAAGAGATTAATTGACTTGTGTAGTAAGACAAAACTTCCTTCCAGTTCTGTCTGGAAATCTCATCCGGTAATCCATGTCCATCGACATTCTCTGATTATCTTACTAAGTGTTAGGAATCATCTCTCATCCATGTGATTTTTGTTTATTCACTAGGACTCAATGTTCTAATCGAAATAAGTAGTAGCTATGAACTTTAGCAGTAAGTATCAAAGTATGAGCGGGCTGTACTTTCCCAGTTAGATAATACCTCCAGACTCTTTATTTCCCACGTGTAATTTCCTACAGATTCGCTCTCCTCTTACAGGATGTGATTCCATTGGTTGTTTGAGCTGTCATTCATTGATAGTGAACCTGTGAGCACAGCCCCTCCTGTCACCCCTTCATGTGTTACAGTGCTGGACAATCTGCTATATTTTTCCATGTGCAGAGTTTTTTTTCTGCTGCCCAATAAAAACCCCACGAGAGCTGAGTACAATGAAGATATGCTTTGATGAGTGTGTGGGACCCACTGGCTGCTATAAAGCGGCATTGCAGTAATTCTGACAGAGCAGAGATGACGGCACAATTCTCTGCACTAACGCTATCATTCATACTGTAAAAGGGCCCTGCTGTACAGACATACCACGGCCAAATAGCATGAGTAAATTATGCATGCAATTATGTTTGAAGACAGAACACTGGACATTTCTTTTTCTTGTGATGTCTTGGTCTGGTCTTTCTACTCAACACTGGCAAGGAGGTTCTGATGGTGTCTGAAGAACTGCAGCTTTGGCGATGATTAATGGGGTGAATCTTCGCCGTGACACAAACTCATTTCGTGATTCTTGGCCGTTTGATTTGATTTAATGACCACCTTGTTTCATTTTGATTACATTATGCTTGATGTGCTATGACTATTAACTAGCCTTTGTAATGAACAAGGCAAAGGTGCCTGTTTACAACAAGCAAATACATCCATTCTCCAAATGCTAGTCTGTCACAGGGCTGCCAGCAACAAACAGATGTGAAATAAATAGCTGGTTGACCTTATTTGAAGTTTTTAAGTGGCAAAATTTCCAATAGTGAAATTGATATTTAAAATGTCTCGCTTTTGGTGCAAAATCTATGGGTGCTGGTGTGCTGTTCAGAGATGTTTCAGTAAAATCTCCGAAATATAGAGGCATGTTAGCCTGTAAAGACACACATGAGAGTAACGGATGAACATCACATGAGAGGCAGAAATACAGAAAGTAAATACAGGTGGAATCCAGAACCGTGCAAACAAATCATATTAAACCACTGTAGCTGCAAAAAAGAGCAATGTATCTGTATACTTTTCCTGTTGTAACCTAGTAAATTTAATTGCATGCTTGACACAGACACTTACAGATACTACTACTGATTGAAATGGAAAGGAATACTTCCATCCACGTGCACCTGCCTTGCTCATATTCTGATCGATGCGGTAAGACTGCGAGTAAGTTGCCGTGCCCAGAGTATTGACTGATGGCTCCTGTCAGTGACTGGCCATCGTCTCGTTTGCCTTCCCTGCCCACCTTTGCAGGCCCGGGGCCCATTGCAGGTGCTGATGGGATGGACCGGATTAAGGTGATCAAGAGGCGCCTGTCTATGTCGCTGCGTGGCCCCAGGCCCGCCGACGAGCCACTGGACGAGCAGACGGAACAGGCCCCACCAGAGGACCCACCTCTTCCCCAAGCCTCGGGTAAGACATCCCCTATGGGCCTCTTCTATCCGGGGCCCCCCTCAGTTGTTTCAAAAACTAAATAAATAGGTAGCGCTGTCAGAAGATTGTAGCTAGTAACTGGTTAGCAGAACATACTGCCTTAGAATCTCCTAAATAATATTTATTTAATGTATTGACTGTGGGGATGGCATGGTGCCCCATCCTGGGTTGGTCCCTGCCTTGCGCCTGTAACTCCGGGCATAGGCTCTGGAGTCCCCTGTGACCCTGAGCTGGATAAGCGGTTTCAGAAAATGGATGGATGTATTGACTGTTTGTGGTAAGCAAATGCATCATTTGAGTGGTGATAAACTTCGCCACTTCCACTAAGCCAAACTTCCATCTATGAGAAAGAGGGTCCTATTCTGTGTGGAATACTGTACCAAGATGTCACAAGGGCTCTGGATTTTGAGCTCCAGTCTTTCAAGCATATGGCTGTTTGTTGCACCTGAGGAAAGCCCCATCTCATTCTGATAAATGCTGAGTCGCTCATTTTACTTAGATTCTGGCTTGGATTCCCCCTGCAAATGGCAGCGGATTTGACTTGACCCGGAGGTATTGTATCGAATAAGTTTGCCACCAAAATGGCTGCAGGCAGCCTGGCTAGAGGAGAATACAGCATACATTATTTCTGCTCACCATGAGAGATTTATTATCTTCATTATGTGACTAAGAACAAAAATAACGATATGAGGGGAAATTATTTCCTGGGCACTTGGGAAGAAAAAAATGGAGATAAAATGCAAGTTTTGATTTGGTTACACAAGAGATTTTCAGTTAATTTTGTGCACAGCACAAAGATTCTTAATTGCTAATGAGTGTCACCCACTGTCATCCGTGCATCTTGGTGACAAGATATTTTAAGTTATGTTTATTTTAAATTGTATCACTTGGAATAGCAGAAATGCAGCCAAGCCATGTAAATTTGTATCAGATGTGCGATGCTGGATCTGATGGTGGACCTGTGGGGGCCCACATTTGCAAGCAGCCACTGATAAAGTATGTCCTTGTAAGTACATCAGTGCCCTTACAGAGGACCCTTACCGAAGATGGGTTGAGAAACATTGCTTTAAGTTTAAAACAAAATCTCATTCGGCTGCATAGCCCAGGATCCAGTCTGGATGTGAGAGGCACCGGTGGAGATGTTCCTTAGCAATCCAATTGCTTCATCCACTGAAATTAATTGTGCGGAAGGCCGATTTGCAAATGCCAATCAATCCAGAAGCTGGTTGGCATCGCAGAGTTGAAATCACATATTCAGCACCTCTGAAGAGGAGCTCGGCTGTGGTGGGAGAGATCCTTTGACCGGGGCGTGAAGTGCAGCTTTCGCTTAGCTTGTCGGCTACCTGTCTGTGGACAGGGATGATGGCTAATGAAAGTGCATGGGAGTCTGAGGCTTTCAAAGCGAGCCGGACAGAAGTCAGTCAGGCTTGATAGCAGAGCCTTAATCTTCACATCCGCTCTTCCTTGTGCTTCTGTCCGTCTGTCCGGTGGGCCTCACACTGCCTGCAGACTTCTCCCATTCTCTTTTTGTAGGCTCCTTTAACTTCACGCCCCTTCTGGTTCTCCACCCTCTCTCTCATTCTCTCAGATCCGGTGGTATGTCCCGCCTTACGGCCTACCCTGTGCCCCTCCTCACACCCTGCTTCGCACAGCGCCCCCTCCTTCCTGCGTCAGTACGCGGGTCATCTGGGACGGACGGCCCTGCGCCGGGACCCCAGGGGCGTGCTGGAGCGCTCCCAGCTGAACCTGTACCGGACCGGATCTCTCGGTGAACCCTCTCTGTCTCTCTCTCTCTCTCTCTCTCTCTGTTTGCCTTGATCCCTCTCTCTCTCTCAAGGTGATGCATTGGTATGACACGAGACACATTTCACCAAAAGCATGGCATATATTAAAAATATATTTTATGGAACAGTAAGCACTGGAAGCAGCCAATGGCCATCTTTATAATTAGTTAACACTGGACTAAAATAACAAACATCTCACATTTATTTCCTAATCTAAAATAAATAGTACAGTAAAAGGCTCCATTTACTCAGTATTTGCTGCCCGCAACATTCCAAATATTTTTACGTAACAGCATATTAACAGAACATCTGTGTAACTGCGTGTGGTTCCTGCGTATTTTATAGCTTGGATCTCGCATCTATGCAAAGTTATCTATTAATAACACTGAACATTCCTGTGACTAGAGCGACTTGGTATGTTTTTTGAGGATGTAATACCAGGACCATGCTGGGACTTGGGGCTGTTCCCTGTCATTAAATCCTTGTCCTTAATTACCCCGATCCTGAGCCTTGGCAATGTCCCTGATCACGTACCACCACATTGGCTGCAAAGCAGTTCGTGTATTTCCACGCTAAGGTGGCCTTGCCAGCCTTGGAGACTGTTGCAGTGCTGAGTATCTGCAATACATCTGAGTTCACCTAGTCCACCTAAACCAGTAGGAACATGGAAACACTAAATACGTAATTTAGGCCAGTGTTTCTCAAACTAGTCCTTGAGGAACCCCCGGAAGTCTGCATTTTTGCTCCCTCCCAGCTCTTGGCATATCTTAACCTGCCAATCAAGAACACAGAGTACTTGATACAGGTATCTGCGGAGCTGGGAGGGAGCAAAAATGTGGACTTCCTGGTGGTCCCTAAGGACTGGGTTGAAAAACACTGCCCTAAACTGTGTGTTGTATGTTTCCTTGTTTGATAAAAGGGAACTGAGGCTCAGCATCGTAGGTGAAGCAGCTGATTGTGTGTGTGTGTGTTTGTGTGCGTGCGACAGTACTGGCAATACGTGAGTAGTAAAATTAAATGGCAGTATTAAATACAAAATTAAAGGGGAGGTAGTGATGAGCATAATAATGTGTGTTTACCCCCTCCTTCATTTTCTGTCTGCTTTTTTCTGAATCAGTATGTTCACTTTTATTAGAGCCTTGTTTACCTTATAAATAATATTAATTATTATTACTACTTTTTCAGAGCTGGGCACTTGGTGTTTTTGTGTTTCCAGTGTTATGTGCCATAGACATGTAGACCATGTAAGATGCATTCATGGCATCCTGGCTTTTTATTCAGGCCATTTGTTGAGGGTAAAACTCCACGTTTAATTTTCCCCCAGCTGGTTATTGACTGGAACAGTCACATCCTGCTTTTTTTCCACTGGTGATTCACTCAGAAATGGCTAAATCAGATTCCCAACTAGCAGCAGTCCCACTTGGCTTATCGCTATATTTTCTGGAGCTGTGCAGCAACCCAGAGGCAAAGACGATTACATTCATATTAAGATGTTGGCGCTGTTGACCTGGAAAATACTTATTCTGCTATACTATGTCTATTTATTATTAGTAAATCTTGTCAGTTCAAACATTTAAGACCCTGGCCTGGGTTTTTTATATATAGAAAGAATTTGGGGTTTGAAGATATATATTGAAATATTGGTAGTTCATTTTGTCGTCTTGGATTTTTAGTGTTATTTTTGCATTTATGTTTTTAGCTTTGTAGCCGACACTTTTCATGGATGTGTGTTACTATTTCACTTTAAATATAAATTTGCATTTGAATGCAGTTCCTGATAATACCCGGACCAGGAGTCCTGATAGGGCTGCTATCTGCCAGCCTACTTCCTTAGCCTCCCTGCTCCTCCTTTCCCTAACGCTCCCCTGGCCTGCTTTTGCTGCTACTCGTCTGTGTTACCAGAATAAACTTCCTGTGTGTTGTGGTGCCGTCAAGGTGAAAAGCTGGATGCTTCTCAGCTGTGTCAGCTATAATGCTCAGCCACGGGCTGGTGTGTGTGTGTGTGTGTGTGTGTGTGT
>JAODKN010000127.1:7843579-7853653 GCA_026774425.1 Petrocephalus zakoni | reverse complement strand
CCATTCGGGAGGGTAACGCTGCCGTGCCATGCACCGCCATTCGGGAGGGTAACGCTGCCGTGCCATGCACCGCCATTCGGGAGGGTAACGCTGCCGTGCCATGCACCGCCATTTGGGAGGGTAACGCTGCCGTGCCATGCACCGCCATTTGGGAGGGTAACGCAGCCGTGCCATGCACTGCCATTCGGGAGGGTAACGCTGCCGTGCCATGCACCGCCATTCGGGAGGGTAACGCTGCCGTGCCATGCATAGCTTCTCAGCTGCTGATGCCATTCCTCATAGCCAGTTGGCTACAGACAAGGGGATGTACTGTCTTTACAGGTTTACAGCACTTCTGGCTGATTTTTTGTTTTTTGATCAGGCATTATGCAGGTTGCAAAAATGGGCAGCAGGTAGTGTAATAGTTGGTGATAAGACTGAAAGCTTGATTGATGAAATCCAGATTGGGACATACCTCTCATAACCCTTGACTGTTGCAGTTAGAATAAACTTGACCACAGCCATGTAATTTGCAAAGGAGGGCTCAACAACATGACAATAACAATAAGTGTAAAATAACTAATTGAGGGTTCAGCCAAAGACTGTAGGAGATTGGCTGGCGATGGATGTGTAGACATCCTTCATGTTTCCAAACTCACTCTCTCCTTCAGTGTCTCTTCTTAAGGATCTGAAGCACGCCAACATCGTCACCCTCCATGACATCATCCACACAGAGAAGTGCCTGACCTTGGTGTTCGAATATATGGTGTGTTGAGTATGATGTTGTTTTTGTGTCCGTGTTAAGGCAGGGATGGGGGGGATAATGATGAAAGTCAACCTCCATCCACTCAGTTCCTCTCCGTCTGATTTAAGTGATAGTTAAGTGATAATGAAATATAAATGGTAAGAATCTCAAAAAGTAGCCAAGTAATAACTGTGAAAATAGCTGACATGGCAAAAATATAATAAGGTAATATAATAATGTAACATGCAAAGACTAAGTAAACCACAATATATACATATATATATATATATATATATACACACTCACACACACACACACACACACACACACAAATACATAAATATATTTATAGAATGTGCCCAGAGCAGTGCTGTGTGACCTCTCTGTGCTACTTGCTTTGCCTGTCTTTGTCTCCCTGACTCTTTTCCATCCCCACCTGACCTTTGTCCCACCTCCACCATTTCCAGGAGCAGGATCTGAAGCAGTACATGGACGACTGTGGAAATATCTTAGATGTGTACAATGTTAAGGTCAGTGTGACTCTGCAGTATGTGCATTTGACTGTTTTCTCTGTGGGTACCTCTACAAGAATTGTCTACAAGTGTCTACAAGAATTTCAGCTTCCTTGAATGAATGCCTTGCCTTACCTCGTCTCATTTCGCCTGAATCGCCGTGTTTGTACTCTGAGTTCTTGATCCACTCTGTCCATATGAAGTAGCCCTGTCTTCTCTGGCCCTGTGCCGCAGATCTTCCTGTTCCAGCTGCTCCGGGGCCTGGCTTACTGTCATGGCAGGAAAGTGCTGCACAGAGACCTCAAGCCACAGAATCTCCTCATCAGCCACAGGGGGGAGCTCAAGTTGGCTGACTTTGGTATGATGACTGACATGCATGTGAAAGTGTACACACACGCGCACACACACACATACATACATGCATACATCCTAAATGGCATTTCTGTTTTCAGTTAATCTCATATTCTTCTTGTTCCAGGTCTAGCCCGGGCTAAGTCAGTTCCGACTAAGACATATTCTAACGAGGTTGTTACTCTGTGGTACCGACCGCCTGATGTACTGCTAGGCTCTACAGAGTATTCTACACCCATCGACATGTGGTAAATCAGTCCTGTGAAGTCCAGTGCAATCCGACACAAATTTTGCATAGTCTTACATAGCTCCATAATTAAGTTCTTTTCTAGTTTAGTCACTCTTCCCTGGACCAATACAGCCTGGCACAGTTCCGCATGACTCGACACCCTTTCAAAGGCGTCTCTTTTGGCTCTCGCACATTTTCGCAGGATGTCTTAGACACAGTCTAGACTAAGAGTGCATCACAATCAAAGCCCTAGCCGTTAGGTTAATAGGCAGCGGTGGTGGTGTGTATCTTGGTGGGATAGGCCTCTGTACCTGTAATGGAAAGCTCAAATCCCAGGGTCAGCAGAGTGATTTCACTGTTTGGCCCCTGAGCAAGGCCTTAACTTAAAATTACTCCTGGGATTGTCTGATCCTGCTTTATCAAAGTTTAGGTAGCTTTAGAACAGGGGTGGCCAATCTTATCCCCAAAGGGCCGGCGTGTGTGCCGGTTTTTGGGATAACTTTTAGGTCAGCTGTTCAAACCCAGGTGTGATGACTTTTCAGCCAATCTGTCCTCTAATTAGTAATTGAATTAGGGAGTTACAGTGAAAACCCACACACACAACGGCCCTTCTGGATAACATTGGCCACCCCTGCTTTAGATGATAGCATCTGCTAAAGCAAGCCAAGGTAGCCAAGTCTCTCTTTGTGTCTGTCTTTGACTAGGGGGGTTGGCTGTATATTCTACGAGATGATGACTGGTAGACCCCTCTTCCCTGGCTCTACAGTGAAGGATGAACTACATTTGATATTCCGAATTTTAGGTGCGTCACCAAAAAACTAACTACTTGACTAAGAACTGACCAAGATATGCACAACTAAGATTGTTTCACTCTTAGGATCTCCAACACAGGAGACCTGGCCAGGAATCTCCAGCTGTGAGGAATTAAGAGCGTACAAGTTCCCTAATTACATTGCTGAGCCGCTGGTCAACCACGCACCCAGGTCTGCCCGTTTGTCTGCATAGGTCGGCTCAGTTCTGCATATGTTGCCCGTCTGTCTGCATAGGTTTTCTTGTCTGTCTGTTTATGTCTGTCCATCGGTCTGCATAAGTTGCCCTTCTGTCTGCATAGGTCACCTGTCTGTCTGCATAGGTTGCCTGTTTGTGTGCATAGGTCTGCCCAAGTATTTGCATAGGTCTGCCCATCAGCCTACAACAGTCGCCTGTCTGTCTGCATGGGTCACCTCTCTGTCTGCATAGGCCAGCCTGTTTGTCTGCATAGGCCTGCCCATGTATCTGTATAGGTCTGCCCATCATTCTACTTAGATTGCCCGTCTGTCTGCATAGATCTGCCCATTTGTCTGCATGGGCCACCCGTCTGTCCGCATAGGTCACCCCTCTGTCAGTGTAGGTCACCTGTCCGTCTTGACAGGTCTACCCGTCACGTATGTCTCCATTTCTGTGTCTGACCATGCCTTCCTGCACGCATCTGTATGTCCTTGTGCCCGTTTGTCTGCAAATATGACACCCTTTTGGTTTTCTGGCTGACCATCCCTGCCGTATCCACTGCATCAGTGACGGCTGCCCTTTGGCATTATCGCCCCCTGTACTGTGGTTTTGGAGCTGTGCGCGGTAAACCTGTCTCACTTTCTAAGCGCTGGCGGTATCTGCCCGGCTTTTCCTCTCCCACAGGATAGACACCGACGGGATTCACCTTCTGACCCAACTCCTCCAGGTTGGTTACACGAGGTCTTCAAACAATCGCCCCAGTGATTTATGGGCACACAGTAGGTCCAGTCAGTAATGGAGTTCGGTCAGCACAGATTTTTATCATTTCCCCTCTCTCTCTGCTCCTGCTCCATCTGACCTCCATCTTTCCACCTCAAGTTTTCGGTGAAGAACCGTATTTCAGCTGAGGAGGGCCTGCGGCACCCCTATTTCTACTGTCTGGGAGAGCAGGTGCAGACACTGGCAGACAGTAAGTGTCTCTCTAAACTACAAGACTGTGCTAACTCTTGAATTGCAGCATTAATGAGTACCGTTGAGCAACAGTATTAAACACTTCACTTGAGGAACACAAATTCTTAGTAGTAGCTCAGTTAAATCTGAAGTACAAATAATAAACAAATACAGTGCTGGATCAAATTAAGAGACCACAGCACAATTTTTTGTTTCACTCATTCCTCAATTTATGGTTATGCATCTGTGTAAAATATACATTTTGCAAACTGCAGCCTGGTTTGTCTAGGTTTCTCTTTAATTAAGGGCTTCTTCCTTGCTTTATGGGACTCCAGTCCTGCTCCTAGGAGCCTGATACTAACTGTCCTAGCAGTGCACGTCACACCACTTCATGTTTCTCATTCCTTATGAAGGTCATGTCATCCTCCGATTCATGAGGCACTGCTGGATAAGTTGACGGTCACCTCTGGCATTAGAAAGTCACTTCCGCCCCTTACCTGGCTGGTTTCTGGTCACTCCCAGTGTGTCCTGCTTCACACTGTTCTTGTGTAGGCTACTGCTGTCTTAGACACGTTGAACCTGGAAGCAAACTGCCTCTCAGTGTAGCCTTCTGCCACCAGAACCAGGATTAAACCAGGATTTTTATAATGCAGATTTATTTTTTTAAATATAGTGGCATCTTATTTTGGCATATCTTATTTGGGATAAAATATGATTCATTAATGAACAAACATGAGATCAGTATTTCACGTTATTCATTATTTATTCCTTCAGTATTTTATTAAGGTTTACCCAATTAATAGGTATAATACCAAATATAGTAAATGCTTGAGAGAAAAGATGTCTTGCAATTCATTAATGATGAACGCATATGAGATCAGTAGGTAACTAAGACTTAGCTTGTGGCTAATTAATACATAACTAATAGCATAATACCATATTATTTGTGCCCTTTCAAGTAAAGTGTTAACACTTAATCTTGCTGATTGTGCTAAATTACACCTCTGTGACTACCGCAACTGCATTGACATTCAAGCCCTTTTCAAGCCTTGCTTCACCTTAGCTGCTCTAGTGCATGTATGTGTGCTTCATATATGTAGTGCGGCTCTCTGTGTTTGTGCGTGTGGACATGCGCCTTTGGCTGACCGGGCTCCTGATTCTCAGCTCTCCTCTTCAGCTGCCTCAATTTTCTCTGTGAAGGGCATCCAGCTCCGCAGGGACCCAGGAAGGAAGAGCAACACGCACCTCGAGCCCGGTGAGCCACCATTGGCCAAGAGACAGCTTGGCGTAAGAGCAGTTTTGGGCTGCAGGGGAGTAGGAGTATTAAACATGAACAGTGGAGAGGGAGAAAGCGTGGCCTTGCCTGGCTAATCTTCCATTTCCACCTATTCCCTGTTATCCGAGTGTAATTACGTCCTAGACGCCTCCCTAATAGCACAAACTTGAATATCAAGAAACTATTTCTTATGGGTATAATTACTATCAGTTCCAAGTCCAATCAAGAGACCACAGTCTCCCCCATAAATCCATAATTGGCTGCGCTTGGATGCCGATTGTTGTCGCTGGACTTCCTCACTTGAATACCTGATATTGGTATTAATATATACTGCTCCTTTAGGCAAGAGTTCAAATACCACTGTGTAGGTGAACCTTTATTTTATATTACATTGTCAAGTATTTAGTCTGCAGACTAAAGTCACTCTCATTTTGTACTGTCCTTCAGTCTGTGTCGTAATCATTGTTGTGTCCAGTGAACATGTTCCTTTGTAGCAGGCCCCACCTCTTCAATGATGAACAGACCTCTTAGCCAATCGAAAGACATCCTCAACTGTGAGTTCCTGCTGATCATTCTTGTAGTAAAATTGGCCAATAATATACCAGCAGGGTTCTTTGACTATCAATTATTCTTGGGGTATTTGTTTTACTGCCACTGGTAACAAAATACCAATTCTTTATTGGTACATTTTAATTAAATGTACTTTTAATGAATGAAAAGCAGTCAAGGAAGTGAAATCTTTTGCTTAATATTAATAAATATTAGTAAAAGAAGCGTAGCTCGCTTACGGAATACATTGATCTTTTTAAGCTTAATTTACATTCTACGAGTCTACCAAGAAACGGAATTATTTTTAATGTTTCTAAAATTATGAATCACTTTAGGTTAAATAACATTTGGTAAACACTCGAGACATATTGATGCTGCAGTAAATGACCCTGTTAAAAGTTACGTGGCACAAAGAGACTCCAGGCTTTACTCCTGGGGGGGGGGGGGGGGGGGCGAGCCAAACCAGGCATTCATTCAGATAGAAAAGTTAATACATTTTTAATTAATTATTATTACACATTAACATAAGCTAAAATTTAAAATATAAATTTATTTATAAAAATGTATTTAACTTAATGCGTTCAGATAGCAGCCCCTTCACTCCCAGTAGAATCGCATGACATCATGATGACATCAGCGTCTGTCCCCAGCACTCCGTCTTTCTTCCTTATTCCTTTTGTCTGCCTTCTGTGATTTATTTATTTATTTCTGTTGTTCTTTGGCACACCCCATCCAAACCGCCCCATGCCCCCACCCTCACCCAAACAAATGTGCCCAGCAGCGCCATCTACAGTGGGTACTGTTCCTTGGGAGTATGTGCAGGGAGAGGGCGCCCAAGCACGGAGCTCATCCTACGCTTCCACGTCCTCCACGAGCTGAGTGACTCTCTCACACACCGGTAAAGGCACACTTTCTCATCTCTTGGCTTTATGCACGAGCTGGGCTTTTATTTATTACATGGTTTTACCTTAACTACCCAAAGAAACAACAGATGCTTTGTTACTGTCACACTTTTGCCTTATTCCTGAGCCAGGAAAGACACAACCACAAAAACACATTTTAAATGTATGGTAAACCCTAAATAATGACACACATCGTTGAAGTTACTTATTAGACATTATTTATACAGTTCATTGAACATTTTCTCTCTTGTGGACATGTTGATCAAACTATATGTCTGTAGCTATTCATTTCTTGTTCTGTCTACTGGGTGTGTGTCATTTAAATGTCTTTTCACCTTTTACAATGTTTCCATTTTGATACTCTATCTGTCATGTCAGCTCTAGCCACTGGCCACTATATGGTATATGGTATATAGTTTTACACTATATGGTGACAAACACAATTTTTATGCCAAACCAATTCTGCATCAGATACTGAAAATATAACCAAGATTCAGGATCAATGGAGTAAAGGTGACCACTGCCTGATGCATTTTATTTCTTTAGTTGCCATTTTTATATATTATATAACATTCTTATTGACCCACGATACTTGTTTTTATGTATGAAATTATGTGATGCTGAATCAGATATTGGACTTATGGCTTTGATGTGAAGACTTCACTTAAGACGGGAAGCTTGAGTTTGACTGAGGATACGATTTCTGCTTTTTAGTGTGAGGTATATAGAGCTGATGTAAAGAGTACACACCCCTGTTATAATGGGAGGGTTTTGTGAACTGGACAGTGCGAGAGACCCGACTCGATAGCGCATTTGTGCATTTGGACAGCTCGAGCGACCAGACTCGACAGCGCAGCTGTGCAGCTGGACAGTGCAAGAGACCCGACTCGATTAGCGCATTTGTGCATTTGGACTGCGCGAGCGACCAGACTCGACAGCGCAGCTGTGCAGCTGGACAAGGAATTAGCCAGGGTTTTGAATTGTTTGGCCTCCCATAGGCGGGTATTATATACCGAAGGCGAGGAGGCCGTCCGTCTACGTTATGCTGTCACTCATCATTCCACGCCCCTCTCAGCTGACACCACGCCCCTCTTAGCTGAGACCCCGCCCCTACGCCAAATCAGTCCCAAAAGTCCAAAACTGAAAAAGAGTTCCGAATCCGAAAAAAAAGATTTGAAACTGTAAAAAAAAGACCTGAATCTGAAAACAAAAGATCTGAAACTGAAAAAATAAGACCTAAAATATTAAAATGTATATTAAAGTGAAACATGAAAATAAAACATTTAACAAAAATCCAGCACTGAAACAAAATAATTTTTAAACCAAAAAAAAAAATTCAAACACCTATTTTTAGTTTGAATACATCGTTGTACTTTTTAAAGTTCAACAGCCAAACTTGAACTTTCAGTTTCAGGTCTCTTATTCAAATTAACAAAACGTTTGGCCCTAATTTAGTTCCATACTGGTTAACCCCAAATAAAGTTCAGCTGTCCTAGTAGGGTATTCCTGATAATTTACTTGGTTGCATCCTACAGCGAAAGCCACGGTCCGCAGAGAGCTTACAAAGCATCAAAGAAATCTCATTGTTGAAAGGTATCAGTCAGGAGAAGGGTACAAAAAAAATCAATGGCATTAGATATACCATGGAATGCAGGGGAGACAGTCATCAAGAAGTGGGGAAAATAAGGCACAATTGGACGTTCCTCCAACATCGAAGAAAAGATGAAACAAACTGGGGCGCATTTCCTGAAAGTATGGTTGCTAACGGGAACTTTTGGGAAACGGACCCCTGGTCAGGAAGGCTGCCAAGAGGCCAACAGCAACACTGAAAGAGTGGCAGGAATTTCTGGCAAGTACTGCTGGCTCCATGTGACAACAGTCTCCCGTATTCTCCATGTGTCTGCACTATGGGGTAGGGTCGCAAAACGGAAGCCCAAGAAAACATTCTGGCCCGGCTAAATTTAGCAAGAAAATGCATCAGGTCTCCCAGAAGTATGTGGGAAAATGTGTTATGGTCTGTTGAATCCAAGGTTGAACTTTTTGGCCACAACTGCAAAAGATATATTTGGCATAAAAACAAAACCAAAAGAACACCATACCCTTGGTGGAGCATGGTGCTGGCAGCATTATGCTTTGGGGATTTTTTTTTTCTTCAGCTGGACCTGGGGCTTTAGTCAGTTCCAAATATCAGTCAATTTTGGCCCAAAACCTTCTGGTGTCTGCTAGAAAGCTGAAGGTGAAGAGGAATTTCACCTTTCAGCAAGACAATGACCCTAAGAATACATACAAATCAACAAATGAATGGCTTCACCATATGAAAATTCATGTTTTGGAATGGCCCGGCCAGAGCCCAGACCTAAATCCAGTCGAAAATCTGTGAGGTGACCTAAAGATGGCTGCACACAGGAGATGCCCTTGCAATCTGACAGATTTGGAGTGCTTTTGCAAGGATGAGTGGGCAGATATTGTCAAGCTAATAGATTCCTGCTGTAATTAAATCGAAAGGTGCTTCAGCAAAGTTTTAGTTTTAAGGGTGTGCACACGTACACTATGTAGCCAGCTTATTGTGCATTTATTTTTTATATTTTCCCCCTTAACAGATTTGTTTTTCAATTCAATTGTACAGGTTATACAGTACGTCGCAATAATGATGGAAAAAGTTTTGAAATTATCACGGTCAAATTTTTTTTATATCACAAAAACCAGACATTTTCACCAGGGTATGTACACTTTATGTATCCACTGTAAAATATACCTCCAGCCTGACTGAGTGGGTTTCACCTGTTCTGTTGCTTCCACAAGCCTCTGAAACTGAGCTAAGAAGGCGCAGATGAGGCGGATTACCCGCGTAAGTTGTCGTGCAACAGCTGTGAATTTCTTCAGTCGCTGAGACTTTTTGAGGAAGGGAAAGGCCGCCGCTACACTCCAAGGTGCTGAATTTAATCGCATAGCTGTTATCGACTTTATGCAGATAACAAATTACTGTGACACTTTCACTGATCCTTCCTGTCAGATTGATATAGCAGCGACAGCTGAAAGCTCCGTGCCTTCGCAGTAGCTCCATGGTGGTGCATTCTGGCCACTAGAGGGAGCTAGCGCTCCACTCTCCTTCTGTTTATTCACTCTTGCCAGGTCTTGGCTTTCAGGCCTCCTAATCCATTGCGGTGAATGTGCTTACAAAAAATTGGGATGACGTAAGTGTGACGTTTCTATTCTGGTGAATTTGTGCCACCGGAGCAGCACTGCAAGCCGGATAAAAATCTTGACTGAGAATTACAGTTTTAAAAGATATATTAGGCCTGTGTATCCTGTGTATTACCACAGGACCACAGAGGGACAGTAACTGATTCAGTTTGGTGGACTGAAAATGCACAAAATTACCCTAGGTCTACTTTCCTTAAGGTTATCCTTGAAGGATCTAATGGCGATTGCCAGCCGGGTTAGGTGACGAAAAGGCTGTCATCAGTCACTCGCCCTAGTTATGGGGGGGGGGGGGGGGACCTTAAGCCCCAGCTGTTAAGGTGGCCCCACTGGTGGGAGCACATGCGGCAAAACCGGCGAAAATTATTTCCAAAACGCCTTTAACCTTAAAA
>JAODKN010000127.1:7759198-7774972 GCA_026774425.1 Petrocephalus zakoni | reverse complement strand
GCTGCTTTTATAGAGACATGAGTGGTTGCTCAGCAGAAGGTTCCTGCTGTATTTGGTCATGTGTTTTCACACACTAATGGCTATCCTTACTCCTGTATGAAGAGAAGAGAAATTATTTTTAGCTCTTAAACATAATGATTTTTTATAAGAAAATTACCTGTTTTGAATTGCGCTTTAGCTAATATTGTTAGTGGATTAAATATTAAAATTTGTGTCTTTCACAATTCCATCTAGTACAATTGTGTTAGCATTTTTACTGAGGTTTTGTTAGCTCATTTTAACTCCCGTTTACATTCCTGTAAATTGTTTATCTTTAATAAAATTTAAATATAATAATATCTTTTACTTTAATTATAGTTTTACATGGGTTATGTTGATACTGAGCCATTACACAGGCATGAGATAAATAGGAAACAAAGCAATAAAAGCTACTTCCCATGCCTTCTAAACACCTTAACTTATATTTCCTTCTTATCATCACATAAGAAAATGTGTGGAAACTCCCAAATTCATCCAGTTTCGCTGTTTTTCACCCTTTTAATAATTTTTACCTTACGTTTAATTTGCCTTTATCTCACAATGTATAGTGTTTATGAGACATTACATGCAGTTATTCATTGTATGCATAACATGCAGTTATTCATTATTGCTTGTGCCGAAGTCCTGCATTGATGCTGTCTATAGCTGTAAGCCCTTGTTATTTTCATGAAAACATGTCAACCATGAATACCAAGGTAAACTACTATTAATAATATTAAGATATTTTAAATTTGCATTCATTTATATAGCACCGGAAGGACCGCAAGTTATAAATTGCTTTGCTGCAATGTAATTCTTCAGTTCAGGGTTTAAGGAGTGTGTCAGCAATAGCATTGCCCTACTTTCTATAAACCAGATGGGAAACGTGGCTAACTTTAACACCTGTACTTCAGAATTAGCACTGCAGCATGACCCTCTTTTCTGATGGATCTGATTATACAGTCCGGTTGTGGGATTTATCATGTAGTTTCCCTTCGGAGAGGTAATATGATCTGGGCATTTGATGACAGGGGAATATTAATCATTCTGGAGTGATTACATGTGTGACAAAATGGGATCAGGTCATATACCCCATAAAATGTAACACTTGATATCCTACTCATAGCCATGTGTTCTTATTAGGACAAAATATAAATATAGCTGCTTGATCTGCTTGGCTGTCATAGCTGCTCTGTCGCTGTGTTATGACATTTATTGTGAATTTGGATCAAGCCTACTTTAATATTTGACAGCGTGGAAGCTCGGGTCGCTTAGATGCAGGGTTTAGAGGAATATCATGCTGAAAAGTAAGTGACCTTTACTGCTGAAATTTCTTTTAAATAGAATGTGAGCTATTGCATAAAAGATTTTAATTTTCAACACATCTACAAGGAGGCAATTTATAGGAAATTATCAGTCTCATGTTTTTTGTTTATAGAATGATTGTGTAATGTTAGTGTGACTAATGCAGTTCTTTTAACATGCATTAGGATTCTATGTCATACCTGTATTGCTTTTTTATATTGGATTATATTAATTAAAGAATTAACCGCCAAGTTCCATCCAACCATGCATCCATCTTCAATCGCTTAATCAGGGCTTCAGGGAGCCTGGCGCCTATATCGGGCAGGAGAGGGTGCAATGGAATGGACATCCCTAACATAGGGTGAATGTACACAGATACACAATGCAGACGAAAATTAGTTTACTTGGACGAAAGTGAATACAAAAACAAATGTGAACACAAGCTACATGATCAAAGTAAGCTCTACTTCTTGGTATTTTGTTGAAGAGCATATTATATAATAAAATTATTTATAGTCTGTTTGTCTTCCTCAGTTTTCTGATGGGAGTAGTGGTGAAACCTTATATGTTAACTTTAGTTTATCATCATAAAATATGATCCCCAAGTAGGTATAAATATATAAAAAGTATGACAAACTACTTCTACAAAAGAAATAACCAATAGTTCCTATTATTCAGTTATGTGTATATTTTTTTCTCTTATGCAATCAAAAAACCTCATCAAATGTCCAATAATAGGACAGCTCCTGGAACTTGAATTCAGGAGTTCTGTTTGAAAGCTGCTCCACTAGTTATGCTCTGGCAAGGTGCTTTACTTTAGCAGTAACCTGAAGCAGTGAGCTATGACTGGGCTTTGGCAAAGAGATGGTATCTGAGTTTGGCAACTCTGTGGAGTTTCAGTCAAGGGAGGTAATGTCCCTTGTTCCATAGTAAGACCTCACCTAGAATATTGTGTGCGGTTCTGGTCACCTAACCTTAAAAAAGACATTGCTGCCTTAGAAAGGGATCAATGCAGGGCTACAAAAATTATTCCTGGGCTAAAAGGAATGTCTTATGAGGAGAGGTTAGCTGAGCTCAATCTGTTCAGCCTTGAGCAAAGGAGACTAAGGGGGGACATGATCCAGGTATATAAGATTCTAACAGGTCTGGATGCTGCCCAATTAAATAGTTACTTTCACATTAGTTCAATTAAGAGAACTGGTGGCCATAGTTGGAACTAGAGCTACACAAGATTTTAACATCTTTGAGCTACTAGTGGAAGGCTCCCCAAATTAACTTGATGGGTTGAGTGGCCTCCTCTCGTTTGTAAATTCATATGTAGATCGGTCAAACCCTGACAACAAGTTATGAACACCATGTATTTCTACATAAATAGGATTTCCTGTCATTGAACTGGAGCCCCTGAGAAAATGTCAATAGACCATTCTTTGTCAAAAAAAAAGAAATAAATGTTCCCTCTCCACATTAGCTATCAAGTTTTTCCCCAGAGTAATAAAAGAACATTGAGCTTTTAAACGTTTCTACGAACCATGAACAGTTTGTTCTGCGTACTCAAGACTTCCTAAATACAGTTGTGGTCAAAAGTTTACATACACTTGTAAAGAACATAATATCATGGCTCTCTTGAGTCTCCCGTTATGTCTACAACCCTGATTTTTCCCTGATAAAGTGATTGGAACAGATACTTCTTTGTCACAAAAAACATTCATAAAGTTTGGTTCTTTTATGACTTTATTATGGGTTAACAGAAAAAAGTGATCACATCTGCTGGGTCAAAAATATACATACAGCAACATGAATTAGCAATTTTGGTGACTTAGAAAGTTGTGTCAGTGAAATGAGCTTTAACTGGCCTTCTTGGAGACCTTGGATAGGGTGCTGGAAAGTGTCCCTTCTGGGACTCACATGGGTAATGACAGTGAAACATGGAAGGCTGTGATTGGGAGGAATGGCCTGCCCGATCAGAATCCGAGTGTTGATCAGTTATTAATGGATTTCTGTGCCACCCACAATTTGTCCTTAACAAATACCATATTTGAACATATGGGTTTTCATAAGTTCACTTGGCACCTGAGCACCCTAGGCCACAGTTCGATGATCAATTTTGTAATTGTATCTTTGAATCTGCATCTGCATGTTTTTGACAGTTGGGTGAAGAGAGGTGCTGAGCTGTCAACTGATCACCACCTGGTGGTGAGTTGGATCCATTTGCAGGGATAGATGCCAGACTGACCTGGTAGACCAAAATGTATAGTTAGGGAATATTGGGAGTGTCTGGTGGAGGCCTCTGTCTTCCAGCAGAACTTTTCTTCTCTCCTGAGGGAGTCAGGGGACATGGAGCCTGAAAGGGCCATGTTCCAGGACTCTATTGTTGAGGCGGTGGTGCGGTGCTGTGGCTGTAAGGTTGTTGGTGCCTGTTGCAGCACCAATCCCTGAACCCGGCGGTGGAAACCAGCATTAAAAGGACCTGTCAGGCTGAAGAAGGAGACCTTTCGAGCTTGTGCAGCTTGTGGGACTAAACAGTGGACAGGTACTGGCACGACAAGCAGAAAGCAGATTTGGCGGTTGCTGAAGCAAAAACTCGGGTGTGAGAGGAGTTTGGTGAGGCTATAGAGAGGCACTTTCGGTTGACTTCAAAAAGATCCTAGCGAACCACCAGGCGACTTAGGAGGGGGAGGCATGGCTTTAACCATGTTGTTTACAGGGATGGAGAACTATTGGGGATATACTCAGGCAGTGGAAAGAATATTTCAAGGATCTCCTTAATCCCATTGATTCCAGCTATCCTTCTTTGGTGGAAGTTGAGCTGGACGACTCTGAGGGGGAACTCTAGGGCTCTTGATGTTGTTGGGCTATCTTGGCTGACACACCTTTTCAACATTGTTGGACGTTTAGGACAATGCCTGTGAATTGGTAGACTAGGGTGGCAGTCCCAATCTTTAAGAAAGGGGACTGGAGTTGTTGTTCCAGTTTCAGGAGGATCACACTTCTCAGTCTACCTGGGAGGCTCTGTACTGAGGTACTGGAGAGGAGGATCCAGGTGGAAAAATACAGATTCCATCCTGACCGTGGAGCGCTGGACCAGCTCTTCACCCTTACCAGGGTACTGGAGGATTCATAGGAGTTTGCCCAACCAGTCTAGATTTGTTTTGTGGACTTGGAAATGTGCTTCAGGATTATGTAGTATGGGGCCCATCGTTGCGGTCCATTAGGTTCCTGTGCAAACAGAGCAGGAGTGATTTCCATTATCAGTAGTAAGTCAGACTTATTCCCCATGTCTGTTTGACTCTGCCAGGGTTGCCCTTTGTCACTGACTCTGTTCATAACTTTTATGGGCAGAATTTCTACGCATAGCCATGGGGCGGAGGGGATCCAGATTGGGAGCCTCCAGATCCCATTTTTGCTTTTTGTAGATGATGTAGTCCTGTTGGCACCATCAGGCGGTGACATGCAGCATGCACAGGGGTGGTTTGCAGTGGAGTCTGAGGCTATGATTCTTGACTGGAAAAGGGTGGATTGCTCCTGGTGGAGGTTGAGCTGCTTCCTGAGGTGGAGGAGTTTAAGTATCAAGGTTAAGAGATCGACAGTATTAAGAGATCAACAGACGGATCGGTGCGGCGTCAGCAGTAACGTGGACACAGTACCGTTCTGTTGGGGTAAAGAGGGAGCTGGGCCGGAAGGCAAAGCTTTTGATTTACCAGTCGATCTACATTCCTTCCCTCACCTATGGTTGTAAGCTCTGGGTAATGACCGAAATAATGAGAACTTAGACTTAGATACAAGTGGCAGAAATAAGTTTCACTTGGCAGGGTGTCTGGTATCAGGTATCTATCTAGGATGCCTCCTGGATGGCTCCCTGGGGAGGTGTTTTGAGCATGTCCAACCAGAACGACGCCCTGTGGCAGACCCAGGACATGCTAGAGAGATTATATCTTTCAGCTGGCCCGGGAACGCCTTGGTATCGCCCAATGGAGCTGGAGGAGGTGGCTGATAAGTGGGAGGTCCAGGCATCCTTGCTGAAACTGCTGGCCCCACAACCCAATATGTGTGTGTGTGTGTATACTGTATAAGTATCACACCAAAAAAAAAAAAAATATATATATATATATATATATGTATATATATTGTCTAATACATATGCAATTGCTGGTTTTTGTGACATGGTATATGAATATTAATGTGACAAAATATGGTAAACATTGTGTATACACAGAGATGGGCACAGTACATCAAAAACTATTTATAAATACTTGCTCATGAACAGAAATTTCTGGTGTGAGAAAATGTATTTAATTAAAATACAAGTGATTTGTAATGTGAAAATACAAAAATACATGTAAAATATTTTAAATACATGATGAATACGTGCATCATTACAGCTCTAGTAATGTGTAGCATTTACAAAATTTGCAGCTTTCCTAACTTTAAACAGAATGATAATTTTGGGTAACAATTTATAATAATGTTTAGTTACTAGCCTGTATTTAATTATCAAAAAATAATTTACAAATTCTTAATAAAACATTTATAAACATGAAATTAAAGGATAACTAATTATCCACAAAACTTTAAACATTTGTAAAGGATATAACAGCTTCTTTCTTTGGATTATATATATTATTTATTATATAATAATAAAGCTAACTGTCATGAGAAACCTTTTGGCAACATTAAAACCAGTCACTGCAGTATTATATGAACATTCCAGTAAATGTTTTCTGACACCCATGCTGTCATGGGTGCTTGTTAGTAGCTCAGTGAACATTACTTGAATGCAAATTAAAACCATACCAATATCATCTTCTTGTGAAATTTGTTTTTTTCTCTGGCAGTGAGTACCTCCAGTACATTCAGCTTTTTCTGATGGTAATGATGGCCATGACCAATTCCTTTAAGTGAATGAAATGTAGCATTATTTTACTTATGAACTGCCTAATTTCTCCTGAATTTCCCTCCAAAGATGAATAAACTTTGTCTGTCACAAAGGGTGGATTTGGTTTACCCAACTTTCAGTTGTATTACTGGGCAGCCAATTAGAATACACTAAGTCACTGGCGAGGCTGCTTCTCGACAGACCACTATCATCATAATTGGCCTTCATGGCTCCAAACTGAATCAGCTGCCTGCGGTCACACCTCCTTACCTGCCTTGCTCAATGCTCCGCCACACATGACACTACCATCCTGCAAAAACAATCCAATTATTCTCCACTCCTCGGAGTTTTGGAAACAGGTGCAATCCTTTTTAAATCTCCCAAATGTTTATGAAGATAGCCCTATCTGCCACAATCATGCCTTTCCACCTGCCCTAACAGACTCAGTCTTTTCCATATGGAGAGAAAGGAAATTAACTACAGTTTACAGTATAACATGTATGTAGATGGACACCTTGCACCTTTCCAGCAACTCCAGCAGACTTATGACATCCCCTACACACTTCTTTAGATATCTCCAGATTAGGAATTATATCAGGACATATATACCACACTGCGAACTTATGCCTAGACAGGATATTTTGAACAATTTCAAACATCACAGCCCAGGTGGTAGAGGGTCGGTCTCCTTCTTCTATGCCAGTCTCCTGGACTACATTGTAGCCCCCCAAGCTAAATTTAAGACTGGTTGGGAACAGGAACTCAACAATTCGATACCCGATGAGGTCTGGGAGGACATCCTCCATACTATACACCACAGCTCTATAAATGCCAGACATACCTTGATTCAGTTTAAATCAGTACTGTACATAGACTCTACTACTCCAAGACCAGGCTTCACAAAATACATCCCAGTACTTCCCCCCTCTGTGACAAGTGCAGGCAGGAGCCCGGTACCCTTGCTCATCAGTTCTGGCACTGTCCTAAGCTTCAGCCCTTCTGGTCCCTCATTTTTGACTACATGTCCAAGGCACTTAAGAAAGCTATAGCCCCGGATCCCCTATTGGCCATATTTGGCTCTGCTGAAAACACTCCAGACACTAATAAGCATGAGAGGCTGGCTCTCTCTCTCTCTCTGTGACACTGGTCAAACGGCTTATCTTACTACAGTGGAAGATCATTGGCTCAGAGACCTTGGGAACACACTACATTTGGAGAAGCATCGCTATAGAAAATCACATAGGGATCATATCTTTCGGAAGATACGGCAACCTCTACTAGAACCTCTAAGCTCTACAAATGGTCAACCACTGTAATCTCAGCCTCTCCCTGAACCCTGTGACCTCCATCCAATATTCTTGCTCTAAATAAGACATTTCTGCCCCCTTTTTACTTCCCTTTTTCATCGCTTTTCTTCTTTTATTTATGTATTTACTTTAATTTAGTTATTTATTTAATTAATTAATTTTATGTCTTTTTTGGGGGGGGGATTAATGTTATTTATATTGTTTCTTATGTACCTTAAAGTGAAGGAACGCTACACTTAACCACTGTGTACCGTCTGTATTTACTATATCCTTCAATAAAAACATGTTTAAAAAAGAAAAGCTCTGTCTGTCTGTCTGCCTGATCTAGTCTATACAATGCATACAGGAAGTGAAAACGTATGATGCTGGGGGAGATGGGGGCTCCATCATCTAAGCTGCAGGACAGCAGGTGACAATTGGTCCAAGTCACAACAAGCTCAGCTAACCCCAGGGCTGCAAAAATGCCGGCCAAATGCAGTGTTTTATGGTGATTATAAATAGGCAGTAAGTGATTTTTTATGACAGTATTTTTAAATTTGTCTTTGGAAAAAAAAGTATTATCAGGCATGAATCTAGTAATCGTTGACATTTAGCCACTAGAGGGAAGTCTAACAATTCAGTTTCCCACTAGAGACTGATTAGTTTACCAGAGCCATAAGGTTGACATTAGGAATGCATCGTGCTCCTCCCAAGATTTGGGGTTTGGTAAATGACAGGAACATTTGTTAACACACAGCACACAGCTGATACTCCAAAGAGGAATATATATAGTCTAATAAGTGACCAAACCGCAAACCAGGACATTTGTGCAAGCCAGTCTATAAAATCAGCAAAGCTAGGCCTGTGGCATTAACAGTCTCCTTATGATTTCTTCAAAGCATAATGTTATATAATGTTACATAATGTAATTTTATATAGCATTTTAAACTGTAACCAGTGCTTTCTTTTTGTTGGATTCTGCCGGAATGTGCTTGGGCAAATGCAGCCGCTCTATGGTACAAAAAAAACAGTACCTTCTGATTCACAAATTAAGCACTGACAGTAGCATAATTACAAATAAAATAAAAAATATTCTCTTATATTTCTGTCAATGTCATGTTATCAAAATTAATAAATAATAAATGTATATTATCTAAAGAACCCAAATGGCACAAGTTTTCACTAATCTGTTTAATCCTGCTTTTTATTTTGTTTTGTCAATTACAGCTATTAAGTTTTAATTTGTGTTATTCTCAGGTGAAAGGTCACCATAGCTAATTTATGAGAACAGTTGCATTGTTTCTTTCATGGTTGCTTAGTTATTGACTTTCCATTAATCCAAGTAAGTATTTGTTAGTTATACACTTCTTTTTACCAGATGTTATGTTTAGCATACAAGATGTGATGTTACTTATTTAAATAAAAAACTGCTACCTAAATTTGACTTTTTGGGGCCTCTGCTTGACATTATGTACTAATTGTTATATAATGATTATGGCCACTCTAAAATATTCATCTGCCTCATTGTACAGTTGCACTTTTCTAGATTGTAACTGTGCCTATTTGGAAAGGACTATAGTAATCCATAAAGATTTGTAAAAATATGTTGCATAAGTATCTGTATCAAATAAGTATCTGTTCTAATGATCAACATGAATTTCAACTGAGAAGTGATTACTAGTGTCTTTGATGTTCATGTACATGCATTTAGTTTATAATAATCAGATTCTGAAATATTGTCAAAGTGTAGTTTTTTGTTCATTTTCTTTCCCCCCGCCCTGTATGTAGTTACTTCTAACAACACCGCTTACACTTGGAACTGGAAATCTGTTTGAGGCTCAGTCTCACTGGCACTGGCTTTGCCTGTGGGTGTCTATAGCTGCTTCTTATGTCCCAATTCTTTGGGATCCTGACTCTAATATCCTTGACCATGACCAACATGGCTGGTAACTCATAGGCTAAGACAGGCAACAGCAGAGGAACTGAGTCTTTAGATAACATTATTGTGGGTTAGGTGGCTATGCCTGTGATGAGAATGTCGCTGGTTCAGTTCCCAGGCTTGGGGGAGTGATGTCACCATTGGGCCCTTGAGCAAGGCCCTTAACCTCCCAGTTGCTACAGGGACCCTGCTGTATCTAATGATCCTAATAACAGAGTAACCCTGTAAAACCCTTTAAAACTGTTTTCTTTGTGTCAGTGGGTTTTGAAGGGCAGCATATTAATTACTAGGCATTATTCTATTTTTCCTCCCTAATCAGTGCTTCCCCTTCACCTCAGCAATGGCACGAGAGGCATACTGTACAAATAGACAGAATGGTGAATGATCAGTCACACTCATCATTTTATTTATTTATGAAACATTTCCATGAGCATTAAAATAGTCTGAAATGCCATGTGTTTACCGCACCAGCTTACTTACTGTACATGCTCAAGACAAATAGACAGGAATAGCCACTGGCTAAAAAGAATATGAAAAAATGTGAATTCACAACATTGTCACTTAGGATAGTTTTACTACGGCTCTTGTAGCAATATACAGTTAATATACAAATCAGAATTCAACCTGTAAATATACATTATATAGAAATTTTATCAGGCACGTACATATTTTATACAACAAAGTGTATATTTAAATATTGTATATGTAAATAAAAATTAAAAATCTTGTTAGTAGATAATTATGGTGAGATTTTTTTCTGCAAAGTCAATACCTTACCTGAATTCGCGAAAGCTCCTCTTAATGCCATTGCATCAAAAAAGTAGTCGTAGGGCATTTTGGTTTTCAAGCTTGTTCTGTTTAAGACTTTTAGCACTTGGCACTGAGAGTGGAGCTGAAAAAGGAGATGTATTTATATTCCAACCGAACAAATCCACTGACAGGGATCATGTTAACATCATTCCCTCTAGACCAATGTCTCCCATTCTGATCCTTAGGCATCCACTACCGGTCCATGTTTTCGCTCCTTCTGAGCACAGTCCACATCCCCCCCATTTCTCTACCATTATATTATATTTCCTGAATAAATCTCCAGACCCTGAAGAAATGTAGTTAGTTACAGGCTAGGCTATGGAGTACCTGACTGTATGGAATGGAGAACATGCCTATACAACTCTTTCATGTACTTGTTTTTCCTTTCATTTTTCTATTATTCTTTTGAAAAACTATTATACTTTCTTCATGCTTACCCTGGACACCAATGAGACTGAACCTGAGCCCTGGTGGCTGCTCTGAGATGGCCATGTTTGGTTACTATAATTATTAATACAGCAGCTATATACAGTACAGCTTGCAGTCATGAACCATGGCAGAGTGGCCTGTCCAGCTATCATATGAATATTATATGACAAAATCTCAGAAGAAAAGTACCTCTTGGGTAGCCCCATCAAGCACAGGAAGCAGAAGTTATTTAATTTACTTAGATTTTCATGTACTATATATTTTGGTTTGGCACATTCCAGGTAAATGTATTTCTTTCAGATTTTCAGATCCCCACCCATATGGAAAAATGACTGATTGCTAGATAGATCAAGTTTCAAATTCACAAAATTTGATAGCATTCCATTCTATAAACAAGTCTCTTCTTCGTTCCTTTAACTTTCAAGCTCCTGCTTTGGATGTAACTTAACCCCGTGACATTCTCTCACTGTAAGTCGCCTTTCCTTTCATCGTCAGATCCCCTCCCACCCAGCTGTTCCCACCACACTTTGGCTCACAACCCAGTCCCCTATCTCCTTTCCTTTTTATTGCTGTCTTGCCAATAATGCACCCAGCCACACCTCATGTATAAACACCAATCCTATGAGCGGGAAATAAGCGAAAAATCATTTGTTATTTTGAAACATGTATGCACGTTGCATGAAAATGAGGAATGCTCTGCTATGAAAATAGCAAAACAGCTTTGTGTCGCGCTTAAATCTGTGGATAATTAATACATAAGTAATAGCATAATAATACATTATGTGTCCCCCATCAAGTAAAGTGTTACCAATTGTGAACTATGACATATACTGTGTAAAAAGTCATTGCAAATAATTGCATTTTTAGTCACTCACCATACCTTTTTATAATGTGCCTGGTTGGCGGAAAACATAAACAAATGTTAATGTACAAAATAAGAGAAAACTCTTTGCTACATTTGCACACCAGATCTGGCCTGAACTCTAGTCCTAGTGAAATCCCTCCCCATCTCCAGGCAGGACATACTGCAATCTTTATGAGGAGTTTTTTTTTTTTGACAAGATGACAAGGGAGAGTTTTAATGCAGTGTAGGTGAGGTTGCAAGGAGGTTTAACTATCACTTCTGTGTATTTTAATTTTATTTGTGAGTCTATAAAACTTACAGTACATAACTCTGTATATCCCATATATGACTGGGACAATGGGTATGTGTTGTACTTTTAAATTCTCATTAATGGAGTCAGTTATGAAAAAAGGATTTAGATTTTTATCATTCCATATGACTTGTCACCCATGTGAACTATGATAAATCCCCAAATCATAAAAAGTTGGGACAGTATGCAAAACGCAAAAAAAAGTAGTGATTTCTAAATTTACTTTGACTAGTATTACATTGAAAACAGCACATTATTTAATGTGTTCCTCATGAATTTTATAGTTTTTTACAAAATAAACACGTATTCCAATTTTGGTTCTTGCAACACATTTCAAAAAAAGTTGGGACAGGAGCAATTTAGGGCTAGTAATGAGGTAAATTGGTTAAATAATTATGTGATCTGGAACAGGTGATGTCAACAGGTGACCGTAAATACAATTTGGTACAAAAGCAGCATCCAAGAAAGGAGCAAAGGATCACCAGTTTGCCAACAGAATTTAATTAAAATTATTGAAATGTTTAAAAACAATGTTCCACAAAGAAAGATAGGAAGAAATTTGGATATTTTACCTTCAACAGTGCATAACATAATTAAAAGATTCAAGGAATCTGGAGGAATTTCAGTGCGTAAAGGACAAGGGTGCAAACCTAAGCTGAACAACCGCGAACTCCGATCCCTCAGGCGGCACTGTATCAACAATCGTCATTCATCTATAAGTGATATCGCCACGTGGGCTCAGGACTAAACCTATGTCAAGTACCACAATACGTAGTTACATCCGCAAATGCCAGGTGAAACTGTACTGTGCCAAAAGGAAGTTCTATGTTAACAGTGACCAGATGCACCGTCAACTTCTCTGGGCTCAGATGCATCTGGGATGGACCATCCACACAGTGGAAACGTGTACTGTGGTCAGATGAATCAGTATTTCAGGTATTTTTTGGGAGAAATTGACTCTGTGTGCTCCGGACCAAAGAAGAAAAGGATCATCCAGACTGTTACCAGCAACAAGTCAAAAAGCCAGGGTCTGTCATGGTACTGTATGGGGTTGTGTCAGTGCCCTTGGCAAAGGTAACTTGCACTTCTGTGATGGCACCATTAATGCTGAAAAGTAAATTTTTAGATTTTGAAGCACAATATGCTGCCTTCAAGAAGACATCTTTTCCTGGGACACCCATGCATATTTCAACAAGACAATGCAAAACCACATTCTGCACACATTACAAAGTTCTGGCTGCAGAGGAAGAGGGTACAGGTACTTGACTGGTCTGCCTGCAGTCTCCGACCTGTCTCCAATAGAGAATGTATGCCACATTTTGAAGCGCAAAACATGACAATGAAGACCCCGTACTGTTGCCCAACTTAGGACTTTGTTTGCAGGAAGAATGGGACAAAATTACACCTGAAAAACTTCATCACTTGGTGTCTTCAGTCCCTAAACGTCTTTTAAGTGTTGTGAAAAGGAATGGCAACATTACAAAGTAGTAAATGCTTTGCTGTCCCAACTTTTTTTGAAATGTGTTGCAAGAACAAAAATTGGAATATGTGTTTATTTAGTAAAAAACAATAAAATTCATGAGGAGCACATAAAATAATGTGCTGTTGTGTTGTTTTCACTGTAATACAGGTCAAAATAAATTTAGAAATCACTACTTTTTTTTTTTTTTTTGCGTTTTCCATACCGTCCCGATTTGGGGTTGTATACGAATAAAAACTCTTGACTATTATGTGATTATTTTTGGTTTTGTATGAATTTTGCTTTTAATGGCACTGAAGTTTCTGAAAACTTGTCTTGGTTTTTAAGTCAAAACAGTCAAGAATAAAAATTGTGATTCCAGATACTCAAATAAATTATATCATATAATAATTATACCATATACACATATACCATTTTATTTCTCTAATTATAAATATTCAAATCAAATCTCACTCTGTGTACATTGCAGTAATGTCATTCTGGTTAAGATCATTTGACTAAGTGACAGAATAACTCAGGTCTTTGCTTCCCTGCATTTTTCGGGTTTGCTCATGAGTGTCCAATGATCAGACGAGTTTTTGCTATATGCAATTTGTAAAACCCTAATCACCAGCTAGCCACTTGGTAAAGTGTCTCAAACAGTTACAGTGTGGCGGCTGCCATTCCTGGTTTTACCTATTTATAAAAACGCAGGGCTAGCAGGAGTCTTGCAACAGTACACCACAGACAACTATGTGCTGCACCAGAGATACATTAGATCCAAACTACAGGACCTGATTTAATTGTCTGCCACATTGTTTTAACGAACAGTTTAGATTAAACTAATTCGATTAATCTGTTGTGACACTGAAGCACATGCAGTCTTATCTGTAGAGAGAAAAAAGAGCCTACGATTATCACTAAATAACTGTTAAACACTCAATATTGCAAAGACAATTTCATTTCATAATGCTTAATCTTATCAGTCTTGTTATTATCTATCTTAATATTATATATACATGATGCATATTAATAAGGACATTTTATTGATTGACATTTTAATATTCCTAATGATTAGATTCATGGAACTTTTTTAAAATGAAAAAATTATTGTTATTGCTGAGTGGACTGATGTTCCTAGTTTAATAAATTTTGCAGGTCTTGTGCAGAATTAAATCTCACCACATCTTTGCACATTGTGTCTATATTATTTCAACAATTGCTGTATTAAAGTCTCAGGTGTGCATGCCTTAATTGAATTTAATATAATTTAGATACTGGTATTTACTATTCTTCTAACAGCTAAATGATATTAACTTCAGTGAAGCCGTGTACACTTGAGACTTTCTTTATGATAAAAATAATGCAACTGTGTGCAATATAGGAGGCTCAGTGAAACATACCAGGGTAGAGGGCTGGCAGACATGACCAAATAGAGCAGAGTGTTTCTGCTGAGCAACCACAAGGCTCCCTATAAAAGCAGCATCTTCAGACGAAGAAGCGAAAGGCATCCAGTGCAGGTATGTAGGTGGTCATGTCAAGCTGTAACCTGTCCAAATCAAACTCACCTGCCGCAAAGGCATCCTGTACTTTAACTGCTTAATTCTTCTTTTTCAGCATCCAACACCAAAGCCTTCTCAGCCGGCATCAAAGAAGGTAATCTGCTCTTTGTGGCCAGTCATAAGTTTCACTTTAATAATAAATTTGTGGAATGTGCCATGCATTCGTGAAGTCTATGCAGTCAGGGCTAGACATGCAGTTCAGTTAAAGTTCATGTTTCATATGAAGTTTATAATGTGTTCATATTTAATTTTTATAAAGCAACATTTCCTGCTTGGCTGCAGTCTTAATATTCAGATATTTCATTGAATCAACAAGGTTCAGCCTCGAATCCCAGATGTCTACATTGAAAGTCCAGCTCCTTGCAATATCAAATGACACACGGAAATTTAAAAAGATGCTTTCTTTAGGTTGCTAATTGTCTGATCATTTTTTTGCAATTTTTCTGCATTTTAAACCTGAAAGATAAATGATCATTACATGATACTCTTATGGAGGAAATAACTAACCCATAAATGTAATACCCATAAAAGTAAGTTATGAGATATGTGTCCGACTTTAAAGGGGCACAGAACAAATATGTTACTGTTCCTCAGCATACAGTATTGGAAATTCAGCCCTTTTATGTTTGTGAACAATTAATCGGTAAAAAGATACACAATATCCAGCTATGTGTGACGATAACCAAAAACACCTGCTAGTTTGATGAAAGCCAAGTACAGGTCCATGCCTGTACTTGGCAAAAGTTAAGGGGGGGGGGGGTGATAAGGACTAATTTAGTTTCTACCAATGTCAAAGCCAAACCTGCGATATTACATAGTCACAGAATATTATCTTTAAGTCTTTGTTAATGTCAACTGTCTTAAACATTCATTTCAAACTGCCGAAGATAATCATCAACTATACAGCTAAAACAAAATTTTTAAATCTGCACTAATTTC
>JAODKN010000127.1:7699748-7711964 GCA_026774425.1 Petrocephalus zakoni | reverse complement strand
GCCACCCCCCCCCCCCGATCCCACAAATGCTGCAAACTCCAACTCATAGCTTCTGCAGGTGCTCACCAGAGGCATCAGTGGTCAGCCAAACATTACCATGCAGGTTTCAGTTGCATTTCAGTCTTGCCGTTGAATACTGTGTCTCATTGGAATCTGGGAATACATACATAACTGGAGCTGAACTTTATACAACAAAAAAAAGATGCGTTTGGACATATAAGCTTCACGAAAACTACACAAGGCATAAAACTCAAAGGTCTATCCAAAATCCCAGGCAAAGGAATAAAGTCATTGTCACACGTTTTGTTCTAATACTTGAATCCCTTAGTTGGCCCTTTTTGATTGGGTGGTAGAGTGGAATGGAACTCAGCTGGAGGCGTGATGGCAGTGCGGCAGTTTCCATTCCCAATTCCCAAAGAATGAGGGCGGTGCTGACTTAGCTTTCAGCTGCAGGACTGAGGAATACATCAGGGTAGCAGAAATAAGAGCCAAGACTCTGTGACGTCACCTGCGACACTCCAGAATGAGAATAGGTGGGGGGTCAGAAAACGGTAAATACAGGTAGACAGACTTCCGGCTACCAACGACAGGTCGGTTTCTTTACTTGAGTCAAGCAGTCAGAAAACTACCTCTGCTTAGCAAACATCCTTATCTCGGTTAACTCCCGGCACTACACTTTACGTGTTCCGTGACGACGCTTGCGACAGTTAAGCAGCTATGTCAAGGGTACAAGGGTAAAATGTCCCAAGGGGACTTAAAAGTGTACAGCGCTGTAAGCCCTTACAAGGGCTGTCCGGCTGGTGGCGTGCACCAAGGCACTATTGGGTGGGACAAAGGGAGTGTGAGTCATGTTCTCTCTTCTGTCTCGCTATATATTTATACACACACACACACATACACACATTTTAAAAGACATGTAAAAGTCATTTTAAATGTTAAAAACCTTTCAGTCATTCACTCATAAATATCAAACTATATTTAGAAAATCCACATTATACTGCAACACCAGGGAAGCTGCGAAGATTGAATACTAACGTTATTTTCGGCTCCTTTTACTGAGAGTTTGTCTTTCATGCAGGAACTAAAGCAAGCCACAACCCCCCTCCCCACCCCCAGGATAGGTTAAAGCTAACACATGCACCCTTACAATAAAGTAGGCAGGTCCCCATTTCTATTTTCCTCCTTTAGAAAAATGTTTAAAAAGCAGATTAGTGGCCAGAAGTCTCGTGATCTATATTTAATTGTTTGGCCAACACCATTGTGCTACATAACTAGAAGATGGAGAACCGCGGCGTCACAGGCCAGAGTGACGCGGGCATAAACGACACACACAGACACGCTTAGTCACCACATGTCGCACGGCTGCTGTATTTCATGATTATGACTCTTGTGCCATGGTATAGTAGGATCTGTTGACTCACTGCCCCTTAATTCTGGAGGTAATATCCAGACCACAGAAAGGGTCACATTTGACAAAGATGTATATGCATAATTTGCCTTCACACCGTTAAAAACATTCATTGCAAATTATCTTGGCTACTTGTGGCAGATTCAGAGGTGAGCTGTTCTGTATCTGTATCACTCTTAGATTAACCTCCACAGGGGAGGGAGGTAGTGAATCATGGCTGGGAGGCTGGAGGAGGAGGAGGAGGAGGGAATGCTGTTGCTAGGCATCGGCACAAGCCCAGCGAGACCCTTCGGTAATGACTCACAGAAGGGAGGGGGTGATAATAGAAGATGTCGAACCATAGAGGGAGAGACGGAAAGGATGAGGTGAGTGAAAAAAGACAAACCGAGATGGAATTAGGCGAAGCCTAGAGAGATGCTGACAGGTACAAGAGAAGCAACTGGAAACAGAGGAGGACTCCTAACGTTGGTCTGATGGAGAGGCCCCTGCCACATTCTGAGGTGTTTTCCTGAGGTAGAGAGAGGAGAGTCAGAGACGTGTGTGAGTGCAGTCTCCAGCCAGGCAAGTTTCAATGTGCAGCCACAGTCCAGTGTGATTCCATAGCTCTGCGCGGCTTAGTACTGCCCTCACCTGGATGTTGTAGTCAAAGCAGGTGGTCGGGCCTTTCCGGTAGCGTGCCAAACTCAGCAGTTCACATGGGTTCTCTTCTTGGTCTGGATGGCATGGCTGAGGATGCTTAAACGGCATAACTCTCCATGCATTAGGTTGGCATTTAACAAACTTCAATCCAATACAGTGGATACAGCTTACATTTCGCCCACTCCATAAACTGAAGAAACTGGGACAGAACACCAAGAAATCTCCAGAACTTTAGAGAGACAGTATGCGCATTGAGTTTAAATTGGAAAAACTAACTGACCAACCTCCATCTATCAATTATTTAACTGAGGGTTGGGATGTCTGCAGCTGAAACCTCACCTTCAGCATGAAAACTTAAGAAACCTCTTTATGATGACCATCTGCACATGCTTGGCGTATATATAATGCTTAAAGTATATATAATTTAGAGTTTGTGAACAAGGTACACAATAAGAGATCAATTCAATAAGTGAGCAATTAAATTGCATCAGATACAGGTTTGATGTGATCATCTAACACTGGTTTAAGCCATCTTATCACACTTCTATATTTGTTGTGGTATTTATGCATTTAAGTATACCCAGCCTATTTGCATACCTGTACAAAACTTCACCCCCAAAAAGTACTTCAGTCATTCATACCTGGTAGCATTTTTTATTGTTAAATACCGGTGTGTGAGCCCTGAGAAAGCTACCCTCAGTGCTATAAAATCAGGGGCAACTGATTTTATAATTAAATCTCATGACTCAAGAACATGTATGATTGTTCATAGAGATAACCAATCAGATCTTCAACCAAAAAATGATAACCAATCAGATTTTTTCAATCAAAAATGATAACCAATCAGATTTTTTTCAATCAAAAATGATAACCAATCAGATTTTTGTGTAAGTAAAACTCGGACAAGCCTCAAGAACTACCATTCAGAACTATCATTCGATTTCTTGGTATTCCCATAAATGGTAAGATTTGCCAACAAGAGATGCACTTTCAGTTGTAGGTACCAGAAGGATACACTGTGTCTTAACCCGAGCCAGCTTCTCCATCTCACAAGACTTGCAGGGAATGTCTGCCACCACAAAGAGCAAGTTGGTCTTCTCAATCCTCTTTGCATGGAACAACCTCCAGTAGAAAAGCACAGATTATTTTGTGAAATTCCCCAGTTTAGCATTCCCACTCACATTGACGATGATGTATGTACATGAAGGCTGCCCCAAGCTGTCTCACACAAAACGCACCTGGAACAGTTGCCACAGTCCTGCAAGGTGTTGTACGAGCTTGTGGTGTTGGTGAAATAGAACTGGCTATAAATGGTCGTACAGCTGCTGTCCCGGATGTCTATCCCTTCTGCCTCCACGTCACCTAGCATGGTAATGAAAATCTGCTGGGAAACGAGTGGGCCTCCATGGTAATATATCAGACCTGCCAGACGGCTGAATTGGCCAACTAGACCAAATCGACCATCAACCAATTATACAACACAGTAACTCTAAAGATGATTTTTAACAATTACATCTTTCTCGGCCTAGTGACACAACTGGGCCACTGTTGTTTTCAAAGAATGTCCTTTGAATACACAATTACTGAAGTTATGACTAACTAAAGACTAATAAACAGGTAATGTTTGAGAGTTGGGTTCATATACACTTACCACTGTTGAACCAGCTGTGGTACACCAGTCCATAGAAGAGGTGCTGAAGCAGAGACCTGAACAAAGACACAAGTGCGAGTAGTTAACCAATGAACTCTCAAGATATACTGTACCTCTAACTTACACTACATGCCAAAATCTGTTATATTCTGCTAAAAAGATTTGATAGACTCCAAATTGATTCCTTATTACCATGGCTACTCTTATAGTCAATTACAGAAATTACATTGTAAAAAAGTACCAATTTGTACTTTGAGGGTACAATTACTTGTCACTGGGCTGTACCCTCAAGGGTCTGCCAATTGCACCCTTAGCTGCAGAGTCATGTTATTTGTACCTTAGTAAACCAAACTATACCAGGACTGTATTTTTTTTATAACAGAGTAGAGCCTTGAAAAGGCAAGCACTGTTTTAGGATGCAAGACTTTACAGCTGGTCCACAGCAGCAACTCCTGAACGCTTACCAGGTTGCAGCCGATGTCCACCAGGCAACACTGAGGATATCCGCAATGGTCGGCTTAAAAAATGACACAAGACATGAGAACGTTGTACTTTCTCAACTCAGCCACCTCAGCAAGGAAGGGAGAGAGAGATCACACCAAAAGGGTGAACAATGGTACTCACTACAAAGACACCCCGTCGAGCCGCCCCCGTGTGGCTGCTTGCTGTCGGTTCACATGCTGACTGGTAGTCAAAGGACTGCTTACGCGCATAGATGGAGCTTGTGTATAGGGCATACATGAGGGACGGATCTACATCTCCAAAAAAGTGCCCCACCTAGTTCAGAAATGGATGAATGGACAGTCAGTTATCCAGGCAGATGAGGACAGAGAACAGGACCATACTTCTCATGTATAAAATGCTGTTCATTTGGAAGAAAAAAAACCAACATATTAAAATGCTCTAAGCTTTAAAAAGGTGTAATTAGAGTTTACGCTTGTAACTCTATGAATAAACCTATGGTTTTACATGACCTAGCTACAGAAGTAACAGACGACCTTAATTCCAGCTCTGAGGTGCTCTGTGCTGCATTATCACCAATTGAAAGTCACCAGTGAGCCTATAACTTGTAAGAATTAAGGCTTATTATCTGATATTATCATTTGATAAAAAAAACAGCCCTCCTACCCAGGGGGACCAGATTTCCAACGTACCAAACCAGGACACTTGTGTAGCATGTGTGAATGTGTCCGGCGCACGTCAGTCAGGTACACAAGTACATTACTGACCAACCGAGAGGAGGTGGGTTTGAATCCATAATGCCATTTAATGACAACTTTGGGGATCAATATTCATTTCTTGAAACTGAATGTGCAATGTTCCTTTACGTATCGAAACATTTAACAGTCCATAAACTGCACAAACATATTGCATAAACATTCCCTGTGGACAAACGCAGCACATTGAATAGTGTATAAACATTCACTAATGGGGTATTGGTTTGAGAAAAGGGATCACTTGTAGCAGCCCCTGATTAAAATGCATTTTTTTCTCCAGCTTGGTTAAATTGTGAGATCCACAGCAGGGTCGAGATCCCTCGTCTCCTCCTTCTTGGCAGATGGCTACACCTTGAGGCCACACCCCCACCTCTGGGGAGTATAAATGACCAATTGTGGTTGACAGCTGTTATTTACAGCCATACGAAGCAATAGAGTTTGAGTTTGATGTGTGTGTCGGTTCAGCTGTTCTGTTTGCAGCACATTTAGAACTTTTTAGATGGGACATATTGTTTTATTTCAGTCATTTTTCAAGACACCGGGATGGATAAGCTAAAATTGGGGCTGTCCTGGGGAAATCTACTCACCCTGCTCCTGCTCAAGAAATCTGTCCTGTATGTTTATTCCAGGAGTTTATTCAGAAATTGCTAACCAGAGAATTTAGAGAACAGACAAGGATGCCAGAGCCCTAAAATAATATGAATACTTGTGTACCTTTTTCCAGTGGTCTTTCTGGTTGGACATGATTAGGAATCCTCCATCATCTATCAGGTAACAGAGTAGATCCTACAGAGAAGGGCTATCATAAATTAAATGACCAAACAGATGACTAAATCCTTAACCTCGTTAGCATTGCCCAACACCAGAAGATGCCTGAAAAAATATGTAGTATTGACCAAGAGTATGAACAAAATCACAGTATGCATAAAGAAACATAACCGCGCTGTGTATAAATTAGTTTCTGTTTATTGTAAACGGTTGGGTAATAGCAGGTGGCATAGAGATTAGGACATTGACCAAAATGCTGCCAAATCCTTGAGGGACTCTGGCTGTCAAATAAATTACCAAAGATACCAACTGCATAAACAGCAAAAGTGCAAAACTGTGATGCATGCAAATTCCCTGTGGCAGATCGCCTAACACAAACTAAATATAATATTAGGAGTATCTGTCTCTAGTTCCAAAAAGTACATCATATGTCAAACAAAAACAAGAATTTGAAGTAAAATGAGAAAAAAAATTGTTTCTGACTAAATCTGAAACTATTCTGTTGCTGCATTTTCGATGTTCATGTGGTATAAAAGAATGAGATTTGGTCTTACATCACTGTTGACTTCACAGTCCATCTCACAGCTACTGGATGGCCCACACTGGTCCGAGACAAAAGATCGTCAATCAGCACAACCCAGACTCTGTGCCATGACACCACAGAAAAGCAGTCCAATTTTCTAGGGAGATTGAATGTGTGTTATGTATATATTAGACTGCGGGGACCAAATGCTGCACAATGTGATAAAAACGAGTCATTCTGATGTTGTGGGGACGATTTCAATTTCATAACCACATGCCAAAGGTCTTGCATTTTATTTGGTTACTGATGGTTAAGGTTGGGTGGAGGTTAAATTCGTCGCCATTGGGATTAGGGCTTGTCCATAGAAATTAATGGACTGTCCCTACAAAGATGAAAACAAATGTGTGCGTGTGGCCGTCTGTCTTCTAAAGCAAAGCATCATTAACAAATAAAGAAACAAACAAAAAGTGATAGGTTTTGTTAACAAAATGCTTCTAAAACAAAAAGCACAAGTGACGTATAAAAACTAAACTAAACTCTGTGCTATGGCAGGATGGAGGGATGAGCCACTCAGCAACTCACAAATACAGGAAAGAAAAAAAAAAGAAACAAAAGGGCCACAAGGCATCTAAACACTGGCAGGGAGCAAATAAAACCAAAGCTAAACGAAACACAAGAAAGCAAAGAAGAAACATGCAGGCTCACATCAAGGAAACCACTGAGCAGGCAAACGCAATACAGCACAAGGAACAGAGCTAGGCCAGCTACTTAAATACACAGATAACAAGGGCATGACGAGGGACAGCTGTGGGCCATTACTAATTACACATTACAAGCTACAGAAACAGCTGAGGGTGAATAACAAACACTATGGACTGAAACACTATGTGAAACAGAACAAAACTACAAAACTCACACAGGCAGGAATAACCAGAACCAAAGCAAAGGACCAATACAACTTAACAACAAGAACATGGGGAAAGCAAAACTATCATTAAAAGATCCAAAAATATCCGAGGCCAGCCTGAAACCCACAACAGCAGGAAAAGGTAAAGAGATTAGGCATGAGCAATGCCTCTGAAAATGACAAAAATTTACAGATGTATAATATATCAGTTAAAAAAATGGAGAGGAATCTTAGGCTATCACTCCTGAGTGTCAAAAGGCAAGGATTCCCCGACTCATGTCCTGGTATTGGACAATATTTGCTAAAAATCAATATTATTTGGTATTGGATAATATTTGCTAAAAATCGGTCTGTTGTGTCAGTATTTAAATTACCAATATTCAAAGTTATCACAGACCTAAAGACATAAGTACTACTGTAATGGGGATAACTGCATTGGACGACCAACTGTTTCGGCATATCCACCACTTACGTGATTCACAATTTAAAGTACCAGCCTTAAACGTTTTATAATTCAGCATTAAATATGTCAGTGTTTTGTTTTACACAGAATAAAAAAACTATTGAAGGTCATGGGCAAAGTCTACATAGGGCTTCTAACACTAAACGAAAATTAAAACCAAATTACGAAATTCAGTAAAAAATAGAAACTGAAATTAAAATAAACAAAAACTAATAAAACTAAAATGAAACAAAACTGAAAAGGAAGCAAAGTTACAAACTTAACTGAAAATTAAGAATACCTTGATTTAAAGGCATGCTTTTATGTGTCAACTTGCGAGTGTAAACAGATGAACGTTAACACGTCGAGTAGTGTACATGTTTGTGTGTATTCATAAAAGCATGACTACAGTTCATATGTGATTACAACAGATATGTATGTGTTTAGTCAAGTGAGTGCGTATGCATGGTGGCACCTTATGTGAACCCTGCCGATTGTCGGACTGGTTGCTGGCCAAAATCTTGAACTTGTCCACCCAGGCTTCCAGGTCCAGTTTCACACCCACGACTGGTCCACCATAGCACAGCCACACACACACACACACACACACACACACACACACAAATAGCAGCACAGAAATATGTATTTTTTAATATATTTTAGTCATAAATTCCATGAAAATAAATCCTCAAGACACAGCATGTTCCCATACCTGCAGGTTTTATAGTCTTGCCACCTACAGATACTTCCACCGCAGTGCTGACCAGAACACTGGCAGTGACATTGTCCAAGTTTATGTCGTCAGCAGCTGTGGAGAAAGTTATCTGTCATCGGTACTATAATGTGCACAAACTGTGAAAATACTTTTTCAGCTGCCCAACTTTAGGCTGCTAATAAGACTGTTGAAACAGGATATTAAATCCTCAAGTCAGGCACAAGCACTGTACCACAACTTGAAATAGATAGGAGGTATTTTGGAGAAGGAACTGGTCTTTTTTTCTAAGCTGATGCTGCCACCTAGTGTTAGCTAATTGAAACAGGCCCATAGCATTCGGCTCACTCACGCTTTCTCCGAGGTGCATGAAACATGAATCCTTTGTTGTCCATTGTGCGGTGGTAGTAGTTGGCATTAAAGGGCTCTGGATCCTCAGTCCACAATTCAGCAGCCCTAAATAACAGAAAGGTCAGTAATCATTAGATTAAAAACACACTAAAAAAACAACTGAAGTAAAACACATAAGGCCAATGTAATATCCTCAGCTGTGAACAAAGTTTGTAAACACTACACCATTTATCTGTTTAGAAAAAAAAAATCACACAAAGTATTCTAAGAAAATGCAGGTGTCATTCCATTTTAACTAACAGTGTAGTTACTGCATTCTCATCCACTGGAAGACTCACGTATTGGGGTATATCCGAGTGACACCGCCATCTGTTGACACGAAGAATGCCAGGAAGCCATATCTGTGGGCCAAGAGGGGAAGAAGGCAGGGGAGATGGAACCAGCGCCAATCAAAGCCCACACAGTGCCCTAGGCAAGCTTCACCATCGGAGCCCCAAGCCCCCAACTCCCCAACTCCCCTACGTTTGTGGGGTCCTAGATGGTCTATAAGATTGACTGGCCCTGCATGGGACAAAGTAAGTCAATCAGGGGCATTCCTGCCCTCTGATATACTCTTCTTTCTATGTAGAAAAAAAATTTAATTCATAAATGGCAGATTGGAGTCATTGAAGAGGCCAGTGATTCACGTTATTCTATGAGACAGAAAGTCATCTGTCAATCACCCTGTATATCTTACCAATAATTTATTCTCCAAAATCCACTATGCCACCAGCTTCATTCCACAGTCATGTGACATTGTGTGATGCTAACAAGAAACTGGTAGATGAGGAATATTAATGCGACCAGAAGAAAAATGCATCCTTCGCATTATGAGATGCTGATATTGTGCGGGTGTCTTGGCGTGCCTGTCATCTGCATCAGCATGCAGCTGTGCAGGAATTAAAAAGGCTGCTTCCGCGAATTTGTAATGGAGAGGAATCTTAGGCTATCACTCATGCCCCCGACTCATGTCCTGTCAGGGAGCTCTTAGGCATCATACTATCATTTTTGTACTTGTGTCAAAACAAAATAATGTCAAAACCTATAGTGATGAAAGGATAGCATTTTTGTCCTACTGTACTCACGTGTTGAGATCTTTGTTCTTCCACACTCTTGCTGCCAATTGCCAAGTTATGTCAGCTTCCAGGATGAGGTTGTGAATGAGGACTTGGTTACCTGAATAACACACACACACACACACACACACACACACACAATATGTATTTATATCTTTGAGGGGACTCACCATTCATTTCTATGGGCAAAAGCTTTGTTTCATTTAGGACAACACTAACTCAGCCCTAACCTCAACCTTAAGTAACCAAACAAAATTACTCGAGGGAAATACTTTCAGAAGTGCAAGGAAATTGTAAGTAGTTATTTGAGTATATAATAAGTAATTAATACTGTGAACATTTACTGCTTTTACGTATCTAAGAGGTGGAGTGTCACTCACAGTCCTTGGACTCTGCCGTAATCTCCACCATAAGCGAGATGAAGTTCTCCAGGAAGAGCGTGTTGTTCTCAGTGATGCGCAGTTGCGTGCAGTAGTCCCTGGGGAGAGAGCGCCACCAGCCAGTGATCGACAAGCAACCTCATACGCTAGAAACACCAATAGAATGCCTCCATATTAAACTGCAACAACACATAGACAAGGTCAGCGAAGTGTCACCTAGAGGTGACAGTGACTGTCACATTACGAAGTACAACCTCCAGGTGTGCCAGTATAACCATAGAAAATCAGTTTTGCATGCTTATACCAGCGTTATTTTGGAACCCAAATCACTTTAATCTTTTCATACAGGACATATAAAAAAATTACAGAAAAATAAAAATCTCATAACAAGCATTCACACTGTCAACAACATTGCAAGATAAACAGACCATGTTATTTACGCAGAATCTGCCTTTTCTAAATCCCTTTGTACAAGCTAAACTCCCTTACACACTCACCGAGTTCCACATACACAAACATTTAGGAGGGTTATCAGGGTTTGCAGTGTTGTGTCTGTGTCTGTGGAAAAACGGCCAAACAAACTAACCCCATGACTCTGCGTACCTGGGCGCAATAAAGACATGTCCCTCAGACTCAAAGGAGCTCGGGAGCATGGACTCCAGATCTGAAAGACAGGCGGTCCATGGAACGGAAAAAATCAGAATCAGAATTTACTTTACTAATCCCCGTGGGGAAATTCTCTTTCATTACAAAAACTCCTGATAAAAATAAAAGATTTAGCAAAATTATTTATAGATGAACACTAGAGTAAAATAAAATAAAAATAATAAGACATAATATAATAAATGAAAATAAAAATTATAGCAGCTGACATTGACCTAAAAATAAACATAATTTGCCAGTCCCTGGGTTATAACAGCAGCAAGCGTATACAAGGGCCACAGACATGCCACCAGAGGCCAGAGAATGGTAGGGAGACCATGAGAGATTTAGGGATATTCAGTTAGACGAGGGGAACCAAGACTTTCCAGATGTTTTAACTGTATATCATAACAGGCTGATATATAGTAACAGTGTAGATAAAAAAAAAAGTCATATAAAATATGATACTTGATGAAAGTTCCTAACTCATGACCTGTTCAAAGTCTGTATTAGATTCAGATTTGTTGTCACATCGCAATTTGTGCAGAGTAAAAAGTGAGTGAAATTCTTATGTTTTACTTTTATATGTAATATTAACATGCTGAAGTAACTGGTGATGTAAGCTATATTGCCAAAAGTATTGGGACACCCCTCCAAATCATTGAATTCCATGGCCACAGGTGTATAAAATCAAGTACCTAGGTATGCAGACCGCTTCTACAAATGTGTGAATGAATGGATTGCTCTCAGGAGCTCAGTGAATTCAAGCATTGTACTGTGAAAGGATGTCACCTTTCGTGAGTCCTTTCGTGAAATTTCCTTGCTACTAAATATTCCACGGTCAACTGTTAGTGGTATCACAGAATCGAAGCAAATGGGAACAACAGCAACTTAGCCACGAGGTGGTAGGCCACGTAAAATCACAGAGTGGGGACAGCGCATGGTGAGGCGCACAGTGTGCAGAAGTCACCAACTTTCTGCAGAATCAATAGCTACAGACCTCCAAACTTCGTGTGGCCTTCAGATTAGCTCAAGAACAGTGCATGGATAGCTTCATGGAATGGGTTTCCATGGCCGAGCAGCTGCATCCCAGCCTTACATCACTAAGTGCTATGCAAAGCATCAGATGCAGTGGTGTAAAGCTCACCTCCACTGGACTCTAGAGCAGTGGAAATGTGTCCTCTGGAGTGACAAGTTGCACTTGTCTGTCTGGCAATCCGATAAACGAGTCCAGTTCTTGCCTGACTGGATTGTGCCAAGTATAAAGTTTGGTGGAGGGGGGATTATGGTGTGGGGCTGTTTTTCAGGGGTTGGGCTTGGCCCCGTAGTTTCAGTGAAAATGAATGCTTCAGCAAACAAGCTGTTTTGGAAAATTTCATGCTCTCAACTTTGTGGGAGCAGTTTGGGGATGGCCCCTTCCTGTTCCAACATGACTGTGTACCAGTGCACAAAGCAAGGTCT
>JAODKN010000127.1:7648750-7667801 GCA_026774425.1 Petrocephalus zakoni | reverse complement strand
AAAACCGACAGGGGAGACAGGACAGGGGCGGACTAAATACAACGAAACACTAACTGCAGACGAGAAACAGCTGGGAATGGGAGGATTCCTACGAGGACAATGTGGGGGCGTGGCACACAGGAGGAGCAGTCGGGCAGGGCATGGCAAATAGAATCTTAATCGATTATTTATTTTTCTTTGACATCATTTATTTCAATTAAAGATTTTTTCCTCAGTGTGAGTCTAAGCTACTTGAATATAAGGTGGATTTCTAAAAACTCTTTTAACCCATCATTACCAGGGGTGCCAATAATTGTGGAGAGGACTGTATATATGTGTCTGTTGTCTGCGTCTGTTGTTCTCTCTCGACTTGGGATATGCAAAAAACCACCCAATTTCTGACAGGGAGGAATAAATGACTGCTATACTATCCTATGGGACCATGAAGAATAGCCCTGGATGACTTTTCAGCACACCTCTCAGGAAGCATGGAGAATAGGTTTCAGTCAGTAGCCTGGACTTCAGCTTCTGAATAGCACCAAATGTATGAGTAAGAGGCTCACGGAATAAAAATACCTCCAAGCGATGTGTTGACTCTGATGTGTGCCACACACATTTTCTTAGTAAGTAACACATAACTGTGGCTTAAGCAGATTGTCCCCTTTGTAAGCAATATTCGTAAGCAAAATGTGGCTGCAGTGTCAGAAATATGTTACTCTGGTATAATTAACGCGAAAGTCAGCCGCGGGCAGCAGACTAGGCAGGACGCCTCGGGAACATCACCCCATTTGCGTACAGCGGTAACCAGGGACCCACAGGCACCCACAGGGACCCACGCATCACCAATTTATAAAGGCGTATGTGACTGTAGTTATATTCAGCTATCGTGTTCCTACAGCAGCGAGGGGAGAGTGTGAGCCATAGCGAGCTGCCACACTCTGAAAAGTCAGACCTGTGCAGAATGATGGAGACGTTCCGTGTTTGGACACCATATTTGCGTTTCCTGTCTAAGACTTGCCGGTGCTCATCTTGCCTGGGATCAGAGAGAAACAGACACTACCGCTGGCCCATTCCGACAAACCGCTAAACATGCGTAGGACCAGTGGTGTGAAAAAGTCTGTGAAATTTGTCTTAATCTGTCTAAATTCCCTCTGTATACAAACAAACTTTGTCACTTAATATGCTTACTTACAGACAGGTTACTGCGATAGCCTATTTGAATCAAAACCTCTTGAAAATACAGTGACCATTTTACCATTCGAGACACTTGAGATGCAAATCAAAAGAAAGCTAAGGGAACAAATACAATTCAGAATGGAACCCAGAGTAACATACAGGGATCTGCTGTGGATATCACTGCAGCTGATGTGAGTGTTCACAGCTCAACTGTCAGAAGAGCACCAATCATGAATGGTGTTCATGAACAGAGAATACGACCACGGTTAAAAAAGAGCTATCTGCCCACTGTTAAAAACTACCCACAATCCTCAGCACACTAACAGCACACAAAGAGGAAGAGCAACATTCTCAAGAAGGGGATTTAACTGCAGAACTTTTTGATCTCAAAACAGACGAACCTCACCCCTACTATCCAGCTACTTCATCAGAAAAAGCTACTTTGCTCACCAGCTACCTTTTGAAGAAAACCATAACAGGAAATATTCACTGGAAAACACCTGAAAATGCCGAAAAGCAAGAAATCCCTATTTTTAAACCACTTATCATTCAAATGCACCATTAAAATCTTTTTTTTTCTCTGCCCAGATCAAGCGTAAATACTAAGTATCAAAATCTGTTTCCGTTAATGGGAAAAAAAATATGAAAACTGTGTCTTGTTGATCCCCTGTTGGCTTTTAAACAAACCAGCTGTCATCTTCTTACACTGGTTCTCAAATAACAGGGCCATTTTCCTGAGCCTTGCCAGTGTATGTATTTATATCCAGGTATAATGTACAGTGGAAATGCATTAAACATAGAGCACTGTACACTGTAGTTTATATACTGTGGCAGTCATTAAATTCTGGTAGATGAACTGCATTTACAATTGTACATTATAATTATTCATATGCAAGACTAATTCGCATCATCATTTTTTTTGCATTCAGGAAAAAGTTAACAATGATTGAGCTTATACTTGCTACTTATATTATAAAAAAGAGCTATACAGTGCATTATGGGCCTTAACTGTACTGTGTACACGGCATGTGGGAGTTTGTTTTAGTTTACTTCCAGTTAATCAGACTAAAAGCTGGCATGCCAATGGCTGGAAGATTAAAGGGTTAAGCTTCTCATTTTACTTGAGGTCTTGATATATATATAATTTTTTTTTTTTTTTTTTTTTTTTTTTTTAGATTCTCCCAGAGTGGAAAAGAGTGGGCTGCTTCAGTGTGTGGGCCCCAGCTAGACACGAAGAGAGGAGATTTTCATAATAATTGGTCTTAAGTAAGTTGGAGCAATGACAGGTCCTGTTCATTCAATATTTACAGTAACTTGAATGGCATCATGCTCTTAAATTGCGGTAAATGCCGTTCACAATGTTTTATGCTTAAGAATGTTCACCCATAGAGGTAGGAAATTTTCTTGTGGTTACCGATCAGCATGATGCCGTCCACCGAGGTTATGGGAAACCAGGGCAAAGCTGATTTTTTTTGGCAGATGGTGATCAGGATCTAAAATTAAAATACTAAGACTGCTAGAATTTGTTTGACAGGTCAGGATGTCCTCCTGCCGACTGCTCATTTAAGTCTGAAGTATCACCTTTCTGGTCTGGCTTTCCTTTTTGCATTTTGTTGCAGACCAGCTTTGCTGAGTCGATCATTTTGCCCATTTTCATCTGCACAAAAAACAGAGTGTCTCCAAATTGGCCATGGAAATTTCCATTTCAGTAACATGATCGACTTCCTTTGAATCACCCGTACATCTCTCACAATGGTATTATACGTAAGACAAGCAAAATATTTGTATAGCCGCAATAAAATGACAATTTCTAAGAAGTGAACTCACAGATTGAAAGACGCAGAATTCCTATCTGGTCAGATAAGTGTCTGACAGTACCATTTAAACAAAACTTATGCATTGCAGTTACTGGCAAATTGACCAAGACGTTTGGGACACCTCTGAAGACTGTTTGCTAACCAAAGCATTCTTCTTCCCGCAGACCGCAGAAGCATGTGACTGTAATATGACTCTTGCTGTGTATGCTATTGGGCCGGCTTGTTTGCCTCTCGGTGAAAACACTGAGCTATACATTCCCCTGAGCGTCCAAGTCATCTTCACTAGATACCATATGGGACATTCATAAACCACACATTGTGCACCTCCCCCCTTGTGTGGCTTTCCAAGCAGAAAATATATAATGTTAGTGGCTTCCGTGCGGGCGGTAAAGCTGTCAGAAGCGCCCAGTGACAGCACTCATCTCGGCCACTCTCCCATCCAACAGCAGGCGCGGCAGCAAGGCCAACGCAGGAATCTGGGGGCTCCAACTCCCACCTCCTGCTCCCGTTTCAAGTAAATTCTGGCAGGACATCCCTGTCACGGTCTCGGCTCGATACTCAAAACCACATCAATACTGCCAAGATAAACCCGTTTCATTCCACCTGCACAGCAAGCTCCGAACCAGATTTTACACTCCAAGCTACTTAACGTATTTTACCAAATATCGCAATAACATTTTCCCTCACAGTGAGGCAAGGCCCAAATCAATAGCACAAATTTCAGTGTGAAAACAACACAAAAATGGACTAAAACAAGACAGCATTCTCTCAAAAGAATGAAGATGGGACGCCATCAAGAAATGCAGCGAAGCGTTTTGCAGTTAAATGAATCTGGCTTGTATTATCGCCATTAATATTGATAGGAAGGCAACAGTGCAGGTCCCTAGCGTGCAAGCCAAGGAAACGCGGGTGAAAAAGCAGCAGACTTGAGCAAGTGAGAGAGAAAGTTCTAGAAGGTGGCGGCAGCACACAGTTTAAATATAGTCCATTTACATTCCATTCTAGCATGAAATTTTTAAGGCCCTCCCAACAGCTTTGAACCTGAGCCTGAGAATGACACATGACTGAAGGATGCTAAGAATTATCATTAATCACGAACAGTCAGATGCATCGCCCAAACACTGTTTGCATTCAAAACTCCTATTTTACTGTACGATTCATCGAGACCTGGAAGCATAGAGATTCAGATAAAGCACATCCATTACTGAGAGAGTTTAAGAGCATTTCGAAAAAGAAAGCCAGGATGTGCTGCTTCGGTACAATCCTGGGGAAACAGGCTGTCGTCTCAATTAAGATCACCGCATCTCTCATTGCTGACACCTGGCAAACCAGTAGCCTTTCAATGCCTTGACCTTGACCTTCCACTCATTTGGCACTAGTGACCTTCAGTGATGGTACTCTCTCCACAGCCTGCATTTATTCGCAGTTAAACACTGAAGAGAGAAGATGGACCAGATCCTCATGCTGAAGGTCTCCATAATGATGAATTCATCCATATGATTTTTCAGCTCAGACTGCTTAATTTGTTAGACTTCCTGTCAGACTTGCTGGCAGATTGAATTATATCGTCTATTGATTCGTTATTTACACTTGCCTACACTAGCGTGCCCTGCAAGTTAAAGGTGAAGGTCTTGATTGCTGGGAATGGGAGGAGTGCTTTTCCAGATGGCGGCTTTCTAAATGGACATTTCGTTTTTGGGTTTCCAGGAGCAAAGGAGCCATACGTAGCATCAGAGACAAGTTGAAGTAACACAAGACTCAATGGATCAGAAATTAAAGAGCACAAGTGTACCTACGCGAAAGGTGTGAATAGTGACATGTACATACAAAAATGGGCGAGGCTACAGAGGGTGGTAATGGGGTGGGTGCAGGGAGCAGCACTAGAATAAACTACCGCTATAATTATATCATATGTGCATCCTGATACTGAAATGGTACACAAAGGAAAAGGTGTATATCCAACAGGCCCACTGAAGCATGGAATCCTGGGACAAACTGGCAGCTAATCCTGTTGATTCTACCCCACACAAATATCACCAGCTGGGGCAATAGCCTGCCCATCTTCCATGTTCGTTCTGCACACCTTTCCCCGGACAAGTGAGGCCCATACTTCCTCCCCCAGCGCTGCCATAGGAGCTTTGATAAGGTCAGGCTGGGCCTTGTTAGCAACACCCCTGTCGCGCTGCGTGAGACAGATGGAACTACATAGCACCACCTGCTCAATTCCAGGACTACAACAGGATGCATCACTATTCAAGAATATCTCCCACCCTCATTAGATAAGTGCATGTTTCAAAGTACAGCTAAAGCGTGACTTATTTTTACAGCATCCACTGCGCTCGGTGATTAAAGGGCTGCAGTTTTCCCAGGAGATACTAATGAATGGTAGTTTTCAGATGTCATGCAGAAACAAAAATTACATAAAAATATATGAATATTTTTTAATTAGCCGACAGCCAGAAATCACCTCGAAATAGTTCATAAATTACCAGATTAACAATTCAATAATCAGTTGGTTTATTTTTATTGGTTTGTGGTTATTTAAGCATTTCGGCAGGTAACACCACAGAAACCTTCCGTCGACCACATTCCACATTAAAATATAAGTAGCAGATTGATGCCCCCACTACCTATTGCTAAAGCTCTTCTTTAACAAACCGAAATACTACTAATGATGTTGCGTACGCTCCCTTTGCGTTCGCTGTCATTATTTCACAGGCCATTGGAAACACAGCACACAATGGAATTAACACCATCCACAGTCACTGCAGGTGGAGAGTAACACTGTGCTCATTGAACACAGCGTCACTTTGCTGGGAGTTTCTCAGACTGGATGAGATAGGGTACACGACTCCACTCAAGACATATATGTGTCTGGAAAAAAATGTGGTGAGATTTAAATAACGACGGCGTGTTGAATGGAAACCGATCGGAACCACGAGTGGACCGCATAGTGCATTATGGAGAAGCACGTGAAGATCCTCACATTCCCAGTCCTCCCTATCACCGATACTACACGTTTTTAATTGCCGTAGCAGAGAAGAAGCCGCACAGACCCAGCACCATCTAAGGTCCCAACCTATGAAAACCCGACCCCATAAACGGCGTACTTGGAGGCACCTGTCCCGTGCCGCAGGGTCGCGGTTCGAGCCTTGTGGTCCGTACGGTTTCAGTCCGGCTGCATACTCACGTATATTGCTGAGGAAAGCTGAGGCTGTCTGTCCCCGGTGAGGTGACACTAATAATGAAGACAGTCTGCACTAACACCAAGCAGAAGGTGCTGCGGGACTGAGTAGGAATCGCCATTTTTCCATTAGCCAAAAAAAAAATCGGATTTAGTATATACTACTAATGGATGAAATTATTCTTAGATGAGAAACGGGGGCCGCTTTGACTTGAGCAAAGATCACGCTGATCGGTGCGAGCATCAATTGTCAATGTGACATCGGTGTGGCGCAGGTTGGGCGCTGTGGGCTGCCTACAGGAAGACGTGTGCATGCATTGATGCTGGTGTGCGAGCCGTGCCGTCCGCCTGCGCGCTCGCTCGCTCCCTCGCTCTCTCTCCCTCCTCAGCAGCGAGCCTCCCGAGCGCATTAAATCCCGAGATTTATCCTGGCCTTTATGCATGACAGTGGGAGCCAGCATCCTCCCCGCTCCTTCCGTCTGCCTATTCCCTTTGTCCTATTCACCGGGTAAACGCGAAAAATCGCCGCGAGAATATTCAGATGTCAGATTTACCTATTATCTATCCCTGATCAATCGGATGATAGGCGTTTGAAAGTTAAGTTAAAATACGTACAACTGTAAAAATGTGTAGTCGATCTAAGCAAGTCTTCTAAATGCACATAGTACCTAAAGTATCAACTGCAAATACACATGCTGTAAGGAAACCTGTTTTGCATTTATTTTGTATATTGATTCTTACTAGGATTATTTGATATGAAACAACAAATACGTGATCATTAGACGTTTCTTCCCCCTTCCCTTGAAAGAGCAGTAGCTCTTTGTCCTTGCGACTGTATCGGCGGTAACCTCCGAAAGGGGTGCACATAAAACCACGCAAGGCGCAGACGTCAAAGTCCACTTCTGTCCAGCACGGGAGGAGAGGCGTGCTGAACCCGAGGGTGACACACACCTCGAATCATCCTGCAGTTTAATGTGACATGGAGCTGTCAAAATATGCTGGGGAAGGAAAACAACTGACGTTCGCCACCCATTAAATCAAGAAAAGGCGCAGCTGAGGGCAACGGGTACCAGTGAGTAATGAATAATTAGGCTGGGCTGTTTCCAGGTCTGAATAAAGTGACAGGTTCGGTGCTCTCACCTCACCAGCCATGAGTCACTTTCACACGCAAACACTGAATGCCACAGCACTGTTCACAGCTGGCCCCCGAGAGCCTGCGACACTGAGCGCGTCTCCACCTCCGTCAGGGGCTGCGGGTTCGTCTCCACTCACGTCCTGCTTTCAGGGCAAAGCGCTTGTCAGCCAGCACATAAAGCCTGCTCTAAACAGACCGGGACAGACGCGTGTATATCTGCACGGATGGACCAGTTACCTCACGAGAAAGATGCGTGAGTGATGATATTTCTGGAGGAAAATGTATGGACAAAAATGTTATCACCACAGAAGGTCACTCTTTTTGAGGTGTCCATTTCAAGTAAGCAATAAACCCCCCCCCCAGCATAATGTTGTTATTGCTGAGGCAGATAATTTTTTTAATTAAATCCTTCTGATGTGATATGTTAAACGCGAAACGGGTAGTTCGATTTTTGGATCACAGGGAAACTGGTGTGTGAAGTCTGTGAATGGATCCAGACATATGTTGTTCTCTCCTGCACATGCCAAAAAAAAAAAAAAAAAAAAAAAATCAGTGGATACAGTTCATTTCGAAAAGTTAAATACAACCAGGGCATAGAGATGAGGGATGGACAGCGGCAATTAGAGCAAAATGGCTCTGTACTCATACTTGTGCAAATGGCAAATGCAGCAACATTTCATTTCAAAAGCAAACAAAGCAGGAATCGTCGCAGCTGAAGCGACCGACTCGTCGGTGCCGAGATGGTTAAGAGGCCAGATGTGGCCAAGGCGGCGGCTGGTCGTATTCCCAAGGGGTGAGGGCTTTGCCATTGTTCCCGTCAGAAAGGTGCCACGGCTGGTTTCCATTCAGCGGAATATCCAGCCTTACAGAATATGCCTGGTCAATAGAAATCTGCAAAGTACAGGCTACAATTTGCCTTTAGCACAAGTACCTCCTGAAAAGCTAAATAATATAACAGACCACAGTGGAACAGCTACAGGTACATTTTCCAGATCGTTCCACAGATGCCAAACTAGGCCATTTTGATTCAAGCAGATTCACTGCATCTGATCCTGGGCCTCCAGAGGAGACTTGCTGATCCTCCTCCTCCTTCCAATGGGCTGTACCACACCTGAAACAGGGGTGTTCAGGCTGTGGGATGAGCCCAGCTCTGTGAAATGGGGGGGGGGGGGGAGGCGTAGGCAGGAACCAGCATATCTCAGCGGTGTGGTGACATCTGCAGCCTCATAAACACAACATGGCTTTTCATTGCCTGTAAGCACAGCCTCAGCAATGCTAAATATGTAACTCCTTCATACATAATCAAAGAGCAGGTTACAGACCCATATTAGCTGAGATCATACCTCATTATATTCCTCAGGATTTATGGTGGTACTTTCATGTTCCTGCCCATGTCAACAGAAAGGGATCTGTGACATTCTTGGACACATCCAGAATATTAATGGACCTGTGTGTGCTACATGATTTCTGTGGCTGATACCCCTTTTAACTGCACCATGTCTGATGACTAGTGCAGAGATACAGAGCCCCCCTTTGTCATAGCGGCCGTGCATTTTAATGCATATTATTGGCTGCTCAGCAGACAGCGTTACAAAGCAGCATTCTAGGTGATGATAGCTGCTCGGAATCACCTGCCTATTCAGGCCCCATTAACCTTATAGTCAATGTTTATCTGCATGGCAACAACACAAGCAGGGAAACATAACTCCCAGCCTCCTTCACCCAGATATTCGACACTGGGTTATGAAGCATGGAAGCAGCTTTTTAGGGTCAAAGGCTGGGTGTGTACGCTACTCATTTGCAGGTTTTCTTAAAGTCATTTTCACCAAATCAGGGAAAGACCATTTCCCAGGGGGCTGTTTTTTTCATAGTGATGCTTTTCCTTCAGAACTCAGTTGTGGAGTTTACCTCAGCTAAATAACCTAGATTCATGCTTGTATACATACTTATGTTTCCCCTAAAGAGGCTAGAAGCTTAAATAAACCCAAGAACGCCCGCAGTCTATGGGCTATCAGTGCTAACACATAGCACAAATTTAACAGTCAGTGCTGGTTATCCAACACAAACACTGCATTATACATGGCCTTTGAACATTCTTGGATGCTAAAATTCAATCACACAAGGGTAATATGGCGCGGGAAACTTGAGAGGCCTCTAAATCAACAATCAAATCACTTCATCACTAGATGCCATCTGCTGAGGAACATCGAGCAACGCTTTTGGGGCAAGAGAAATCCCCCAAATCTCAAGCTGATATTAAAAGGGAAAACACATGTGACTATTTCACGTCACACACCGTGAGGTCACCAGCACAGACGGATAAACAGAAGCGCCGAATGGATTTTAATTCTGTGACCGCGGAGAGAGTAGAGAAAATGCAATCAAAACAGACCCCAGTGGGAGTTACCATAGCGACAGGAACCTTTCCTCGCAGAGAGACAAAGGGCGAGAACAGCAAACAGAGGTGGAGGTGAGGCATCACGTGGTTCAGTCAGGGTGCACGGTTTAAAAGCAGAACTTCGTTGAGTCAGTAAATATCCAGGGTGACATTTATTTTTACAAACACCACTGTGGTACTATTAGGTAATAAAATCTAGAAAGGTAAACAAAAAAAAACACACATTTTGAGGCTTTCACAAATAAGAGAGAAAGTCAAATTGTGCACAAAAAGCATTTTTGCTTAACATCCCTTGCAGCCTAGTGATTTTTCTGAAGCAGAGTGATTTTGGGGGTCATGATAATGGGGAATGCAGCGCTGACTACCACACTTATCCGGACCTGTTCTCAAGCAGTCCTGCTTTGTGGCTTAGAAACATTCACATGGCAGAGAGTGTGGAGGATGTCTGTCACCAGGCAGAAAGCTTTTTACCTCCAGTGAGGACGACCATCACCGGAAAAACCAGGCTGATGCCTGACAGTGCAAACGATGCCTGTTCCGCGAGTGACTAAGGGGCCATACATGGGGGTGCATGTGTGGGACGGTTATGTATCTTGTTTATCTTGATATGCCGTCTTGTAACTATAAAAAGCAAACCATAGGGAACATTTCAGCTGCTCTGCAGAAGGTACACCTTATACTACCTGCATAGGAGGGAAAGGAAGGAAGAAGAAAAATATGGAAGACATCAGGTGAAGCAGATTTAGGCCATTAGTCACTTTTCAAGCATAAATGCACAAAACTCAGAGAGGGAATCTGATCAATCCCATCTTCATGTTATAAGAGGCTCTCCTTATTCTCGGACTCCCCGCTTCGTCATGGAAGCAGAAATGGAAAGGGTGCGACTGCTTTAAATCACAGTGTCTCACTTTAGTTCTTATTTATGCCCAAAAGCAGAGGTGGAAAGTTCAGGTCCAGAAAGTACAAATCCAGACTAAGGTTTTGTTTCAACCAACCAGTTGAGCATAAAGAGTCACAGTCACAGAGTACTGACCAGGATGGTGGAAACAAAATCATGGTCTGGATTTGTACTTTGTGAACATGAATTTTCCACCTCTGCCCAAAAGTCATCACAGCTAAAAGGTCACCATGAAAAACACAGCTGACCTAAGCTGTCAAGCAAACATCAAGCAAACATACAGTCGTCAGCGGCTAAAGCGCACTGTATGGCACTACAGCGCCCCCTAGGATATGAAAGGGGAAGAACAGCGACATGGAGCATTGAAAGTATTACCTTACATGAGGGGTGCCCAATTCCAGTCGTGGAGGGCTACAATCCAACAGTTTGCAGACGTTCTTGCTCAAACATTCCTATTAAACCTGGTAATTAGCTGATTAAAATGTGTTTGAGCAGGGAAATTTGCTAAATGTGTTGGATTCTGGCCCTCCAGGACTGGAGTTGGGCAGCCTTGCCTTACGTGACTCACCCAGACTCACCCAAGCCATACCTGGGGGTGCAATCACAGGGGTCATTTCCACTCTACACCCAAGCTCCAAGCTTCCCACAACAAACACAGACATAAGTTTCCGAAAGCAAATGTTTATTCAAATCATCAGATCAGTGCTATAAAATTAAAGGAAATAGTGTAATTTGTGGTACATAAAAAATAATAATTCAAAATTACTTATCTGAAAGCTACAAAAATGTCCCTTTTCCTTGAAAAGATTAGGGACGCATCGACACCATCTTGTTCAGACCGAACATGAGTACCGCTGTTTGCTTTCTGGTACTGATACCAAATACAACAGTGATATCAAAAAAATAATATGCCATATTTTAATTTAAAAGTATTTCAATAAACAATCATTGTCTTTTACTCTGGAAAACAATAGATCCGTGGGCTGGTTTTAAATATGATTTAAAAACATGTCACGTCTAAAACTGTTTAAAGCAGAGGTCCACAAGCTTTTTACACTGTGTGCCACATGACAAGGTGTTACACTTTCTTCATAGCACTATTATGACATTATGTTGGACTGTTAAAAACAATATACTACGTAAGAGCTTCTGTTTTTTCATTCCAAAAAGGTTATCATTTGACATTTTCTCTTACCGTGCTAGAGTTTGCTGCACGCTGGGCAAAGGAAAAATCTGACGTACTCTTTACGTATAATTTTTAGACCTTTAATTAGATTACTTGTGTTGTATTAACTTGTTTTGTGCCTCCTCTTGATATTTTAGCAGAACACATTTTGCAGTCTGCTGTGCTTTTTGTACTTCATTTTGAAGTAACTCACCACAGAAATGATGTGGTCCCGTTCATTTTGCTCGTTAACGACGTCGCTGATATGTCGTCATGTTGTATATGCTATAGGTATCAGTGCATTGTTACGAGAACATGAGCACTGTATTGGATCTGATACCGATACTAGTATCAGTATCGATGCACCCCTAAAAAAGATACAGTAAATATAAGCTTTGGAATATAGCTATGTTATGAGGGTTCCTTGACCCCCCAGCACCCAATAATCATGCACATCGGAGATGACTCTGGTAGCCGCCCACTCTAGGTCACATGACAAAGAGCATACCGCCATCTCGCTCACTGCCAGCTGCAGGCTGTGGGCGGATCTGCTGGACTCCCAGAAACCGTGGGTAGATTATGCAGCTCGGACAAGCTACAGTTTGAACTGTAGGCCTTGCCAGGCTGAGACATTTGGACTGGATGACTAGGATGACTGGTGACCCATCACCCGGGGGGGGGTGGATTCTCAACCTGCCCCAAGGCCAAACTGCTGAGCTGGCCTTGAGATAGGGAACAAAGCAGCAGGCAGACAGATGAAGAGTCCTACTATATACCCGTTAAATAAACCCGAAGTTGAACTCACAAAAACTTCCAAGGAGGAGTCCTGATACGGATGCTTCACACAACTAAGCGCTCTGCTGGTTAATCCTTTGAGGAAAAAAAAATATGGTACTGAATCATCGATGTGGTTTGAGGACAACGAGGATGGGGCACAGAGCTGTGCAGCCCTTGTTGTAGCTGTGAGGGAGCACCGTGGCGCTCTCGCGACGGAACAGGAACGGTAAGTGCGAGCTGGTCAGACAAGCCCTGAGTTAGCGGTCAGAGAGGCAGGGAGATACCAAAGGAGAAGAATGTGAGGAAAGCAAGCAGAGGAACAGACGATATACCGCACTCACTACTTTGACATAATTATGTCCATCGCGATGTACCACTTGTACTGTGGGTTTCTAATCACTCACTGATTCTGCTGCACTATTTGTCAAAAACCATTAATCTCTTATCACGTGTGTGAGAATCACCTCCGGAAACTCCGTCTGTAGCCAAGAAGCACCTCTTGCATATATGTTCGAGGTCAGAGGGTCGGCGAGGCATCAGGAGCGAAAGAGGAGGAGCAGGTAATGGGAATGCAAGCGAGCGAGGGAGACGCGGGGGAGCAAGGGAGACGCGGGGGAGCGAGGGAGAAGCAGGCGAGCGAGGACACTGGGCACACTGTGGCACCTAGGCCTCTCCTGGAAGACGTGGCACACTGGCCAGGGCAGCCACCAGCTGCTCGTACACCTGGATGCCGCGCAGGAACACGTCCTCATTGAGGAACTCGTTATGGTCGTGGAGCAGGATTGGCGTGCGGTTCATCGGGGAAAATCCGATGGCCGGAAGGCCCACCTGATGGGGGACAGGGGGCAGAAGTGAGCTACGTGTCACCTGCGACCTGTAAGGTTACCTTTATACACAATGTGTATGTATATATATATGTGTGTGTGTGTGTGTGTGTGTGTGTGTGTGTGTGTCTCCCTCCGTCCCTCCCGCCCTCCTTCCCTCCTATGCACTACCTGCATCCCTCATTTACATACGCACACAGCTGAAAGTTGACATGAGCTGCTTTAAAGCTACAAAGGGTGATTAGCACATACCAAAACCCTTAACCTTCTTAACATTAAGACGCAATTAAAATGCATGTAATTCAGCTGAGGGAGGCAGCCTGGTTGGACACACCGTGGTACCCGTTACGGATCAGGGGGCGCATACTTACAGCCCGGATAAAACGGCTGTCAGTGGCAGCTGGGAAAATCTCCGTCTTCAGCTTCATGTTCCTGCAGTTGGATCACAGGACTTCAGGACAAAACGCAGCACTAGTGCTTCCAGGAACGAAGCAAGACAAGGCCTGGTAGTTTATCAAAGCATTAGTATGAAAGAGGGCATTTACTGAACAATTAGCTGAAGACAAAATTAAATGCAGCACTACAGTGAATTGGATAGTAATGTGAACTGTAATATGTTCATGACAGGAAAAGACAGAGGCCTGACACTCACAGGGCTTTGCAGGTTGTGCTGAAGGCATTCCACCAGGGGTCGCTGTCTGCTGTGGAGGTTACAGACTGGTTCATGTGTTTCTAGGAAACAAACAAAACCTCAGTGTGAGCAGAGTCCACTCCGGCCCGAACAGAATGTCGACCCAGGAGGCCCAGTAACCGCACGATAACCGCGAAATCGCTAACTGCCCCTCACCTTGGCTGAGCGAGATGAGCGACTCTTTGGCGCCAGCCTCAGACCAGACGGCAGATGCGGAGCTGCCACTAGCTGACCCTCAGTACACATCAGTGGGCAGCCCACCAGGAACAGCTTCTTCAGAAATCATTATATAAGCTTGCTTAACCTACCGCCATTTCATGAGGTCAGAACAGCTGGTCATCCAGGCTCAGGTTTAATTTTCACTTTTAAAGGCCCGACAAGGGTCTTCTCATGTCACCTGGCTTCCTCCACATTTTTACGAGCTGATTTTGGATACACTTGATCTTTAAGTCTATTCATAACAGTAGTATATGTTAAGCACTCCGGGGCTACTATTGGCAAGGGCTCAGTTCTAAATATGACTGTACAGATCCATTTCAGGTTTCGATATATGCAACATGTAACTAGTCACACATACGATCAACATCAACATCCCATTAACCTTAGTTATTTTTGAGTCACAGTGCTCAGTCCTTGGATCTAATGTCAGCCGCTCAGCGAGTACTTTGATAACACGGTTGCCTGCAGTGCCACAGCCGACAAAAAAAATAATGCCTGGCAGCTGTGTTTATGCCGTGGTACATATACAGATAAGGGTATCAGCAGTGCTTAGGCCGGTGTTTGCTGGGTACTCCATCTTTGCTGAGAAAATTGCAAGTGAGAGAAGCAGAAGTTCTGGTAGTAAGATTTGCTTACATTTTAATACATGATGTTCAACTCATGACTGAATCCGCTTAGGGAGTGGTCATCGGCAACTGACTCCATCGAGGAGTAACCGTGTTTTGTGATCATTATTAAAATGATCCACAGTGGAGAGAAGATATGGTGCACCAGTAAAGGGACTAAAACCACTGAAATTAGAATTACTACGAAGATAAACAGAAGAAAAAGAATAAAAAAAGAATAACACTGATACCAATTGAGTGTATGAAGCATGGATAGACAGATGTGTGAGAGGCTGAATGAATGAATGGATGGATGGGTGGGTGGGTGGATAAATGGATGGATGGGTGGATGGCTCCTGACTGACCTGAGCAAACTTGTACGACACGCCATCTCCGGCTTCCTTACACCACTGCTTAATCTGTTCTTCAAATTCCTGGAAGAGAAGATGAAGGATGGATTGGCAAGAGGAGGAAAGAATAGCTGTTAAAGAGGCTGGGTAGGTGCTGGATGATGCATGGATAGACTGAATGTGTGTCACTGAAAAAGGCGCATCAGGCTCGCGCGCACCTGCAGGTTCACTGTGGGAGGAATGCGCAGGTCGAAGCTGACGTCCATCTCAGCGGGCACCACGTTATAGGCCAAGCCACCTTTCACCATGGTCATGTTGACGGTGGTGACGTCACCAAGAGTGAAGCACTCATGGGTGTTAAGCCTGAAAGGGAGACAAAGTGTTGTCCTACACACCAAATGGTAAGTCCTGGGAGGTTACGTCAGCTACAGCAGGAGGCCTGCAGAGATGATATTTCAGCTGTTGCTGAACTATCAAGTAAAAAAATTTAAACGCACATTATTGTTGTCCTCCGGGGGTCACTAGTTTAAGAACAGATTTCTCTCCTACCAACACCAGACACAAGCTTTCCTGGCAATATTGGCATATTCTCATCCTTAACCCTGAAACCCCAACCAGCAAGGTACACTGAGGTACCCTGAGCAAGGTACCCCCCCCCAAGCACTGCTCCCCGGGTGCTGAATTAGCTGCCCGCTGCTAAATACAAAAGACACATTTCTTTGTTCTGCATTGTGTGCTGTGGTGTCAAAAATGACAATCACTTTCACTTCAAACACACTAAGCCGGTTTTGTGCAAAGCTGTCGGCCTGCCAGAGTGTGTCAGTGACCGTCTAGATTGCGTGTGTGTGCGGCACAGCCAGATATGGTCGGTCCCCATTGGCAATGCTTTGGCAGATTGAGCATGTTGAACTGCCGTCAAAGCTAGTTGGTGAAAGTGCGTTATCCGGGGGTATATCAAGTCAACTCTAGTGATGCTGGTTGTGTGTGCGCAACTTTAGTCTTACAAAAAGGCACAAGGGGGAGCTTACCGTTTCTTCTCCGTTTCTCTAAAATCTAGGAAGGTGTTAATCACTCGGCGCTGAGGAGAGACATAATGATGAGCTTGACTGTGAGACTCGGACAGCCTTCAAAATTCACCGGATCCGTGACGGACGGAAATATCCTCCTGGTCCTCGTCTTCTGGGACTCACCAGTTTCTCAGCCGCAGTGTTCTCCACAAACCTAGATCCGTGGCCTGGGTTCCCTGGACACGTCACAGTAATCCCTAGGGGGACCAGAAAAGTCCAAACCAAGCATTAGAGCAGGCTTGGTGTGGGCGTGTGTGCGTGGAGAGATGGCTCATGCAGGATCATAAGAAAACCCTTGTGATGCTTGCTCTACACAGGAGGAAGAAATGAACAACTAACATCATTGTCTTATGGACCCTCCAGTTCTCATGAATGTATGCTATAAGGGAAATATAAGTAAAATGTCATCGCCTATCTGCAATCCGCCAGCTACATTCCAACAAGTCTGATGTTTGTCCAACATTTACATACATTATCAAATCTACATTTGTTCAATTTCTTTAATAAATGTAGAACACCAAAATGTCACTAAATTGGCTTATGTTGTTTATAGACACTGCCATGGCATGAAAGGACTTTGACAGGTGTGAGAGTGAAGTTTACAACACGCAGTGACACTTGAAAGTAAATTCCGGCATTTACAACACTAACACTTACACCATGGATTTTTCTCTCCATAAAACACAGTGAATGATTCCCCAGGATTAGCCAAACCTGGAAGCACATGGAAAATGATGATTTATTCTTGTGACAGGGTTAAAAACCTAAACACTGACATGGTAGCAAGGTTGTATGCAGTCAGACTTCAACCACAAAGTTTTGTGCAGCTATGATCAAGTCGTTTATAATTTATGTACATGCAATGCAATTTGCTTTGGATGTCAAACGACTACAAAAAACAAGAAAAAAAAAACGGTCACCCTCATCCAGCGCGAAGCCAATATTCAGTTTCTTAAACTCAGGGTGCTCCACGAATTTCTCCATCCCTTTGTGACCTCCTACCTCCTCATCTGAAAGCAGTGCAGAACCAACATACAGAAACTTGAGAGCAAAATCCAACCATATGACACTCAGGGCTCTTCGTGATGCACATGCTGGTCTCCTGTAGCTAGTACTTGAGAGCCCTCAATTCCATCATCCTAAGAGACTCGTGTCGGAAACCAGTTCTGGGGTCTTGGTCCTGATATAGCCCAGAGCATGTAGTGTAGGAAAGGCAATAGCTCTTTAAAGTCACTTCAGCTGTTGGAATTTAAATATTAGCCCTGTTTAGAAATGGGTGGTTCATAAAAAAATAAATAAATAAATGGTTAAGAGAAAGATTAACCATTCACAAACCAGCCGATGGTCGGATGAACCTATAACAGACTGCACGGGAGGTGGATTAACCAATAACATTTACTAGGGGTTGGCTTTAGCAGTGACGGGGATCGCACCTGGAACAAACATCATGTGGACAGTGCGGGACAGAGTCTTCCCCTGGGATTTCAGTCTGCGAATGGCTTCAATGTACCTAGCGGACCACAAAGACAGGATTCTCACAGTAATGTCAAGGCCACCAGAACACAGGAGATCGGTGAACACAGAGGAAGCAGCTGGGGTTGGGAAAGGGCACTGATGTATTCAACAGAGGTCATCTGTGATGTCTCACTCACTGTATGGTCACACACTTCATGTCCTGGGTCCCCCGGCCATAAATGTTTCCATCCTCATCTTTGACTGCAGCAAAGGCATCATACTTCCAGTGTTCCTGAGGAACAGAAAAAGAGGAGGCAGGACATAGAAGTTTACATTTTCCTTCTTAAGTTGTCATAAATTGTCTTAAAGATATATTCAGGAGTGACGGGCACCGCGTGTCACCCAGTAGGGGGCCTTACCTGGTACACTGGGACAACATCCGTGTGGGAGTTAAGCAGGACCGACTTGAGAGCAGGGTTGGTGCCTGGCCACGTTATGATGGCAATCACCCTCCCTGGGCAGATCTATGAAATCCCGCACAGACAAGCACCAATCACAGACTCTTACACACTGGTACCTCTTAACAGCAGTGGCCAATGAGAGGCAGAGCCCCAAGAGCGCTATGAGGATATAGGCGGAAGCCGGCTGACCACAGGGCAGGTACTGTACCTCCACCTTCTTTATGGGGAGCCCCAGTTCCAGGGCTATACGATCCAGGAACTTCAGAGCAGCATCTGCAAACAAACAAGGGTCACAGATCAATGCCTGAGAAGTGAGACTGGCAACAATAGGAAGTATTCAGTAGCTTAACGTAACACACTACCTAAAAGAACAGAAGTTCCACCAAACACCACCATCGTCTTACCATCGTAACTGCCAACATAAGTTACTGACCAGAAAACATTCTTTTACTCCACAATGAAATGTGGGCATCACAGATATAAAAATTCGGGTGTCAATGCCATTATTCAGATGGCTTTGGAGAATACAGCCTTTTAGGTTCACTTTAAATGGCCGTAAAGTTCAAAATTGAGTGAGAAAGTCATAATCTGATTGCCGACACAAACCGAAAGGAATTTTTGCACAAATAAAAAGATTAATACTGTCAATATAGGCCTCGTAATTTACAATAGGAAAAGTCAGTTTATTGAAAAGGCAAAATGCATCTAATCGTTTAAAGCCTAGGAATACTTATTTACAAGCTGAAATAATGGTTTAATGATGAGTGAATTTTAAGTGTGTTTTTTAATTTTAGTCCTCTTCTTCACCCCCAGAAGCATTTCTCACAAGCACCACATTTTTGCACGTTAC
>JAODKN010000127.1:7634842-7646487 GCA_026774425.1 Petrocephalus zakoni | reverse complement strand
ATTATGTCATCATGTAGCTCAGAGTCAGTGGTTGAAACTGACAGTGAACTATTAAAAGAACTCATAGAAATCAAAGATTTGAACATTGCCCATCTTGTGAACCTTCAGCAAGTGCTAAAACAATTCATTAGGTACTCTTGTATCCGTCGATGAGTGATCCACGTATGCTGAAACAGACTTATTAGGACCCACCCCGTTTTTTAAAATTGGTCTCCCAGTTTCCTGGAAAACAGTAGAAAGTGCATTTCTGTTAAATGACAAGGGCATGTTTACCCACATCAACTGACTAGACTCATCAATACAACTTTACCTCTGAGTATGAAGACAAATGTATGCATTATTTATAACACTATTATTGGAGCACGACAAATGTGGTCAAGCACAATTTAACGAACGCAAGCAAATGTTCAAAGTAAAGGGAAAACCGGCAATACTCAGACCTAACACGACACTTACACACCCCAGTACTTGCTTAATATTCAAAACAAGCATAAAATCGAATCACTTCAAATCATGAAAGAGACAGCTATGTACAAGTAAAGAAGCATCAGACGACAGAAAAGATAACGTGCAGTCTGTAGTCACGCTGTCATGCTATAAAGTGGGGGGAGGGGTTTCTAAGGGACTATGCCTTAGGAAAGTGCCACAGATAGCTGTGAATTATAAATGCACACACGTCAGATATTTACAGTATTAATTTAATGGCGAAAAATGCAAAAATACAGCAAAAGAGATGTACAATGTAACCCCAATAATATATATATAGCTCTGTACTGAACATAAATACAAATAAATAGTGGTCATACAGCTAGTATAAGCTAAAGATTCAAATATACATTTTCAGTCACCCAATATTTCTTGACGAACTTAACCTTATTTGTAAAAATGTGAAAAATGTGAAACCAGATGCGTCACCAGCGCTACTGTATCAATACCAAAGCACTGAAATGGTAATTACTACATTTAAGTCGTGCACCTTCAACTCTAACTGTATAACAGAGCTACTCTGCAATAGCAGGTAATTTCTAAATTAGATTCCAAGTACAGTAAATACAAAGACGATACTTGAAGGCTTACCAAGACTGCAACTGTTGATTGGAAGCGTATAACAAACCAAAAAGTCAGGAGGAAGGATAGAATCTTTACACCCAAACCTGAGAACACATTTGAGGCTCCAATATCTTTCCTTTGGCTTCTGTCGCTATGGCATGTGGATGCAGGAATTTAGCAGGATGGGTGAGGATGGGTGAAGTGCTTACATTACACTGTAAGCAGGATGGGTGAAGTGCTTACATTACACTGCCCCTTTGTGCCTGTCAGCTTCAGGGTATATTTAAATCCCCAAATTTCCAGGTTCACAGCTCTAATCCAGCTAGGGCAACTACCTTATAGTCAATCAAATGACCATACTTATCTCACAGTCAATAAGGTCCACACCACATCCCCACTCCCAATCCCACAGCCAATCAGAAAGTCCAAATCCACCCCCCTGAAACCCCGGCCTGTCATCGTTCTCTGGTCTCCGGTTTCCTCTCACTCCAGCTTGCTGAGGAAGTCCAGCAGGGCCTGGTGAAACTCCCTGGGCTTGTCCAGGTAGCAGGCATGGCCTGCCCCCTCCAGGCGCACCGTAGAGCTCCGGGGAAGCTGGCTCAGGTTCTTGTAGGACTGAGCTCCCAGGTTGGTGTCTTGGTCTCCATAGACAATCAACGTTGGAGTCTGTCCAGGGGTTGGAGCAAAGTACGGCTTTTAAGTGACACATCTGAGGACTTCAAGAAAAAAAACTGTGCAGTTACCAAAAGTTTGATGTAAAAATTGACATATGTATATAAATATATATACACATAAAAATATCTTTAAACGACCTCAGCAATTCAGGGTCACCAGGTAGTAGAGGGCACTAGGCAAAGGTACAGGGTGGGATTCCAGTCCATCATGGGGACCACACACACACACACACACACACACACACACACACACACACACACACAGCTAAGGGCAAATGCAAGTGCTCAATTATCCTAACATCCTGGGTGTTTCTCAATACAAAGAACAAAGACATTGCTTGTGTTCTTGTCAAGAGCATTCTTGGCAACAACAATAAACTCAGGATGCAATGAAATCATGAAAATGCTCTCATTGATCAGGATGCAAACGATGCATCCTTCATATTTTTACCATTCTCCATACTTCTGTTCTTGAGTAATAATAAGAATACATTTTTATATAGCGCTTCTACAAGAACTCAGGCACTTACATTGAATAAAATTAAATTAAATTAAGAAAACCTTTATGGATAAGGAAGATTATGAGTTTGAGTAGACAAAAAGATTTTAAAACCAAGCTAAAAACCTGGAGACAGAAATGGATAGACGAATGGCAGTGGGGAGGGAGTTCCAGAGTTGGGGAGCTAAATGGGAGAATGCGCGGCACCATAGCCGTGTGATTTGGAAGGGGGGGGGGGTGAGGAGAGAGCCAGCAGAGGAAGATCTAAGACTACAGGGAGGCTGGTAGAGGAGAAGCAGCTCAGTAAAGTGTGATGGGGCATGGTTATTAAGGGCTTTGAATGTCCTCTTTTATATGAAGCCAAAGCAGGCTCTGCAGAATGGGTGCGATGTGTTGGTAGGAGCGAGTGTAAGTGAGGAGGCGGGCAGCAGAATTCTGGACTGTCTGACGTTTATGGAACGATTTAGCAGTGATACCAGCATGTAGTGAGTTGAAGTAGTCAAGACAGCTAGAGATAAATGCATGAATAAGGGACTCGGCAGCAGAGTTTGAAAGGAAGAGCCTAACACGGGAGATGTTACGGAGTTGAAAGTAAGCTGTTTTCACCATGGAATGTATGCATGTGTCAAATGAGAGGATTGGGTCAAAGGTTATGGTGTCATGTTTTAGAAAATGATGGCATAGGTTGATTTCAGAAAGACAAGATTTGACATGTGCAAGTGACAGGTTGTTTATGGAGCTGGTGCTGACATAGATCTGGGTGTTGTTGGTGTAAAGGTGGAAGTTTAAGTTAAAGCAGCAAATGATCTGGCCTAGAGGGTGAATGTAAATGATACAAAAGAGCAGTGGCCCCAAGACAGAGCCCTGGGGGACACCATGTGTGATAGCTCATGTGTCTGACTTTTGACCTGATAACATTTCATCAGCCTTTCTTCCAATGAGATATGAAGTAAACCAGTTGAGTGCTGCCCCACAAACTCCTAGGTTGTGGAGTCTCTGGATCAGAATAGCATGTGAGAATATCAAAGGCACTTGAAACGCACTTAAACTGAGCAAGAGGAGACAGCTTATGGTACTGGTGTCAGTTGCAACAAGTAGATCACTTAAAACTAAAGCGCTTTGTGCTGTGGAATTGGCAGAAACGGACTGAAGCAGATCAGCAATGGAAGATGACGTCAAACAGGTATGAGAAAACACAAGTAGGGTGAAGTACGTGTACGGACAAACCCCCCGCAACTCTGAAGAGGGAACCCTCAGGCAATGGTAAAATAAAGGAAGTGATGTCATCAGTGTGAGACAGCAGCTTTCAGTAGCATCATGTCATCAACGTGAGACTGCACCGGGCGTGACACATGCGGCGCCACAGTCACCTGGATGGCCTGGTACTGCTGCGCTGAGAAGTTGCGCGTGGCCACGGGCGCGATTGGGACGAAGCCGCGGAGCTGGGTGCCGCGCTGCACCAGGAAGGGCAGGGAGAAGCGTCCGCTCATGGAGGGGCTCAGCAACACGGGCACACGCACGCCCAGTGCCTCCAGGAAACGCTGCAGGAGGGCCACGCGCTGCTCGTCCGTCTTCAGCGCCTCCGAGTCGGGGGAATTTCCGAAGCCTGCGGGATGAATGCAGGCAGGCGTAACTCCTGAGGAACAGACACACACTCCACATACGCAGGCTCGAGGAATGGGCCCATCTCCAGGAAAATTATGTCCCCCAATGAAACAGCATTACCTACAGGATTTCAGCACATCAGCTATTCATTACAGTTGTTTTTAACCACCAGACAACAGCTCAACCCCTTTTGCCCCAAAGGAAAGCCATCTCAAAAGCACACATGTAATCCCTGTAACTTATTACACATCTTATTAACTTCAGCTTTATTTCCACAATGCAAGATAGGCATAAACGTTCATACATTTCTTAAATGTTCATGTACATAGAATATGGGGTTAAATACTTTGCTGTAGAGGCGTTTTGGCGACCCTAACCAGGCGCAGCCCTCACCGGGAAGATCCAGCGCCAGGGCCTGGTACCCGTTAACGGCCAGCAGCGCCAGGGTCCCCAGGTCCTCCCAGTTTTTGGAGGTGAAAGCCTGGCCATGCAGAAGAACCACCTGCAACCTGAGAAAGGTGGAGAAGGCGGGTGGTACCGAGCGCGTAGAAGTGAATTTCTATCCGCTTCGGCGAGCTTTATTTGGCGAAGTGAGACAAGTGATAAAGACGATGTGGAGGCTGGTTATGATTCAGAACTCGCCATCTGGTCAGTAAATGTAACACATGCGGCAGAACTGGACAGAGCAGCACACAAAACAAACAAGCACACATGCAACTAGGGGCTGGAAGAATGAATACATGAGAAGGATTTGATAGAGATGGTAATGCGTCGAGTTGGCAGTCTTACACCGATTTCTTTACCGAGATCATTTTACCAAAAAATAATCAGCCATCAGTGGTATAATACACACACGCGCATAAACATGCATGCACGCACAGATGCATGCATTTATGCATAAAAAGATGCTGCATAACAACGTTGCAGCGTATAAACCATACAGGCAGAACGCGAAGATGAGAGACGGGAAGCCCGAAGCCGGGCCTCACCTGGGGAGGATCTGTCTCCCCGCGGCGTCCATGGGCAGCGCCTCCCGGAAGAAGAGCGGCGGGTCTCCGGGCAGCTGCCCGGTGCGCACGGTCACGTTGACGGCGGGCGGAGGGCCGAGCGAAGCCGGGCCGGCCGCAGCCAGCCTCTCCCGCAGCCCGACGCGCTGCACGTCCAGGGACGGCTCCATGCTGCCCTGGCGGATGGCGGGCAGCAGCAGGTACAGCAGCAGGGTGGCCAGCAGCACCAGGCCGAGCACCACCAGCCGGTTGCGCAGAAAGTTCATCGTTAAAAAGCCGCTAATCTCGTATAAAAGACGAACACGCCAGTGACGGGACACCCGGAGAATATCAGCTCCTGATGGCGGCCGGATCGCGCATGGGAAGTGAAGCACTAACGCTGCGGTACCGTATTACGTGCGCCGAGCCGTCGGCCGGTGCGCCCCTCGGTGTTAGTTATCTGGGAGCGCCCGCAGCCGCGTCGCCAGAGCCGGCCGGCCGTCCGCCGCCATGTCGCCGATTATCGCACTCGGCAGCTGCCGCGCCCTCCGCTCGCTAATCCGCAGGACGACGGCGGCGATCGCCCGCGGGGGTCGGGCTGCTCAGGCGCGGCGAAGATCCGGAGCACGTCACCGAGCCGGTGGCCCGTCACAGCGCAGCCTGCCGGGGGTGTTCGGCGGCGCCGGCCCGGCGCCCAGCGGCGTGTGTCGGTGCCGCGAACCCCGCCGGCGTCCGCTACACAAACCAAACCGAACCGAACACCATAAAGCCACAGTCCGTCACCGCTGATGGGCACATTGTTCTGGCCGAACCGCGAAGAAACGTCATCGTGCGTCCGCAGCAGCATGTAATACTGTAAGGCTGGGTGTAGAAAGCTCGCCGGCAGTCACTATATTTCTCGTTTAAGAATCAATATACAATAAAGAGACCTTTCCTTACTTTGTGTGCTCTTATTTAAGTACAACCAAATTAACCGTTAAACAGTAACATGCGATCATGCACTCCCCCCAGCTCTGCAACATTCATACTAGATGACTTTTCAGTCTCAATTAGACTGGAAAAGCACAGGTTCAACTTAGGATGGAACCTAGAACAGGCAATTTCAACTAAATGTCGTTCTTAATTATATAGTCTTTTGTTCTTTCCTCCAAGTGGGTAAGACTGAGTGTAGACCCATTCTTGGTCCTTTAAGGGACCCAGTAAGGAATATAGGCGCTGTCATTAACCCGTTTAACCCCACCGCCAACAATTGTTGCTAACATAACCAACAAGAAATGATCAAAATTCATACATATTATGCGTTAGGGAGGTCTAAGGAGTGAAATGCGTGTATTTATTTTGAGGGAATGATTTGGGATTACACGGGGGAGGGATAGCCATAGGATAGCGCTACTGCTCGCCGGGCCAGGAGCTCTGGATGCGGGCAAGACGAGCATTTAGGCTGGCGCGCCCCCTGGCGTCGGAAGGCCGACTCGCCACGTCGGAGGAATCTACGCAGCGCCGACCTCAGAATCCAAGATGGCTGCGCCCTATGTCAGCAGGGGTTAGAGCTAGAGTGTATACTGTCTTGCTCATACCGTCTTATTTCTGGCTCATTAAATTGCTCATACATACAGTACTGTCTAACCACTATATGTGGACGTGTGCCTACTGTGTTTTTGCGCAAAACTAAATCGTTTCAGAAAGTGGGATTTCTGGCTTAGCCGGATAATTTGTCGGTTTTAAGGTAGTATTGGCTAAATATAACTGAGTGAAGATAATGGCTGTTTAAACTGGGGTAAATTAAATCCAATAAATTATCAGCTAAGCAAGACATATTGCTTTTCTTGACCTTGTTTCTGTCAAATTTAAAGGGCCTGAATCAAACACAACTCGCCATCTTTTTTTCAAATTTTTTAAGACGTTTCATCTCTCATCCAAAAGGCTTCTTCAGTTCTGGAAGACCTGAAGAACCCTTTCGGACAAGAGGTGAAAGGTCTACAAGAAACTGAAAAGAAATCCAATTGCCTTCAATTCAAGCCCTTTAGATTTGACAGAAACAGTCAAAGAAAAGGTCATTCACCCAGGTAAGAGGTGTGGATGTGCATTGGAGGACACCCTGAAAAGTGAGATTCTTACTGGAGTGAATCTTATGGGGTGGGATGGAAAAAGTTCACAAATGTCAAGCACAGACTGCCCTTTGATAATGACTGCAGCCGTTTGTACTCTCATTTAACTCGTACAAAGAACAGGTACACACGTGCCAAATTTTCATAACAATAACATGTGTCATAACAATTGCCAATGAAAGCACATATACCACAAGTATCTGTAATTATGCCTATATTCCACTGTCAGTTCCAGGGAATATTAGGGAACCTCTATTGTACCTTTTGCTCAAAACAGAACCCAGCCCTTTAAATTTTGTTGAGGGAAACACCGGATGTAGTCAGAAATATTAAACGTTCACAGATGCGGAAGATGCAGTGGCACTGTTCAGAACACTTCAGTGAAAAGCATTAATACATTCATACAGGTCACATGGTCCCCCCCCCCCCATGTCCCTCAATCCACTTGGGTCCACTGTGGATTGTGGGCGAGCTCAGACAGGCCATCCTTGTTTCCCTTCAGCTTAGCTCAGTAACGATTTAATTCTTACAGTGGAAGTAATGGCTCTTGCGTCTCCTCGCACAGCTCCCTCTGCTGGACACCTCTGACCTATAACCTTCGCTCTGTGCACCGCGGCCCTCCCCAACCCGGGAAGCACTGGCAGTCGAAGTCCGCCAGCATGTCACGGACGTAGCCATTGTCCTCCCGCGTTTTCAGGCTGTGCCAGCGGGCCCCGCGTGGCCCGGCGGTCCGGACCACACTCCAGCTCCCCGGGTCCAGGTGGAGGTATGCTCTGGGGAAGGCGTCTCGCCTCTGGCACCGGCCCCGGCCGGAGCACACAACCTCGCTGCAAAGCGCCGCGGCCGTCGTCACGTTGACCAGGTAGCGGCCCAAGGTGCCGTCTAGGTAGCTCTTGATGGCAACGCAGGCAGCCTGGGACGAGAAACACAAAGCTGACAAGCTCCACCATGCGTCTCTTTATGGCCCTGCTGCTTTACCTAAATGGATGGCTGGCTTAGTGGACAGCACTGTGACCTCTGTCCACCACGTGGTGGGCTTGATTCTGGCTGGGTGTGTGTGGAATTTGCATATTCCTCTCCCAATTCAAACACATGCATGCTGCTGCTGCTGCTCCTTCCCTCTCTGACTCTGTGGTTGCACAGTGATGGTCTGACATCCTGCCCGGGGTGCTGTCCCACCCCATATACTGTGACATTGGCTTGACTTTCAATTCACCGTTGTGTTCCATTTCTCATTCAGGCTCATTTTTGTTTGAGTTTTATGAAATAGTCTTGTTAAATATTAATGAATCAGGCATCCGTTGTTTCTAGGATAGGCTTTTGACCCTCACAACTCTGTATGGGATGAGTGATATAGACAATTCGTTCATTAATACATGCTTTAGATTTATTTCGTGAACACTATTTCAACTCTGACTGTTTTGTTCCACCTGCAACATATTATTCACCTTTCACGTTAACAAGGCATGCTGGATCTCAGCTGAAACCACCTGCAATGTATTATGCACTTTGTTCATTAACAAAGTGACTGTTGTGTTGTAATATCTCTTTGAACTACTGAACACTGCCGTTCATTTTTCTTCCAATTTTTACCGTTATAGAAGCATTAACATGTTAATATTTGATAAATGTAGTTATTAATATGCAAATGTAAGCACCCGAGTCAGGAGGCTCACATCCACAGCTGGCTGCGTCTTAAATTTCAACGCAAGTTATGATTTTTCTGTGCAATGACTTCTGCTCCATTTTGTTTTAAAACATAATTGAACAATGCAGTCCTGTTCCGCTGCTCGACACGGGTTGCAACAATTGTGCGTCAATGCACATCTGTTCTTATGTCATCCACCCCCGCCAGGCGCGCCCATCAGGGAGCTCCCCCGAATTTAAAAGGGAAAATGATGGTGCTGCAGGGAGCGTTTTACCATGCAAACAATACAATACAAATGTAGCTAACGTGCTCCGCATTGTGGACTGGTGATGGGAGTAAAGGGTAATCCACTTCCTGCTTGTGACTTTACTGGTTTAGTGGAACACATAAAAGCCACCCCAAATCATCCATTAGGGACAGAGGGGTCCCTAGATCTAGTCTGTTTCCATTTGGGGGTCCCTGGTTTAAAAAAAGGCTGAAATCCCATGGCATCAATGGCAGCACTATTTTTTCAGATGCACCAATATGCACCAAAAAAAATGTTTTCTTTTTCTTGCATTGGTTTATGATGTTCCGGTCGCGTCGCACGCACGTGAGGTTTTACTGTTTGACACTCAGCGGTTTACTGGCAGCTCTTTTTAAGTCTGATGCCCAGAGACCAGCTCCACAGACATTGCACGGCCTTTCAGTTGCGTTTTCACACAATGCAGACATACCCAATGAATTCAGCACCTGGGGTTTACATCTATTCTGCAGACTGATACCATCACATCCTCCCGAGTCACTTCAGCCGTTATAACAGGAAGCTGCACGCCTGGTATTCCTGTACAGATGCTGCCTGTTTCTGGGCACTGCAAGCACTGCACCCTAACTGTATTTGTGCAGCCGGGAGACAATCCAGTAAAATCTGGGTAAAATTCCCAGATGTCTAGCAGGGAATGCATTGTGATATAGTGAAAACTGACTTAATTATTGTGGGGAGACCAGTTCAACTAATGAACTTAAGCGGCACTCCTAAATGACATTTATAGCACTGCGGGGTGTGTTCATGCCTCTGAACAGGCAGAGAGATTTGTTATGACAAATTTTGACAAGATGCCTACAAAAATTATTATTGCACAAGTAAATATTACTTATTTTTATATGTTTATCTCCCTTGCTAACATGGGGAAATAATGAACGGTCCGAGTTCGAAAGAGTTAACAGGAAGATACAGGTGGTTCCATGTCAACTGTGTAGGTCCCTGATGCTGCCTACCTGTGATTTGGCAAAATCAGCATCACCCCAGAGCACCACCCCAGCAGCTCCAAGCGCGGCACTCTCCCCAACAGTGTGGATCAGGTCCTCCTGCGACACAAAGAGCCAAAAGAACCATCAGCCACCCTATCTGAGAAGGAACACAACAACCAAGAACAGCCCTGTAATAGGGCTGGGCAATATGGCATCGCGATTATATTGTGCACGCGCGATAATCACCAGGGCTTCAGATGACAGGCAAAACACTTGGCCGGACCCTAGCTTTTTGGTACTATACGGGCGTTTATTTATGCCCACAATTTGTTATGCAAATGAGTAGTATGGCTAAAATATTAATGAGGCATTTTATGATTCTTGTGCATGCACGATATAATCGCGATGCGATATCGCCCAGCCCTACCCTGTAACCACATGCAGCTTTGGTTGAGATGTGGCCATTATTCACATAACTAAATACCGTCGACGTTCACTCTGAATGACCTGCCTCGGACAGGAAGTCGAGGGAGTAGGTGTAGGCGATGCGGGCATAGGGCAGCACCAGGGGAGCTGCTGCGGCCACTTGACCCGCGACTCTCAGGGCTTCCAGCACGCGGTAGCGGGTGTAGCGGAGGATGGCATCCCCCCGGCCCTGCAGCTCCAAGTCCAAGTAGATGTCAGGGTAGAGGGCGGAGCTTATGTTCCATAACCAGCCCAGCTGGTCATTCCTCTTCACTTCCTGTAGAGGGCAGAGCCCTGTGTAGTTGGCTGTGGCATTCTTATACTGATAGTTGTAGCAGCCAGGAAAGCCATAGAAACCCCACAGCCCCCCTGGCCGAAGGCTACGGCCTAGTTTAAGGGTGTCATCCATAAATGCCCGTGCAGCTTCTTCAAACTCCCTCTGGGCCTCAACCTCCACTTGCGCCGGGGTCCAGTCTGGATGCCGTGCCCTCACCAGTGCCCTGGAGCCCTCCCAGTAGACACTCTTAGAGTCCCAGTTTCGAGCCCACAGGGGTCTCCAGCTCTCCCAGTCCACCACGGCCAACCCAGAGAAGTCAGGCTGGGGGATGTCAGTCAGGATGTTGGCCCGGGCAGCTTGCAAGTGGAGTTCTAAGCTGGCATTCTGGGGCACCCCGCCGTTGACCGCCATGCCCTGCCCGTTGTAGTATGGGTAAAGCCCTAGCTTGCTCTCATAGAAAATGGTGATGTTTCCACCCATGAACGTTTGGTTGTCATTCACCACAATGTCAAATATGCCCAGGTCCAGGTCCACGCCATACTTGGACATACAAGGTTCTGTTGGGGCATTCCAGACAGTGAGGAAGGGGATACTGGCCAGAGAGGGTGAGGCGTTAGGTTTGCACAACCCGGAGATGGGTACCCCAATCCACAGGAAGAGAAGGATTACATGCACCATATTGCTGCTCCTTCACCTATCGAGGGAATAAGTCTGTGGTTAAAATGTGGTTAAGCAGGCCCTGGACACATGAGATAACTATCCTAATCCAGAACCACTAGTGACCTTGTATATGGTTTTGCTACTTTCTACAAATGTGAAGTTAAAATAAGTAATCAAATTTGCATTATTCCATTTATTAATTAACACAATTTAATTAATTATTTAAAAATACAGGGACATATTTAGACAAACAGATAGACAGATGGGTAGATAGAGTATTATGGCGTTCCATACGCTACTAGTTAATATAGGGTGACCAGATAATCCCTGTCATCCCAGACACTTTGAGCTACTTCAGGTTTCACGAACTACTTTAAACCCGAAAGGCTCCTGTGCTCGGCTAGATAGTTCCGTTCTTCTTGTGCTTTCACTGGTCCGTTTCC
>JAODKN010000127.1:7597667-7619199 GCA_026774425.1 Petrocephalus zakoni | reverse complement strand
GCCCGGGCCGCGCTGGCCCGCCCACACCCCCCCCCCCCGCCGGGGCGGCGGCCCCCCCCCCCGTTCTGCGTGTCTGAGATACTGCAAGAAGTGGAGGCATTGGGAGGCCTTCTTGACCAGGGAGGATCTACAAGAATTGCAATGCCATTTACTCTGTCTGACACAGGGCTGTTGATGTGGTGTGGCTTGTCCTGCTGTCATGTTCCCCTGAACTGATACTGAGGTCCAGCCAAAACACAGAACCAGACGTGCAGACAGACATCTTGTTCTAAATCTCACAGCCCTTTCCGTCACCAAAGTGCAGGATCAGAAGTCTCATCCCCACAGATCTGCTGCGTAAACTGGTTTTCCAAGCAGCTAAGCCCTTATGTAGCCATGTCTGGACAGTTAATTTAATATATTTCATCAATAAAATCACATTCAAGATTGAAAATAATGAAATAATTTTTAAATTGGAGTATGACTTTTTTAGTTTTGACAATCTGACTATGCTACACATTTTTAAAATGTTACATTTAACATCATGGACATGACTTAAATAAAAGCTAAAATTACTTAAAAAGGCTAAGAATGACCACTGCATTGAAATAACATTTAGTCACGTCTGCATTATTCATTTAAGAGCTGAAAAGTAAATGTTATAAACAAATATTGTTTCACCATTGGATGTATTTCTTCCATGAGTTGCTTAACATGCGTAATAAATTGCAGCCAGTTCTCTATAATCATGTTTTAACTGCCAGTTGACATACCTTAAAGCCTAGGCCACAGCCAGTGAGGTGCACAGCCCCAGTGACCAATGTTCTCAAAGCACAAACATCTCTCAGCCAGTTCCAGTGCTGACAGTGGCACTGAAAGAGAAAGCAGCTGAAATTACAGTAAGCTAACGGAGGCCCATGAGCCCCAAGTGGAGGAAGCGCGCAAACAAGGCCTGGCGGGGGTGACGGCGGGGGCATCTGTCAGCAGCGACACATGCCCGGCACAAAGCTGTGTCTTGACCCCCGCGCCGCGGCTGCCAGGCCACTCTGCCTGGCTGAACTTTTCAGAGATGCCTTGACTTTGAAGTCAGGAAATGTGGAGATGGCGCTGACTGCAAGGACGCCCAAGGCATGGGTCACACCACAGTGACGCGCAGAGGAAGAGCCCATCGCAACGCGTCTTGTGTTTCAGACACTTCCTTTGTTTGCATGGGGACAGCTCTGGCTTTCGAAACGTGCAATCTGCAATCGCTCTCGTCCAGCCGTCACTGACAGGAGTGTCTGCATCTGCTGACACGAACATGGGCGTCCACCTAGGCCGCCATCTTCTCCAGTACTGCCCAATTAGCAAGTCATTTTCACTTTGTGCCGGTGGTGAAGTTTGCATTTTACTGCACGTCTACAACACGCACTTATTTCACAAGGTTTTCCCGTGACTTTTTTAATTGTCCGTGAAGCTCCCTGGGGCGACATGAAGCCCTTGGTCCTAGCTTGCCCGTTTGCCTGTTGCTCAAGCACATTTACCCTCTAGACTGACAAGAGTTACTCATTTACAAGGAAAACAGTCATTGTGATTTCACAAACCAACCCCCGTAGCTCACTGTGCGGGAACTTACCATGCTGGACGTCAAGGCAACAGGCACAGGAAATTTGAGGGGACAATGGTCAGTCAGGAGTGTCACAAACAAGAAGTCCCTCCAGTAAAAGGAGGAGAGACAGATTCACTTCTTCAGGCAAATTTATTTCAAAGCATAAACGCTCCAGAAGACGTACGGGCTGGTACAAGTAGCCCCACGCCCCCATGTCTCTTAGCAGGGATCAGAGGTAATTGGCCAATTTCCTGAAAAGACGTTGTTATCTCCCCCACTTACCGTTCTTGTTTATCAAGAAGGGCAGATATTACTCTGTTCCCACACGCAAAAGGATATTTCTGCCACGAGACAGCAGACAAACCGTGTATTTTCCTCACAGTAGTCCTAATAAACTCACAACTAACAGGAACAGGCTAATGAACCATCCTCATAAACAACCATACGAAGTACAGGACTGTGTGCATCTAATGAACTCCTTTTCAACATCACAAACTAAATTAGCAACACGAGTCAGCGGGGGTTTATTTTATAGGAACTTTAAGGAACTTGACTTCAGGCCAAAAGGCTGGTGACTACTTAGAGGGAGAGGAATGTCTCTAACCATGTTACTGAGTAAAATCGGAATGTGGAAAGATGCAATATCACATTTACCACTCAGCCAGGGCTTTGGACTTTTGAACTTTAATCGGTTTACACAGTTGGACGTTATTTAGTGACATCCCTCCAAGATCTGGACACGGCCTGGCAACACAAGTCCGTTGTTAATCTCCTCATTATCTGTTGCCCTCAATGTCTTGAGTCGGAGAGACATAAGCTAAGCATGTTTCCCCATCACATGTTGCGCTGGAAACACCGCAAGGATCCATATCTCATCTACGTCAGCCACAGCAGGTCCAAGCAGCGCCTTAGGAGTAGGAACAAAGAGGCCCTGGAGCTGAAATGCAGCACTCATTGAAGATGCTGACACCTAGTGGCGGATATTAGCTGCTACAACTTGCTGCCTTCTGTGAAGATGGAAGGTCTCTTACAAGGGTTTTAAGTGCACAGAGATGAAGGGTCCCGCCCACAAAGCATTTGTGGGGAGTTATGCAGCACAGATTCACCACAACAGTGATGCAGTCCTTCTAATTTATGGAAGGAACTACACAAACAAATACATTTATTCCAGTATTTTATATTTAAAAAAAATCAACAGTGTTCAATTAATAATAAAATAAACCTCATAGTACCATGACAGAAGAATTATTCCATGTGAACTCACAGCTACTCTGTGGATCTAGACAGTAGTTGGGTAGCCTTTCCAGGTCTAACATAACTTACACCTACTGGCCACCAATGTCTTAAACAAAAACCTTTCCATGCACAGCATAAACAAAGAAGCGTTTTTTTTTTTTGTCCCATTGGATATCTAATTTTTACCAACCATATTTGACACCTAAACACAAACTGGATTGTGGGCAATCTGTGTCTCAGCTTAACACATCCATAATAATGAGAAGCACACAGAGAAGCAGAAGGCCAGCCGTAATACAGCATATCCCCCACCCCACCAGTCATCCACATCAAGCCTTTTACTCTCCCGTGACCTTTGACCCCCGAGGCAGACATAGCCCGCTACACTGCAGAGAGGACCGCATTGTAGATGGTCCACAGAGAGGTGGCTTCCTAGGCCAGTAACAGGAAACCGCGCCAAACTCCACTTCCAAACCACCCTGTGAAGCTACGCCGTCTTCTGCTGAGGTTCCTCTGGTCTGCTGCCATCCCCGATGAGATCACAGCATCCGGATCAGGAGAGCGGCTAGTGCTGTATGGACTCCTGCTCACCGAGGGGGGTGTTGGAAGGTCGCACACGGACGCAGAGGGGGGGCCCACGGTGACGGGGAGGGGGTGAGAGGGTGGATGGTGAGGGCAGGCTCGACACAGCGTCCCGGAATGCCCTGGGCTCCGTCAGATCTCGCAGAGGACGACGGGAAAATCTACATGGATGCAAGGGTGCTCCAGCTTTACGATGCCCTTCAGACAGAGAGACGGTGTGAGGGGCGTAGCGGGATGATTAAACACCAGCAGTACAGCAACCAATATACAGGACCGTGTAGCAAAACCCTCAACACAAGCAACAGGGCTCTTTTTTCAGCCAAACAGTGAGTCTGCATTCTGACCCTAGTTTTGCTCTCACCTGTATATCTGTGTCTGTGTCTTAAAAAGAGAATAAAACAGGAATTCTTTAGCTTTCATATACATGTTCATATACATATTTGTGTGTGTGTGTGTGTGTGTGTGTGCGCGTGCGCTACATAGTGGGAATGATAACAAGGAAAGATCAAATCTTCTTAAAGTGATTGAGAATTCTTAAAGCCATTATTAAAATGAGACAAACGGCTGAAATCATACTAGTAACAATGGGTCTTGGCTGAAGAGCCACCATAGAATTTTCAGTCCTTATCCTGAATAATTAATTAATGAAAGATGCAATGGCACGTTCTCCCCACAGCCGGCAAGATAAAGTGAATACTGCCCCCTACTGGCCCGAGAACACAGCATTTCAGGCAGCCTAACAAAGCCTGCCAACATGAAACACTGAACAATTACATTTCTCTCTCATTCTCATAAACCCAGCACCTGGAGTTCACTGGTAGCCATTTGCCCTAAAAGTCAAAAGCAGAAATTAAGACGCTACCAGCTGTGAGCATGACACTGAAGATGTGGAAGGAATACTAAACAGCAGTTTGCCTCATCGATGAGTCAATGTCATTACATCTTTGTAACCTGCGATAGGGTTATGACTCATGAATTATACAGACACACATTTACTTCAGTAGGGCTTGTGGGGGTGGCCATACTTTAAGATATTTTAAGAACGATAGGCCTTGATCCTGAGCTCTAAATGGAGGGCTCGCTCACCTGCGGTATTAGATTCTTCTCTATTTTCTTTAATTTGGCCCTTTTGCGTCCGTTTTTCATCACTATGGTCTCCTCGTAAAACTCGTGGGCCAAGTCTCCGTCCTCGTCGTAGAACAAAGAGCTGCAGACAGCGCGATGATTTGCAGTTGGTCAGCAACACCGTAATAGCACGGTGTCATGAATACAGCACTGTCAATAACATGACAGTTGAAATGTTTAAGTAGCAAAGCAATTCTTGTGATCGATGCGATCCTTGAAATGTTTTGAGGAACATTGTCGTTAATCTTGCATGGGCATCACAGAAAGATCAACATATTCACTCACACACACACGCATGCCAAATAAGTGTAACAAACACATATCTTATAACCTGGGTCTATATTTACCTCCTCCTCGTAAACACGAACGGTGTCGCATTTCGGAAATCTCGGGGCCGAGCCAGAGACTGTGCATTTCTATCTTTGGTCGCATCGGAGCCGGTACCCGAGCCGGCAAAAGGCCAATAACCCCTCTTGGATCCACTGCCGCCCATCTTCAGCCTTGAAACATTATTACTGCGGACGACAAAACACCACTTACACGAATACACGGCTTTGTCTGTACTATCAGTTCGTATAATGCAAGCATTCGCTAAAAGCAATCCGTAGACTTAAAGTCAGAGAAGGCAAAGCATTACATGCTGGTTTTAAAAAACGCAGCTACTCAGGCAAATACTTAGTTGGTACTCTACCAGCTAAAAACTGATTTGAAGCGATTAATGCGATGGCAAAATACTATGACAGTGTGACCCATTACCTTACCAAGGCGTTAGGGTTAGATTTTCGGGTGTCCGTGAAGGATAGTTTGCAGACAGCGCTGGCAAGTGTGCTGATACAGTTTATGCAAAGATACAAACCAAAAATCGGGCAATCACAGATTGTTCAATCGCAAGCTAGCTGCTAAAACATAAATATGTCAGAGCAAAGTGTCTATATACTTTACTATAATTCACTGAAAATCAAGATAAATTTGTTGTCAGTAAGCAAATGAAATACGAAGTGGCAAACTAACCCAGCATGACATGTTAAACTGTCTCTATAATAAAACCGGAAGCTCTTAGACGCCTCATGCCAGTCTTCAAAGTTCAAAGGTCTTGTCCTTAAAAAAACCTGCAGTTTCTCAACGTCACTTCCGATGTTCGCCCCTTGTCACATGACAGAGGAGTGCCTTAAAGAGGAATGAACCAACCAAAAGGCTTTATACAAATCTACGCGCGATAGTTACGTCTCTCAAATACAGGAGAGCTGTTTTCCTTGGGAAGGTTAAAAAAACAACAGAACTGATCTTACTGGAAAACACATTTTAATTTCATAATAGATACAAATCGAATTTATACAGAAAATGCCTGTAGTAATAGAACAGCGTGCTATAAACTATACAATTATACGTATTGAGTGCTATATAGTGTTAACTTATGAAATTATAATAAACATATTATATTATAGTAAACATATTTAAATGCCAAATGATTTGTAATAATATTTCTGAATTCTCCCTTGTCTTCTTTTTGTTGCAATAGTACAGGGGGTAGAATCTTGCGGACAGCAGCATATGAGGGGTACTATAGGGTCGTTGCCTTTTCTGTTTGCAAACATTAGAAAAAGCACCTTAAAATTTTAAACGTTTGTTGATGTGATGTGACATAGAAATGTTTACACCTTATAGAAAACACTTTTACATATACAATACAAGTGATTATTTTGCATGATTTTCTGAAACATGTCGCACTTCAGTTCAACCCCGTCAGTTAGGCTATTTTCACTTACTCGTTTTTACAATATGTTTCTGATCATATTCAGACATGATGTCTCAAATTAGATGTCCCTTATAAATAATCACATATTATAATTCAATAGAAAAATGTCAGGCATCATCCATTGTAGGTTCTAATGAAATAATTTGTCATCCAAGTCGACATTTTCATTAGAAATGTGCAGATAAAGGTCTTAATTGGATGGAGTAGGCTGTCGTTATCATCAGCTTCATCACTGAAGTGGAGGCAATAAGGTTCAGAGAATCCATAGCCTTCTGAAGCATAGCAGTCACTCTTCCTGCTAGTGTGCTGTCGGATTTGGGGCAGATCTTGGGGCAGGAAGTAGAGCTGCAGGTTGGAGCTGACGCAACAAGCAGTATGTTTGTTTGTAATAAGAGCGTAATTTGGATAAAGACAGAACTGACACCTTATGTATGCCAATGCTAATATATCTTGCAATGCTCCCTGTACCGATAATCCTATCTCGATAGTGTAGCACATCAGAAACTGAGAAGTCTATTTTTCTAACGAGAATACATCCTATTTTATACACATAATGTCTTTTTAAGGTGTGTTAGACATCAGATAAACATTCTGGGTACAGTAAAAAAAATGGATAAAAACAGTTAACAAAAATATACAGATTCTGTTTCAAGTAACCAAAGCAGATGTATTAACTTCAGTGCAATGCTGATATAACTTATATGTGGTTGAAGGATTTATATTTTACCTTCTCGTCTGCAGACAACCCTAGTAAGCAGACCCATTCTGTGGTAAATCCCACACACACTCCCTCCACCTATCAGTACGCACTCAGTCCGTGAAGCCCTTCGTATCTTCCAGCATGAAGCAGCCGGCCTACATTTCACCACTGTGCTTAGGTCATTCATTCCCTCAAACTCATTACTGTACTCACATACAGCGATCTGTATGATTTTTGGATTCTGGGTGACCCCTGATGGCCCTGTTTCAACACATGGGTCGTCTCAGGCCGTGTGACACTCGCCAGCGCCACCTGCAGGTGGTCCCGAGCACAGGCATATCGTGCCACTATTTGCCTGAGGCGCTCCTCTTCCTCACACTGCAGGATGCGGAGGAAGTTGCACAGCTCTGGCTCAGTGAAAGCTTCCCACTGTGTGCATGTGCAACACTGAATTAGTGCAAAATCCTACTGGTGCTGATACCATCCCACCTTAAGCTATGTGTATGCATTGTGGGCAGTATTCACAAATCAAGTCCAGGTCTCAGTTTTATTTAATCACCAATATTACAGTACCAGTTTACATCATTAACGATTAATGAGGCCGTGTGTGACCAGTGATCTGAGGCTGGTACAATGGCTGTACTCACATTGATCTCGCCTGTCCTGTTCTCCTTCAGCACCAGGCTGAGAGCCTTTTCACAAGGGCCAGCACACAGCCGCAGCTGCAGGGGGTGCTCTGACCCCTCCAGCTTCCTCTGGTATACTTCGGGGACAAAGAGACAACGGGAGCCTACTAATCCACCCTTTCATTTCATTCGTCATGTTATCCACATCATATCCCAAGCCCCTCCCCCCACCAACCCCCCCACCGCCAATCACGTCCAAGATAAGCTGTTCTAATATGTCCTATGCCCCCCGACGACCTTTCCAGGGTAAGCAGTTGGAAGGTGGATGGGTGGATGGATACAATAACAGCACCCACTTCAATTCAAAGATGCCGATGCAGTCATCTCTAGGTACTCACCTTGGTCACCCTGCTCTCTGTGTTCGAATAGGGCAAACTCGCCAGGGCTGCCTGTCACAGTAAATGTGCTAAGCAATGCACGAACAACGTCATGGGCGCGGGTGGCTGAGCTGATGTGCAGGGGCGTGGCTGTGTCCAGCCGGGGCAGGTGATAGGAGCTGAGAAGCCTAGGCCCTGCCCCCTCGCTTGGCACAGGCATGGGACGCTTCAGCCTGATCCAGACTTTGATGACACCAGTAAAGGACCCATCTTTATTCTGCACAGATGCATGTCAAAACACCAGCACCATTAGTGTAGTAAATGTACAGACATGTGACCTAAAGTTAACAAACTATACTGTGAACCTATATATGTGCTTTTGCAAGCTTGATCTGTGTGTGTACATGTTCAACATGCATCCAACACATGGGTTGGTAAGTGTGTGGATGTGTGAAAAGAGTGTCAGGGCTCCTGCAAGCCTCAACAGACGCACTTTAGTGCATTTGGGAGCGTGCAGACTGCGTCAGTGAGGTCACCCACCAGGACTACGTAGAGATCTCTGCTGACCTGAGCGTTGAACTCCCTCACCTTCTGTTGGAGCTCAGTGAAGGACAGCTCGCCTGACCTCCACTCCATTGGCTCATCCTTTATGGGCACAGAGAGAAGACCATGACACAACCATCAAGACCCAGCCCCCCAGACAGGCATTGGTGCTAGTGGTGGTGATACTGCTGGTTATGCACGGAAAAGTGTGTGGAGGAGTGTTCAAAGGCCTGAATAATGCCCCACAGTAGAAAGTAAAATAAGCGGAATGATATAAAGTCACGGATGACAAAGACTAACCTGGCTACTCCGAGAGGCTGAATGGCACATATCTGTGACTAACCTCCCACTATTGGGTAAGTCCGTCAAACCCAAAAGTCTTTGTATTTGCATTGCAGTCATGCGGTGTTACTTTGCAATACTGACAAACAACTGCATTTGCATTCACTTTTAACATGAAGTTCTTCCACCCAACTGATGGTTTTCACTCTTTATTTTCACCTTCGTACACTATGCACCATCTCACTCCCGCCATGCTCATACGGCACGACCCATTAGCACCATCATCTTACATAATGCAGCACATATTAACCACAGCATATTAATTACTTTTTGCAAACATAGGACTATTGTGTTTAGAGCAGAGCCGAACGATATATGATAGTTTAACGATATTTAAGAGTTGAAAATGAACTATATAGCCAAATCTACCCACAACGTCTGTCAGATGGTGGTGTAGCCGTCAGCTGTACCGACAGACACAGAGCAGGGCCGAAGGTCTCTTGCCTTCGCTCAATATCGTCTCTATTAAACACAAAGCATTTCCATACAGTGGAAGATGAATGTCTTTTCGTGGCTCTGGTTCGCTTTTCTTCTCTTTGCTCATTTTTGTTTAATTTCTCATGAATGTGCCACACGGTCCATGACTGAGTCAAACGGCAAGGATGAGAATGATTAAGATTATCTCAGAAAGCGCCTGCAGAGCTCATGCAAAAGCAGTAACCTTTAGACCTTTAGACTGAGTTTTAAATAACATATACTGGATCATTTAAAAAAGGAATGTATAAATGTATATAGTATTAAATTTTATATATATATACAGTATATATATATACTGTATATATATATACAGTATATATATACTGTATATATATAATTCAAAGAGGGCTGCTGAATGAATAAACTGTATCCACATTTTGCATTTTAGCACCTCAAACACCAGCTTTAGATGCAAAAATATATAAACTTATTTAGATCTGCTACGAAGACCTTTCAGCAGGAGAAGGATTTTGAATTTCGGTCAGGATGACATCAGCTCACATGCTGCGAGGATGTGGCAACACGTTTGTAAAGGGGACCACCAGCAGGGAACCGAAGCCACATTTACCACATTGGTGTCCGCTTCCACACACTCCTCCGCCAAATCTGATTGGTTGACGAGGGCCCCGCCTTTCCAGGAGCAGTCTAACTTGATGAAGGCTCTGCAGCAGTAGTGGCAGGTGAATCTGCAGACTGTATTACAGAGCAAGTAATGATGTCATATTATTAACAAATTACTGAATCCATCCCATTGTCTCTTTTACAATCATCGGACGGTTATCAAAGGAAGAGCACACCCTGGATTTGACTAAATATGTATATAAACCTTTTTATAATAAATGAAATTATCTAAGTAAATGTGACTTAATGGATTTCATGTGATTACTTATCCTGTTATTAACTTCTAACCCCTGAGCTATTTGTGTGACCTGTTTGGGCAGACCCACCTACACACCTACCACCTATGCCTTACATGTTACCCCCGATGCCCCCCACTAACCCTACTTGTTAGAAATGTGTATCCAAATAATGACTCTCCACCCCTGAAGGCACTGCCATTTTCCTCCACAGCACACTGGATACAGTCTTGCACAGTCTGAAACCCATGAGTAACAGAACCACAGGGTAATGGGTAGGGGGCTTCTGGCCCTCTGCCAGAAGACCGTGCCGCTCTGGTTCCCTGCAGTGCATCTCAGGGCCTGATTTTGATGAAATGCGAGTCGCCCGTCGCTGTAAGATGCTGAAGTGACCCCACCTGCCTGTGTGGGGCGAGTTCATATGTGGGAATTGTTTATGGCTAATAGGTGCCACTGCCGCGGGAAGCAGGGGGGGCACAGAGATACGTCAGGGCAGACAGGCAGAGAGAGGCAGCGTGTCGGGAAGCTGACAGGAGGGCAGGAGGGGAGCGAGAGCCAGGGGGGAGGTCAGGAGGAGGTCAGAGACGGGAGAGACACACCACCAGGGAGCTACTCACCCGTGCAGCGCAGGCTCTGTTTGTACAGCCCCCAGATGAACTCACCACACAGGTCACACCAGGTGGGCTGGCTGAGGCTGCAGGGCTGGAAGGTGTGGCCCTCCCCAGGCCCCTCCCAGCACAGGCCACCGCCCACCAGCCGCACGGCCCGCACCCTCTCCGAGTAGCGCTGTCGCCCCACCGCGGGGCGGGGGGCCACCAGCTCGATGTACCCCGTTGGCATCAGGGCCTGCAGCTCTATCAGCTCGTGCTGAGACATGCCGCCCTCAAGGTGACGTCAGCCAATCACCTCCAGGTTGCCGTGGGGACACATCCCAAGGGGACCGGCAGGCTCATCTCTAAAACTCCTATTAGGACGCCTTAATCAGTAAAAGCTTGGCAAAACTACAATACCATCCTGTCCGATTTCTGTAATCCATTCATTCTGCCTAGATGCTTATTACTAATCTCTGGACAACTGGGAGTGATAGTCATAGTAAATTTGCAATTTCCGGCCCTGACAAGCAGGACATAGGAGACCATGTCTTCCCAATGGAACGACATAATGTCTCCCTGCCCCAGGGGTTTCTAGCTTTATTCTTGATGCTGTATCCCCAGATTATAAAGAGACTTATATAGTAGCCCAGTTTTCATGTCTTTTCCGCTTCCGTTTAATTATCTGCAGTTTGACAAACTCTCCGCTGGGAGATCCGAGCCGCGACGAGCCAGAAGTAATTATAGTGCGTCACGACCGCTTCCATAAAAGCTGATTTAACTGCATGAATTACTGATCAGCCATCTGTATTTCGATTTTTAGACGAAACGTTTTACCACGTTTACAGCGGAGAAGATAGGAGGAGAAAGCGAACGTCTGAATCTCCATAAAATTTAAATTCAGAGTGCCTATGAGCCATCCTTGTTATTTTGCATCCCAGATGTGCAAAAAATGCATTTCCTAGTTCAATAGGCCTGTTGCCACACGTTAAGTATAATCTAATAATATTAATCGTAAATAATATTAATCTGAAAACGTATTTATATTTAACGGCTTCTAAAAACAAAACTTTTCCGATATTTACCGTTTATGGTTAGATTAGATCATTTAGGCCTATTACCTTACATACAATGAGAATAATTGCTTTAAGCGCTTTTGTCGGAAGTAAAATGAGATCAAATATAGTTATAGTTTAAATGATCAACATATAATGCAGTATAAAAACTAATCTTCAATACTAATAAAGGCATGGCATCAGTTATACGTAGTATAACAAAAGTAATTTAACCAGGTTTTATGGTAAATTACTCAATTTTGGCGCGCAAAACTAGATTAAACAGAATGACTGGGAAATGCACAGATGGGTAGAGCGTAATGCTTCCCTACCGGCGCTGTAGCGTTGCTTTCCCCAGAGCCCCGGGCGAAGTGCGCCCATCTCTCCCTCTTCATGGCGTGACACTGCAGGCGCGTCGCTCAACTAGTACTCGCCTTTCCGGGATATTACCTGCGCATTTGGTTTCCAACGCTTTATAAACCTACAAAAAGCCCTATCCCTAAAACTCTAGATATGGGAAAATTCTCCTTTTAAAATTCCCCACTGAAATTGTTGTGGTTGTCTGAACAAATGAAAATGTTCCTTGCTTGCGTAGGGTCATGCCTGTCACCAGCAGGGGGCGCCACTGTACATTACCTCGAGTCCCGCCCCTTGAGAACAACTGTAAATTGGAAAACAAAAAGCCCAATTCATTATTTATGGACTAGGATCACAGAGAATACTATAGCTTCCAAGATTATTTCAGAGAAACCTTTCTACATACCAGTGTTGTCCTGAACCGTTATGTTTGCACTAGTGACTTTGCTGTTAGCTATACGGATGTGTGTCCTGCTTGGACCTCTCTCATTAACAGAGAAAAGCCATTGACCATTGCATGCTTGTTTTTTTGGATAGTCTAGCTACTGCAGTGCATGAAAATCGCAGGATGGTGGCTGTTCCTGAGATACTGGAACAAACCCATGAACCACTGTGCTAACAATGCCATGTTTAAATTCACTTAGATCAGGAGTCTTAACCATTAACCATCAACTGAACAGTAATTGAACCACCTGACCCTGAGTAGCTGCAATATATTTATTGTATATAATATATTTATTGTATGTATAAGAAAAACAGAGGGGCCGGTAATTATGTGTCCTGAGTCATCCGGGAGGAATTTAGATTACTGTGGCTTGCAAGCTTACATAATTAAATCACGCAAAGTATTTTAAAAATGCACATTTTAGCAAATATTGTTCTGGTAAATTGGAATTAGCAAAGCAAATTACATTTTTAACTTGAAATACAAAAAGCCTTTATTTAACTGAACTTAAAACTGTGTGTGATTTATTCTCAGGGGATGATTTCAGTACATTCGGAATGTTGTTCCATGTAAAATAACTGAAGGCAGAGAACGAGTTAGTTAAAGCTTCAAAGTTTGGGATTACAGGATTATTACTCATCGGACACATATCTCTGAGCTCCCAGAGTTTGGAAGGGGTTACCACACGCCCCCCCCCGGTTCCTACGCCCCTGCTCAATTGATGCATAGTGGGGAAATGGTCAGGAGTACATAATACGTTAGCTGCCCTCTGGTGGACAAAAGGCCAAGAACAGTTTCCAAATAAATGCACCTAAACGACAGTGTTTGAGGCGGAAAAAATTGCATTACCGTGTCAAAATAGATTTTGGACGAACAGCACGGCACAATAGTAATATCAGTACTAATACTGGCACCAGCAATTATACTTGTTATCCGGTTTCTCATGATTAACCCCTAAACCATGGATTACTGAAAAAAAACTTTGAGAATTTTAAAGAATTTCTATTACATGGAAGTGCATACAAGCTTGGGAATGGGGGAAGACCAGCAGACACAAACAGTGCCCTCCCAGCCACCGAATGAGCTGAGGGCCCCAAGATACAATGTCAGCCAGTTTTGCGCCCTCTGTCGCTGAGTAGTAGCAACTGCACTGGAGTGCTCAAGAGACTTCGTCGTTTTTTATTTTTTAATTTACTTTGGATGACTGTTGGGATATAAGCAAATGGAATCGCTACAGAGTGATTAGTCAAAATATAAGAATCCGTAACTTCAATTATCTGAACAACTGCATCACCCACTTTTATGCATTATCCATCAAAGTGTCCACATTACCCTCAAATACCGGCAAAACGACACACTAACCCTGGATTGTAACAAAATGTCGGCTTTATTTTCTTCCAAAGAGCACCTTTGTACTGAAACCAAGGAGAAATAAGCGCCACACTTTGTTTTCAAATGTTTTTCCAAGTCATTCGATTCAAACAGAATAGCATCAACGAATACATCAACCGACGATTGCGAAGTTGGCAAATATCAGTCACAGGACACAAGGAACCCCAGTGAGGAACTCGACTGCCAAAAGCAAACACTTTGTCCTCTTGTAAATAAGACCATATCAAAGCTTGTTCATCAAGATAAAATGGATGTAAAACATTCAATTTCATTAAAGTTTAAAAATAAGTTTAACATTTGCATGTGTCTTTGTCGAGAGTTTCCGTTATGAAGGTATCAGTGAAATTCATGCAAGTTTTGTTGGATTTAAAAAAAAAAAAAATCAACTAACATTTTAACATTGTCTACAAAATAGGCAATAGCAGGTCCAAAAATGGTCAAAAAACACATTGGTCAAGGGTCGCACAATGCTGTAGGTGTCCCGTTATCAGGAACATGGTCTGAACGGTGGTCGGCCGCACAGTGACAGCCTGTCCTCTGTCTCCTGCAATGGCACTCTTCTTTTAAGACACGTACAAAATACAGAGTGGACATTTCAGAGGAAATCCCTGATAGGAAAGTTCTGTTTCTCTCCCAATGCTGAATCTGTCACACACAAACTTACAACACACACACACTCACCCCAATACTGCAGCATACTAGCTACACACACACACACACACACACACACACACACCCTTTGGCAGACTTGAAGGGCTACAGTGTCAGTGCACAGGATCTATGTATTCCGATATTCCCATGGAACGTGCTAAGCTACAGATTCATCCACACTTTAATGCTTCTGAGTGACAGTGATAGCGTACATGAGGGAGTGTGTGTGAATGTGTGCATCCCCATGTCTCACTACATACATGGGACTGAACGTGTGTATGTGCGCAGGAGGACGTGGGCAGGGGTCTGCATATCCGCGCACAAGCACACACGTGAACGCGGCACGCCGACACGGCACAGACGGCTCAGTCCCGCAGGTCTACGCTGGAGCCGAACAGCGCCACCAGCTGCTCCTCGTAGGTGGCGATGTTCCTCTGCATGATCTCCTTGCAGGAACCCAGGAGACGCTCAAAGGCCTGCACGTCTATGACTGAGAAGGAGGGAGAGAAAGAGAGAAGGCTAGGGCTGGGAGGGATGGAACAGGACGAGGAACGAGGGATAAAAGTGGAAGATTCTCTCGCTCGCACACATGAACGGGGGGCCGAGGATCTTACCCAAGCACTTCACCTCCCCCACAGCATAGACCGAGGCAGCCCGGGGCTTGTTGGTGACCAGGGCCAGCTCGCCGAAATACTGGCCCCTGTGACAGCGTGCGATCTCCACCTCTGGGTTGTCCTGGCGGTCTGCCTTAGTCTACAGGTAACAGGGCAATTTCAGGTGAGGTCCACCCAGGAATGTGCTCAGTGAGTTGGATGGGGCGGGGCCAGACTCACTTTGCTCTTCATCAGGATCTTCACCTCCCCCGATTCCACGATGTAGAAACAGTCAGCCATCTCGCCCTGAAAAGAGGAGCCCCGCAGGCAGACATTAACTCACACGGGTGAAGAGGCCTGCAGACACATGGAGGGAGGCCCGCCTCGCCCATGCCACTCTACCTGAGTGATGATCCGTTCCCCGTCTTGGAACGTCTTTCCCCCTAAAACGTCGACGAGCTTCATCCGCTCCGGTGGCTAAGGGAAGGAGTTTGGGGCAGATTCAGTCGAAGGAGATAGTATGTCTTTAAATTTGCGTAAATGCAGAGCCAAACGCAAACACACCTCCAAAGACGTGAGCAGGGGGACAGACTCAATGAAGGTCTCGTACATCCTCCTCTTCTTGGCGTTGTTCTTCACTATCAGTCTGCGGAACGTGGCCCGGTCCTGAAGCACACAGACGACCCACGTCACACTCTTGGGCATTTTGACTGCCACACACCTGTCGGACTTATTTTGGTAACACTTTACTTGATGGGGCATAAAGAATATAGCGTTACGCTATTGCTTACGTACGAATTAACCACAAATGTCTTAGTTGCATACTGATGTTAATTCATTATTAGTAAATCGCGACACGTTTTATCTCAAGAAATTACTTTATTTGTTAGTATATCTGTTAATTCCGTCAACCTTTGTGAACCGCTGAAGGAACAAGTCATGAATAACAATTGAAATACAGATGATGTCTGTTCATTGTTAATGAATTGTGATGTGTCTTTTATCTCAAGCAGCGACTATTTGTACGGGTTTTGTACTTCAGTAGTAACTGAGTTATTACCAAGTATCTGTGCCCCGTCAAGTAAAGTGTTACTGATACTCTAAACATTGTGAGGCATCTAATAATCCATGGCGTTGTTCTTGATTATCTGAAGTATGCATTACTGAAGCCCGTTAAAGACACTTAACCTCAATCCACTTGTTATTACACACTACATGCCAATCTACCAGCTGCCATTTTCATCTAAAATTTTTGGTAGTTATTCATGATCAGTTGCTAGCATATTTAAATGCAAATCATATTTACAAAACATATCAATCCGGTTTTAAAACTTTTCATAGCTGACTCTGGCGATTATGCTGCTCTGGTACTTTTCCACCTAGCCTTCGATACCATCAAGCACGGAATTTTATTAGATAGTCTTGACCATGTTGTTTGTACTAAAGGTACTGCCCTGGATCGGTTTAGATCACATCTGAGTGACAGGAGTTTTTCTGTTAACTTAAATCAGGTCACGTCGTCGAGTGCCCCTGTCGGCTTTGAGGTTCCTCAAGGGGCAGGCCTTAGTCCCCTTGTTTTCTGCTATCTATACGTCCTGTATTTCTCACATGCTTATGCTGATGACACACTGCTTTATTTTCCTGTGTGTAATACTGTAATACTGGTCAAGTCACTACTATACTGCCTAGATCAGGGGTCTCAAATTACCGGCCCGTGGACCATTTCCTGCCCGTCCTCCCCCGTCCTAAAGCCCGCACGTGATTTTAAAGAAACAATGTAAACCAGTTGGCAACAGGGTCCTGTTGTTGCACATTTTATTTCTAGTTATCTTGTTTCTAGTTATATTTCTATTTCTATTTCAAGTGTACTTTAAGTATAAATTAAATGGTTACTGGTTTGACAGTAAAATTGAAATTTCAAATTGTAGTTATCATTAAAACCTGGTTGATTGTGGTGGTGCTTTAAAAAACTTCTCCAGCATCAACTGAAGGTAGCACCATCCTCCCAGGCACAGCGCGCATGCACAGCAGGCAATGTGGGTTTGTTTGCGTCAGTAAAAACAGGTGGGAAGGCAGTAACAGTGCTCTGGAGATTTTTCAGCCTTTTAAGAGGACTAAATCTTATGGTAGTCATATTTTGGCTTTTAATCTTCGTGACCGCCACCCACTACTTCAAAGCAAATGCCGGGTAAGTTAACGTTTAGCTCAATGCATGATGCTGGAACTTTAGAATGGGGGGGGGGATGTCATGGTTTGTCTAACATGCTAATTATTTGTCAGTAATGTAAACTGAAGCTTTAAGGGTTACCTCTGCCTGTAAAAACACGACATGTCAACAGCGGTGGCTGTAAGCGATACTCTCTTATCCCTCAGCCTGAGAGCTGAATGTCCATTTACTCAGAATGAGTTCTGTGTACGTTTGCATTTATACACAATGGTGGCCAAAAGTATTAGAACACTTGGCATATTTAAAAGGTTTCGGTTGTTTTTGTTGAATTGGTCATTAAAATACCCAAAAAATAAATGAAATATCTACAAAGTGATCATTATGCTCTATAAACGATAGAATAGAGCCTTCATGAGGAGAATCACTGTGCTAAGTCCGGACCTCAACCCCATCAAGCACATTTGTGACGAGTTGGAACATAAACTGGACAGATCTATTGTACATTTAAAAGAAAGCCTTTGGCTTGAGTTGCAGATGGCATGGGATACCATTAGTGTTGAAGCTTTCAGGTAATATATTGATACTATGCCAGCTGTAACTGCTGCAAAGGTGGACATACCAAATATTAAAGGTGCATAAAAACAGTAGGTCTCACTTCCTCTGGTATTTGTTGTGTGCAACCATATGCATATTTCATGAACATTATGAAATGAAATCATGTTTTGGAGACAAAAAATTCAATATTTTCAGATCTGTCAGGTGTTCTAATAATTCTGGCCAAAATAGTTTAGACCAGTTATTTTCCTAACCAAGATTAAGATTGCCAACTAGGATTAAACTTCTTCTTGAATCACAAAGATCTGGAAAGAGCAGCACATGGCTCTCTTACATCACGCTTGGATCACTACAGTTGTTTATACCTGAGGCTGAGTACGTCACTTTGGCACCTTGCATGGAATGGTACCGCTAGATTCCTCACCAAAGTCAAAAAAGTGGCATCATATTATGCTTATTTTAGCTTCTTTACATTGCCTGGCGGTGATGGGTAGATTTTAAAATATTTTTTTGGTGTACTAAACTTTGATTGGTCCCATGTTATTCTTCTGATCTTTGCATCCCTTCTTATCCATCACAGTCTCTTAGATCATTAAATCAGTTTCTCACAACCACCTCAAGGTCTAAATTAAAATCTTGTGGTGACCGTGCACTTGTTTCTGCTGCACCCCAACTATGGAATGCCTTACCTTTTCACATTAGGTCTGCGTCCTCAATTCTAGAAAACCACACTTAACTATGATTTGTGCTGCTTCGGTGTAGCTTGATTGAGCATTTGGGATGCTTATTGGTATTTTATGTGATGTTCTTAGTTAATTCAATGCCTGTTATTTTATAATTTCATTTGTTATTCATCTGCTAACTGGTATTGCGTTTATTTTAAAATGTGCTAGAGAAATGAACCTGACTTTGACAACATCTGCTGTACACAGCATCCAGTGTGTGACTGGCTGCTTTAGTAATGGACTATGTGATTAATGGGGCCCCTTGTCCCTCTCCACCCACCCGACGAACCCCCCACACCGGTTGGCGAAATGAATAAATGATTGTAATTTAAATAATCTAATTGATACCAGCAACCACTGAACTTATCCGTCCGTCACCCCTCTAACTGGGCGGACAAAACCTAATATTTGATTGGTGCCATTGCAAAGAAAGTTATAAATGTGGTTATCAATGAGAACTCAACAGACTAGGCGAGACTGACCGGTTGTGTCCATTTGCAATGTAACCAGTTAGAGGTTTTGTTTAGAGCCCTCCCCCTGACTTATAAGGGTGACTGACAATTTTAATGGTTGCTGGTATCATTTAAGTTGAAATTTAAATAGCATTTTCAATTATTTAAATAATCACTTAAATGACAAGTTAAACAATTTAAATAAATTAGATATTAATGTGCTGAATATTGTCACAAAACAACACTAATGATAATGATAAATGTGATACATAAGCTAGCACAGGCACACAGAATAAATAGGGCCAACAGAGACGTTGTTCACTTAGCCACCAATAGGTGGCATTGTTGCACTTTGCACCATTTTACTGCGACCCAATTAAAAAAAAACACACCACAAAACAGCATGTTACAGGTTAAGGAAGTGAGAGGCAGCGAGCTCGGCCGCCTCACCAGCCCCCAGAGGGCCCCCTCGGTGGTGGCGATGATGGTGGCAGCACGTGGGGTGTTGTACATCAGCGCCAGTTCCCCGAAACTGCCCTTGTTGTCATACTTCCCCACACAGCAGCCAACGCCATCCTTCTGTACCACGATATCGAACACCCCCCTGCAGGAGAGTTAACAGAGAACAAGCCCTTCAGCTGAAGGTACAGCACCACAATGCCTTGGGTGTTTTATAAGTCACACAAGCTCATAGAACTCAAAATAAACACAAAACACAAATGCCAGTCTCTCATTACAAGATAAACAAATACAGAAACACTAGCCAATGCTAATAAGCACACGCGCACACACACACACACACACACACACACACACACACACACACACACAGAAACGCTCACCTCTCTATGACGTAGAAGTTGTCTCCATCATCGCCCTGGTTGATGATGTGCTCCTGGGTCTGGACCCGGACTTCAAACATGGCATCCAGCACTTCTGCAAACTGTTCCTGTCACAGGTCAAGAGATGTACAAGGGAGTCGTCATTACAGACGTACAACCAAGAGGAACTGTACACCAAGGACAATGCCTGACACTGTGAAACAACCTCGGGCACGAAACCATTACCAAACAGCGTGTAAATAAACCAATATGTGCGACAGTGTCACAAGTGCAGACCTACCAGCAAAAATACACCATACACACACGCACGCACACAGAACAGCAGCCGTCAGGGCCAGCTCCATGACAGTCATATGGAGAGCTGTCCCTCTCTAACAGAGGTCCTGAGTCATTTCCCTGCCAAGCAGTGGAAGCAGTAGTGGGGTCAGAGTGTGGAGCTGTGCGTGTATGTGACTGTGGGAGGGCCAACGATGGTCACCTTTCCACCTAGAAAGGGGATTCCCCAAGTTGCTTCAAAATCTCGACAAGCAGAGATATGGAAAAGTAGACAAATACAGGTGAAGGAAGTGTTCACGAGTAAAAACATGTCCCTGGACGGATTCATTTTTGTTCAACGAACACAGATTTTATCAATGGTCAAAGTCAACAGTAATACCGTTTAGGAATTTCAAAAATGTCAGGCTCATTTTTTTACTTTACGTAAGAGCCGGAAAGCCTAACAGTAAGAGCGTCGCTATAAATGGAAATGTTTAACGGCTTTGAACGAATGAACTTTGGAACAAATACGGGAAAGAAAGGAATAACTGGATTAGCCTAATCATACTGTACAGGATAAAGGCAGATTCATAGCGATCTGACTGAGCATTTATGAACTGCATTTCGGCCTTTCTATATGAGCAGGCAGCAGCAGATTTCACCACCACGAAACTAGAGAACCTTTGTTTAACAAGGAAGAACTTTCATGATCAAGATCTCTTTTACAAAACAGCCAACATGCCGGCGTGACAGAAACAAAAACAAAACAGACAACAGAAGCAGACAAACAAAAACACACATTAAAACAATAGTAGCAGCGCATTTAAAAGCAATTACATATACAATGGCTAATGCACAATGGTAATGGCTGATATTTGTTCACTCCCTCGATATCATTATCTGTGCCAATCGTAGCTGATTCAGCCGGCCTACATTTAAACGGTATCAATATTCAAAGCTACCAGCATCAGACCAAAAGCCACAACTACTACAATAGTGGAGATGACTAGAGTGGACAATCAGCCATTTTCCAGACTGGAAGACGAGGGATTTCACCGACTCATCCACCACCGGGAAGTAGGATCGCCACTTCCAATCTCAAGAAATAACGGGACACCGTCATCCCAGGTCCACAATGAAAAATATGATGGGGGGGGGGGGGGGGATTGTCCTTTATGGTAAACTTGCTTAGTGGGAGGAATGGAACGAGAATATGGGGCAACTATAAATAGAAGGGGTCACAAATTACCAGCCATTGAGACCGT
>JAODKN010000127.1:7583462-7597567 GCA_026774425.1 Petrocephalus zakoni | reverse complement strand
CCACACCCCCCCCCCCCCCCCCCCCCCCCCCCCCCCCCCCCCCCCCCCCCCCCCCCCCCCGGGCGGGGGGGCCCCCCCCAGTGTCCTTGAGGGTAAACTTGCTGAGTGGGAGGAAAGGTACGAGAATATGGGGCAACTCTAAATAGAAGGGGTCACAAAGTACCAGCCAGTGAGACAGTTTCATATGGCCTGTGACATGTTTATAACTCATTATTAAACCTGGCCAGCAGATCAGTCTTTTCCACAGAATAAAAAAAAATCATGTAATGGCATTCTGCTCATCCGCACTGGCAAGGCTCCCCACTTGGCTCAGTGGTTAACTGGTTATTGATATCAGCGATGTTAGGCAAAAATATATAAACATCTCAGTTATCGATATTGTCAAAATATTCACATCGGTCCACTGCTAACTCAAACCATGCATTTGCATGGGGCCCCTGAGTTTTCACTACACTACGTTTTAAATAAATGCATTACTTATTTAGGAGACGCTGAAGCAGCATGTTCTGCTGACCAGCTAGCTAGCTATAAATCATGACTCTACTCACTAGCTATTTACTTAGTTTTTGAAACATGTGTGTGGCGTTTGAGGCCCTGATGTGACTTTTGGTATGGGGTCCCAGAAACAACAAACCCACCCCTGCCTCAAAGTGCATCTAAGCCAGGCGTCTGACACCCTTTCTGCACTCCCATTGTTCCTTATTATAAATCAGAGCTCCGCTAAGAGCAATATTAATAAATTTTAGTCCGAGGCAACATCATAATAAATCACTTTAGAGTTATTACACAATTAATCATCAACACAGCTAATATAGCACCCACCAATCCATCTTCCAACTGTTCATTTAGCAAACGGTTGCAGTGCTGTGTAGATTTACACAATGTATCCCTCTAAGTACATCTCTCTTTATCTTTACCATTCCTCATTTAGCAAACGAGCTCCTTTCCAAGTTGTTAAGTGAAATGGTCGCCAAGTGAAAATCACGGTATCCTAGGTGTGACTGTGACTCCGCTTCTGACTTTACATCAGCATTCCATTCTCAACTTCTTCCATCCTTCAAAGAGGGGACACTTTTAACAAGATTTTGTTCATCCTACATCAAAGATCTGTCTGACAAGTCATAAATGCACACATTGTTCGGAAGGTGACTTTTGTTATTACCGTCATATTTGCGGATGACCACTAACCATGGTACTCGCTAAAGGAGCGATTGTACAGACCCTGCACATATATACCTGCAGCTGGGCAGCTGTTTAAAGGGCGCGGACGGCAAGTCATTCTGCACATACCGGGTCTAGGGTTTTGAACAGAAGGATGTCCCTGCAGGCCTCCTGCAGCCGAGAGCGCTGCTCATCCGTTTTGGGGTGGACGATGCGGGACTCTGCGTCCTCCTCTTCTTCATCAGGGTTAAAGGCTTCTGCACACACTGGGGACACAAACTTTGACTTCCCAAACGTCATCCAGCACCCCCTAGTGACCACTGCACCACATGAGAAGCATTAGTGTAGATGTTTCTTGTGTGTGCTTCCTTAGCGATGGAAGCAGCTACCCATCCACATTCCATTAACAGGTTCCACTCAACCTTCAAGAAATGCCTCGAGAGCCATTTCAACCAACTCGGCCTACCACTGACCTGCTCTCTTCATTGGCTATTCCATGGTTACAGTCTCTTGGCAACCCTGTATGGTATTTTCTTATATTATGCACTTGTCTAGCAGAAACCAAGTCCTCATGGTGTTTTGAATTGAATAGCTCATCTGTAAGCGTCTTACAATATTTCGTAATGTACTGTACGGCTCATGCACTAATTCTAACTCACAATACGATTAGGAGACAACGACAATGAGACAGCATGCCCTCCAACCTACCTGATACCCTGCGGTTGAATCGACTGGGAGGGGGTGCTAGAGAGACAGAGAAAGAGGGAGATATTAACGATCACTACTTGTGAAACAGCACTGAGCGAAGTACAGTTCCCTCCAGGGACCCAAAACTATAAACGTCTTATTCAGCAGCTGCACAGTTTTGCTGCTTTCATAACATTAACACGAAACGTAGTCATGCTGAAATAATCCAGGAAACCGCCTGGAATAGGGGCCATATAATATTCAGTCCTGACTTCTCTCAAACCACACTTATCACATTGTAGACAAGTCAATGCGGGACGCCCATTTAAACAGAATCAATCCCTTTTCTAACCCGAGCCTGTATGAATCCTCCTCAGGTTGTATTTTTCTGGTTCTACTACTTTATCTTTTATATATTAAGGCACTAAACTTGACTGTGTATGTATGTATGTATGTTCAGGCCTCTAGGCATGTCGCAATGTGTCTAGGTGTGTATCAGCATACGGGGGGTGTGAATCAGGCCAGCGAGCATGACAGGCCGCACGCGCACGTGTCACTACCAGACCCGGAGTAGTTACGTCAACAGTAAACCCAGAGTGCCACCACAGCGGTGCCTGTAACACAACTGAACAACTCCTCTTCCAAAAATGAATCATCACCCTCTCAAGTTCCCTCACCGTGACATTAAGCTCCCACGCCGCAGTGTTAATTTCCCACACCTCACTGTTGAGACTCTCGAAAGCACTTAAAAGGCACTGAAACGGATCTCTGGTGTTGTTCTCTTTTGTGTGTCTAACTTGTCGTTCAGAGGATAAAGCCCTTGGGTTCCCACAGGCCACATTTCATTGTATTCTGTGCAAATCTTTCTACATTGTGTTTATTTAGCAGACAGTTTTATCCAAAGCGACATAAATTTTTGAGAAAGCGGGCTCAGACAGGGCCTTGCTCCAGGGTCCAACAGCGACATTGCCCTGCCAACCCTGGGATTTGAACCGGCGACCTTCCGATCATGGGCACAGAATCCTAACCCACCCAGTCTCCCAGAGTCTTGTTCCGGAAAGACAACATTTCATACATAATTGGAATTTCGCCATGCGACAACCACAGGCCAGATGAGGCACCCCCTGATGTCAAAAAACACAGAACCGGAGTCAGAACCAGAGCTAAAAAAGAAGTGCTGGGATTTTGTAGCAGGGTTGACAGATAGAATTCTCCAGAACCCAGGCCACAAGTGGGCCTCAAAGAGGCACCGTGCCAAAACGTAGTTTCTCAAGAGTTCAACAACAGTTCCCTTTCTGGGGCTTGAATGTGTAGTCTTCAGGCTTCAAGGAGCCCCAACGGAAAAGCAATCAGCTTGTTTAGGCAGGGAGAAAGACAGAAACCACATGCTCGTCTGGTTATTTTTTGCATTCAATAAAGGCTCCATTTTCACATCTTATTTAATTGGGATTTGGCTGCCTAATAGGATTCCAGCATGGATTAGCGTTTTTTGTGAAGCTGAAGGTTCATGGGAAATAGAGGATTAGAAGAAAAAAAAAATACTATAGGGACATTCAATTTTAATATCATGGAAATGTAAAAAGCTTTGTAGAATTGCTATATTATATATAATGGTGTTTTGAGATGAATACCTTAACTGGGAATAGTAGTGGCATCAGTTACAACAGAGATTACAAATCGCTTTTTTCAGTGAAGGCAAAGGATTAGCTCCCCGTTCTAGGTGCCTTCAGTAAAATTCCCTTCAGCTGTATAGGATGTTATCTGGGGACAAACAGAATAAAATTCAGCACGGTTCCTGCGAGGAATGCCCCCTCAGACGTGCATTAGGAGGCCATGTGAAGTGGGTCGGGTTGCCAGGCGACAAAAGATGGAGAGGAACCTCTTTCAGTGTATCCATAACAACACCTCCTTTAACGACTGCTCAGAAACACAGACCCCGCAACCAAGCCTGACCCCTCAAAAGGCAGCGACTGACCACGACTGCAAAACAAGTCTAACGAAAGAAAATAAAATTCAGGCTAAAACATTACTGGTACGAGTCATTGTCCTCCAATCTCTGTGTGAGCCAGTCACCATTCGAAAAGGCGCACATTTTGGAAGACGCCCCGTTACCTTGCCGTTATGGCCAGTTAAGGGCATTAGCAAGCTGTCACAATTAGTGTCATGGGTGTCGAGCTGGGTTTCACTGTGAAAAATGTCTTTAAAATGTTGCTATTCTAAAGCAGAGAGCTTATAACGTCTGCCCACAGTCAGCTTGGGATTTATAAGTATGTAAATGACACAGCCATTGTGACAACACAACCTGATAAATATGGCAACAGATACCTGCCATTAAGAACACAAATCAGCTGTGAATGCTGGAAAGCAAAGAGCAGCTTGGGATTATGGGAAAGAACCATTCGGTTATTGACAGTGGCATTGAAAAAGGCTCTCGGTGCTGTAATTAGGTCAGCATTTCCCGTTTTTACTTCCCGGCCATGTAAACAGTTGCCACACAATATAAATGAAGCCAGCGGTGCCCCTGATCACATGATTCTTGTCCAAGAGATGAGGGCATGGTCATACTCAAGGGCTTGGGAGAATGTGCCTGGCCAGTATGTGATTGGACAATGCCTATGGCTTACAGCTATCAAACAGGGCAATTAGGACGAATCACTCAGGGGTGTCACCATTGGTCTAGAGAAGCCTGTGCCCCCCACCCACCTACCACATCTGAGGTTGTATACATTTGAAAACCACTAACACCAGAGCAGACAATTATGAATGTCTAATATAAAGAAATGCTCTCAACCATAATGAAAATTTAATCAGGAATGTTTTCAGTAACCAAGTGATTACAATGAGCGGTTTTTCACCAACAAATTTGTCTGTGGTGAATCATAAATAATTTATCCATCCATCCATCTTCTCACCGCTTACCCTTGGTTGTGGGATCAATTGTATAATCATTATGGCATTGAACATTATTCACTACGGGAAATGTAACCAGGTAGAGTCGAGGAACCCTTCTTAAAGTTGTAAGTTGTAGATGTATATAGTAAATAAAATAATACTAATTAAAAAAAACAGGCAGAAATGCAGAAGTATGAGGATGAAGCAGACTGACCTCAGAGTGAAAGCCACCTTTGCTATCGGGGCAGAGATAAGAGCCACTTTACCCACAGAGGAGGTTTATGAGCAATTAGCTTAGTATTACAGCCACAGAGTCAAGGAACCAAGCCTTTGTGTGAAGGTTCGCTGCGGATCCTTCCTGCTCCGGCCAGAGCAGGCCTGGCTAAGGACTCATTTACCCCGCAATGTGGGCCGCTGCCCTAGCCTGAACGAGGTGTCAGCATCAGGAAGTGACTATATGTACGCGTGTGTGGCTATATGTGTGAGTGAAAGTGCGAGTGCACATACTGCGTGTGGCTGCAGACTTTCAGCTCAGCAGTGCTGAGGAAACCGAGTGGCGATGGGCATAAAGCATAAAGCTAGCCTTACAGGGAGCATGAGGTCTCCTAATGAAACAACTGAGAATCCCACAGGCAAAGCATGGAGGGTGTCAAAGGCCCCACCATTTATGGGGATGCTTAGAGGAGTTACCAACACGAATACATGAATACAACAGTAGATGGAAATAAACATGAAAATGAGCGTTGATCGCCATTGGTTCAGGTCCTACACACGCAAAGAAAAAAAACTCCACCATGCTGGTGAGTCATTAGAGCTGCAAGCATAATATTAACTATGGTGCATATAGATATAATGGGAGCCGTTCCGGTCTGTCGCCACACCGCTTCTAATTAGAGTTTTTACTTCAAAGCAGACTTTCATATCAGCACGTCCCTTTTTCTCCACGGGGAAAATGCCACCGTTTCGAGCGATCCCCATCTGCCCAAAATGTGTTGGAAGAAAATAAATCGCCAGAGCCAGGTGTATCGAAACGCCAATGGAGCCATGCGATTTGTAGTAAGGAGCTTTGCTTGAAAAATAAGTTTCTCAAACAAGCAACCTTCTCGCCGCAAGTCCAGGCAGCCTAGCGCCTAGTGCCGCGATCATATGGCGTCTGACCCCCGCCATGCGACGGCGGATTAAACTGTACGAAACCGAAAACGCTTACGGCCATACGCGGGCTGCTCTCCTTATGCAATGTTTTCTGGTGAATAATTACTGGGCAAAGACAACGAACCTGTTAGAAAAGAAAATAGAAAATAGAAAAAATAATAATATTACGAACAGGGCAAGACACAATCTTAGTCTGCAATTTAGTATGTTCACATTTTCAAACAGCAAATAATTAGGTTATGTTATGTCATTCAGTTCACTGATGTCTCTGATAGATAGGACTTATTTTAAGCTCTCTACCAGAGAAAGTCAGACCTACCCTCCTTTAGAGTGCATCATGCATACAGGTATGTGCATAGTTCGAATATCATTTTACTGGCCGATCTCTTATTAAAACTGGCCATCTAACAAAATTTCCCAGTGAACTGGCCAAATTTAAAAGGATACTGCATGATGACAGTACTATATATATACACAAGCAACTGGATGCTTGCAAGAATTTATAACATGTTAGTGTAATGTAATTTATATCCTGAGATAGTTCGCTACCTTGGGGATTAAAAGAGCAGCATTGTGAATTTAATTAAAGGCCTTCCTTTTTAGGCAGCAAAGCGACAATTCTGGAAGAAAAAAAAACTCACGTTCAAAGTCCGAGTCCTCATCATCGTCATCATCCTCATCTCCATTCGGCTCGGGCTGCGTGAGCTCTCCATCGAAGATGATTCCCTTGCCCCCAGACCCGGCTCCATCCTGGCCCCGGCTTTCCCGCAGACGGGTGAAGTACTGAACGGCAAACTCCACCAAATCGGACGGTCTCCGGCGGAGGACCTCCAGAGTGTAGCCTTGCAGCAGCTCGGTCAAGCCGGCTGGTATTTCGATACTCATGGCCAGCGCGTCTGTCGATGTATTTCTCGTTCTCGCCTATTAGAGGCACCAATCGGAGTTTTTAAAAATGCAAAAAGAAGAAAATCGATCCCTTTTCAATCCATGTAAATTTAGCCAATACAGGTACCTTGGAGATCCTCCTCACTATATATAGCTGTACAAAGATGCAGACTAAGTATAGTGTGGTGGACTGGATCTCTCTATCACTTTCTACTCTGAACTTCTGCCCTGTCAAACACTGCCGGTTACCGGATACACTTAAACCAGCCAGCCAGCCCTCCACAGCCGCTACTTTGTATCATCCACTAGCGTTTACTTTCCCTTCCGAAATGCATCATCACCGTACCAGCACCCCCCCAGCTGAACGCGCACCGAGCAAAATGCAACCTTAAAAGCCGCCTTGTCTTTTCAAATGCATCCACTGTATGCAGAGCTAGCTAAGCGGATAGTAAGGTGAGTTGGATTGCATGCAGACGGGTATCTAGGCCAACACCCTTCTGATGGCAGAGCAATCAAACAGCACGACGGAGTGCATGATAACTTCATTATAGGAGCCGGCAAGTCAGTGAGCTACCGGCGCCTTTCGCTCAAAGCGCGCATTATTATTTTTATTTTTTACTGTTATCTGCAAAAGTGGTTTACTTTGTTTCAAGTTTGGTATTTTTGAAGCGCTGTCCGCGCTGTTATTTTCACTGTTTCGCTTTGCTGGTGCTTCCTGCCGAATGCTTTTTTTCCCTTTTCCTTTTCGGGCTGGGGCTTCCTCACTCCTTATCGTTTTTTTTTAACCAGTCCATGCCAGAAGGCTTCCGTTTAACTGTGGCGTTTCCAAAGGCCAGCGCCAGCTGCCGACCGCAGATCGCATCCACCCCGGAGCCCGAGGAGCCGGGGAATGGGGTTAACAGTCGCTTCCTTGGTCGTGATAGCAGGCGCACGGCGGGGCGACTTAGTTGCAGCTGGAAATACAAATGGTGCGAGGCTCGTCGGTCGCTGCAACAACGCAGAATGCAATGTAATCTGCTACCGACTGAAATGCACTGCACTGAATCCAGCGACCAGCAGTAACGCAGCCCGGGTGTATTTCTTCAGTCACTATGAATGACAGGCTGTTATCTAAACACGAAATATCCCCTTTGATGGAGGAGAAAAAAATCCAAGTTCAGAACGTTAAGTTCTCGATGCGTTTTGTGGTTAATATTTAATAAATTGGCATTGATGTGTAATTATTAGTGCATTTAGGATTCCGGAATTTACTGTGCTTGTGAGTCACTCATGCAACAGGGCTGCCAGCAAGCCATATAGAGTCCCCGTATTGGTAAACTTATTTTATAGAGTGAATATAATACCACACATACTTAACACTGCCTGATTTACTTATAAGATTTGCTTTAAAAAGCACGGAATTTAAATATTGATTAAATCGTACGACCAAATTTTGATGCTCATTGTAATAAAATTTCAATGAAATAAATACCCACTATGGCAGCCTTTTTTTTTTTTAGAGGCGTGGTCACATGAAGAGCGCTGCAGGGCTGCCATGGCAACCACGGCCTGGCCAATGAGGATTGACCACTCGCGAACCTTTAGTTTTAAAAGCATTAGCGGCTAGGATGGTGGGGTCCCCAAGCCGCGTTAAGGGTATAGATTGTCTTTTAAGATTCTAACGCAGACTGCAGTGATTTACAGCAAACAGATTTACCCAGGTAAAAAAAGAACACTGACTACACCTCAATGGAAAGGAAATTTCATTCGTACCATATGCAGCATTTCTCTCTTTCTCTTCTCTTTCTGTCCTGAAGCCCTGCCAATGTGCTGAGGCAAGAGAATGGACAGAAAATGACAGTGGGGCAGGAGAAGCCAGGGTTAGACTGTCAATGCCAGCTCTGATATGTGATCTCCAGAAGATTGTTGGTTCAAATCCTGTTGGTAATTACATTATTATCGGGCCCTTAAGCAAGACCCATAACTCCAACTGCAGGGTTGCCCTTGTTGTCTGACCCCAAACTCTCCCCAATTGTGTGATGCTTTGGACATTTGATTTGAATTGGTAACTGTTCTGAACTATCTATTCTGACTACTGATGTGGCTGATAGCTCATAAATTTAACAGAATACCAGGGTTGGATCTGCTCCCATCTACCTGCAAGTGTGATTCCCTGTGTGAGGCTTATGCTTATGTGATGAACAGGAAAGAGTAAATGGACTGACATACAGCACCCTCTGGGGCCTTGTCATGATCACCACTCCAGCACCTGCCCCACCACCCCGATCAGTATAAGCTGTAGGATGGAATGATGGAAATTGTCGTCAGCTGAAAGAAAAGCACTACGCAAACTACAACGCGATATGGTGTTAGCGAGAAACACTACTTGCACGTAAAAACAGCTATCCACGTGAACAATAGTGATGTCCTATTTGTGAACCAGTTGTTGTTTTGAAGCTGTTCTTTTCAGTGAATCAGTCAAACCGATTTTCAAGTCTGAAAGAATCCATCTTCTTTAGATTTAAATATTCGAAAAAGCAAAGTTTTTAATTCATTTACACTTGCTGTTAGTAGACTGTCTGTAGCCATGTTGCATTAAGTGCCCCTCTGCATACCGTAGTGCGCTGTATTTGTGCTGTGGGTCATTAATGCCCTAATTACTAATTACACGATGCTTTACGAACCATCCGATGTATTTTCTGATCCCACTCGACAGTGTCCTTTGTTCAAAAAAGGACTCAAAGCATGCCCCAAAGTACATAAACCAAAAGCACCATCTAGTGGGGTCAGAAAATACAGCAAATGGTTCATGAAATGCTGTTTTGGCTCTCGGTAATCGACAAGTTAGTAGTCAGTAATTCTCGTAAGACTCATAGGACCCATAGGGGATATTTATGATGTAATTTATTAATGTATTATTTTGTATTTAAAATACATGTAATTACACTTTTGGCCACTGGTATCCCAAGTTTTGGAGTTACATTCCCGTATTTTCCCGTTGGATGCTTATTTTGGTTCCCGATTTTAGTGACTATAAGGTGATTCAGGAGCATATTCCCCACATTATAACAGGACTGACCATAAATCCCAACACACTGGAACTCAACTTACCCCCATCACACAAAACAATCCAGCATGTGCCAAGTCAGTTTTCCATCCATCATCCATCCATCCATCCACATGTCCATGACATAGTTACAAATACAAGCCTTTTTCTACGTACCCAAGTCATCCAGCTGAAATGTCATTTCAAATCCCACAGTACTCAAGACATAAACACAGCAGAGCCTATGATGTTACTACATAGCAGCATGTTTGTCACCATATTTATTAATATGTATAGACATGTGGTGTTGCATTGCTGTAGCCAGGGGCAGCTATGGGTTTATGTCACATGCACCCGCAGACCGGGTTTTAAATTAAATGTCAATCTTTGGAATTAATCAAGAACAGCATGATTAATTGTAATTACCCTTTGAGTGAATTGCAGCAAATGGCATGGTCATGACCTGCCATTCAGTGACATGGACACAGAAACACACACACACAGAAATCAGAGATGATGTTACAATCGTACTACAGACCGCAGCAGTACTGGGAGCTATAAGCTTAAACCACCCAAACAGAGTGTGTACACTGAGGAGACTCACATTCAGACAGAGTAAGGCACCTGTATCCGATTCTCACTCGATTTCTTAAAAAATATCCTGAATTAAAATGACAGAAAACAAGAACAGGTCACTAGATCACTCCAGCTGTGATGCCCAATCCACCCCACTCTCCCATCAGTATCAGTCCTTCTTAGCCTTGGTGTTTGCGCGCGTTTGGGGCGGGAATCAGTCCAATTCAGCAGGGGGGGGTGGGGTGGGGTCACAGGTTCGGCACGGCCCAGTTCAGGAACTTCATCGCAAGTTCGAACCCAAGGAAGCAGGCCTGCAGGGGGAACACGAAGAGGAGCCTTAGACCTGTGCGCCCGAGAATATGCCCCGTGTGAAAGTTCTGTGCAATAAGGACTATAAATGTGACTTTTTTTTGTGCTTGCATAAGGAGGGGTGAGTAACCAGAGAGCATTGGCAGGAGGCCTGGGGTGGGGGAGGGGGGTAGCAGGGCTGTGCTGATAACGGCACAGTGTTACCAGCAGATGTGTAAACAGCACTGACGTGAGTCACAGGTTATAAGCCAGTGATGAGTATGAGGTGTTAGCCGCCGTTTCCAGTGCTACGTCGCAGTGAAAAGGAGGCAGCGTTTGGACGGGACGCCGTGGATTTGTGTGCGGGGGTCGGCGATGGGTACGCACGGCGTTGGCGGGGAAAGCCCTCAGCATCACGGCCGTGAAGCCCTTGTACAGGGAGCCCACGCCTTCTTCCCTGATCAGCTCGCGGAGGACGTCTCGAAAACCGTTGGGGTACTTTCCTTCAGGAGCTGGGAGCAGCATTATTTACAGCAGGTTATTCCTGGGGAAAGCTCAGTCTGTTTTAACATTACGTTGAATGTACTCAGGCGTCCTCCAGGCAGGAGCTTTGATTTTCAAAAAACACACCATAAACAGACAGAAGCACAGATGCAGTTAATCCCTTTTGCTGCATGTGAAAGCTACAGGTCTGCTGTGCGCACGCGCGCACACACACACACACACACACACACACACACACACCTACCTAAATGGGGACTGTCCATTCATTTCTATGGGAAAAACCCTAATCCCAGTCATGACACCCTTAACCCCTGCCAGGCCCTAACCTTAACCATAAGTAACCAACCCAAATACAAGACCTTTGGCATTTTTTTTTTTTTTTGATCGCATTCACAGATTTTTTTTTATATAAAACTGAGGTTATCCAAATGGGGACCTGAAAAAAAAAAATGTCCCCAAAAGTAAGGAAGTCTCAGGTTTTACCACACTTTGGGGACATTTTGGTCCCCAAATGTGATCTATGCAAACCCACACACACACTTCCAATTCTGTTCCCACCAATTCAGCAACTCTGCCAGGTACCACATATTTGTCAGCTATCAGAGACCCCCCCTCCCTCCCCAACCAGACCAATACCCGTCCCATCCCACTCCAAACTCCCTCCCCGCCTCTGAGCACCCTGTCCAATTAACGAGGGTCTGGCGGCGGCAGCAGGAGCAGTGATGTCGCACGTCTCTGGCAGGAACCCGACAGACGCTGCCACGCCGCTGTGCGCTGCCGGCGAGCTGCAGAATCCCACAGCAGGTTATTAATTCCCTCCTGCTCATCACAGAATCCAGCTAATTAATGGAGTCATGATCACAGCCGGCTGAAGAGAAGAGGGCAATCTTTAACTAAAGGTACCAGTCATGACCCAACAAGCTAATCTGCATAGTTCGGCGACAATTTATACCCGACTCCCGGCGTGAGGACATGATTGTATCAGGGTCAGGACTCTTCCTGGGGTGAGGGAGCAGACCATTTCTCACTTTCTAGTGTTTTTACTGCAGCTGGTTGTACCTTGGGGACTGGTCAGAGAAACATCGCTCTAAAAGGAGGCTGATCAGTGCTGGCATCTCCGCCGGTCTGCTGTACATGGCCTGTCATGTGCACATCATTGGGCGGCCGTCGTCACGGTGACGGGGCACCAAAGCACCTTGGTGGCTGAGACGCGGACCCGGTACAGGCTGGGGCGTGGCCTCCCTCACAGCCAGGCACATGCGGGGGCTCACCTGTCTGGAAGCGAGACTTGAGTACGTCGGGCGGGATGGCCACGGCCCAGTTGAAGATCCCGGCCATGCCGCCAGCAAATAGCACACTGGGCACGCTCAGCTCATTGGGGCTGTAGGGGGCGCCATACTGCATTTTAGCACACCATCACCACACCACTGTACATCACACACACACACTACATATATGCATCGTATATTACTATCCTGTACTATACATTTTCCAATATTATTAATTCATATACAATATTTTGTTGCATCCACAGTCTATCACTTATCTAATGTCTTTGCATCCTTGAAAAGAAAATAATACAAATTAATAATATTATTACCTACTACTACCATTACCACCACCACCACCACCACCACCACCACCTTCTAGCTCATATTCAGCTCATAACCTCATCTAAAGAATGCATTTCCTAAGCCGACTTGCGGTTTCTGCGGTTCTCTACACATCATTCAGTGGCCAAGAGTGGCCTCCTTGATAAGAGAGTCATTTGGCTGAAGGGCATTTTCAGCACAAGCTGGCCAACATCACACAGACCTCCGGCCTTCTGGAGTCAGGATGTTCTTCAGCCACTCATAGGTCATGAAGTACATCCCACTGGCCGGCACGTCTGAGAAGGAGAGATGGGGGTCAGTCACCCTGTCACCGACTGCTTAAGCGCAGCGAGACACCTCAGGTGACAGACAGGAGGACAGACGGACGGACGGTACCCCTCATGAGCGTCAGCGCGGTGCCTTTGTAAATGCCCCGGATCCCACTCTCCCTGTACAGCTGCCTCACACAGTCTATGGGCCCGGCGTACTTTATTTCTCCCGATGAAGCCTGAATCTGTGTGCAAACACACACACAGTATGCAGAGATGACCTTCACTGGGAATGCAAAGATATGTCCCAAAGGAGACAGTATGGACAAAGCATAAAGCTCCTAAATGGTTTGCACACTTATATAGAGGTACAAGCATTTACAACAGACCAGTGCACAAGCATGCACGCGCACACACACACACACACAGTAAGGAGATCTCCATGGCGACAGAGGTTTCCCACCTGCAGGAGGCACTTGATCCTCTCCCCAGGAGCCATGATGGCGGTAGTGAAAACCCCCGACAGCATTCCTGCTGCAAAGAGCTGTGGGTACCTGGGGAGGGATGGCCAGTGAGGGAGGGTCTCAGCGGGAGAGTTGGGAAAAGCACAGTGTGGCACAAAGAGGCGAGAGGCCAGGCGGCCGGTGACAGCAGGCCGGCCCAGAGCAGCAGGAGCTAAAGCACGCTGCCGTGGCGAAACCAATTATACAGACAATACAAATCGGAATGCATCAGTGCAAATATACCCCACATGATACTACAGTCCGTAACAAAATACACACGTGGCAAGCCGCACAACATGTTGCACTGTTTTCTTAAGGGTCCTTCAAGAAAGCATGTGGCGAGGGGCCGAGAGACTCAGGCAGCGAGTAAGCAGATCGTAACGTTAGAGGAACATGCAGCCTTCCCTCTTCCAGCCAGACCCTTTCCCACATGCAACGCGTACACACACACACACACACACACACACACACACACACACACACACAGTATACCCATCTTTATGGGGACACTCCATTCATTCCTATGGGCATAACCCTGATGCCAACTATGACACCCTTAACCCCTACCCAG
>JAODKN010000127.1:7573278-7583362 GCA_026774425.1 Petrocephalus zakoni | reverse complement strand
CCCTTAACCCCTACCCAGCCCTAACCTTAACCATAAGTAACCAAACAAAATATGAGACTTTTGGCATTTTTAGTTTTGTGATTGCAGACACAGGTTTTTATAAAATTTAAGTTGTTATCCTTATGGGGACCAAAAAAATGTTAGAAAATAACTGGTTTTTAAATCACACTGTGGGGACATTGGGTCCCCACAACCTAATATAAATATGTCCCCACACACAGCGCTCACACACACACGCACAGCGCTTACACACACGCACAGCGCTTACACACACGCACAGCGCTTGGGACTCTCGGGTACACTCACGTCAGCACGTCTTCAGGATGCTTCTGCTGCAGTTTCTTGCCCAATCCGAAGCCAAAGAAGCAGACGGCAAACATGGGTGTGACTCCAATGATGGGGGCCGCCATGCCCTTGTACAGCCCCCGCACACCCTAAAAGGAAGGCAGGGAATAGGGGGGGCAGGGGTATATACCATCACGCTGGAGTTATTCAGTTATGGCTTATTCAATCAAATTTGCAGTTATTACCAATTATGTAGTAATTACATCAATGATATAGTATGACAGATCCAACAATCGCAACGGAATTACTGTGAATCAGGTTCATGTTTAACCGAATCAAAGCACGCAAAGGCCAGTGCACTAAAGTAGCCACCTGAACACACAATAATCCCCATCACCATGGGCTGCTGCCATCCCCCATCACTAGAAAAAGCTGCCTGCCTGTTTCCAGAGGCTCTCGGACACCGCTGACCTCCCAGTTCTGTCTGATAAGGCTGACCAAAGTTTGCAGAGTCAGGCTCTTTGAAAAACTGAACCAGTTAGCATTACACACTAGCAGATCTAGCAGTTTGGCTTAGGAAGCAGCTGTATCAGGCCGAGTCAGGTTAGCAGTGGGTTCGATATTCGCCAGACATTCAAAGATCTTCTCTGTAGTTACTCTATTACAACATTGCAAAAACAAGGAAACCGCACATTCACAACTTTGTGTATGTTTGTGAAATTACACACACACACACACACACACACACACACACACACACACACACCTTGGTTATTCAATTACTACATCCAATAAATTGTGAAAATGCTAAATAATCCAGTTCAGGTTGTCCAATCACACACTCACTGGGCTTTTGACAGTCCGTGACATATCAAAATAAAAGTCCGAAATGAAATAACTAGGAATTTAACAGACAGCCATTAAAGAAGACATGCACCACTTTGGAGCGCCATTGCGATGCGTGATATACTTAGAATCACAGGCACATACAGGACCTTCATAGAAAATAATGAATATGAAGAATAAGTTAATTTCACAAATTACCTACAGGTTTCACAAGTGCCAAAGTACATGATATGTGTAGGTTTACTCATGTCCTTTGACCAGAAGCTGAAATTTAGTTGCTGGGTTCCTTGGCTTTGAAGCAATAGGATGCCCTATGTTCCACCTGCATAGAGAAATAATGGACACGTTGGCTTATATTAGTATTTACAGTACCACCAGTGTTAGCGGGCCTTGTATGTGCCTGTGATTCTAAGTATATCACACATTGCAATGGAGCTCCAAAGTGGTGCATGTCTTCAGTAATGGCTGTCTGTTAAGAAATTCCTAGTTATTTCATTTCGGACGTTTATTTTGATATGTCACAGACTGTCAAAAACCCAGTGAGTGCGTGACCGCACGATAGGAGATGGATAACTTCTCATTTTCACAATTTACTGAATGTAGCAATTGAATGACCAAAGTGTGTGTGTAATTTCACAAACATACATGAATTTGTGAATGTGGGGTTCCCATGTTTTATTAGAGTAAAAGCAGAGGAGATCTGGGAATGTCTTGTGAATACTGAGCCCACTGCTAACTTCACTCTGGTCTATATTAGTAGGTCTGAGAGACAGGAAAGTTATGCAGAGCAGCTCAACCACATTAAACCTATACACCAGGGCTTGTCAAAATCTGGACCTCTATTATAATTCCAGGCCTTGTTTTCAGTTACTCCAGATAGTTAGTTTGATAATTACTGATTCTGATTGGCTGGAGGCTTCACACCTGGCTCACAGGTAACGGAAGGCTGGAAAATCAGCAGTGCTTGGATCTTGAGGACCATGATTTGAACAGCCCTGATAGATCCACCACTATTCAGCACGGTTCTCAGGCGCCTTCCTCCTCACCTCCTTGACGAAGGTCTTCCTGAAGCAGTCGAAGGTGCCGGTGTATAGTGGCGTCTGGCCTGGACTCGGTTTGGGCTGGGTCTGCAGGCGCACCTGGAGGAGCCGCATAGCTGAGAATGTTACAGCCAAAGATCTGTACAAAAGGTCTCACATTACAGCGGGGGTGGCCAATCTTATCCAGAAAGGGTCGCTGTGTGCGCAGGTTTTCGCTGCAACTTCCAAATTAGATTGCTAATCAGAGGACTAATTGGCTGAAGAGTCCTCACACCTGGGTTTGAACAGCTGACCTAAAAGCCATCCTAAAAACCTGCATACACACCAGTCCTTTACAGATAAGACTGACCACCCCTGCTTTACAGATATCCTGAAAAGTCTATGCTAAGGGAGCAGTGGTAACCGTCTCAATTCATCATTCAGAGCATCTCTGTCGCCTTCACAATCACGAAGCACCGTAATATAAGTAACTTGATAGACGCATTTGGCAGCGCCCCTTCTAAATGTTACACCACAGGTCAAAGGTCACATATTTCTACTGGACATTTACAGACTCGTTAGTGTGTCAAAGGTCCATTTGTGCTTCTGAGCGCGCTCCTAAAATTGATGCCTTAATAATACATTACAGTATAATGACCTTTTAGAAATGCCAAATGAAGAATTATAGTTCAAAAGTCGGCAAGGCATATTAAAAGCAATAATGTCAATATAGTGTCTAAAGCACTACGAAGTACAAACAAAATTAACGGAAGTCATCCAGTAAACTAAACAATCCGCAAGTCAGCCATTCACGCAAGTGATAAACATTAACATAAACATGCTTTACAAAATTACAATATTTATTATATTTTACAAATATAGTCTTACCTTTATGGTATCAAGGGGGTGCCCAGCAAAGACCAGACAAACGCCTCCGAAACCGCCGGCGAAGAAATTTTTTAAAGGGCTGATCGGCTGTGGTTGTTTAGACATCGTTGCTGTTGAAAATAATTACAGTTAATTATGAAGTTGATGAACCAAGTTTACGACACAACCTGGCTGCAGCCGTGAGAGTGATATGACGGGACGCCTGAAAAACAGTTAAATACAAACCGATCTTTGCTGTCACCCCCTCAAAACCCTGGTCACCTTTGTCCTATATATCCAGCCGGAATAAATACAGGGTAACATCGCCTTGTGCATCTTCCTTTATTGTCCGGCTTCTACGGCATAAAAATCTTTTATTAGTTTTATTAAATGTTCCGCCACGATGTATTTTAATATTTAACACATTTAAATAAATACTGTTGTTATCGCCCACTACCCTCCGAGAAGAGTGCACACGTAAATAAACTGAATAACGAAAAAGTAAAATATTTTATTTTAACCGACCATGGATTGATGTACTACATGTACGGTAAATTAAACGGGGAGAGGTAAAAGAGACAGTGATTTGAATTAGGATCACCCCAAGACTGCAATGTGACATTTATTATTGTAGCGTTTGAAGTAACTTTCTACGTACCTGTGAGATATAACGCCTCATGATAGCACTGTCTGATTGAAAGGCACGTGAAGCTGTGGCACTGACCATTATACACCACTAGGTGGCACGACGAGAATGGAGAACGCTTGCTATGAGGCTGAAGCAGTTTCTATGCGCAGGCATTTAGACAGGAGTCCTCATAAGTCCATCCATCAGTCAATTTTCTGTAACCTCTTGTCCAATTAAGGGTCGCGGGGGGTCCGAGACGGACACAAAGCATGGATTAACCCAGGGTGGGGCGCCGACCCATCGCAGAGCGCACTTATGCACCATTCACTCAGACACGCACACCTATAGCTACGCACATGCACCTGTGCAATTTGGCATCTCCAGTTAGCCGCAGCATGTTTTTGGACTGTGAGAGGAAACCAGGGTACCCAGAGGACCCCCTCCTCAGAAGTCACTGTTACTATTTTGTAACAATAGTAAGATCAGGCAAGCTACTGAAGACATTCAGCCTTGCTGATTTAAAACTCGGTAAAGTCTTGAGTACAGTATGAGCTTCTGGTCTAAAATTGCCTCCACTGGTCCTGGCTTGTAGCAGGTATTCCTGAAAACGGCCCAGCTCTTTGTTGCTAACCCTTCAGGTCCCTTCCCCATTCCTGCATTTTGTAATGTAGTCTGTCATACCAGAGATCAATTAGCTGTTCCACATTGTGATTGTTTGTGCGATTGTTTATGAGTTCCTGCTATTCCTCTTAACTGAAGTCCCTCATGAGATAAATCAGTATGAGCTAGTTCCATCTCCACTGAACACTGAATCTTTTTAAAAAATTTCACTGAAATAGTTGTGCGTACCAAAGGTATGCCCCAAAGAGGGAACCCTAAATTAAACTTGGGTCCTCATATTAGATGGTTCTGTAATTGTGAAATGTCATGCTGAAGTTATGTAATGTTTGTAAAAGCTGGAAATTAATTTGGAGGATCGAACAAACGCTGGTACCTAATGTAACCCTAGACTGTGATGCACATTTCAGATAAAATGTCGGATCCAGACACTTTGGATACGAAGAGCTTTGAGTTCAGCTCATGAATATTCATCGCCTGCGAGGCCTGTTTGTATTCTGACCCTAATTGCAGAATACTTACGAGCTGCCAAACATTTACACCCGAAACACCCAGAGACTGTGCTATTCTCAGCGGAATTCAGCGCTCATATAAATGTTAATTAGGTTGTGTCAATCAGGTTACGGGCCTGTCTCACATAAAAATGAGGGCGACCTGCTACTTGTGCTTGCACATTAATGCACATGCATGCTGGTGAACAGCCTGTCGTTCCTGTTAATGTGTCTCTGATAAACTACAGCTGTGTGCAAAGGTTACATAGGAAAGGAGGAGTGGTGACGACTGTGGTACATGTCATGTTCCCCAGCTCTTTGGGTCAGTCTCAGCATAGGGTACCTTTGGGACCCCGGAACTTCCAAAAAATATAATACTTTTGACATTTTGTAATTCAGCCACGAATTATGTCCACCCTGTCATGGACAAATACAAAAAAAATATATATATATTTCCAAGATATTTTGTTAATTTTGTTTTGTTTCAGATATATTGTCCTTTTCTCAACAATAATTCTTTTTGTTACTCAAAATCTTTGTGAATTACGATTTTCACGATAATAATCTTAGTTTCTTTCACCAAATCCACAACAGTTCTACTCAAAAATTAATAGAAAATATGTATGACCAAAATTTCTATTGACATTAACTGCCAAAATTTCTATTGACATTAACTGCCATTAGACATCCCTGCCTAACTGTCCCCTGTTGTTTATGAATAATCAATTTGGGGGCAAAGTGTGGCTCAGCAGGTTAAGCGCTGTGCCTGTAATCAGAAGGTCGCTGCTTCAAGCCCAGCCTCAGCATGTCTGTGGGCTCTTGAGCAAGGCCCTTAACCCCCAGTACCTCGAGGTTGCTGCCCTTCACGGCCAAGCTTGCTTGGGGGAGATGAGAAGAAGACCATATATAAAGTATATCTAAAAAAAATACATGAATTTTTTATTCGGCAAAAGAAATTAATCTTTTATTTTGATAAAACATAATGTTGAGGAAACGGACAATAGGGTGGACAGCGACGGGGTGGACATTTTTAGTGAACGTTTGATGAAAATATAATTTAATACAAAGCCAGCAAAATTAGGAATTGTTCATGGTGACATTGCTGCATTTCAAAACAATGTTTTTTAATATTCTAAAATTATTTTAAGTAGCTATTTCCTCATGACAGGGTGTACATGTAAAGCTTGACCACAGCGAACTATAGACACAATATGAGTAAAGTTTAGTAAAGTTAGCAGAAATGTTGAGAGTGCATAAAGGGAAACACAATATAAAGGTGATGTGGTTGATGGGGTGACCACACTTAACATGGTATCATCATTAGAAATGCAATTACAGTATCAAAAGACTAAAATTACGAAATACCTTGTATATAACTCACAGAAAATTGTCATTTTGATTATAGTTTTTTTAATCACCTAAAATACTTGAGCAAGGATGAGCAAGCAGCACGTAGGTAATGTGAAAATCCTCTACATCCCATTAGTATAGATATGGAATGTATAAAATGCATTTTAAAACAAATGTTATTACACTGACACATTTATAGCTGTTTATACATTCCCAGGAGAACTTGGGAAAACCAGTATTTTGCAATATTTGTATTACATTTGAATTGTTATACAGAGGACAACAAAGGAGCCTCACTCTGAAAATGACGCATTTAATAACGTTTGCGGGGTCATTGGCTCCAGTGTAGTTTAATGTCCCTAATGTTTAGTAGCTGTGATTAGACGGCATAGAAGTACTGCTTATCGGTTTATTTTAGATACGACTCCATCATGTTTACCCTTGCTAACAGAACAGTCACAATATTGCAGTTTAAATGTATCATCTAAAAATGGCATATCTTACCTAAGTCATTTTCCTGTGCGGCGGCGTTAATCGGCACATTGCCGGAGACCCGGTGTCAGTGGTGATTACGGGATTGGAGAGGGCCCCAGAGGCACAGTCACTGCCTGTGAGTGGGCTTTAAATAGACCTTTTGCTTTTGACATCCAGGCAATTGGCGTACTGTTGGTATTTCTACTTCAGTTTTACAAAGTGATGTACTCACGTTGGAAACCCTGCATGAATTCGGAGGCTGGCTGCCTTGCGCTTTTCAGACTGGTGTCCATCGGCGCTTGTTTATAGCTCATGCGTTAATGTTGGTACCTTAAAATTGCCAGTGACACATTACACTTCAATCACATGTGGTTACTTCTCACCAGGGGTGCTGTAAGGGGGTGGGGGGTTAGGATTATTCCAAGGGCCCCTGACTGACAATTTGGAACAATTTGGGTTGGGGGTCCAATATGATATACAGTACTTTCATGGGGCCCAAAATCTCTAGCAACACCCTACCTCTCACGTCTGAAGGATATATAAAAATAAAACAAAAAAGAGCTATTTAAAAAGTGATTCTCTTAACTATGTTGACTGTCTGTAAGTATTAGATAGTAGGAAAAATCATTATTATTAATAACATATTATCAATGTTATCAAAGATCTTAATATTCTCCGTATTCTTGTTTTATGATAACCAGCACAACTCAGACTCAAGGCTTACTGGTTAGAAACCTTTTATTGGCCTTCATAGACAAGGTCTATTAACACCTCAACCTAGGCTACCCACCCATCGCTCCAGGTCTACTGCCTCCTGAGACTAACAGGGTAAACACTTCTGGAAATGGGGGGCATGGGGAGATTCGGGTGGGCTGACTGGATAGGCGGCTCCTGGATGAGGAGAACCAGAAGGCGGACTCAAACACAGAGTACCAAAGAATCCGGAGCAGAAACTAGGGAACCTAAAAGGGGAAAGAACACAAGAAGCAGGACACACAGGTAGAAAAGCCCCAAAAACAGAACGCCAGTGACGCAGCCCAGCCATGGAACACCGGCTACTTGGGATCATGAATCCCTAAACCAGACACTGGCCAAGCAGAAGCCCAAAGCCAGATGCTGGTCAACGAGAACCATGACCTCCAAGCCACCCATGCCACCAAGCTAGGACCGGCAACTGACAGGCATAGATGAAACAGACCTACTCCATCTGACCCCATAAAACAAACATCTGAACAAGAGGCAGCTGAGCCGTTTGCTCTAAGAGCAGTGACATATACAATGGATTTTCAGAAGGGGGACACTGTCCTGGCTTCGGGCAGCGTGTGCGTGTGTCTGTGTCTGTCCCTGGAGCGTGGGTGAGAGGGGGCAGAGCCAGTTTCTATGGCGAGTCTCTGTAGTTTAATTTTAGGATCCATCGCTACTACATTTACTTTTTACTTTTACTTTACTTTTTTTACATTTACTTTACTTTTTACATTTACATCGCTACATTTACTACTAGGATCCATATGTTAGACTGGCCCCAGCCACCTGACATAACCGCTCTCATCTTATATTACATGTTAACTAATTACTATTTTCTGATTCTATTGGATTAAAACCATAGGTATAATTATAGTGAAATGTAGCAATAAACAAAAAAAATATTTTGATGTTAGCTTTATAGTTAGGATTGTTGACAGTCATTATTATCTGCTTACAGTGTTTCATTTGTTCACTCTGTACAATTAGACACAGTTTATGAAGCCCCAGACTAATGAATGTGGTACCAGAGGGACTGAATTCCGGGATGGTAATACATTTTGATCTTTAAAATAAACATGTTTTTTTTCTTCTTTTTTGAAGGACCTGTTTAGCTTGCTGCCTGATTTTGCTGAAAGACACAAAGTAACACAGATAATGAGCTATTAATGGGGCCAAAATAATGGCCTTTGACCTTTGGCACACAAACCCAATCCTCTGTGTGTGGTCTCTGTGATTCTTGCTTAGGCCAAAACCTAAATTTAGTTAAGTAAAGCACTAACATACTTACCTCTCTTCCATAACTATTTATCCAGTGCAGGGTCGCAGTGAGCCTGGGGGCTGTCCCAGACAACTCAGGGTACGAGGCAGGGGACGCCCTGAATAGGCAGCCTGCTTATTGCGGGGCTCATACTCACACCCTAATGGTGATTCTCCTAACTCTGTGAGAGGAAACCAGCACAAATGTGTACGTTGTACAAAGCAATATACAAGTGAGGCAAATAGCACATCACAAACTTACCTGCTGTCAGGGAGTTGACTAGGCAGAATTGTAGCCAGGCTGAGCTTCCAGTGAAGGCCCAGTTACAAGAATATTGTGGAAACTCCACAAACAGAGAGCCTGGGATAGGTCCCCTGTTTTGGATGTCTGAGGCTATGGAACTAAGCTCAATTACAATTGCACAAATTTTACTAAAATGAAAAATCCAAAAATAAAACAGAAGTTTCCTTTAAATTCTTTGAATGCATAGTGTATGTTACTCAGTAGGTGCCAGAGACAACATTCTGGGCCATTTTTTTTTCAAAATATACAGATTTATTTTATGTTTTAAAATACAAATGGTTAAATCATTTAAATACAAGTACTATACATACATTTTGTTAATATAATAAATATTTAAAACAAATAGGTCTTCGAAATCATGAAAATACAAACATTATAAATGCAGGATGTTAGTGTGGGTGGTTCTGGGATTTTCATTCTGTCAGGTTGTTACCATATGATATTTTTTCTAAGTCAGCTACTCTAGAGGTTTCTGTGGTTGTGTGTTTCAGTTATTTATTGATAATGGTAGTTGGTAAGAACAGCAGTTTCCGAACGATGACAGTGAGTACGGATTCTGTGTGCAAGCGAATGATTACATGGCGGGTAATACGTCTGAACGCATGATGTCATTATTATGTTGCTACAACTTTAAAATTTATTTTAAAAAACACCCTACACCTTTTGGTTATGATAAATCAGTTTGCAGTGAAATAATGCCTCTTACGTGGTTGATATTCTAATGGAAAATGACATTCACGCCACATACAGGCAAATCCTGTAGCATTCACGTAAAACCTTTCAGTCCACCAGTCGTGCGAGATCGTTAAGGAACGATAAACTGGCTAATGTGTGCCTCGGAAGTACTGAGTAATCACACAACTTGGTGGCCAGGACTAATTAGGGGTGACAAACACAGCCAGCGCCCACACCATGGTGTGGGGGGGGGGGCACAGATTGTGTGGAGGGTGTTTCAATGGTGGAGCAGCAGGACGAACACAAACTGGGGTGGGGGGAGGAGGGGGTGAATGAGGGGCTTAGGAGCCGGACGCAGCCTGGTCTGGGATCCTCCCCACGACCCACTCGCCGATGTCCCTCAGCACGGCATCTCTCGTCTCCGGGAGCTCGCGGTGAAGCGCATGATAAGCTCCTTCATAGACCTGAGGGGGTGAGGGGCACACAAACCAGTGAGAACCCATACACATGCGGGCACAGCGAGGAT
>JAODKN010000127.1:7556441-7568789 GCA_026774425.1 Petrocephalus zakoni | reverse complement strand
GCTCATTATTATGATCATTAATTATGACGACCTTAGCAAGTCACTGGTGACATCGATAATGGTAACGAACTACGATTACCAATGAAATAGCTTGGCCTAAACCATAAATTCACTACTAAGCTAATACTGTTTTACATTGAAGATGAAGAAGAACGACAGAATGAAAAATAACACAAGACTCGCATTTGTCCCATAGCTGAGAGGCAAACACGTTCTACAAATGTGCCTCCACCCACAGATACAGCGATTACAGAAATAAGCCGGGTTTTTTTCTCAGGCAAATGGATATTACCCACGTCTTTACATTTTTATTTGTCACCTGCGAGGTGTACAGTCAGATTACAACCTGCAGTGAATTGAAAGTTGGTCAACTCCGCTACAATAAAAATAGTAATAGCTGAAAGAGTAAAACGGAAAAAAAAAATATGAAACAGGGACAGCGTGTCTCCTGAGCTGTGGGGTCTGATCCAGACATGGCGGCTCCTGAATATAATCTGAAGCAGAGTCCCCATCTGTTAGTCTCAGGATAGATTCTGAAGGTTCTGAGAATCCACAGGGCTGGTAAGAACGGCTCAAATCATCAAAGCATTAAAGTTACTGCTAGATTTACAACAGTAATACAAACAGTGTAGCTATCTTTCAACCATCTATCCCGGTCAAGGTTATAGAGAATTCTGTATATTTTTTCACTCTATTATGTATGCTATAAACTGTACCAGTATAGCGTGTAGCTTAGTAGGACAAAAAGGTTATGAGTTCAAATCCTGTAATTATCTAAGTAATTGTAATTGTAATTGCAAAAGTAATTGTATCACTGTTGAGTACTTAAGCAAGGCCCTTAACTGCAACTGCTCCTGGGATGCTGGCTGATTCTGCTCTCTGCCCCAAAGCTCCCCTCACTTGTATGCAGCTTTGAACAAGAGGATCCACTGAATAAATGTATGTCCTGCCACCACACAAACAAACCACACATGCCGTTAGTAACTTCACCATGCTGCGCTGCAATATGATAGTATCACTAATTTGATCCGGGGAAGAGAGTGAGCAATGTGAGCGCATGCCTAATTCAGCAGGTGGGGCGTCTGCACTCACCATCGAGTGGCCCAGGATAAACAGGGGCAGGCCTGGGCTCCGCTCCCTCATGAGAGCCACGTGCTGCAGGGAGTCCCTGACAAACACCTTGAAGTCCCGGACCACCATCCTCTCCCCTTCACTGAGGCCGTGGCCCACTGAGAGCGAAGGAGAGAAAAGATAGACAGATGGAGGGGGATTGAGAGAGGATGGGTGAAGGAAGACCAGAAAGAAAGATTGGGGGGGGGGGGGTAAGTGAGGGAAGGAAGGAAATGGGGGAAAGAGGAGAAGAATAGAGGTTGAGACAGAAAGGATGTGAGGAAGGCAGAGAGTGGGATGAAAAAGGAGAAGAGGAAGAGGGTGGATAACAAGAGAAGAGATACGTTTTTATTCTGTAAAAAAGATACAGAAAACAACTAAAACAAAGTATTATGTTGTACTTCTACACACAGTGTTAATTCATTACAGGCATGTGTTTATGTGTTTCTGTCTGTCTGCCTGTCTATCTGCATGTCTGTCTGTCTGTCTACTTGTTTGGCTGATTATGTACTTGCCTGCCTGTCTGTCTTCCTGACTATCTGTATGTCTGCCTGTCTGTCTTCCTGACTATCTGTATGTTTGCCTGTCTGTCTACTTGTCTGCCTGTCTGTCTTCCTGACTATCTGTACGTCTGCCTGTCTGTCTGTCTACTTGCCTGCCTGTCTGTCTTCCTGACTATCTGTATGCCTGCCTGTCTGTCTGTCTGTCTTCCTGACTATCTGTATGTCTGCCTGTCTGTCTACTTGTCTGCCTGTCTGTCTTCCTGACTGTCTGTATATCTGTCTGTCTGTCTACTTGTCTGCCTGTCTGTTTTCCTGACTATCTGTATGTCTGCCTGTCTACTTGTCCACCTGTCTGTCTTTCTGACTATCTGTACGTCTGCCTGTCTGTCTGTCTGTCTGTCTACTTGCCTGCCTGTCTGTCTTCCTGACTATCTGTATGCCTGCCTGTCTGTCTGTCTACTTGTCTGCCTGTCTGTCTTCCTGACTATCTGTATGTCTGCCTGTCTGTCTACTTGTCTGCCTGTCTGTCTTCCTGACTATCTGTATGTCTGTCTACTTGTCTGCCTGTCTGTTTTCCTGACTATCTGTATGTCTGCCTGTCTGTCTGTCTACTTGTCCACCTGACTGTCTTTCTGACTCTCTGTATGTCTGCCTTTCTGTCTGTCTACTTGTCTGCCTTTCTGTCTGTCTACTTATCTGCCTGTTTGTCTTCCTGACTATTTGTCCGTCTACCTGTCTGTCTTTGTGTCTGTTTGTCTGTCTACTTGTCTGCCTGTCTGTTTATTTCATTAAACTCCCATAGATCCAGACATACTATTTATAACTTGGTAAACTGCCCTACTTTCAAACAAGCACAGTACTTGTGCTAATACCGCAGACTGCGTAAACCAGACGTGACTGACAGGAAGTGAGGTCAGTCACCGTGGTCATGTGCGAAGACCATCAACCCCCGTTGGCTGAGGCTCTGGGCCAAGGAGCTGTACCTCCCGCAGTGCTCTCCTACTCCATGGGCCACAAACAGCAGGCCCCTGGAAAAGAGAAGAAAAGACGCATTTATACATATGTTTGCATGCGGTCACACCTGCACATACACTGTATACACTGTATATCAACACACAGTCATGTCCGCTGCCATCTGATTTTTTTAACTGCACAAATACCATGACTTACTTATTTCTATTTATATAAATTTCCTTAATAGGGCATCTTTCGGGATATACATCCTTTTTTTGTACTATGCTCCTTTTGATTTACTTAATCAGTATTTGCACTTTATGTCTGTCGGTCTGTATCCTATCTTGTCTTACAATCGCTGGTGCCAGGCACCTCATTAGGCGACAGCCACCTAGTATGCCGTCTCCTGAGCCAATGTCACTTTGTCGCGAAAGGGGGGTACAGGCAGTGTAGCTCGCCTGGGCTTCCCATGGGCTTGCACTGGTGCTGGCAATCGCCCACCTATCTGCTCCCCGTGTATTGGTGGGTTGGCCAGGGTGTGTGGAAGTGTTGCCAGTATTTGTGCGAGACAAGGCCCTGGATGCCACAATCGACGCCATCACACCCGACCGGGATCCCGTAAGCGCTCAGATCTCGGCAGAGACGGGCATTCTGGCACGGAGAGGGTTAATGGAGTCAGAGCAGAATCAGTCCGCTGAACACAATCAAGCACACTGTTGAAAACCATTTACAGGAACTCCACCCACAGGCACACTTGTGCTCTCTCATCTCTCACTCCCTCAGTCCCTCACCCGCGCCGCCATGACCCACGCAGGCTGGTAAATCGCTGGCAGGCCGAGCCAATCCGCAAACTAAGAAAGACGATTAGGTCATTCTCTTAACACGTCCGAAATAAGAACATAAACCTTCGGCGTGTCCGCGACTATCAAAAACAGCTGGCTTCCCCTCTGAACGCAAACAGAGAAAACAATAAAAAATAAAATCAAAAAAAGAACAGATGTGTACAGTCGCGCACAGTCGCGCACATGCACTCATCACGAAAACAGTTTGACATGCTCTGCAGCAGGAAGTGATTTGTTGCCATGACGACTCTGGTTAGACAAACTGTCCTATTTAGCGGCATACATCTCTGCCTGTGTCTGGCTGTCAATTTGAAGGCTTTCACCGAGGATTATGAATACCGCCGAGTGAAAGATGTTGGCCTTTCCCTCCGCTGAAGCCCTGGGTGTTAAACATGCAGAGCGATGTAGCCGTCTTCCCCTCAGGCAGTTTGGGGGTGGGGGTCTCTCTTTGTTCCGATCGGCTATGGCCTCCGCTCTTCGGCTGCTAGGACGTCCTGGCCGCTGTGGCGGGCTCGCTGGCCCTGAATGGAGTTGAATGAGGCTTCTCTGAGCGCGGCTTTGTGTAGCGGGAATGTTTACGGGGCAGCGCGGAGCCCCGGCGTCCGTGGCCTTGTCACGTACACTCACACGCGCATCGTCCCTCTCCCCTACACACACACGCTCACTCACTGACTCACAGGGATGCTGGACTCACCCCCTGAACGACACACGCACACAGCCCTTGCTAGCCCACACAATCACTCAGGCACACGCACCCACCCCCCCATTCACATGCTTAGATAATTCACATATTCACTCACACCCTCCCTCAGGCACTGGCTGACTGGCCATCCCAAACACACACCCAGTGGGACACACTGCATATCTGCTTCACAGTCAGATCAGGAATCCAATGCTCCACTGAGCCCTGTTGGGGCTTCCTCTAGATTAAGCTCCACTGGCAAAGTCTACTGAGTGCAGAGACACTGCACCTCTGTCACTCCTCGGGGGACAAAGGCTGCTTTGTTTGGGCTCTTTTTTTCTGATCGTAACTGTAATGGCATATAGTCCATAACTTCGTACATGTTTGGAATGCCTATGTAATTCCCATAAAGCAGTTCACACTCCTGGATAGATTGGTTTTGCTGAACTGGGAAAAAAAAAACCCTACTGTAAACGCCTCGGCTGTTTACATTACAGTGACTTTGAACATGCCAACTTTACGCACGCGGACTACCAGCACAACTGCTAGGAATCTGTTAGCACAGTACCTATTTGCACACTGACCATGAGCTCCCAGACTGCAGTCTGGTACAAAGGAGCCAGGAGGCCAGTACTCTGCGCTTTATCCTGTCTCGGCTGTGACCCGCGGCCGGCCCTGGTGCCGGGACATACTGTTTACAGTCACCCTTCAATTAAACATTTGGGAGCAGGAAAGAGCACCCAGGCTTCCCAGACTGACATCAAAACTCACCCACATGCTCACACAAACGCTGCAACATTTTAATTTGACTTATTTATGCATAGATATTGATGTGGCGAGAATAAAGTAAAGTAACATCTGTAAAGTCGCCCTTTGAAATGAGCAAATATCTGTAATATCAATTGCAGGCTACTTCAATCGTGGCACTTCAGTCATGGACTTTTTCTAAATCAATTAAAGGGTGTTTGGTTTTATTTACGCCCTGAATACAAATACGATTATCACATTGGGAAGTAAAACCATTATTACTACAAGCCGTTGGGTACAGAGCTTCGGTACAGTTAAAAGGATCGCTTTTATAAAGCTGTCGGCACGCTTTGATACCCATAACCCAGCTTTCATATCTGTGCTCACTAACCTCGGGGGTACGTCCGGTACCCAGTAGCGGCAAAACAGACGCTGTCCGTCGGCGTTGACGATGTGGTCCTGCCCCCTGTCACCCTGGGGTGTCACCCCTGACTCCGACATGATGAGTCCGATTTACACGCTAAATAAAATCAGTTGTCCGCCGTCCTGAAAAGAGAGATCGGGGCAGGAGGAAAGGTGATTAATGAATCTGCGGCGCTTCAGCAGTCCGCCTATAGGGCGATAGGCGAGCCCGGCCCCAGCGCTCCGCGATACGACGCCGCAAGCCGCGGGCCCCGGTGCCGGTCGCAGGAGCCGGACTCTCACTCGCGTACTTTCTCCAGTGTGACCAGACCGATGCCAAACACGAGGTTTAAATGCCAAGGGTGAACTAATGTGCAGCCTAAAAGGGAGCAGAGGCAAAGTGCTTTGGAGACAATGCAGCTCCGCGTATGGAGGGGGTGGTGAAAGCTGTAGAGATCGATTTGGATAATCATGGGCTAGCCTATCCATTATGGTGCACAGAACAACAGATAATAGTTATTATTGTTATTATTATTATTACTATTATTAGCAGAATATGAAAAAAAAACCCGTGAATTTGTTAAAAAAAAAAAGAAAAGATTGAAATACATGCCTTCGCTGTGCTTTCAGTGTTTCATTGTTACATGACGGTATCCATCAAAACCTTAGTTAATTCAGCAAGCGATCGAGTGCGAAGCGAGTGGGCAGCCCGCTGTACAGTAATGTCTCCGGGGGGGATGTGTCCGCTGGACGTGCGGCAGATTTAGCCGCAGGTGCGCCGGCATCAAACGGCAAACAGTACGGACCGCTCCGGCGGAGATCGATCCCCTCCTGTGCCTGACAGCGGGCATGTCGCCGCTTCACGCCTGATCGCTATCGATCTGTCACACGGGAAGGGGCGACAGGAATGCGCTCCACTGCCAATATAAAGCGTCTATCAGCTGGTGGACACAAAGAAAGACCCCCCCCCTATTACAACAGTGCCAATTATTACACGGTGAGCATGCGAGCAAATTTCATTTCAAGCACTTCGTTTGATTTTAACTCAGTCATGCGCGTCAGGAAGACCGGTTTGTCCGGTGTCCTAACTCAGCTGAACTGAGGTATTACAGAGTATTACAGAAACACGAAAGCAAAAGAACGAGGAAGCCGCTTTTTATTTATTTTGGCAACATGATGCATTTTCATGTTTATAATTTAAATTGGCACAAGCACGTTTATCATATGCATCAAGTTCATGAGCACCATAACGCACGCATAATATTTCCAAAACACGCCTTATTTTCCAAATTACACAGCGACTACACAGCTGCCACTCAGCCGCGACGACCTCATAAAACTAGAAAATTCGAGTGTCTTAAATTAAGGGTCAGCTGAATTAAGCCGCGCGCATAATGTCGCGTTTTAGAGAGCACGGAGCTGTTCCGCAACTTCTGTCGAAAAGCAGCCGAATGTGACAGCAAAGTGGAGGCGCACAGCAGCGCTTCTTACAGGCTGAATTTGCGGCTGTGCATCTACCAGGGAAGCGGCCAACCTGCTCTTTCTGGACGGTCCACCTGGCGTGATCCCCGGAGTCGCTCCGCTTCGCCGCACGCACTGCGCCGGGGGTCCCGCCGAGCGATCAGCGACCGGAGGGATCGCCTTGACTGGAGGCGGAGGGAATTAGTCGCCGACAGATAACCCTCCAGGACCGCTCCCTTAGCCCCGCCCATTCTCCTCAAACCCCAGCTCAAGCGGTCCCTATAATCTCAGTCCTACGAGGAAACCGAATTGGGTGGTTTTTAGAACAGGGTTCCGAAAGGTGAGCTGTGAAAATGATGCGAGAGGGTGGCTCCGGAGACCCAGTCTCACAGTTGTATAACAAGTCATTATGAGGAATCTCGACCTATTTTGCATGTTTTTATTATATTTGCATGCGCGCTGCTCACGTTGATTTGTGGTCTGCAAAATGGATGCACGATATAATACACGTTTTAATCCCAACACGGAAAGCCATTCATCGTGCGGTAGAGACAACATTAACATTAGAGATGAAATACAGACTCAAATCATCATCATCACCATCATTACATAATTCTGATTATCAAAGCTCTAGACCTCAACTTCACAAGCTTTAGAAAGCACTTCATTTGCAGCAAATTTACATTTTAAACAGTAGATTGGGAGGCTGATCTGGGAGCACAGGGCAGAGGCAGGAACGCCCTCCACCTTGGCCTGGTGTGGCCTCCGTAACAATTCGGAAAAACCAATTAAGAGCTCAGGTTGGGGAAATACACATAGAACTCTGCAGTGCTGGAAAACAAAGGTAACAAGCGTAAGTAAGCAATTTACGTCTTCAAAGAGCTGAAAGTGTTTTTAATTTCATGTTTAAACTTATTTAAGCCGTTTTAATTATTAGTAGTAGCCTATGAAACATCACCTGGTGTGCAGCCTTTTCCCCCAACTTACAAACAAAATTGCTATACACCCAGTGGCACAAAAAATGTTCCTCAGTATCTGTTGCTGTACCTTAAAAAGGTACATTTACCTACATCTGGGGTGCAATTGGCAGACCCTTGAGGTTACAGCAAATGTACCCTCAAATGTACTCATTGGCATCTGTTTCTTACAGTGTGGATCTGGTATATGAAGCAAGTGTCAATTCACTGGATTGACTAAAAACATGCAGGGCTGCAACTGCCCAACCTCAAGAAAGGAAATAAACATTTGGTCGGGGCGCCTCCTACTGGCTAAAGCGGAGAGTCGCACATCTGGGGAACGCGGAACCTCGGCGTGGTTACATCCTCTTAAAGTTAATGTGCATATCATAGTCATGTCGGCAACTCTTGGAGCATGTGGCGACATTTCGGGATTGTGCCAGCGGCTTAGAGCACATATAGCGTGGCAAAAACATGCAGGCACGGATGGACATACTAGTTCTTTGGTTTAACATTGGTATTTAAAAACGTCATTTAAAAAAATAATAATCTAATTGTAGCTGAAACCACATGTAGGCCTATTTTGTATCCTAATGGGTTAATATATTTTTCCTTTGTTAAATTCTTTATGTGTATATATATAGAGAGAGCTCGAGGTGCAACTGGCGCCTACGGGTAGGAAAAATTAACTACAAAAGCCAAAGCCACTCAGAAAATTATTAGTAATTGCTTTCTGTGGTCTAGGTATTATTCTCCTAGCAACTGACCTTAGATGTAATCATTTTTAGAGGCAGGAAATAACTGGGGGTTATGCTGTAGAATCAGCATGCAGCCGCCGAGCTCCTTCACTGCAGATAAATAGCTTTCTATTGTACCCATGATAAAAGCAGTTTGTCTGGGTGCCAGTGGTCCCCATCCGCCGACTGTTTGGAATTAATAAAAAAAAATCGCTCATAAAAAAATCTGTCAGTTTAATGATTCCCATGACAGAGTGCGATGTGACAAGGAGGAACTTGAAGTTTTCTTGCATTGCGCCGGGTTTTGTGGACGTGGCTTTGCCCCTTTTGAGCTGAGTATAGCGCAGCTGGGCGCCGGTGAGGATATTTAGATACACGGTATATGTATATCCTGGCCATTTTTACTGTATGACCCAAAAAAGAGGAGATCATGCCTTTTTACATGCGTATAAACGAGTAAATGTGAATATTTGCGTGGAATCGGCAATGCTTTAAAAATATGCTTTCAAAATATGCTTTCAAAATTTTTCAAAAAGCATGTTGATTGGCCAATTTCTTAATGCTGAAAGATTTCCATGAGGGGAGTTTAGCATTCCTGGGATTTTAAAACCGCCCTTTTTAAACCACCTTGACGTCGGTTGTTTTTTCCGCTGGGCGAGGCTGATAATCATTGCATGGTTATTATGTAGTGACCAGATGATATTTCCTCGTCGTTTTGGCCGGCTGCCTGCGCCAGGCTGGGGCGGCTCCTCCCCAGCGGCCGCGGGGCGTTAGCGGTATTAGCGGCGGAGCACCACAACAGGGCGGGCGTAAGGAGAGCAGTTAATAGAACGAGCTGTAGCCGCGGGCTTCAGATCAATAGAGCCGGTATTAGTTCAGTTTTGCTTTTTTATTTTTTTTGTTTTGCAGTTTTTTTTTTTGCTTGTTTTATTGCTGCAGTACAGGGTAGCCTGATCCAGGGTAGAAGAGCACAGTATTCCTAGAACATTAACTAACAATTAACAAAGGTTACTAGTATATGTGCTTAATCTCCATGCCGTTGAGTAGTCTTCCATTAGGTCAGCTGGACGCAACCCCCAGCCCCCGCCAGAACTGAGACTCTAATTTTTACTTTAATTTTTTGTCGCATCATGGGAATGAATATTTTTGGGCAGAATTGTTTTAAATGAGCTACTGTGATGCTCCGGCAATGTCCCAAAGGTCATTAATGTGAGGAAAAAAACTGAAATACATCCAACGGCAGGAAGGAGCTACATTTCACATAGTGATATATTCCCCAGCGGAGCAACCGATATTCCTGCACAAAAGGAAATAGGCTGACCAAGGCAATATTCTCCATAAACGGTCATTTCACCCAATCAGGCTTCCATTAATGTCAATAGAAACAAGGGAAGACTCAGATAACAAGAGTAAATACCTGAAACTATCACGCTTTTGTGGAGATCCAGACCTTTGAGCAGGTGGGGGTGTCATTGTTCATCAGTTCGATTCTATTTATTATTATATAGCGCCTTTCACGACACCGGTCCCCTAGTCCACTTCATTAGTTCCTGGATACCAAATAAACAAAAGCCCATCTAGGTGCCAGATCTCCACGCAGACCCCACCTCAGACGGGATAGAAGTATAGAGGAGTAGCAGAATAGATGTGTCATCTCTGCCGGTTGGTCTGTTCAGATGTGTATCGTTCCATTTTTTTAAATCAGCAGTAATTCCCAGCTAATTATCGTATCCGGGCATTGTAAGGCCCGGTAGAGGTTGCTGAAGGCCACGGATGATGCCGATAGTGCTCCCAGGTTTCGGTTTATCTGTTTCCTGCTATTGTCGCAGGTCACAGGTGGATTCTTTGACAGAGGCTACACTATCTCGTGGATCACGGTTGTTAATAGCTGGTAGTAGCAGGATATATGTAGGCCTGCCCCTTCCCTGAGTTAAGATACTCGGGAACTGATGTTTGCGGTTTGACTGGGGAATTGTAACCGTAACTGATACTCTAGGCACGCTGCAGGGACACTGCTGTGTGTGTGAGTGTGGCTTATGTATATATTACATTTTGTGTGTGTGTCTGTGTGTGTGTGCGCATTCCCTTCTTTGTCTTTTTCAGCAGCCGAGAGCCCTAAATGGGGGGCCCTGGTTCCTTCAGGTGGTGGTATCCCCTTTTTGATGTGCTGGCTTCATCTGTAAATGACGGGTTTTGGCTCTTTGCCGCTTTGTGGATGTGTGTATACCTGTGATTCGCAGGTTCCCTATTATGGGATACCATCCTACTTATTCTGCAGCTATACCGACTCTCGAGCCGTAGCTCTGAATGTTGTACTTGCCGCTCCTGGATGGTGTGTGGATTGTGATTGATGGTTTTTTTGGTTTGTATTAGTATTTTCAGTTAATCTATATTTAGTTTTTTTTTCAGTCATCATTAATAAAATTATTATTGGGTGGAGCCATGTCTCCTGCTAATAACCTGAATACCTTTTGGGTTATTGGCACCACTCCGCTAAATACTTCCTTGGGCGAAATTCCCAAAGTGGCTTAGTCAGATTTCATATGAGCCAACAACCTACAACAACCGTTTGCCACAGATGATGATCAGAGCAGCTGTACATGAGGGCATGTACACCGGGATTACAGTGTGTTATGTTTTTAGGTGTGGGTTAGCTAGACTAAAGTAATAGGTCTCTAGTCGAGGTTTAAACAGAGACCAATTTGGCGACCGTACATAAACTGTCAGACTGCAGGCCTAGGAGCTGGCTGTGTGTGATAACAGGGAGATTTCTGTGATCTAAGTACACTGTGGCTTGGTAATATAAGTTCAGTTAAGCAGGCAGGTGTTTTGAACTTTGAGTGACTAATATATAAATAAAAGAATTTAGAAGTCAGCCCTGTACTTAATGGGAAACCAGTGAAAGGAACTATCAGATGTGTCAGTACTACCTGTTCCGAGTGACGATGCTAGTGGCTGCATTTTACATATGCTGTAAGGTGTTAAATGTGCAGTGTGTGCTCTCCGACAGAAGAGCATTACTGCAATCTGCCCAGCTGTATATAAAAGCATGTATTATTTTCTCTGTTTCATGAATAGCGAGAAAACGCCTTAGCTTGGCAATGTTTCGCGACCGTAGGAAGCATACCTCCAATACTGCATCAATATGATATTTGAATGAGAGGCTTGTATCTAAAATGACACCGAGATTATGAGCCAAGCTATTGAGGCAGGGGTTCGCACACTCAGATCTGAGTGCTAAAATTATACCCCCTCAGAAGATATGGTGAGATTACCTGATATTTATCTTTTGGTGAGCACATTAACTTGAGCTATTTGTCTACCATTTTCTGGAATATTCTTGCAGATCTGGGTGTCAGTTTGCGGTACCGATCTCTGAAGAACAGCACTTGTACAGTCCCTAATCACGGGTAATCACTACGACAAGATGAACTGGAGCCAGAGAGGTAACTAAAAAGCATAGATCTTTGCAGAGGCCATGTCGCTCTCAAGCCCACAGTGGGTTTGATTTGGTCCAAAGCTCCATACCATTATTGAAATTAAAGCAAACATTAAGTCTTTAGGGAGGCTAAGGAAATCCACTGAATTTACTATGAATTATAAGGGGGGCTGAATCAAAATTCCCTAAAGGAAATGTTTTACATTGCATTTGTACATAGTGACAGGTAATAGATAGATTTTTATCAAGGGTGTAGGTTTGGGTAGGACGGTGTAGGTTTGGGTGTGGACAGTAGGGACATGTAGGGAGCAATACTGTCAGAGTGCCATGTATTATAAGGAGAGCAGGGAGTTTGGGGCAGGGAGTTGAGTCCCTATCAATGTTGAAACCAAACCTGTGCCTTTGATTTTTAATAATTTAATTCAGTGGTCTGAACTGCTTATTTCTTGAATTACTGTTGGACAAACAAAGCATATAAAAAAGAAATTTGGGATGCCGGCTGTCACGCTTTCGGC
>JAODKN010000127.1:7520431-7530789 GCA_026774425.1 Petrocephalus zakoni | reverse complement strand
GGGGGGGGGGGCGGGGCCGCGACCTTCACGCGGCTGGGCACCGGGGGAGGGGTGCTGCTGGCCACACTGGGCAGGCTGACGTCCGAGGATATGGCTGAGTGACAGGAGCTGGAGTCCAATGAGACGGAGCTTCCGCAGGAGGACGGGCCTACACTGGCAGGAGGGGCGGAGCCAGCCGCTAATGAGGAAGTCCTAGAGGGAACTTCTGCTGCAGTGCCTTGGGAGAGAGGGGGTGAGAAAAAGGAGGAGGCAGGGAAGGGGGGCAGGGGTACAAAGGTCATGATCTACTATGAAAAGCACAACTGTGGTCTTCAGAGCTGTGCAATTACATCAACGGCAGCTCACATGCAAAAGAAAGGGATGCGACAAGCACGTAGGTGAAGTCCAAGGCAGCGTTTCCCAGCCCAATTCTCGGGGACCCCCCTCCCAGACAGTCCACTTGTCTGCTCCTTTTTACAGGAAAACACTGGTCTAGGGAAGCACCCAGAGGAGGTGCAGGGAGGCACTTAGGAGGGTTAAAGCTGCACCCGCAGAAGGCAAGAGGGGAAATTCAGATGTACAGCTGCACCCACAGAACGCGAGAGGAGACACTCAGATGGTGTAAATCCACAAAGACGGGGGACAGGAACAAATGGATGGGGTGTCATGAGTCTGAATAGACTAGAGGAACGGAGTGGAGGAAAAGACCAGACAGCAAATATCACAGTTAAGACATGGCTAGACAGTTAATTGCAGCACAGACCGTCAGACAATGGAATGGCCCCTTAATATGGATTCGGGCCGTAAATAGAACAGTTATCACAAAGACAGACAGTACAATAGCCAAGTTAGACAATCCAAGCCCAGACAGCGAAGCCGCTAAGGTAAAGTACAGGCGGCTTGGGGCGGGGGGCGCCTACCTGCTCGTCGGGTACCTCTGCGTTTCTCAGGTGGGGGTGGGGTGATGGGGGCAGCGCGCCGAGGCTGTGGCGGGACCTGCCAGGAGACAGAGAAAAGGACGACTCATGTGGGTCTGAGGCTCACATTGTCTGCCAAAAGCCTGGGTGACGGGCCGTGGCTCCGTGGGTTTGGCTGCTGTGCCTGGGATCAGAAGGTTGCGGGTTTGAATCCCAGCATGATTTTGGCAACAGGGGGTGCCTTACCCCCACTTTCTCAAAAACGCAGGCCACTTTGGATAAAGGTGTCCACTAAAAAAGGGTAAATGTAACACGTTCAAATTAAGAACAGAGGATTACCCAGAGTGTTCTGTATTGTAGAAAGACAGCATTCCTGTGTTTTTGTGATCTGCCCATTTTATGATGAGCCTTTGTCCTTCTTACTGTCGCTTAGGAGAAATTTCAGACAAATTGTGCAGGCAACTGAAGCCCAATCACCAATTTCCAGGTGAAACGTTTTATTTCTGTGCATCAATATATCTCAATATTTGTGAAACGGTTGAAGCAAATCTGGTGGCCTTTTAAATAAACTCTTGTCAAATGAGAGATGACAAGCGATGTATTAGAAAGGTATCATTTCACATCGATTTATAAAGGTCTGCGGTACCTCGTAGAAGCCCTGCTCTCCCTGTATATGCTCAGGGCTCTCTGACATTGGCTCGCTGGCCTGGCGCCCATACGAGCGGGTCAGCCCATTGGGAGGCTGGGGGGTATGGCCCAAAAAAAGGTCACTGGTGGACGTTGGCAGGCCCTGCTTGTGGTTGGCTGGAGTCGGGCTCCGACGGGAGAGAATCTCCTTCCTGTGGTGGATCAGTTTCCTGTGACCGAGAAGGACAGGCGTCATTCTACACAGTTGCTGAGACCAAAGCAGCTGTTCACTAATCAGAAAAGAAAATAAATGAGACACAGAGACACATAAATGAGACATTACACATAAAAATCTACACCGAATATGAAATGTATGGCCCCAAGAAGGACAGAGAGAGACCACTTACAACTAAATGGATATTTAGAGCTGGACCACAGGACTCTAGGGCAGAAGCAGCCGTTTTCATCCGAGAGGGCCAGAGAGAGACTGTGCGGTTGCTCTCGAGTGAAGGGGGTACAGCCGCTCGCTGCCGGCCGGGGTCTAAGCCGCATTTAAAGGGGCTTTGCTCAAAAGGCCGGGGTGAGCGAGTTACTCACTGTAGCACCTCTCTCTGCTCCAGGTTGTATTTGCCCCCATTCTTCATGGCCCTGTTATGGATGCCTTCGATGGCCCGGTCAATCGACTGTAGAACTTCATCCTGTTCTGGGGCCTGAGCGGGAACGAAGGAGGGGGGGCGAAAGGAAGGATGTAATTCTACCACGTCGGCAGAAAGCCGGCACGCGCAATAAAGAGTCACAGAAAGTAAATCTGGGTTCGGCGTAATCCGGTGAAAAGGAAAGCAGCTAAAAAGACCTTAATGAGCTGCTCTTCAGCAGCGGTACGGCACAAAGTGGTGGATTAGACGGCACGTTTTACTTTTTTTTTTTTTGGATGCGGTCACTTGCCGATTCGCCTGCAAGCGAACAATTTAACACGGCTACGTTTGCACAAATTACATGTGTGGCAACACCACAGCCCTGTGCTGGAGAAACGGTGATGGAGAAAGGACGGATAGATGGATGGACAGACAGACAGAAAAAGGTGAAGACTTGGATGCAGTGCTTTTTGACAGCATAAGGATCAAACTTCCACCCCCAGCAAAAATAATTTTAACATAGCCTGTCCTGGAAGAGGCCGGGGCTAAATGCCCTGGAGGCGAGATGGAAGGAGAAAAATGTTGGTATCTCTAAGTAATTAATACAGCCTACAGTGCAGAGCAGGCAGCCATCCATGCATGTTTTTGTTGGAGAGTGACGGAGACGTCAGCCATCATTGGGAAAGGGCAGCGGGTACGGCCCGAGTTCCGTGCCACTCCTTTCCAGGCACCCCCAGCCCGAAACGGACAGCCTCTCTCTGTGTTAATGGCCTACTTCTGTTGCCTAACAACAGGAAAAGTGCTGCAGGGGATCCCTGGCTGAAGGGGCACTAACGGAGCTCTCCAGGGCCCGAGAGCCCAGGCGAGAGCACATCCGAGTGAACTTGAGTTGGCACACTCAAATTCGCCACAAAAGACGCTCTAGTTCACTTAAAGCCACAGAGAGGCCGGAGGACAGAAACAGTCAGGCTACTTAATAAAGTTCTTGAAATACACAGTCTGACTAAAGTCCCACTGTCTGACTTTGCTGAGGTTCAGTGAAATACTCCTTTGCCTCCTCCACATAAGAGCAACGACAGATCCATTGTGGCCAACTGCAGGTCTCGTCTGATCTGGTGAACCGTTTTCCTGTAAGAGCGGCTGTTCCCGTTTTCCCGCAAGGGGCGAGCGACCGAGCAATATTAGTCGAAAGGCCGGGAGGGAGAAAGCAAAGCCTGAGAGTGTCAGACTCAGTGGGTTAGGGTGCTGTGTCTATGGCCGGAAGATCGCCAACTCCAATCCCATTATCTGCAAAGCAGTGCTGGGTTTGGGTCCACCGTCTCAGTCAAAACCATGTCTATAGCTAATACATGTCTAACAAGTTCATTTCAAGACCATGAAATTGAATTGAAAAACTATTAATTGAAGACAAAAATATAAATAATTTACTTAAAATGACCACAAATTAAGAAATAATTACTCTCAACTGAGAAATAATGATTTGTCAAACACAAAGGTAACAAATTAACTTCCTCTGCAAACTGTAGTAATTATTAATTTCAGTGTAACATGACTGTGTCCTGCTCCACACATATAAATTTTTTTCTGGAACCAGGCATGACAACTGCGTGAGTTAGCCGTGGGGGTGGAGCACAATGTTAGAAAACATCAAAGCTAATATATGAAACCGGGGGTTGTCTACAGCTGTTTACAGACTGCAAGCCTACACTATGGATTCAGGACAGTCACAAGCAATCAGTCCCTAATCAAGACAAAGTAAAAATTCCCTCAATTCCATTCATATGTGGACTCGAAACCGGACTCAGGTCCAACTCCAGACTCAAGTACCACGACTCTGTGGTAGTGATGACTAATAAAAAAAAAAAATGTAAAGTACATCCAAAGCAAACTAATGTTCACTCTGTCCCGCAAACTCACACAGTCACAAACAAAAATCACAGACAGGCAAACACATAAAAAGGGGGCAGCACAGATCATGAGGAAAGCAGCCTGCTGCCCCAGGTTATTATACCGGATATGACTGACGCAATGGGAACATTACAGCAAATTCGCCCAGTGAGACAGGCTCATCATTCATTAAAACGCGACAGACTTCCAGAAAGTCTTGTCAGCACAAGAGTAGCTGCATATTTTAGGACATAGTGAAATATGGTGGCCAAGAATCAACATGAACTGCACAGTACCCAATTTCATTAATAAGAATGAGATCATTTCATTCCTTTATGATTACATCCCTTGTACCAACATCAGCCTGATCCACACTCAAACCTGCAAACAGCTGAACAGCATCTCAGACATGCATATTCTAATCACCCCCTCATATTAGAACACTTAAAAAATAAAAATAAAAAACACAAGCTTAGTTCCTGAGGCTGTCAAGACCCTCAACAAATCGGTTGCAGCCTCCCCATCAGCCAGGGCCTAAAATGGATCATTTTCTCTCCACACCACTGGCACTGCTCATTTTATTGTCATTTATTGTTACTCTATAGGTACTTTTTTGCTGCTTTACTTAAAGTTCAGGGTTTATTTAATTAACTTATTTCCAGCATTCGTTTTTTTTTTTTTTTGCTCTATGCTTCCTTGGGTTGTTTGTACTTAAAATACCCAGCGCGTGTGTCATGTGCTGCTGCACTTAGTCTGTTTTTACTCGCACTATGGATAGTCGGCAGCCTTAAGCTGCAGCCCCCGCCGCACACCGTCTCCGAGTCCATAAGCACCCACGCCCGCGCCCCCTGCATGCTGCGCTCTACACCCCGGTAATAAAAGAAAAAGGCCGACCTTTGCGGTCCGCGGCTCTCACTGAGGGCCACCGGCACATGGCTGCGCGTCACCCGGGGAAGGGGGACGCCTCCCGGCAGCAACTTCGCCGGACTTCGCCCCGAGCCGCAACCTGCCCCCAACTTGGGGGACGGCCGGTTTTATCGGCTCACCGTCTCGGTACCCGCGCCCCCGGCCGCTGGCAGACGGTTCTTACGGCGATTATTTATGGCGCCGGCCCACGTCACTCGGGACCGAAGTGCTGCCCGCGGCGGCCCGCGTTCCGTCGGCTTTGGGCCCGTCGCGGTTAAGCGTGGCCGTTTCCGGCGGACTTTCTAGGCCGGGCGGCACCAAAAACTTACGCGCGTTACTTCTCGGCGCATCGGGTGACAGGCGGAGCTTCGGGGAAAGTCACTCGCCGCCATCCCCAGAAACACTCACGCGAAACCCGGTACCGGCTTCAGAGAAAGCGGGCCGCCTGAGCCGGGCCCCGGAGAGCGCCGCCTCACCTGTATCCTCTCGATGTAGGACGACGGGATGTAGCCGGTCTCGCCGGAGCTGCAGCGAGAGCCGAGCCACCAGTGCTGATTGCTCCTCTCCAGGATGAGGAACGTCTCGCCGACGGCGAAGTGGAGCGAGTTCGGCTCCGGAGAGCGGAACGAGTACAGGGACCTATACATAGCTGGGCGTGCGGTCCGCCCGCGCCGCGCCGCGCCGTTACACCAGTACTGGCTATTCGCAGCGCGTAAACACTCCGTTTCGGGCTCGCTCCCCGGCTATAATTACGTCCCTATATTAAGGGGGACATCGGCGGGCGGGTTACCGAGAGCCGCGGCTCCCTCGCGCCGCGGACGCACCTCAGAGCGCTGCCCGTAAACACGTCCAGGGGGGCGCGCACGCAAAAAACAAGCACACGCGGGCACGCCCCTCGGGCGCCCAGGGCGGCTAGCCGACGGCCGAGCGATCGATGCGCGCTCTCCGCGTGACCGCCGCAGTTCTGGGAGAGGGAGGCGCTCGGTATCGCCGCTTTGACTTGGAAGGGGCCCGGCATTAACTGTCACCGGCGCAGTCTGGCAGTAACTTTACAGACTTAACAAAAGGTGACATTTCGACAAGGGTCCCAGAATTTCTAGCTATACGCCCCTGAACGCCCCCTCCAGGGTCCCCGTGACCCTGACCAGGGTAGCAGCTTGGACTGGTGTCAACTTTGTTAATACTTATCTGTAGTCGACATGTATTGTAATGTCATTGTGCTGTATTGTAATGTCATGTGCAGTGATAAACGTTAATCATTGTGTGTGCGTGCGTGCGCGCGCCCACGGTGTGTGTTTGGAATAAGCGGTGCGCTCTGCACGGTGGGCGGTGTGAATGCGTTGTCAGTGTGAAAGGTGCGGGGAGCATAAACGCCACCTTGTGGCTACAATCCGAACTGTTCCCGCTCTGCCGTCTATGCTGGTGACGCGCTTCGTCACAAGCAGCGGCGGCGCCACTTATTTCATGTTAAGGGTGCTATGGGAGAGCTAGATTATTTGTTTGTTTGTTTGTTTGTTTGTTAGATTGCTTGCCTTACCTTAGCCCCTTCTTAGGGTCCTGTGAAATCCGTGTTTTTTTCTCAGATTCCGGTTGGTGGGATTTAATTTGATCTGTTTTGCATTTAATACTTTTATAAAATGGCGAAACATAAAGAGCTTTTAAGGTGACCTATAAAAATTTTATTCTGGGTTCTTTACCTTATTGGTAGTGCACACGGTCACACGGCAACTTTTAGGTATTTCTCAGTGGTCAGTTAAAACTAAATGTAAGCATATAAATTGACGCATATAAAATTAATGATATAGAGCGACTGAATAAAAAAGCGAGTTTTACGACAAAAAAAATAAAACTGATCGTTTTCACCAATTTTAGGAGACCACTCGTAAAAAAACAGGTTGTTTTGCGTTCATTTGTGTCTGTTTAAAGAGATCAAAATGTCTAGTGTTCCATTTGACTGGCGGTGGTTAATTGGCTTATAATGGATGAATAGTGTTCATCTTTAATCGGATACCCTGATAAAGGGGCCTTAAGTAGGGCCGAGCACACGAATAAGATTCTGGAGCAATATAACTACGATTTGTATTGGAAGGTAAGACTGTATAATTAAGAGATTCAATTAATAAAATGAGCGTATACAGCACTTATACACAGCAGCGGCGGCAGTTATTTAATGATAATTTTTAGGTGACGTTAATTGTAATAATTAACAACTATTGCAGACAAAGTTACCCTGAAAATCTAAGGGGTGTACATGGTCCCCCACTGTCCCCTGATCAAAGCATACTTCACTAGATGTGCTCGTCTTGTTTAATGTAATAATTAATAACTATTAATTACACAAATAACGCAAAAGGTTTCTGCTGTGCAATGAAATTATATAGCTGTCACAAGCAAAAATATAATTTTTTAATGAGGAAAAAAATGTTCAAGGTTAAAGTAGTGTCGCCTTCAACTGAAACACGTAATGAGAGGCAGATAAGTATTGGTGTTTCAGCTGCAGAAAAAAAGGTTCGCGGGTTTCCTTGGGGGATGGACTGAAATTGACGGAGTCAAAGGCATATTAATACAGAGATAATAAGGTAGAGTATTGGAAATGGATCAAGCGCGCATGTTAAGGTAACGTGAGCGTACTTGGATGTAACTTATTTCTATTCCATCCCATACAAAAATGCATAAAAACTCCATTATTACGCTTATTTTCGTTGTCTGTGTGTCTTCCACGGCTAACAGGCAGGACGGCTCAGCTAGCTTTTGACGTGGCTTACTTCTAACTGGATGTTTATCTTCTTCGGCAGATCGGCTGATATGTATCAACATCTCTGCAACTGGTTAAGCTTGTTAGGGCGAGCAGTCTGGTGCTGTAAATCTCCCGTGCTGATTATCTTTATTCTAAAGTGCTCTCTCTTTTTGGTAGGATTGCTGTGGCATACACGGACGACTTTCGAGTGTGAAAAATAATTAAAGCATTATTAGTGCACTTGATATAATTGTTTATGATCCAAAACCAAAACTTTTAATATGTTGCTGCTATCTCTCTGTACAAGGAAACATATACTTCAAAATACAGTTACTCGGACTGTTTTTCTCCATTTATAAGAGCTGCTTCTGTTAACTGGAAAAAAATACATTTGATGACAGACAGTTATAAAAATGGTATTGTTCTTTTCACTATTGTCTCGTGGTGTGAGCGTTTGACATGTCATGTGACAGTCACGTGACGACACGTGGATGAGGAAATGAAGCTTCTCAGTTCTCACCCCTGTGGCTGCATGTCTGCAGTATTTCTCTAAAAATGGTCCAGAAGATCGGAAATGTAGAACGCCACAGAAAGGCTATTTCCTTCCACAATGACTTAATGCTTTTTTTTTTCATAATACTGATTCTTTGACATGTCTGGAACAAATAAGGATGCAGAAAGACACCAGATACCGCGGTGCGTTTGAAAGCACTTTAATCCGCTTCCAGTAGAAATCAACGAGACAAGAGAAGAGAAGCTCCCTCTGCATCCCTCCCACATTCTCAGGGCGCGTCTATTTAACTGCTCATCTCGACCATCAGCGGGGGGCGCTGCCATTTTGGCGGCTGCCAGCCGTCACTCTTGGCTGACACGAGTTTCCCGATGGCGGTTGTTCTCTGGCGAACCGGGAGAAAACGTGTCATTCAGGAACGCAGCTCTCATGTTGATCCACAGGCAGGTTCTTCAAGTGGAACTAGAGGATGATCACCGTCCACCCCACCCCCCACCCCACCCCACACACCCAGAGCTCTGGAAATCCCCGGCTACATCTCTTTCACTTTCTCTTTACGCAGCACCGGTCACACAGATACACACACACACACACACGCACACACTCATACAGACGAAGAGTAACACAGACACACTTCCTCATCCTTAAAGGTACAAATATACTGTGCTACACACACAATCAGACACAGCTGTAGATATATGTACAGAAACAAATATGTAGATACATGTATATATTTGCTAAGGCACTCATGAGCCTATATACAGAGCTCAGACTTGCACAGGCACATTTTCTCACGCTTAAAGTTGTAAATGCACACCCAGACCCGCAGATTAATGTACAGATAGCCTCGCAGTGACGTGCCTCACATTGACTGGCATGTACCAAAAATTATCATTCTCTTTTCCACAGTATCACAACATGGAGGCACGCACATGTCAGCCACCCGGGCGTGCATGGACGTCAATGCAAATGAATAAGCCCATGCACAGATAACCAGCACACAGTCCCACATCCTTCTGTTTTATCAGTCTGGCACCCCCCATGTCGACAGGTAGTCCCTTTCAGGGATGGACAGGGGGTCACTGTCTCTGGGGGTGTCGGAAGCAGCTGGAGACGGAGCGCACACGCAGCTGCCCAGTGCGGCACCAGCTGCATTGTGGGTTCCGTTACCACCAGCTCCCGTGGTTACTCCGGTGCATACTGTAAAATCACTGCGCACGGCCTCCATGCAGGAAGACTGAATGTGGCGAAGCGAGTGACACCTAACCATTCACTTATTATTGGTGTAGTTTTCAGGCACTTGTCACCTGTATCAGAACAGCAGAGTTTGTTTATTCTGTAGCTTATATCTTACATTTATCTGAAGTTTTGTCTTATATTTTTAGCATCACACTGGTGTATCATGAAAGCAAAAAGGTCTTTGCAACCCAGAAAGTGTTTGCGTATAGTCTATTTTTCTACAGATATGATGTGTGAGATACGGAAAGAGGCCTGACAGGTATTTATTCTCATGAGGATGAAGTTGGTGGGTTTTTCTTGTGTATGGAGTTAGCAGCACACTGAGGCTGCTTGTAATTGTTCGTGGGTGAGGCGACAGGTCGGTATGTCGGTGCGCAGAGTATGTGCGGATGAGTGTGAGCTTGCCTTGGAGTGCGTAGGTGTGCCTGAGGGACAGTGGTAAGCTGGTATGGGCTGGTGGGGGTGCGAGAGCCCTGAGCCAACCTGGGAACTATCAAGAGGCAGATGAAACAGGAACAGAGGGAGTTTTACAGTATTAGATAGAAAATAGAACAGGAGGAAACCTGGAGTTCGGCGGCTGGGGGAGAGGTTACCTCTCTCTCTCTCGCAGTTTTCTGGTCCTTCCCTTGGTGCGTGCGTCTTTGCGGGTATGTGTGCGTCGGCGGGGGGAGGGGGGGCTCAGCAGTGGCCATCCCCGTGTCCTCGAGCCTCCGTGTCCGTCTCCGTCCCGGTGATCCTCCCCTGTCCGTCGCGCGGCAATTGGCCCTATTTATGAGTCCTCACTTCCTCCTGCCAGTTAACAGCTATTGTTTCACTTTCGTTTTTCTCATTGAAATCCGATCCTCCCCAGACACTGGGGGGGGGCGGCCCCCCCCGGGAGGCGGGGGGGGGTGGAGGAAAGTGAAAAAGAGAACCCACAA
>JAODKN010000127.1:7479301-7492036 GCA_026774425.1 Petrocephalus zakoni | reverse complement strand
CTGCATGCAGGCCATCAGGTGTACATTCCCTACACGGGACACAGTGTGCGGTTACATGCGCACACCACTGCATGCAGCCCATCAGGTGTACATTCCCTACACGGGACACAGTGTGCGGTTACATGCGCACACCACTGCATGCAGGCCATCAGGTGTACATTTCCTGCATGGGACACCGTGGCCTATTACATGCGCACACCATTGCACACGTCCCATCAGCGTGTACATTCCCTGCATGGGACACCGTATGCAGTTACATGCGCACACTACTGCACACGTGCCATCAGCATGTACATTCCATGCATGGGACACCTTATGCGGTTACATGCACACACCACTGCATGCGTGCATTCCCTAAATGTATGCACACACACACACACATACTGTACATATTCAAATATGATGACTGTACAGTCTCTCACCTTGATGCTCATGTCCACTGCTTCCCCTAGGCTGTCCACAGAGTCCCTGTAGGTCTGGATGTAGCCCACACTAAGCGCCGTCATCTGAAAAAACACACAGATTTCCAGCGGTGTCCATAGGAGAGTGCAGGGTACTGTCACGAACCTTCATGTAGCTCTTTTCCACACAATTTTTAAGTAACTCCCAGGGGGAGCCATACACATACTGTGCATAAAATAAGTCTTAGGCAGTCAAAGAAAATGTTTAAATCATGTTCATGATATGTCTCATAGTGTGTCCAGGCACCCTAGAATTAGCAGAAGCCATCCAAAACACCCATGTATTGTTTTAACTCGACCATTAGCAAATTCACATTTCTAATCAAAATATCATTGATTTTAACGAATTAATCAATTTGGTGAGCTTATGAGTTTATGGAAGGGGTGGGGTGCCCCTGAGCAATGGTTTGGTAACCAAAGCAGTGTTAGCTAGTCTAGTTGTCCAACAAGATATCAGTGACTCTTTGGAGAAACTTTGTTGGGTTTTGTGCTACTCTTGTATTTACATTGATTTTATTAAGCAATGTTTTTGTCCAAAGCAACATGCTTTGCATATGTTCTAACGGTGTTTTTTTCTGAGGAAATATACACTTATTACCCAGATAAACATTTTCTTTACCTGCCTATGACGGTGTCCAGTACTGTAAATGTGACGGGTGTATGGCCACTCAAGTGCATGGACAGTCGCTATGACCTCCCACGGGCGGTATGGCCTCTCCCCTCACATTCTGGATGGTCCCGTTGAGGCTGCGCATCATCAGCTCCACGCTGTGGGCCACCTCCTGCGTGTGCCTCTGCAGATGCAGCAGCACGCCGGGGTCGATGGGGGGGATGTCGGCCGGGCACCGCAGCGAGCCCCGACTCCGCCGCTGGCTGCCTGCTGGCCCAGACGTCTGTGTCTTAGTGGCCCTGATACTCAGCTGGTTACCACACGCCAGCATCAACCATCACTATCGCCCTACAGAAACTGGATTAACAGCTCGTTTTATCATATCTTCACGAACACAGCTTCTGATCTGCACCGACTGTACCATTTCAGTATGAACACTGCAAACTTCTGCATCCTAAAAAAATTCCTGGTGAAAATATACATGACCCATGCATCTTATTAAATTGTTGCACTTTTTTAATGTTATACTATTTTATTTTACTCTGTTTTAATACCATTATTTTGTGTGATTCTTGCCTACTACCTCATTTCATTTTCATTACAAATGACAGAGTTGACTTTGACATAATCATTTGACATAATAAAACATGATCATAATAAGTTTATGTTTTTCCCTTGTGTACCTTTCATTGTTTACTTATGGGCCACAAGACCCTCTATCATTAGAGTGCCAGCCCCAAGCTCTCCTGCTCTTTTGCTCTCCTAGTTCTCACCTCTGTCCTACTGCCCCACTATAACGGCAAACTCACAATCTAGGCTTGGTCTGGAGCTCATCTTGATCTTGTGCTCCAAGTTCCTGGTGATGAAGTGTGTTAGGTCTCCCTCGTGACTGACTGTGCCCTCCAGCTCCAGGGCGCTGGAGATGGTGGCCCTGCGGCCCTCGGGCTGCCCCAGCCGGCCCCGGGCCCCAGCACCCCCGCAGGCCTGGCTGATCTCATCCAGGCTCTTGCTGTCCTGCATGCCGCGCACAATGCGCTCGCGCTCCGGCGGGTTCCGTACCCGCACCTGCGCCATCACGTGGGGGGGACATGGACCGGTGGGGCTCGCACAGCCCAGGGTCTCCGAGGCAGCTGGTCTCAGGGAGAGCTGGAGGAAGCAGACATTTTAAATCACACACAGACACACAAAGATACACTCATAAATCTGTTTACCAGATATAAATACACTAGGTGCTGAATGTAAGCATTACCTCCTCTTCTGCGTCATCCTCATCCTCTTCACCTGCTCTCATACCTTTATCAAGAAGAGGACACCCCAATGTCAGCGCATTCATGTGGGTGGAGTCAGTCGATGGGTGTGGCAGCTCCGAGGCCCCTCCCACACACTGCCCTTCACAGTCCTGGACTCCGTTCTGTGAGAGTACTCCATCGGTTGGTCCCAGAACTTTGTATTCAGCTGCAGTCCTAGGAATCCCCACCTTGCTCTTTAGGGGTTGCCCAGTGAGCAGAGAGTCTTCAGCACTTGGAGGAGAGGGTTCTGGTGTTTCCATCCCATTTTCTGCCTGGTGGAGTTCCATGCCAGTCCCTGAGCAGTGGCTCATCCCTAAGCCAGCTGAACAAAAACATGTCAACATCATGATTTTCTGTCACAATGTACAGTTATTGCATACTCCAAAATAATCAAAAGCTAAGAAATATCTACCTGATAACCGTTTTACTCAGTGGGCCTTAATGATTTGTATTTGGGTAAGTTAGATGCTTAGTCAGTTATACCATTTTAACTGATAGTCATTCAGACTCCCAAATGGCATCCCTCACATAAGACAACACAATCATGTGTTCATTCTCTTATGGTGATAATGAGCTCTTTTGCAAGTTTATTTCTATACAGAGAAAATTACATTGGCGACACAATTCCAGTGTATATTTGTCTGCAAGTTGGCATATACTAAAATAAATTAGTCCAAATTTATTAGTCCCAAGAGGAGTCTTCTGTTGTACACTTGATAAAAAGTAACCAGAAAACAAGTAAGCCTTTAAATGCAAAAAGAAAACGAAGTCAATTGCGCTCGCTTTCCTCTGATCTTACACACTATACTATTTACATATTTGCCATTAAATACAATATTCACGCATTTTTAAAAATAGCGGTATGATTTCATAATTAGGCTAGACTAACGACACAGAACACAGACAGAACTGACATAAATAAGTCAAAAAGGAAGTGTGATGGACAGCTAAGTCTTGACTCTGGGTGACATATTAACTAACCACCTAGATGAGCAACTTAATCGTGGCTTAGCCATAACGCTCATATCTACAGCGAGATGAGCTTACTCTGGTGTGTCCTTTTTCTAATAAAAGTGCTCACCTCTTCCGTGTCCGCAGCACACACAGGTTTAGGTCGATGCCATCGGTAATATCATTGCTAATGTAATCAGGTGATGTTTTATTCTAATAGCAGCTACTACATTGCATAACTAAATAGCAAGTTATCGATAGCTAGACAGGCTTCCGAATTAAAAGTGCCCAATTATAGCATTTATGCATACTGAATAAAAATGTCACTGGTATAGATTAACTCGCTTGATGTGAGGAAATCAAACGATATGAGACACGTGCGAAAAAAAATCTACCAAATCCATCTGCAGGCTTTTAATGTAAACATAAAGAAACACCTAGCTACCACCGGAAGTCTTTTCTGGGTGAACGTTGCCAGGAGACAAAGTCCAGCTAAAATAACTTCCGGGGAGCAACAATTCCTTGACAACATAATTCCGCTTTCGAGAAACATGTTGCCTCTGTTTTATTTAAATCGTGTTGTGTACCTGAGCACCGTCACTTGCAAACTTCTACGAGTAACATTCATTTGAACGAAAAAATCGTAAAAGCATTTTGACCCTTATATGCGATATGTGCCGTGACACGTAACCTATCCGGAGATGACGAAAGTGAGAGGGAATGAAAACGTTCTTTTGGAAGAAGCAAGTCGAGCTGTTGCTATATGATCAAGATCTCTGAATGGTATTTACACCACCTATTAAATCAGTATAGCTGTATTTTATATATTTGACTCAGTTCAGTGTTTATTGTCATTGACACGATGTGCCGCCACATGTGTAAATTAAAAGAGAGTTGCGGTTTCATCAACATGCGAGACGTAGGGGACAGGGGAGCTAGAGGAAAGGGAATACACATAAATTAGGACACACATTACGTACATTATACATAAATGACCCATACATGCATAACTTATTCATACGGGCTATGCATACAGAATTTATTAAATATAGCCTATAACCCTAAAACTACTTTTATTTTTATGTCACACTAATTGTACCCCTGTGTCAACAAATACATAGTGATAGACCCAGGGGATTTACCAGAGGTAAAGCTTTACTGGGGCACAGCTGATCAGTTCTGGGGCACAGCCTTCCACCCACCCGATCTAAAAAAGGGCCTGTCGACGCCCATGGATATACCTGAAGCATATAGTATCGCCACCCAAGTTGAAAAACTGCATTTAGTTTGTGTAAAATGCTGTACAGCAGGACACACACGAGATGGCGCTATAAGACTGTCCTTCCAGTGCATAACTTCAGCTTGCACTTTTACCGCAAAATTCGGTTCAATTGCTGTGAAGAAGGATTCAGGGCGCCCAAGAAAGTCCAGCAAGTGCCAGGACCTCCTCCTAATGGTGATTCATCGGCAGGATTGGGGCATCACCCCAAGCGCAGAGCTTGCTCAGGAATGGCAGCAGGCAGGTGTGAGTGCATCTGCACCCAAAGTGAGGCTAAGACTTATGCAGGATGGCCTGGTGTCAAGAAGGGCAGCAAAGAAGCCATTTCTCTCAGAGAAGAACGTCACGGACAGACTGATATTCTGCAAAAAGTACAGGGACTGGACTGCTGAGGACTGGGGTAAAGTCATTTTCTCTGATGAAGCCACTTTCCAATAGTTTAGGTCATCTGGAAAAATTATTGTCTGGAAAAGTAAAGGTGAGCGCTACCATCAGTTCTGTGTCATGCCAACAGTTAAGCATCCTGAGGCCACTCATGTGTGGGGCTGCTTCTCACCCAAGGGAGTGGGCTCATGCACAATTTTGCCATAAATAAATAATGGTATTGAACCATCCTCCAAGAGCAACTTCTCCCAACCATCCAAGAACAGCTTGGTGAAGAACAATGCCTGATGGAGCTTATGGAGTGCCATAAGACAAAAGTCATAACTAAGTGGCTTGGGGAACAAAACATCGAAATTTTGGGTCCATGGCTAGGACACTCCCCAGACTTTAATCACATTTGGAACTTGTAGCCAATCCTCAGGAGGCAGGTGGGCAAACAAAAACCCACAAATTCTGACAAACTAAAAGAATTTATTATGAAAGAATGAGTTTCCATTGGTTAGCATTCGGCCCAGAAGTTGATTGACACCATGCCAGGGCGAATTGCAGAGGTCTTGAAAACGAAGGGCCAACACTGCAAATATTGACACTTTGCATAAACTTGATGTACTTCTAAATTAATGCCTTTGAAATGTTTGAAATGCTTGTAATTATACTTAATTTCACCATAGAAACATCTGAAAAAAACACTGAAGCAGCATAGAACCAATTTTTGTGTCATTCTCAAAACTTTTGGCCAAGACTGTATGTATAAATCCATAATCTAATAAAAACAGGAGATTCCACTGTTTTTGTTCTCTACTGTATATCTGCTAACCACTGGCGTTTGCTGGGTAGAGACTTTACACGCAGCATGACTTTTAACCACGAGTGCGATCAGATTAAGTATATAAAATCACCCACACTGGGATTGGTGGCTGCTCGTTATAAAAAAAATATTTACGTTATTTATTCCATTTATTTTACAAAAGAAAATGTGCGCTGTGTTTGGTTTATTTTTGAGTAAATACTTTTTTCCTCACTCAAGTCATCTCAAATGAAGGGCGTAGGTTTGGTTTTAGCTTTCGTAGGGACCAAATCAGCCCCGAACACCCCGCCCCCTAAACACACGCGGTACTCCGAATAATATTGGTATATACCGAAGTATATGCCCTTGTCTTAAATGTCAGTATGTCAGGGTTGACAACTTTGGTCAGCTGGCTGGCGTGAAGTTTTCACTTAGAGATTTTCAAGTCTTCACACATTTACATGTATGTAAGAGTTTTATTACCTTGTAAATATTCTGTATGGTTTGAAATTTTTCGATTTGAGGTGGCTAACTTTAGGTTTATAATGGAATGATCGATTTGCAGTAAGATTTCTGGCGTGAGCGTGAGAAAGAGTGAGAGTAACGTCAGATGCGTGGGAGTTGGCAGCCCTAAGTACGTGTTACCCCTCTGTTGCATCAGAATGTGACACATTAGCCACGAAAAGCGTCACTGGAAAATACTTCGATGACCAGAACTTTGAAACATTGTAAGTTCACTCTATGTAATGTGTTACCAATGAAATAGCCTTTATTTCCACAAATCACAAAATAAGCCTTTGTGGCATAAATCGTAAGTGACGGGTTTGCCCTTGTTACTGGCCTCTGCGGCGGTTTATTGCGAGAATCCGACGAGCGGAAAACGAGACTCATCTCCGAACCGGACGTCCGAACCAGCGCGAGCGAGACGTGCGGAACCGACGGAGTCGCGCGCGACTCAGCCTGCCGAAGGTCGCGCGCTCTCTCGCGACTCGTCCCGTCACTCACTGCCTCGCGCGCGGTCAGCCAGTCAGATGAGCTCATTCCAGTTAAAAATAGCTCCACGCGCCGCGGCTAAAAATAGGCAGGTATATAAAGCCGTGCCTCGCGGAGAGTTGCACTGATTTCAGCGCGGGCCGGAGCGCAGGAAGGATCGCTCCTGCTGAAAGCTGGCTCCGGTGGGGGGGTGGGGGAAGAGAAGAAAACCGGTCGTTCTCCTATAGTCACGGGACGTCTTGGCAAAGGCAATGCGCTGGAAACAAAAACAAAAGTGTGGAGTCTGTAGACGGCCCAGTTCACATTTCCGTCCCTTTTTAAATCCAAATAACCGCAATCTTGCCGGACTTCCTGTTTCGTAGACGTCGCATGGTAGCGATTGAACCAGCCGGGAATATAGTTTTATTAGTTTACTGGGAAATATTTGGAGTTATTAGTGCTTCGTAGCACGAAATAAAGTTGCGCCTGTCTGCCAAATGTGTTCAGACTAAAAGATACACGATAGTATTATTTAGGTTTTTAAGGTGTCACGAAGGTGTGTACATCCTCCCATAGATAAGCAAAAAATAAACGCTTTTATTCCATTTAATCGCCCATAATGTACAAGCTAAGATGAATTATTAATCACGTGTAATGCAACTTAAAATATGAATGTTTAATTAATGGTTGATTGTTAATAACCGGTAAAATGCATTTATTGACCATCATAGTTTCATTTTTAAAAAATTGGCGAAAATAAATCAGCCATTTACCTTAGCCAGTTTGTAATTATATTAACATCGTTCTCAAAACCAATCCATTTCTTGCTTATCCGCCTAATTCAGCAACCCCTTGGCGATTTTATGACTGACGATTTGTCCTGTACACGAAACTGGACTGTACTTAGGTTATAATCTTGAGATCGCAATGGCACTACATTATGTCATAATTTCAGGAGATTATTTAATTACAGTTACTAATCTGGCACCTATCATGGGAAACCGCATAAGGCAGGCTACACCACTTTAGGGGTAGGAATATATCTGAAGGGAGCACAGGAAAAAATTCATTCATATTGTAGTATTACCAAGATGCATTTCTAATTAACCTGAATCACTCCTTGCGTGATGCTGCCGACAATAGATTACATATCTAAAAGACCACATACAATTTACCTGCAAGAACCAGTCACAGCCCACAAAGATTGAGAGGTTCAATGGAAAAGCCTCAGGCTGGCGTTTAATGTGCATATGAAGCCATTCCCCAGTAAGTACACTTTCCCAAGCCAACACACACTTATACAAATATTTATTACACCAAGCAAATGCAGTTTTAATAAAAAAAAAATAGATTCCAGTCAAGTCCTTATGACAGGCAAATATGCCTTTTATATACATCTTTTAACACCATTTGTTTAAAAACCCTTACCCTGAAAAAAAGTTTAAAATTATCCGTACTCGTATTATAGGTGAAGCAGCCGGGTTGCCCTAATCACAGCTGCTTTAAGGAGCACCAGAAGGGCAACGGCCAGGAGGCTGGGCACCCAATTGGCACTTGAGCCTGTCAACAATCCTCTAAGGTTGCAAGTGGACAGGTGTGGAGTGGCACTTGAGTGAAGATTTGCATTTTATTTCCATTTCCCTTTAAATACTGGAAGGTTTACCTCGACCATCATAAAAACATAAAAAAAGAAAAATACAGTTCTAAAGTGAATATCCTGAATAGGAGTATATGCGTGTGGGGAAACCAGTGGAGCAGATTATCAGCCCACCCACTGTCTCCCAGAGTCCTCTAGTAAAGTTTACAGTAACAGGCACTTGCTGGGCTTCTTCCCTCTCCTCGCCTGCAGCGCCGCCCTGGTGGCCATTTCAAACACCTCCCTGACCCCGTCGTTTGACTTGGCGGAGCACTCCATGTACCCAAATGCTCCGATTCGGTTCGCCATGTCCCGCCCATCATCCGTCTTCACGGGTTCCTGCGGGGGAGAGGTAGTCATCAGAACAACTTGACTGGACAAGATTCACAAAACACTCAAGCAAGTTGCCTTTCTGCCATTACTTATTAACTCACTTAGATAATTGATGCATTTCTTTGAATAACAAGCTTTTAAAAGGTACCATTTGCAAACTTAACAGTTAATCTGGAATATATATCTCAAACTACATTATTGTAAACTGATGACTGGCTGTAGCTATAGCTACATTGTACTCCAGGCCAGAAAAATTACCAAGGGCATGGAGACAGTATGGGTGTGCGGGGATGTGCCCTGGTACCTGTTTCATCTTGATCAGCTCCCGGCGTGTGTGCTCATCATTGCGCAGGTCTTTCTTATTGCCTACAAGGATTATGGGTACATTGGGGCAGAAATGCTTCACTTCTGGGGTCCACTTCTCTGGGATGTTTTCTGAAAATAGAGTGATAGCATTAGAGGTCAATCGTGATCAGAGGTGGAGCCGGGGAAAAAAATGGCACTAATGATTGTTCACAATGCAGGGAGGAAATGGCCTGAGCGCTTACCCAAGCTATCAGGGCTGTCAATGGAGAAGCACATCAGGATGACGTCAGTGTCTGGATAGGAGAGGGGGCGGAGCCTGTCATAGTCCTCCTGACCTGCTGTGTCCCAAAGTGCAAGCTCTACCTATGAGGACAGAGTTATCAGGTCACACTGGCTTTCAGTGGTTTACAACAGTACACAATTTCTTACATTTGTAAAGTAGTGGCCTGCATGTAAGTGACCTACAATTATTCTGTTAAAGCAGTGCCATGAAGAAGGAGCCTCAAGCTGATAGACATAAAACTTAAATTTTCCCTAATTTTATACCTTGTTCTGTGAGAAACATTTGATAAATATTGTAATGAGACACAGCAAACTCATGACACTGAGCACCTTGAGCAACAAAATCCTAATAGAACAAGCAGTTTTACAGCCAACTGTGAAAACTTCAGTCTCAGTTTTTCCAAGATGGAATCACAACTTGTGCAATACGAAAGGCACACAAGTGGGTTCTAGCTAGTTTTGGCCAAGAAAATTACTTTCCACCCTTCAAATGAACTGGAATAACAATAATATTTTAGATCTTCCAGGAAGGAGTCAACCTGAACCAATCAAGTTTAGATGGGTTCTACTCAGTCCTCAAAACTATATTTCGTAACTGAGCAACGCACACGTGGCTCACCTGTTTACCATCCACCTCAATGTCAGCCACGTAGTTCTCAAATACAGTGGGCACGTAGACCTCAGGAAACAGATCTTTGCTGAAGAGAATGAGCAGACAGGTCTTGCCACAGGCTCCATCTCCCACAATCACCAGCTTCTTCCGGATGGCGGCCATGCCTACCCAGAGTGAGGCACATCACAGTTAGTAAAGTGACAGTTACAGAATACAGATTAATTACAGCTTCAAGGTGGGAGGACTGGACGGGCACTTCCAAAGGCATTTACATAAGGCAAAATTAGCCAATTGTATACTCCAGACAAGCAAAAAAAAATGTAGCCCATACAGATCACTCAAAGTAAAGTTTTATTATTCATCTACATATTATATTGCTTTCTAAAGAATATATACTGAATACCTTTAAGAAGCTTTCCATTCCTGTGGATAGTTTTATAAATTCTCAGACCTAAAGTCCCCCCGGGGTCAAGTCAGTAACAGAGAAATACTAAAAACGCTGGAAACAGAGAGAGCTTTTGAGCACTTTTAAGGAAATCAGTCAATCTTTCATCGCTATGGAAGGTCTCCCCTCACAGCTGGAGTGCTCTCTCAGCGGGCGGGGACCCGCAAGATGGCGTCAGCCAGCAACAGATGGTAGCCGGAGGACGAGAGCTTGCCCCGGGAAAAGGGCACCAGAGCTACTACCGGCAGAGATTTCATCAAGCCTGGCCACTGATATGGACAAAACCAAAATTAATAACACCGCGTTGCGACGTTTCATTTTAATACAAGTGACTGGGGTTTTTAACAAGTTCGTCCCTGTCTGCTCATAGCCCATAAACACGCTATGAATCTTTAACCTCCTACGCTAAGTATCATCTAGCTACAGTAAGCACTACCAACCCAGTCAGAACACCACCACAATCGATAGAATTAGTCCGCAGTTATTACAGTTAAGATCGCACTGTTAAGTTAACCGCAATTTTTAATCCATGTAAATAACATCGTAGATGACGTCAGTTAATTCCTTGTTTCCCAGTTCGCTATCATAACTGGAGAACTAACTGGAAAGCGGGGGCAACTTCTTAGTTGCAGGAAAGCTTAATAAAACTCTGAACTTCGTGTACTTACAGTCACCCTGAATTGCTACGAACAAGACAAATTGTGGTTTGACACTTAAAGTAGCAAAGGTAGATAGATCTGCCCAGCAAGCCAGCTGCATAGACATCAGTGTGTTTCACTCACACTTATCTGGCGAATATCTCGGAAAATACCTTCGGGTCGCCACCTAGCTTGTCGCTGTGATGTAAATGGTACCTGTACGGGAGCCCTCGGTTCCTTAAATGCGGCCACCCTCAATGTTATTTCCACAAGACGCAGCGGACATTACCGGCTAGTAACGGGGTCGAGCTGCGGAGGGGAAAGGTTACCCCGAAGCGCTGGGTGGCCCGTCACTGAAAGTTACGGGTTAAACGGCCAGGAACTCCGGCCGGGTGGCCAATTTACCTCAGGAAGATGAGCTCCCACGTAACCAGCCGGCCGAGGGCCGGTAACCGACGTCTCGGGGCGGAAGCGCCACAGGCGGCGGTCGCCGAGAATGAATCAGCCGGCGCCCCAAACGCAGGAAAGCGAGCTACCGACGGAACTCCCAGGCGCGGATTAGAGCCGCTAACGGGCGACGGTAACGAGCCCCACGCGAACGCGGCGGAAAGCGACGTACCTGGAGCTTCGCGGAATGGTGACTTCCAGCGGCAGAGATTCCCTCCGGTCAGATCCGCCCGCCCCGAGGCGCGCTCCCGCGTACGTGCGCGCGCAGCGCGTGTGCCCGCTCCTGCCCGGGCGGAGGCGTGGAAGGGAGTGGAAAAAAGGAGGAAGGCACTGAGAGTCTGGCGGTTATGAATAACGGGGCAGCCAAGCAGAACTGTGCTATACGGGGGAACGAATCTGACGACCCCAAGATGTTTAAAGAAGGCGCTTTCAATTTCCCCCACAATAAAGTATTTAGTGAATGAAAATTACTGTGTTGTCATTGCGGTGTGTATCTGGGTTACACCCACAGTAACAGAAACTAGCAAATTTCCTGCTAGAAGTTGTGTAATGCTAGAAGTATGAACTGCAATGGCACCAGGTGGCCAAAATCCCCGAGAGTCCTACAGTTTTAAAGAATACATTTGAAATGCTTGATTTGCGCCTTAAATAGCAAGTTAAATGCACGAGAGATTCTAATTTACCCAGTCTTACCAGGTCTATTTCTATACTCCATGATGGCCATTTCAATTTACATACTATGTAATGTTTTATTAAAGACAATGAGTCAGTACGGCATTGAAGGGTTATATATCCGTCATGTCTAAAGTATACAATCAGACCATAACCTGCAATGAAATCCCCCATAAAAACAGTAAAAGCGAAAAAGACATTAAAAGTAATACAATGATAAATAATGAAAAAAGTAAAATGATACTTTAAAAATAAATAGACCAAATATGTGCAAAACGGATCAAATAAAGTGTGAGGGGCAGAGATAAGGATGGAATATCGATTAGAAGTGTATCGAGTATTAAGCAGTCCGACGGCTTGAGGATAAAAGCTCCTTCTGAGTCACACAGCTCTCACTGGGAGCAGTGTTGCCAACTATTTCCTACAAGAAGTCGCTGAACTATTCCCAGAAAGTAGCTAGATGACGTCACATGCTAATTTGCATGTTAATTGCGTCATCACGTAGCGTTCACGTTCACTCAAGTGTCACCACATTGTGCTCGCTTTTTTCCTTCTCTGTGCCTAACACTCATATAGGCTATTTTATTTTAACGCAGCTCGAAGTATTTCATTTATTATCATCTATTCTAT
>JAODKN010000127.1:7460390-7479201 GCA_026774425.1 Petrocephalus zakoni | reverse complement strand
CGAACTAGTGGAGGAAACTGACGTCTGATATCAAGGATATCAAGGATATCGAATAAATGCTCAAACGGCTTTCCATATGCTGCCCTCAACTCCAACAAGGTTTCCAGTACCTGTGCTAGCTACACAGCCCCATAACATGATGGACCCTCCACCAAATTTTACAGTAGGCAGCAAGATCTTCTCCTGGAATGCTGTGTTTTTTTACCCATGCATAGAGCCTGTGTTTGTGACCTAATAACTCCACCTTAGTGTAATCTGACCACAGTGTTTTTCCCCAAAATGTTTCTGGCTTGTCCAGATCACCCTTCCACCGAACTGTTCCTGGTGCAAAGTGCGCTACACTGTGGAACGTTGTACAATGATCATCAGCAGCCAGATGTTGTTGTAGCTCTCTGGATGTGGTCTGTGGTTTGTCTGTGACCATTCTAACCTGCCTTCGCCTATGCCTATCAGATATTTTTCTTGGCCTACCACATCTTTCCTTCTCAAGGACTGTTTCTGCGGCCTTCCATTCCCTAACTAATTTCTGACAGACAGTCCAAACTTTGTGATAATTTCTTGCACCCTTTTCCTAATTCATAAGGATGAAATACCTTTGATTTTAGGTCAGTAGAGTGTTCTTTAGAGGTTCCCATGTTGCCACTATCTAAGAGAGAACCAAGGACAAGCACAACTAGCAATTACCTATGTTAAATAACCTTTTTTAAAAAAAAAAAAACTTCATAAAGTTGTGACATTGATGGGCCCACCTTTAAAATAGACATTGTGCTTGTCAGCGATCAACCAAAAATGAGGCTGAGGTAAATTTTTGACCAAGTTGCACTTGGTGTATGAAAGTGAGTGTGTGGTGTGGCATCGCACCCAAAAAATTACAATTCTTTAAACCCCCAGTTGAATCCACTAGAGCGCAGTATTGTCCAACATAACCAACGGGACTATTCCGGGAGCCTTCTTCAGATCACTGCTTCTCCTGTAGCTTGCAGAAGGAACATCACATATTTCCAGAAAAAGTATTTTTATTATTATGCCGTTTGTGTGTGAGAACAGATGTTTAAAGAGTAAATGCCGCACAAGGCGATGACCGTGTGCATTTACTGTTGGGCAGTTAATAAGCTAATGCTAATACTGCTAATAAGCCTTCAGAGCTGCAGCAAAGGTTAGTTTAAACCAGTAGTTCTCAGTCATGTTCCTGGAGAACCCCCTGCCAGAATGTCTTCATTCCACTCCACACTGCTTTCAACCTGCTACATTCATTGTTAGCCTGTGAAGGACCACCCGAGTCCGATTAAGGTAGGGTTGGAATGACAGCATTCTGGCAGGTGGTCCTCCTGGAATAGGATTGAGAACCACTGCTTTAAATGAATCCAGTCTGATTGTTTCCAAGAAAACTAGTTACGGTCACAAGCATGCAATAAAAGGCATTAAGGTTTGTCTATTTACCACGGGGGTCCATACAAGTTATAGGGCCAGCAGAATATGGATTTAAGACACATGTACTTGGTGGTAACACGCTAATTAAAGGAAGAGACTTTGAAATAAAGAGTCTGTTGTAGCCTATACGTAGTTCATGACATATTCCTATTTAAAGGTTCAAATTTACAAAGAATTAACTGTGGACACCTGGAGATTTGGGTACCTGGGTTTACAAAACTACTCTTGGACCAAGACTAGATATCCACATCCATCTGCAGACCTGATGTTTGTCATGTTTCAGATGAATGGTGAGAACAGACTGCATCTGACTGGCTCAGATGCCCTTACCTGTCTTCTTGCTACTGCACTGGCTGAAAATCATCTGGATATCTGTCCTAACACTAGGTAAATCCCCAAGTCCAAACCCGACCCCCTGCTCCACCCCTCGTCCCCGCGTGAGACCCTCACCAAACATCCCACCCCTGTAGTAATTCCTTCTCTCCTAGCTGGACTAAATCAGGACCAATAAACATCCAGCAAAGGCATGTTGACCTACTGTATAGATAATGATCTGGCCCTGGTACCGCTTAGCAGCAAACTCTCCAGATGTTGAAAAATATGTGGAGTAAGGAGCAGAAAGAAGGTTAGTTATTTTCCCAGATTTGAAAACCAGCAAGAATACATATTCTATTGGCTACTTCATGGGAAACCAGTGCAATTGACCGGAAACAACATGGGTCAACTTTCTTTCATGAGAATCCTGGCATTCTGGAGAAGAGGATGCGAGGGCACGTGAACAAGGTATTCTGCATCTTTAAAGCTGAACAAGGACTCTGACCAGGTGGTTTTTAAATAATAAGACTTTAATTTGAGCAGCAATGCTAAAAGAGGCATCAACACCAAGACAAAGTTAGTACTGAATACTGAAACTGATGAGTAATGCAGCTTCTGTTTTGTCTTTCTTGCGAATAGGGAAGTGAATGCACATTCACATCAGGCTATATAGAGTGAAACTGGTAGTCTCTGCAAGTCATGTGATGTACAATAGTGGCTTGAGATTTCAGGATTGGAGTCTTCGGGAGCGATATGAAGAGCCTTGGGGTTATGGAATTTGATAAAAAAAAACTTAACACAGCAGAGCAAAGAGTGAGATTCTTAGAGACAGCTTCACAATCAGACTACTGAACATCAGATATACGAAGATAAGAGACAGGCGGTTCTGAAACTAGTAGATCAAGGGTTTGACTTATGTCATGGGTAAGAACTGCAATATTACGTACCAGATTAGAACAGGAAGTTTAACAATTTTACATCCAGGGGATTTCCAGGGTTATCAACATTAATCTCCAATATCACAGACATTACTAACACAGAGATTTAAGCTAGAGAATCTGAGAATTCTTCTACAGAACCAGAGCTTGGTTTAGGAGGACAATGAATAAATAGTATGACAGGATATTCACCAGTTACTCTCAGGGCAATGGCATTCAAAGGGCTTAGCAACAGGAAGAATATAGCAGGGATGAAGTAAGGCTTGAAAACTCTTGGCAGAGAATAGCAAGGCTGTCCCCTCTGCCCTGATGTTTCCATTAAAAGGACAATGGCCTGGCACTCATTCAGACCTACACAGGCCAGTTAGCGAGGCCACTTATAATCAGATCTAATCGTGCCTTCAGATCACAGTGCACAGGGGAATTGTTTCGTAATGCTGACTGCAGACTATGCAATGAGATACGCAGAAGCAGCAATACCTCAGTAACAATTAGTGATGAAATACCATTTAATTTTTTTTCCTCCCAGGCTGGGATCACAAACGAGAGAAAAAGGTTCATCTTACACTACATTTCCCAGAATGCTGTATATATGAAACCGATTTCTAGGCATTGATTAATGTAGACCTCTAAACCAGACAGTAATACAAACTCATAACAGATGCTTCATTTCCTTGCTGAGGCCACTTAGGGCTTTGACTTCTGCCCCCCTGGCGGTGAAGTCCAGGCAGAGTTAGAGGTGGAAAGGGTAGTCCTGTAAGTACAGTACCAACAGGCGCGGCAGAGGTAACTGCGTGGGCGCAGGGGCGGCGCGGTTAATTGCGAGGCGTGCAAGGTGCTGCAGGGAGGGACAGGTGTGGTGCATCCGCAGCGGGCGCACCAGTCTGAGTGGCACGGTGGCGTCACTGAGCGTGAGGCCCGGTGAGGCCGGATGCCCTTGGATGCTGAGCGGGCCTCGGGGCCCTACATAGCTCTGCACCAGGTCACCTATGCTGCAAAAGCCAGGCAGAGACTGCTTGCCTTGGCAGCTAGAGTCCAGGTAGAAGTGGCCGTGGCTGTACTTGATGCGCACGTTGGTCGGACCTCGGGACGTCTTCAGGGACAGCGTCAGCATGTAGAGCGGGTGGCAGCTGTCACGCACCAGGAACGTGCCTTCCGGCTCGTCGCGAAGCAGCGCTTGGGCCTGGCCAGCCGACACGGGCCCCCAGTACCAGCCTGCGGAAGAAGAGACCCAATGACGGCCTTGTTTCCATGGTCACCTCCATTCCCGTTAAAGTGCACCAACTGATGACACAACATTTTCTGCTAACAAAATGAAGATTCGTAGAATGACCTCAAAACTAGAGAGGTAAAGAGGTGAAATTCAAAGAGCTCACATTGGCCATGGTGAAGTTATCTTCTGGATGCAATTTATTTGTTGTATGTGTCCATGACCTTTAACACCTGCAGTGACTCTCTGGTCCTTTGTAACTTACCTAATCACAATAATATTCACTGAGAAGGTAGGACACTGTTAAATCTTTTACGGCATATTCATGGAACAAGGTGCTCAGATACATGCCTGGCTGTGAGGAATCAAAAAGTGCAAGACGAATAACAGTAATGGACCCTAAGATTAAAAGGTTGCAGTACAGAGATTAGTCCTGAGCACCACTGATTCAGGAACTATTTACATACAAACAACCTAGTTAAATACCCGGGTCAGATCACAAACAAAGCATAAGGTCTGTAATGTATTTAGACATATTTACTTCAGCTCTGTAAAATCAGTTTTTACAATAGTTGGGTGAATATTAACCAACACATAATTCAATATGCAGATGAGTGTGGGAGTCTCAGGGTTCGGGGTGTACCTGAGGCGTGAAGCTGGTGGAAGGTGCGGGTGAGGCAGCGGAAATCTTCTGTGGGGTCCCATAGCAGGGGGCTGCTGGCTAGTGGGCTGTCTGGGGTGTCCAGCCGGAGTGCAGGGGATGCTGCGTCATGCAGCACGTTCGTTTCTGCTACTCCATTGCTGTGATTAAATGTGCTGACCTCCTCTGCCGCTGCCTTTGGGCACGTGGTCTGCAGCAAGGCTCTTGGACTGGGGACAAGTTCAAAGTCAAGTTATTTAAAAAAAAATCTATATATATATCCTGCATAACATGGTAGATATATATCACTTAAAATATCTAAATAGATGAAAGCGAAATTAAGGATATACAATTTTAAATCTTTGCTGAAAATAAAGGAGAATTGTTCACCTATGAGGTGAAGGGTATTCCTGTACAATAGGGATGTAACGATACATTGAATTTTGACATTCTGTATTTTATTCGATTACAGAAGAAAAGCAGAAGCACTTTAAATTAAAAGGAAAAAGCAAATTTTATAAGAATGAACATGAGTGGTATAAAGACTTGTAGTGCCTTATTGGTGTTAATGGCTGAGCATGTAAAACGTCAGGAACAGATCACCACTTTCCCGGGACTAGCTGGCACTCAGGGGCATTTAAAGGCCCACAGACACAGTCGTGTAATTCTGTGTATTTCCCATTTTAAAAGTGTTGTCTGTCCTGTGGATTACCAAGAAGTGAGACTCTACTGGATGCCAAGTAATTTCCCCTCTGGTAATAATAAAGGCTGTTTGTCTAATATGACGTAGTTCAAGTTTAGAAAGAGGCCATGAGTCCCTGGCCAGAGAGGCCTGCACGCCACTCGACTCTATGGGCAACTGAATTCCAATCTCATCCCAGATAGCTGTTAGGGTGGCATTCTGTCCGCAGGCTAGATAGCCGTTATGGTGGCATTCAGTCCGCAGGCAAGATAGCCTTTAGGGTGGCATTCAGTCCGCAGGCTAGATAGCCGTTAGGGTGGCATTCTGTCTGCAGGCTAGATAGCCGTTAGGCATTCAGTCCGCAGGCTAAATAGCCGTTAGAGTGGCATTCAGTCCGCAGGCAAGATAGCCATTAGGGTGGCATTCAGTCCGCAGGCTAGATAGCCGTTAGGGTCGCATTCTGTCTGCAGGCTAGATAGCCGTAAGGTGGCATTCAGTCCGCAGGCAAGATAGCCGTTAGGGTGGCATTCGGTCCGCAGGCTAGATAGCCGTTAGGGTGGCATTCTGTCCGCAGGCTAGATAACTGTTAGGGTGGCATTTTGTCCAAGCAAAGGTTGCAGTAAGCTACATTAAAATTGAATATGATTCAGTTTCTAAAAACAAACAAATAAGTAAATAAATAAATCCAAACTGATCTCACTACAAATTAAGATACACTTTCCATTCATGTCACTTCGCCAGTTGGACAGAGGCATCGCAAGGGCGGCGAATAGCGAGGAGACTTCTGGGGGAGAATGCGGGCTTTTTCATTTGAGTGTTGCACTAACACAGGAACTAGAACAGCTGAAACACGGGGAAGTCATACACTGGACTGACAAGCACACACATGGTGGGGAGCTTACACAAAGCTAGACACACGCAGGGATCAACCGGGGTACACACAGCACATGGGAAACACACAAGCCACATTCAGGAATGAAACCAATCACAACTAAACCTGAACTTGGGGCTATTTACACAACCGCCCCCGAGCATGCTGGGAACCCCGCCAGCGATACAATATTTAAAGACTTACATTTTTTTTTCTCATTTTTGACTTTGTGTCCATTTATGTATTATTATTATTATTATTTATTTATATTTATTAATTACTTATTTGTCGGTTTTTTTATCAGGTTATAATGGAAAATTTGAATGTGGTATTAATCTGTATGACAATGTTTGAAAATAAAAATTGTTGTTAAAAAAAAGACAACATTTCAAATGATGTAGTAAGAAGGTAATTTGTTCAACAAAATGGAAGTCGGATAAAAAAAATCTGCAGTGCCTGGTTTGGCAGCTAAAACTATATTGTGAAGCATCAGAATACACATAATATAAAAAGTAGTACTACCCCCCACACAGCAAAAAAAACGAACACTGAGAAAATAATATAATTAAGTATGAAGTGTATATTTAGAGAAGAGAGCCGGGTACAAAGCCAGCCGGAGAGAAACAGTACCAGGTATAAAATCAGGCATACTTATGTCCTTGGACTTTCAGGGGAAGCTGAGATTACATTGAACTAAGGTAAGGTAAGTTAAGGTAATCCTTTATTAGTCCCACTAGTGGGAAATTTGCTATTAATTAATGAAGGAACAGAGATTGTGGATGCACTTGCAAGTTTAAACAAAACGAATAATGATCATAAAAACAGTGCTACATAATGTGGTCTAACATAAAGGCATAAGCACTATTAGAAATATTAATATTGAGGTGGGAGAAAATAAACGTATGGCTTCTACCAGAGTGGTATTAGGCCTACGTTTCTTAAGTTTTATTTTATTTTCCAAAATTTTCAAATTTACCCCCACGAGGATGAAAAAGACATATCTTATCTTAAGATTAGTATTTTGACAATATAGGTGGCCACAGGGAGTATTTGCAATGCGCATATTCGTATTTATAGTGATAGGAAATTTAGCCACAGGTTGGCAGGAGAATATTGGGAAACCAACAAATCTGCCGCTAAACAGATCTGACAGCTATAGGTTTCTGTTTCTAATTCCTCTGCTTTAATTCTCAGACGTCCCAAAACATTACAGGCCTACTATTCGCATTACACAGGTGAGATCTACTCGCTAATTTTCATAAATAAAGTACTTCTGTTGTGGAAGCACTTTTGCGGTAGCAGGAAATTTTTGTTTTATAGTGGCCAAAATTTCCGGCCACTGTCGACAACAAATCCAAAAAGCAAACAAAACTGCTAACTAAAGAAAAGCATACAGTAAGTATAAGATCGGGCATAGGCCATGTATTGTATGCACAGACCATACCAACTCACAACTATTACGTCTATTTTTTGTCATGATCGACCAGTTGCTTACCTTTGTATGCACATAATCATGACGGAAAATTAAAATTGCATATATAATCCCACTTTGAGATGACGCAGAATAGGGTTCCTTTTTTATAGATAAGCCTGGCACACTGTCAGGGTAGAGACAGTATTTATCTGTAGGAACTACTGAGTTATTAAAAAGTGAAGTTCATAGGGTTAACAGCCTTCTTACTACTTAAAGCTTTTTATAAAGTTTATATAAGCGATCTCCCGGAAGATGAAGCCTTATCGTGTGGGCTGCTGACAGTAAAAGGCGCGGACCGAAAGTGTCCGCTGACTGCCCGTGCACTGATTTGGTTTCATGTGAGTCGGCTGAAATTCCTGGAACCGGGTTCCCGGTACGGCTTTCCGCGTGTGGCCCCGGCAGCGCTCGGGGGACCTCCGATCCGGGCTCTTTAAAAGGACCCACTGTCCGCAATCTCTCGCCCGATGGGCTCGACAGCCGCCCGGATTAGTACCGCCGGTGATATATATATATATATATATATTTTTTTTTTTTTTTTTACGGAGCTCTGGTTCTAGGAAAAGTGGGGCGGTTCTGCAGAACATCCCCCCGTCTTCTCGGAACTTGAGTATGCAGCCCTTCCGCTAGGTGGCGCCATTTGGAAAGCAAAGCGGGTCTAAAAACGGCACCTTCAGCCAGGGCTGCCCCGCGTATGAATGGCACCAAGGGTCGCTCGTTTTAACGCGCCCGTATGCAGTTTCAGCGATAATTCGAGGACTTCGTTTACCCGTCATATAAATGCACGCGTTGATTGAATCTGCTAAATAGACTTAAAAGAGTCTTTAATCCCCAGCTTAACGTTGTGTTATATATTTTGTGCTTAATAGAACTGAGAATTGCACCTTTAATAGCATTTTTTTTAAATAGCGATAAAGTAGCATTATTAGTTAATCATTTTTGTCATCTCCACGGATAAATTATTTAATGTTATGTTGTGAAAAGCTCCAAACACCAATTGTATCACTGCGTAGAAGACAGGAGCGCGAGCACGCCCAAGTACACCAGGGTATCTTCTGCGCAGGGTTACGATCGGTGTGTGGAGTTCGGTCGAAGTAAATAGTTCGTACAGTAAACTACTTACTACAAAGTCTGTAGATTATGTTCAGTAACCGGGTCGTAATTTTAATTAGTACATTTCTACGACCGATATCTCCAAAACTAGGCAACTAGCGGCAGAACGACCTACACGGATTTAAGTTTTTTTTTTGCCTAATTCTTAATAATTTGGCTAAATAGGCTTTAAAGTTTGGTATGTTTTCTCAGTTTAAGTTAATCTTTTCTACTGTTCTTCAGTTTAGCTCCATAAATTTAGGAGGCTAAATAATTAATCATATTCACAGACAAGTACGGAAAAATGTTTTATTTAGAAGATCCTTAGTGCATAATTTGCAAGTATAATGGCGTCAAATCCTCATATGCACTGAAGTAACCAAAACAACATAAGACATTTAAACAAGTAGAAAGGTTGAGAGCGAGAGGTGACGTGTTCGAGAAGGACCACTAGGGGGAGCCGGGGTGGTATTTACGCGGAACAAACCGGGGGGGAGGGGCTACGTATGAATGCGATTGAGAAGAGCATGGGAAGCCCATTAAATGAACTTAGGTTACTGGAGGACGCACAAGGGAGTCAGTAATCAGCTTAAGTGTTTCTCAGATGTTTAACAGTTGTCATATCTTAAGCTGTTGCTTGGGGCTCAGTGGCCACAAGGGAGCGCCCCATCTATCAGAATAGGAAAAATTCGGGTTATTTTTTGCCCGCATACATGGAGTTAGTGATAAACGGGGGTTGTTTTGCACATAGATTACAGGTTGCACTGTCTGATGTAAAAAAAAAAAACATCCAGAAGGAACTGCATTTGGGCACCGATTTAGCCGGTTTAGAGATGCACTGCACTGCTGATTTGCATCTGCAAGGCCCTGTTTCTGGTAGGTCTCTATACATCCAGTTGAACGTGGTTGTCTCTGGATCCAGGAAGCCGCAATCCCATTCGCCTCAATGGACGAGAGGGACACCGATTGCCATGAAAAGAAGGAGTCATCGAGTAAAGCTGGTGCTCTTGGAGTTGGGGTTGCAGCCTGAGGTTACGCCCTCCCCTAACTGCCCATCCAATCTACAAACACCCACCCCCCCACATCACTCCATATGCCGATTTCACACATCCAGCAGTAAAAATTTCTAACTAAAAAATAAAACAGAAGAAATACTAACTCCAAACGCATTTTTCTTCATGTCAGAGATCGGGAGACAGGAAGGTGTGTTAGCAAGCAGAAGAGAGTGTTCACCACTACATTTGTGTGTGTGTGTGTGTGTGTGTGTGTGTGTCGTCATGTATATATTACAGTGTGAGGACCAAATGTCCCTTTTTTGACTTTGTCAGTGCATTTATTTGATCCCCACAAGGGGAAAATCAATTTTATAAAAAGCTGTAAATGCAATCAAACAAATTTGTTTGCTTACTTGTGGTTAAGGTTAGGGCTGGGTAGGGGTTAGAGTAATCATAGTTAGCACTAGGGTTATGCTCATAGCAATGAATGGAGAGTCCCTATAAAGAAAAAAAGATACCTAGTGTGTGTGCGTGTGTGTGTGTTGTGTACAGGTTTTGCTATACTTGTGAGGACCAAACCACCGTGGATGGTTTGAAACACACTGGGCTTGTTGGTGAGGCAAGCAGGAAATACAGTAAAAAAACAATACTTAAAAACATCAGTTATTTATAGAAAGCCCTTGAGTTTTACAGGGAATTAGTCATCGGAAAAATGGGGGAAAACAACGAAAAGAAGGTGGTGAACACATGGAGGGAGCACTGACTGGCTGCAGCTCCACTGAATGAAGAGGTGTTCTGTGGGTGTACCATTGAGAGCTACAGGAAGGGCAGTGATGGAGGGCAGTGGAACAAGAGGGGTCTGTATAACCAGAGCCTGTAGCCCCGCCCTCTAGCTCTCCTGTTGCGCGTGTAGCCCCGCCCTCTAGCTTTCCTCTCCATTCTCCCCCGGTCCTCTGATGAGACGCTTGTTTCCCCGTTTCCCCGCCGGCCCCCGGGGTTTGGCGAAGGCCTGCTTGAGGGCGTGCTGCTTGGGATGAACTTCCTCGTACAGGAACTCTTCAGTCAGCTCCTCGCCACTGTCAATCTCCATCTGTTTATACATACAGGAGGGTGAACAGGCGCATACACGTGACGGAAGAGTGCACAGACAGGAATACAAGCACGTGAACAAACACCGGAATAAAGATGGAACGCGTAACATAAAACACAGGGAGGAATACAAACAAACAGGAACAACGACAAAAACATTCAGACATACAAACACGCCTGAAAAAAGCACAGCAATAAACACATAAACTCAAGGAATAATTGAAACAGATGGAGAAAAAGCACACAAACATGCACATAAACATAGGAAAATAAGATATTCACACAAATATACATGCAAACAAACAGGAAAAAAGACATATGCACAAACAAACATGAATAAACAGAATTCCAACATGCAAACAAAAACAGCCAAAAAATACACACAAGTCTAGGGGGGAAAAGCCCTATTGGATGCGGAGGAGATTCCCGTGTGACCTTTTTGGTGATCTCCAGCTTGTAGTCTCTCTCCACTTCCTCCAGAAGCCGACTCTTACAGCTGGAGTACAGCATCCGCTCCTTTATGCTGCAGCTGTAGCCCGGCATGGAGTAGATAAAAACTGAAAGAATGGGGGGGGGAGCTTATTAAATGAGAGGGGCGTTGGGGAAACACCAAGTGATGAGGAGGGGGCTGAGGGATACACCTTTAGTGAGATTGTAGAGGAGGCAGGACTAAGACATCTGATAGGTTGCTCTGATATCTGACACAAGATCTGATTGGTTATCTCACTGCACCAATCATTTTTTTCGTTCTGCCCTCAGAACTTTTTGTGTGTATATAAAACTCCCAAGAGCAAATGGACAGTTACATTAGTATTTTTTCACAGACTGTGTGATCTCTAACTAACATCCTAAGATTTTTTACCGAAGGTGTCAGTCATCTGTGATATTTTTATTTTGCCACTGATTGGTTGTCAGCTTAGCACCCCCCCGATAAGGTAATCTGCCCCTGGCAGACGGTAGGTGGGCCTGGCGGAGGAAAGTGGGCCCCGAAAAGTAGAGCACAAGTGCAGAGTGAGAGGCGGCAGGTGGCTTCCCCGGCTCACCCAAGGACTCCAGCAGGTCGCCCTCGTGGCGGTGCTTGTACAGGAAGAAGTGGTAGCGCGGGGTGTCCGTGGGTATCCGGCGGGGCAGCTCAGAGACCTCCGTGGGGTTGGTGTGCACCAGCTCGATCGTCTCCCTCTCCGTATCCAGCCTCTGCCTCGCAACAAAGATGGCAGCTAAGTAGGCATGTGTATTCGTGTGTTTGCATGTCTGAGAGAGCAGCCCGAGCTTCTCGGTGGCCCATACTGCACTGCTTGGAAGGAGACTCTAAGGTGAAAATGATGGCAACAGAGCTACACCAGTTTAAATGGCTGATTAGCTGCCATACCATCTAACTAATGCCATAATTATTTCATATAAAAGAATCGCAAAACCATTAAAACATGAACTGCAATAAGTAATCTTGATGCACAAATGTGAGTCAGATTTTGTGGCATTAGCTAAATTAAGAGCCACAGACTACAAACAGAGCATGTTCTTGTGCCGCTGGACCTCAGTTGAAATGGAAACAAATAATAAGATTTATGTCAAATAAATCAAACAAATACTGAAAATCACTGTCCTGATGGATTCCTAAACAGGACGACGAAATACATTTCATTAGACAACACGTGTTTAAGCCAAGAACCAGAAGCACGTTAACACAGTCAGAGGCCTCTGCGCTATCTGAGTTGTCGGTTGTTTACTGGGGGGGGGGTAAGCCCATGCATTAACGAGCCCCTGTCAAGGACGGAATGAGACCTGAAGGGCAAGGACTTGTTCCTGTACGATTCTGCGGTCACATGACATGAGTGTGTGTGCATTAATATGTGCGTGTGTCTGCATGTATCTGGGACTCGCATGCCTCACCAGCTGGATGTAGTTGATGCGTCTCTGCGTGAGCTGCTGTAAGGCGTGCCGAGCAGCGTCCTGCAGCGGGAAGGCCAAGCCCTGCATGGTCTGGTGCTTGCTCTCCATGCTGATCTCTGCCTTCACCTGCAGGGGGCGACATGCATAATGGCCAAGCGCATTATACTCTAGTTAGTCAAAATGGCGGCCTACTGCCATACATCACCTGCATTCATGATCAAATAAATATGCCCACACCCCAATGGACACAAGTTAAGATGTCCAGAAGCAGAGGGAACAGACACACATAAAGGAGAGAGGAGGAATCGAGTGAATTGGAAAAAAAGAGGTAGAATCTGAAGTAAATGGCAGACCTTTACACGCCCTAAGGGTGCGGGGGCCCTCCTTCGCTCATCCTGTGTCGGCATGGGGTGGGGGGGGGATACGAGTGAGACACACACTCAGAGTGACGCATGGGAATGTGTAAACCCACGCACAGGCATGCACGGACACCTTCTGCCAGGGGAAACCCCACAGAGAGCCTTAACCTCTGCCTCTTGGACTGACAGACCGTCTGTATGCTCAGACGGGCAGCTTAAATTAATTCTTCTACTCTCTGATTTCAGCACATCCTCTGGGAAACTCCCCCCCGGCAGACTGACTAAAGCTGCTTCACAGCACAGATCAGGGAATATTCAGCAAAAAAATATCAGGAGTTCATCCCTACTTTTAATTAAATGTGTCCCTAGAACACGTGTCTCTAATGTCAAGCCAAAAGTTACAAATGTGACTGGAGACCCAGAAACGGGGGTGGGGGTCTGATGCAGGGGGACAAACCCCACGACACACAGGGGGTGCTGCAGATAGACTCACCCGCACGACTCTGTCCTGGAAAAGATAATGTTATGGTTGAAGATTAGTATGTTGCTGATTACCAGTCACACCGCCACACACACATAATCACAGGCATCCATATACACACATGTGTACAGGCATGGACACATTAACACACATTCTAGGCGTGGACACATTAACACACATTCTAACCCACTGTGCGTACACACTGAAAGCCATCTGGGAAACTGGATTTCTCAATCTATAATACTTCTGTCACTCACCTCATTGGTAGTAATATCCAGGTTCACTCAGCTCATTGGCTGTAAAGTCCTGCCTGATTTCTCCAGCTCTCACCTCATTGGTAGTAATACCCAGGTTCACTCAGCTCATTGGCTGTTAAGTCCTGCCTGGTTTCTCCAGCTCTCACCTCATTGGTAGTAATACCCAGGTTCACTTGATTCATTGGCTGTAAAGTCCTGCCTGCCTTCCCCAGGGCTCACCTCATTGGTTTTAATGCGCTGCAGCTCCTGCTCAGCAGCGGTCAGGGGCGCAGGGCCGCAGCACGAGGACATGTGACGGAGATACCCTTGGAACGAGACATCTTCCTGCCACAGACGGGAAACACAAAACAGTCACCAGGTTGGAGAGGACACAATAGTCTACTGAATCCTGGACATGGTGTAACAGGATCTGCAATGTTTAAATCAGCTCTAATTGTCAGACAAAGTTTTAATGTATATCTCAGGGATCTGCTGGAGATGTAACCGTTCAATGGGCTGCAGAACCTTCTCCTCTCTGCTGGACCGTGTCTGTCTCGTACCTCCACCGTGCCAAATATTTCATCCTTGACGTGACCTCCACCAAACTCTTTCTTCACAGTGGCACGAGTTGCAGCATACAGCATCTTCTGCCTCACCTGTTGGGTTACAGCCACCTGTCACCAGTGGTGCTGACCAGAATGTATAAATAGGGCTGATTTGAAGTTTTTTATCGAGAAAAAGTCTCTAAGCATAGGAGGAAAATACATATAGTAGTATAGAGTTGTTCAGTTCAGAAGATGAAGACTTGCAAATTTTTTGTTTGTATTAGCACATTCAATTTTAATTAATATATGAGCTATTTCAGGCAGTCGCCCCCTGCAAAATGTGGCAGGGTGCACATGTCTGTAACTTGTCTTGTTGCCAATACCGGTGACTGGTCAGGTGACCAGGATATGAAGAGCCACTCATGGCCCTGTGCATTCTGGGAATCCAGGCGGTACAAGATGTAGCAGGGCTCCAGGGGATCCAGCAGAGGAAGCAGGAAGTGGTCATAGTCCCGGTCCCAGGTTTGTGACGGCTCTCGATATGCCCCAAGCACCAGCTGCTCTGAAACACACAGCACATCTCACCTCACACCCTGACCATGTCTCACTTAATACGCTCTCCTCATACATTTTCAAGCAGCCACTAGTCCACTGACACATACAAGCAAGGATCAGAAAGCAGGGTCACTTACGGGCCTTGCTCGAGGACCCAATGCTGATATAATTACTCTACGGGATTTGAACTCACAACCTTCTGGATATTTGCGATACAATGTCAGATACAGTGAGACACGATGAGAACCACTGACTCTCAAACTGAGATGCACTGAGACTACCCGAGCTGCCCTCAGGCAGACTTTGGGCTGAGCCCCGAGACGGCCCTCACTCCCGCCTCTCCTCTTATCTAACCGCTTGCTCCCTGTTCTCTGATGTCCCTCCATCCCTGCATGTGTCAGCACCGGGCTTAAATGACAGCCCTCTGCCCCTTGTTCTGAATTTCTGTCTCTGTACAGCGTTCAATTATTTACAGGCACCATTCCTCGTCTCCTCTGTCCACGGTCTGCCAGCAGGGATGCCCCAGCGTGCACGGCAAATGCAGGCACACACACACTTCAGGCACACGCAGCATGATCGGCTTTATGGGCCTGCTTGCACCGGGTTTGTTTTTCCATTAAATACCCAGACGACGCTGACACATCCGTCTATAGTTTTTATGGCGGGCTTTTGCAGCTCTTGCTTTTAGCTCATTAGCGTAACACCAATTCCTCGAGACCAAACATTCCCATCATAGCCTAATTTACAACTGTCGCCGCTTTTATGCATTGACGCTCTGACTCTCTGTAGCCATTGGCTGCCGCTTTTGATCAGAGAAGCTCGGCGGGCCAGTAACACCGAGGTGTAGGTGACACCATGGACGGGGAGCGGTGACAGTTTGATATCAGCGGTGATGTGAGACGTAGCATTCGTCTGGGAATGGTGAGTGACAGGCAGTTTAGGGTGAAGCACGGACACCCGGCACTGAGGTAATGAAACGCAGTTCAGTGCCACCAAGGTTGATCTCTCACGTAGTCTGAGTCTCATCTCACAGACACCAGGACCCTGGACACACTGGGCTATTGAATACATCAGTATGCTGAGCACTGTCATTTTCTGGACGCCTTCATCTGCCGATTCAAGCGCCTCTTGCTGTCAATAACTGTGTGGTTCTGGTCCACCTCAGCGCTCCTCACAGGCGGTCCCAGCCTGTGTGTCCTTGAGGGTGCGGGTGTGTGGGGGGGGTCATACAGCAGGTGCTATTCCAAGCTCTGTGCATTCCAGCACAGACACACACTTTCCACCAACCGTTTGTACAGCTAAAGCGCACACACACATTAACAAACTCTACAAGGTACGTGCTGACCAGCCAAAATCCACACGACATATGCGTTAGTCCGTGTGACATACTTCGGTCGTAGGTATGTGTAGCTGTGACACGTGTCGCCGACTACCAAAGGATCGATGATGACATCGATCTTCAAAGACCCGATTACTCACCCCAATCAAATAGCAGCCCCGTGTTTACAGGGAGGTATTGTTACTATGGCAATGAGACAGCTGCACACTGCGTGACCTGAAGAGCAAACTGATCTGGAGGCATTTTCACCACAACTTCAGCTGTTTGTTCCCTAAGTGACACAGCTGAAAAATAACATCAATAAGCAGACCTGATTCCCTGGGACCCAGAAATAAACCCAGAGGACCCCGTGTCCACTGTAAAGACAGCCATGTGACCGCACCGTCACAGGGACAGTCATGTGACCACTGTGTAGTTATATAGAATGCAAAAATAACAGCCGAATTTATATCGGCCCTCAGTGAGCTCCTGTGTAGCCATGACAGGGTTCTAGCTCTGCCGGAATCTACGCCGACATTGTTTAATCATTCGGTCACTGTCAGCTGTGCCTGCAGGTGGCGTTTCACCAGGCCAAGAGCGCGCAGGGGCCAATATTGTGCAGCCGGCCAGGCGACTGCATCGTAACTGCTCCCCAACACCTCAGTGTACCCTCACGGTGAGCCCAAGCAGATACCCCGGAAGACACCAACCAATGCAGGTCACATGACCTGCAGCCAAGTGCAGTATGTATCGGGGTGGCTGTTATCTGCCCATAGTTCGGGAATTACACTACTGAAAAGTAGAATAGAAGAATCAATGTAGAAACTTTACAGTTTCAACAAGCAGCAGAGGGCCAATCAGTTGCTAAATAGTCAGTGTGTAGCTAGATTAGCATTAAAATTCACACTGAGATGAATCTGGTGTTAATCATATAGAGCTACAGCAGGACACACATCCAATTTGGATATATGCAACTGAAACACCCATTAACATATAAGCCATAAAACTAGCTGTGAACTGGGAACTTCATGGAAAAATCAGACCCACCCTTAGAAAGGAGAAAACGAGCTTTCACCACAGACACACTCATTCAGATATTCTTAAAACAAGAAAACTCACACACAGGACAGACGCATCTATCAATGCACACTTTTCCCCGATGTAGCACCAAACAAGAAGCCCTGCACACAGACGGACACTGCGGCAGCTGCTATCCAGTCCTCGGTCACACTCACCGTTCCTGATGACCACCTTGATGAGCCGCACCGCGCCACACCTGGCCTTGGCCAGGAACTCCCTCAGCTCGGCCGTCGCTACAAGAACCAGAAACATGGTGGGGTCAGTCTGGACCCCCACCCCCACAAGACTGGTACAGCCCTCCGGGGTAGGATGGGGTGAGGTGAGGGAGAGATTGAGAGAAGTGGGCGGAGGACAAGTATCAGTAGGGCCTAGAAGCTGCAGAAGTGAGTACGGTCTGGTCCGTCTGGCCGGCGTATGTGAGCGAGCGAGTGACGGGCTGGGAGATGTGGTAACTAGGGCAGGGGCATGTGATCCAGGGAACAGAACCTGATCCTCCACACCCAAATTTAGCCAGCAGGCACTCCAGGCACTGCTTCGGGTGACAGAGGTGGGGGTGGGGTGCTGGGCTTGCGGAACCTGGTGGCCCTGTCCCCAACAGTCCTGTTTCTCAGCGCAGGGGGCTTGCTGTCCATTGGCTGTGCTGGGATTTGTTTGTTACTGCTGGGTTCCTTAAGTGTCACATGTGATTCAGAAACAAGCTGACAGGCCATCTCGAAATAAGACATCAAACCCGTCAGCTGTCCGATAAATATCACAGTTGATACTGTTGTTTTGTACATTGATGATATAATGCAATTAAAATGTTTAATTCAAGACGAAGGCATAATCAGTTACCGAAGAATTAAAAAATGAAATGCTTAAGTTTTATTCAAAATCTTGTTATAACTAAATACTACTGATTTTTGCTAGTTAAAGTTTTCAGAACAGTAACAAATTTGAGCAAATTATTCCAATGACAGTTTAAATTAAACCTGATATTATTTATGTTAATCTTTGGCTTGATTCAAAACACTTTGGTAAGGTTGGTAAAATCACACATCCAGAGACATACGTTGCAGAAGACACTACCCTAACTGCCCTCATCTCCAGTGACAACAGGTCAGTCTACATGGAGGAACTGAATCATCTTATGTTCTGGTGTAGATGCCACAACCACCTTGTACTCTCAAAAGTCTGGAAATGGATATCAACTTCAAAAAAAAAAAATCCTCTCCCTCTGGAAACTAAGGGTTTACCTGTAAGCAGAGTTGAAACATTTAAATTCCCAGGACCCACCAGCATGGTGAACCTAACTTGGGTGAGAAGACCATCTCCATCTCATAAAAGGCCAACAACTGAGAAAATTCAAGTACTGCCAGACTTTGCTTTCTAATCGTGCATTCCATTATCCTCGGAGGTTCGGCGCGCAGAACTCAGAATAACGTCACATCCGCTAAAAACTCTGGAAAAACCGAGTCGGATGCATTCCACTTGCCGAAGATGGAAGCCTTGGAGAAAGTGGCTCTTGCGCTAGGTCTTTCGGAGTACGAACGGCTTCAAGCGTATGCCGTTCACCGTAGCAACACATCTATCGATTACAATAACGCTGTACGGTGTACACAGCTTACGAAGTT
>JAODKN010000127.1:7381116-7393921 GCA_026774425.1 Petrocephalus zakoni | reverse complement strand
GCGGGTAATGTAAGTGGTCTAAGTGAGAGCAGCCAGACGCGGGTAATGTCAGTGGTCTAAGTGAGAGCAGCCAGACGCGGGTAATGTCAGTGGTCTAAGTGAGAGCAGCCAGACGCGGCGACAGGCCCAAAGACCGCACTGACTTCTTCCCGTCGAAGGAGGTGATCTGGAAGCAGAAGCGCCGGTCCTCGCAGTCCACTGCCATCACGGAGCAGTTATCGATGTCCATGACCAGGCCGCCGGCCACATCCCCCCGACACTGACTCATCAGATTCCCCCCTTGGGTGAAGAAGTACTGCCGGTCCCAGGAAGACGACACCAGGCCCGTCTTGCTGGAGGGTGCGGGTCAAGCGAGAGCAAGCATAAGTGCGGGATTCAGCCAGGTCGGAACCCGAAGGCGATCGGCAAGGATAACAGTGGGGACGGTAAGGGACCGCAGGGGGCCCTGTGCTCTCATAAAGCCAGAGGATTAGTCACATCGAGCATCCTGGTACCACTGCTTCCAGTGTAAGCGCGGTCAACAACCATTAGCAAGTGGCTAAGAATACACCATAAACCAGCCTTCCCAATTAGTATTCCCAGTCATTTTTTTTCTTTTTTCAAAAGCACGAGTGGCAGAAGCGACCATACTTGCGGATGTTGAGGTAGCCGGCTTTGCGTGTCAGGTTCCGGTTAATGGGCATCTTGCTGGGGTCGGGGTCGGGCAGGTAGAGGATGTCGCTGACCTGCTCCAGGTCCTGGATGGTCTGCTGCATGACGGTGACTTCGCCGTCCATCTCTCTGCGGACACTGAGGGAATGCAAGGCCTGATGGCTAAGATGTCCCTTTGTCACTACATTGAAGTAAGCACTCAACAATAACGTGGATTTGGATATGAAGATGCATGTAACTAATGGTACAAGACAGAAAGCCACAATGCTAATGGACCAGTTTCCCTGACAAGGCTTAATCCTAATGTGTCCTACATCTTTCTTCCCACTTAACAGTAATTCCACAGAATTTCTCATTAAACACTAAGGCCAGAAACAAGTACAACAAGCATGACACACACAAAGGGTGCTCTTACTTCTGCACGCTGGTGCTGATGTCGGCCAAGAAGTCCTCCCACTGCTGGGTCAGGTTCTCCGAGCCAAGCTTGAAGAAGCTGATCTGTTGGGGGGCGGGGGGGGGGGGGGGCATGCCATTTTTGGGTGTGCTCTGCAGGACCCCGGGAGCCGGGAAGCAGAGGAAGTCCCAGACGTGCCACACAACAATGGAAAGCGATTTCCTTCAAACGGGCTGGCCCTACAGTAAGCCTCTGGAGAGCTAAGTGTGTGTCACTCTTGTGGACCAGAAACAGTAACAGCGTGATTGTTTTGATGAGAACGAGTAGGATAATTACCATAGAGGTACAGACATAGTGTTCGAGTCATAATGCAGAATGTTAAAATATGGTGTAGTAAAATACGGTGTAGTGATGCAGGTGTCACTGAGAGCAATCTTGCATATTTTTTCCTTCATGGGCACGTGCCATTCCCCAAACCTCATGGCGTTTAGGAGCCCTTCTGTACATTTTCTGGGCTTCCTCCTCATATGGAATTTATTATTTATTTAACTCACGTATCATGAGTACAGTGTTCCATCTGTGTTAGACCAGGCCCATGCAAGCCCTGGGGGGGGGGGTGGCTCTCTCGCACCTGTGCCTGCATGTACCCCAGCAGAGGCTCCAGCAGTGCAATCTTCTTCTTGTACTGCAGGGTGTTCAGGGCTGTGAAATAGTGCATCATGGTCTGGTGCTGCTTCTTCCGGGACGTGTACACGTCCTCAGTGGCCTCGCTCCGCACCTACGAGTACAAGGATATGCTGAGCACTGCTTGGCAGAAATACACACACACAGTCCATGTTTTCATATCGGTACGGCGACTCTCCATTCATTTCTATGGGCGTAACCCTAATCCAACAATGACAACCTCAACCTACTGGGGACTCGGGGTAGAAAGACACTTTCACTGACGATCACATATTTGTTCCAATTTCATGAACTTAAACCATGGCAAATAAATTATGTCTTACATATTTGTTTTGGCATTACACATGTCTTAAGTAAGTATGTCAGATGAATGTTCAGTTTGTAATCTATCAAAAGTCAAAACACAGTTTGAAACACCTGCAGAAACATTTACCGGTTTGTTTTTATCCCATAAATCCGATCGACAAAGTCTTGGTTATGTGAAGATGACTAAATGATATCGGTACAACATTCAGTTGGAGAAATAAATTGGAAAAACCTAACTTAGGCCACAATTTCTTTTGAACAGTGGCCTCTTTTCATTGAATATGTAGGAGCTCTCATGTGCATGCATGAGCTGTTCACACCTGGCCAAGGTGACCCACCAGCTAGCCACAGCTCTCCCCACCACGAGACACGCAGAAAGGAATTCAGTAAGCGAAGCAAGAGGAAACTTTATTCATTTATTCAAATGTTGCAAAAAATATGTAATTAAAATATGATAACAAACCAAAATTGCATTCCAGCTATTAGCAGACGTATACAAAACAGTTATGGTAATACACAGCATAACAATAATGCTAATTCAAAACAAACAACACTTTACGTGCTTACTTTAATTCAGTATTAGATTTTGAATTTATTAAGACTACATTAGTAGTCTGTAGAAACTGTCAAATTATAATCATACTGACCAACTTTAAGACAAACAAAAAAATATAACTTCCAACAAGCACATGTATGCTAAATTTGTTTTTATAACTTTACACACATATCAACAAGTATGTTATAATGTATACTCACTTACTTGAAGAGACTATCTACAACAGGATCGAGCCGATTTTCAAAATGAAACAATTGCTCATCAGTGTTGCAACCTTCTGGCGCAAATCAATCTTCATTGTTACCTTGCTCCAGCATTTTCCAAAAAGCCTGCAGTGCCTCCTATCCATTCATACAGCATGCCATCTTTTCAGAGTGAATTGTGTTCTCAATAAATTTAATTTAATCATGGTGAGATCATAAAAGCTAGATTACTTGACACTCACCGAAACAACTAGGATAATTACCTTGTTTGCATTGCAAATACATGTTAATGCAGCTATTTACGATGTGGCTTAGGGGGTTAACCCTCTATGGCCAGGATCAAGGCCCAGCATCAGCACGTCTGAGGGCCCTTGACCCATAGCTCCCTGGGCACTGCAAGAGGTAGCTCAATAAAAAAAGAATGAAAATAAACAGAGATCCTAAACATAAGGTTCAGGTAAAACCAAGCAAGGTGACATACGGCTTACTTTTTTGCCGATTTAACCTAATTTAAAAAACTATAATATATCTGACAATCAGCGTTTTGAAAATAACAGATTATGTATTTATTGCATTTTGGCAAGTTAACAGAAATAGACAGGAAACTTTAATTACACAATGCACGTGTGCTCGTCCCCAGAGGGTTAAGCCCTACCCAGCCCTAACCTTAACCATAAGTAACCAAACAAAACACAAGACTTTTGGTATTTTTAGTTCTATGATTGCAGTCACAGATTTTTATAAAACTGAGGTTACCTTTGTGGCAACCAAAAAAATCCCCCACAAGGCAAAAGGTTAAAGGATTTTATTACATTATCAGGAAATCTATTCTCCACAATGTAATAATTACAAACCACACGCACGCACGCACACACATACACACATATAAATCCTAAGACACATGCTGAGCATGATCTGGTTACACATGGGCGCAGACACCCACCCACATACACACACAAGAGTGGATAACCTTCCAATATGTACACAAAAAACAAAGCTAAACACAAACCCTGAACCCACCAAACAAAAACTGACGTATATAAAACAAGAGGAACATAAGGAAAGCAAGACAAACTCAACTGAGAGAAGGTGTAATGCTGCTGAAATACCTACTTAAGAACTGATCCAAGATCCTATGCTTTCCTGCCAGTAAAACCTAAGGCTAAGGTAGACAGATGCTGCTTTAAAAGCTCCACTATTATAGTATGGCTTATCCACAGCCTCAATAACAGTCATTAACGGGAATCACACGGTTCAGTAATCAGGGCAGAGGTGGTTAAAGGCCCAACACACTGTAACCAAAATGCCAACAGTTTACACCTCAGGTAGGAATAGTTTCTTTGCCATTAAGCACGGCTCTTCCGCGAAAATATCATATGAACTGTGTCAGTATGTGAAGAACAATCTATGAGAATCGGTCGGAAGAAAAGTTGAAAACTGACTCATGAGGGATTAAAAGAAAAAAGTGAAACTTACATACCTTCTCATTGTCCCTTCTTTTAGAAAGCCTGCTGTATCGGTTAATGGCCACATCGTGGTCTACAAGTGGAAACAAGGCGCCTTAGTGACACATCCACAGAGAAAGAGGCAAAACGGCGTCTGTAGCTACCGAGAGCTGTGGGCTTTGCGATTAGAGCTTCCTACAGGAAAGCCACGAGAAACTCACCATTGCTCGCTATCTGGAAGACTTCCTTAAGGGTGAGAATCTCTGTGGGGGTAAGAGGAAAATCTTAGGCTAAATCTGATGGTGCTGGGCTGTCAGCGGTGTGCGAGTGGGGGGTAAAGGAGCCTTCCTTCTTACCCTTTAAGTCCCTCTCTTTAAACTGGGTGACGGGGAACATCATGGCGTCGGCCAGCTGTGTGGACAGGACCGCGTGGCAGGAGCTGAGCTGCAGATCGGGGAGAGACAGCCGGCTGGGTCAGGGTTTCTGACATCGAGAAGAAAGGGAGGAGAGGAAGATGCTGCCACGGGCAGGCCGCACGCACCTCATCGATGACTTTCGCAAACTGTTGCAGCGTCGAGCTCATGACCTCGTCATCGCCCCCCAGAGGAAAGCGCTGCAAAAACAGGACAGACACTCACGACACTTATACTGTGATCCATTTGGCTCAGAGGTCGGAGCTTGGAGCTGGGAATGACGTCACACCCGAGATAATTGCATTCCAGTACAGCAAGTCAGAAAGTTATTCAGCAATAACAGGGACCTGTTTCATAAAGCAGAATTTCTCGCTTAACTGGACAACTTAAGGTACCCCAGTTTAAACGGCCTTTATCTTTATTCACTCACATTTACTACCTTAAATCCGGCAAATGACCTGGCTAATCACGAAATCCGGTTTTCTGAAACTTAACTTTTCTGAAACTTAGTTAATTGCTAGCCATTGCTATTAATATCAGTTGATAACACATTACACAGTGTTTTGTGCATAAAAACACCACAGCAACACGTCCACATATAGCGGTTGGACAGTACTCTGTGTATGACCTATTTAATGAGCCACAAGTAAGACATAAGTGCTAATAAACAATACAAAACTACAGCTTTAACTTCTGTTGAGAAAAGGCACAGCCATATTGAATTCTGAGGTCGGGTCTGTGTAGTTTCCTCCGACTTCAGGGCGCATACCAGTTGAAATTTCTGAATAGGAAGCCGGAATTTCCGCATTATGAGCTCAAATGGAACGCAGCACTAGATCAAATTACACAGATGAAAACCTAATCTGAGCAAACAGCAGCAGGCACAGAAAATGAACGTTAATGACGTTAATGTTAATAAAATAATTATCATTGAGTCACACATTCAATTGCTATAACCATTACCTGTTTCTCATAATCCTTCAGCAGCTTGGAGGTTAGGTGGGTGGCTGCACTAAGCTCATTCTGAAGAGCAGAGAACGACACAGTTATTGTGAGAGTACTGTGATCATGGATCAAAAGGGTTTTCCCAACAGAGACATTGACAACATTTAAATAAAAAGTAATGTATTTTTTATCAGTTTCAGGCATTTAGTGATAAGCTACCAAGCTGCACACGCTTTCAGGAACCAAAGGGGGCTTCTCACTCACCTGAGCGTCGTAGATCCTCTGCATCGCCTGGAAGAGCTGGTGGGTGTAGCTGGAAATGGCCGCTGCATCCTCCTCGAAGACACCCAGCAAGGAGCGTGTCTGGAGAGGAGAGGACAGTGATATCCATAAAGAGGAAAGGTAAGGAAAAGCAGAGGGAGGCAGGCATGCAGCAGCGTGCTGCCCAGGACCACAGGTACACATCCCAGTCACTGGGCTTCTGTCCTACCCTAAGGTCTTCCACCAGCCAGAAAGTACCACAGTAACCTTGGAGGTTGCACTCTGCAAACTTTGCATCACTGGGGTGAAGATTACAAAGTCTCCACCTCCTTGTTCCCCATTCCACTCACTTCCTTCAAATTAGAGCCAAGTCGTCAAAGTGCTCGGCTCATTAGCAATGGCCTAAATTTGACTTTGCACTCAAGTGATGTGGACCCCTCTTCAAGTAGTAATGTCACTGCATCACTCCTTTTCATTAGTTTATAAAGTGAACAGAATTCCCCTCATATACAGCTTTTGATGTCAAATATTGCGTTAAAATTTCACAAAAAAAGAAAATGCTAGACTTCAAATTTAAATAGACAAAACCACAAATATTTTAATTACTAATCTGCAAGGTTGCAGTCATGTGAGAGTTCTTAGTAGCAGTTTACAAAAAGATTCTTAGCTGTCTGCATATCTGCCTGTCTTGTGCCTTGTCTGGCCACTAGCTGGACTGCAAAGTTAAAGGCAAAGCTGTATTGGGACCATGAAGAGAGACATATACATACTTTAATATAACACTGGCTTCTGCATCTGGATGTTGCTGACACTGGTCAGTCAGAATCTGGCATCTAATTAGTAGAAAAGAACACTACTTTTGATATATCACTGTCTTCAAAGTATGGAGTGTCCTGTGGGGTACTGTGTCAGGTAGCCCAGACGAAATTCCAAAAAGGACAGGGGCACTTACGCACAAACTTCAGGTGACTATTTTACGCAAAAGGTTGCTAATTATCACAATCTGGAAGACTACACCTTAATTCAAAGTAACCTACATATGTAATACTATGGAAAATTTTAAGTAGACACACAAAGCAGCAGAAAATCAGCTTCTTCTGCTAGTGGTGCTGCTTACTAAATTTCAAGGATGCCTGAACAAAAACAACTACTCTTATCAAAATGTGAATCAAAAATGCAGTTTGTGCAGTTTAGCAAATCATTTCTCCTACAGACAACTTCGCATGCCTAACACGTATTCTTCTTGTTCGTTTGACATTGCATCAAGTGGCTGACATAAAGCGCATATATTTAAATTTAAAAGCAGCAGTGACAGCCTGATATTTATGTTGATGGGAATTCTGAGGTTAAGCTAAGACACAGTTAATAAAACCCATAATGGACATATTTGGAACTGATAAGCCCTGTCAGCAATGCAAAGTGTTCTAGGGAATCCGATAGGTGGTGGAGACACATAGGCCACCTTTCTACAAAATACTCGGTACTGTTATCTTGGTGTGACCATGAACGTGGATATTACACTATACTAACACCACACTTCATATCTCCACGTAGAGCACGCTGTCATTTCGGAGCGATCTCCTTGTCGAAAGAGAGATGATGCAGATGTGCAGGATTGCATAAAAGAAACGGAAAAGCCCGAAGAAGACCGAGGAGACTGCTTCGCATCCCTGCGCGAGCTGACAACCCGTCAAACATCATTCTGGACTATAACGCCACCCGAGAGATTTTTCACAAGGTCTATGGTTCAGCTCATACAGAATAATAGTCGTAAATATACACTTTGTAGCAACTACGACGCGGTTTGCATAAAATGAACACAGAAGCGATATGACAAGAAAGGCAGCATTCTGTGGGCGCGCTGATACGAGCCTGTCCTGCCTGTGAATAGCGCTGGAACGAAGGGTCCAGCGCGGCCACTTATGCGTCTTACCGACCAGTTAACCAGTGTGTAACCTGCGGGTAAGTGTCCGCTCGAAGCAAGCGGAATAATGGGTAGGTCTGACACCTTGTTATGTTAGCTAATAAGCGAAAGTCTAGGGTGTGCAGGGCACAAAGACCCGCTGTGTGGAGTTAGCAACAAACAAAACGCCCATAAAATACCTGAGGACTGTCTTCCAATGTCTCCTCTATTGGTAGTTTGTCAATGCCCGGCATGTCCTTAAAGATAACCAGCCAGCAAACGAAGCCACAAAACTAAAATGATACAATAACAATGGGCGATGATCACAGAATGCAGCAGCTCCCACGGATCCACAACACCACAACCCAGCCCTTCCCAACATACGGAAGTCCCGCCTTCCTGTTTGTGATTGGAGGAAATTAGACGTTCGTGGTCTATTTCTGTCACGCGATTAGTCTAACCGCTTGTCATTTACAGAAAGGAAACAATCCATTTTGGCTCTTAAGTGAGCGCCATTCTATCACGTGTCATCGGATTAATGGAGACGGTTGTGATTAAATTAAATACATGCATACGTTAGTTTGCATACAGTAATGTGAGGTAACGCGAATTTTATTTTCATTTTTTTAAATTAATTAGAAGTTGTAGTTTGGCAATACAGGTAGGCAGTGTCGGCTTGGGAACAGAAATTAAGCTGGAGAGTGATTAATCAGCTTTTGCGAATGCGTCGACTTCTTCCAACTTTGGTCAGCTGGCTGGCGTGAGATTTTGAATTCGAGACAAGTCTGCACACTCATTTACATGTATGATAGTTTTTTCACCTTGTAAATAGGGTTCGCAAACTACAACAACGCTTCTGATATTGCTAATTTTCAGTTTATTTTAGAATAATATAGATTAGCTATACGATTTCCTGCATGAGTGTGAGAGTCAGAAAGTGTGACACGCCAGAGACATGAGAGTTGACAACCCTGTTGCCAATACATTCGTCAGGCAACCAAAAATTCGGTCACTCCTGAGTGTCACCAGATGGTGGTCACAGAAATTAAACAAACTGCAGTGGCAGACAATGGAAGACCTCAGTTCAGATAACAAAGAGCTAGGTGGCCTAGACCGTATTGTGTAATAGATCATGAACTATTCATGTGCAAGTTGAAAAGGAAATGGGAGGCCACAAGACATCCAATGACTGACCTGCAGAATATATTCACTACTTTCAAAAAAGACATGAAAAATCAATTAATAGTAGAAGACCCATTTAATAGAGAACCAAAAGAACTGTGGATGGAATTCAAAGAAATCATTCATGAAGAAAAAAGACTGTGCATAAGGAGTCAAAGTAATTAAAGTGTATAGCAGCTGGACAAAGAAGAAGCAAGAGAAGAAGAGTATGGATACTTTTGGACTTTGGTGCCTAAACAGTAAGATGGAATGTTCTGGGGGAACCCCATCTATCTGGTCACCAGGACTCAACAGTTGAGGGCACCTAATGATAATAATTATCAACTCTGGGACTATTCACATTTCAAAATAATTTAGCAGTGAGAGTTTAATTTTGTACCAAGGCTAATCCAATAACATCCTGTATGTTTAATCTGTTTTAATAGTTGGACAAATTGTAGTTAAATGCTTTCATTTTTAAATAAAAAAGCATTTACTTACCAGTTACATTTCTATTGCGTATACATGGGATCATACTGTCATCTAGACATGGATATGTGACCTTTTGTTGGATGTTGCTGAAAGAACTCGGCGTAGTGTTACAAAGAATAATGTTGTTTATACTCTTAAAAGGGGCTGTGCTTATCATCCATGGGTAACAGGAAATGGAACAGAACAAGAAAGACGTAAGATTTCATCAGATGTTAAGATATTTATTAGTTTGAAACCGTACACGACTTCTATCAAATAATACTGATACATTTCTACCTCCGTGTGGCCTAATAAATTAGCATCACATGCCTAAGGTGCATAAAATGTACAGAATCATGTATAAAATTACACAGAATAATATTAAATGGCCTGCACCTAATCTATTATCTTAAATTATTATGTCAGTTGTCTTTTCTAAGTAAAGCCAATCAGTAATAAAAATGGCAGCCAAGGTTTTTGCCTTTAAGGACCAACAGCATCTCTTAGCTACACCTATGTTAAAGTAGAAAATATTCTCTAACCATTCAGACTCATATAGAACAAACAGAATATTAGCTTCCAACAAGACTTTTCAAATCCCTCTACAATGCGAACATAAAGCGTTTGGGAGGCTTTGACCTTTGACCTCGGCCACCTTCAGCTGTGTTTCATACTGGCTGCAGTAAAAGTAGTGGACATAATCCCACCTTCCCATGGACATGCAGGGGAGTCAGACTGGGCAAGCTCCCTCATCACCTCACATCCTTCAGGGTGCCCAGGCCATACAGGTCGTACTCCCGGTACTGGATATAGCCCTTGAGGCTGTTGGGCAGAGGCAGGAAGTTCATGAAGATGGGAGCCCTCAGCCGCAGCTTTCCCAGGCAGTCCCGAATCTTCAGGCGGCACAGGTGCTTCAGACAGCGTGCGTTTTCTGCAAGACGAAACACCCGTGCTTCAGCTCGGCAGCTTCGAGACACCCCGCACCGCCTGTGTGCTGCATGGTGAGCGTGTGTTGTCTTGCTCTGGTGATCATCAAGTACACGCCATTTCCTGTCACCCTAGCCCCACGATGCGCTTAGGAAGTGCCCCTTTGCTCATTATTGCATTTTTAATTATGTCTCAAAGTAAGGCATAGATTACAGATGTTTTGCACCTTGTTCTAGAACAGCATTTCTCAGCTCCTCGGGGACCCACAGCCGATCCATGTTTTTGCTCATTCCCTGCCTGATAAGGAGCCGGAAGGAAGCAAAAATGTGGACAGTCTGGGGGTTCCTGAGGACCAGTTAGAGAAACACTGTTCTAAAACAATTGTGGTGTAGCTCAGTGGGCTGTAGATGAGTTACCTTGTCTGGAAGGTCATGGGTTTGTATCTTGTGCCCAATAGAGTAATCATATCATTGTTTTACCCTTGCGCGATGCCCTTAACTCCAACTGCCCCATGGGTGCTGGATGCTGACTCACCCTGCTCTTTGAGCTAAAATTTCACACTTATATCATAAATAGTCTAATATGAACTGCAGAGAGGGATTTTAGTTTTTTACCTAGCTAAGTACACAGACAGTCCCCAACCATCTAGATTTCTTTGCGCACCCTCATGTGTAGATAAGGTAGTGGTATCATGCAATATTCCTGTTCTTGAAACCTGGGTTTGTCTCGCTTATTAAGATGAAAGTGATCGTGGTAGAGCTCAAACCTCCATTGTCCCCTATTATTCCTGATGGTGAAAACCTAGAAGTACCTTGGGTTGCACTTAGACAGCAGACTTGAGTGGAGGCCTGACATGGAGCCTGTGCACATGGAGGGTCTGTCCATCTATGTCCAGCTGCTCTCCCGGCTCACCTTGAATCCTGCATATGTCTGGCCATTGCTTCTGTTCCATCAGGGCAGCTTTCAGCTTAGAGCAGAATCGGACGTGGTCAACATAGTCCAAGAGGATGCGTACCACGAGGCCAGAGATGTCCCTCAGCCAGTAGACTGTAATGACTTCACAGAACTGTGGAGAAAGAGATGGTGACACACAGACCCTTTGTCAGTGCTCACCAGGAGGTATTTTTCAACTAATTTGGAATAAGCAACCAATCCCACATTCCCTCGCTGCACAGTATCCAAACCTGCTCCAAAGGGGTGAACACAAACTATACACCTTCTCTCATGTGTGAGCTTCCACTACCTGTTTTTTCTCAATCTATGGATCGCAGGCCTTCATTAACAGTAGGTGTCTCAGTAGATGAATGAAAGGGGGAGAGATCCTGCCATCTAAGTCAGCTCTCCAAAGACAGCTAATAAACCCAAATGACCTCTCCCATACACATCTCACTTTGCCTAGTGTGTCAAGGAGGTTTTTCAACCCAGCAACAGGCTCCGAATGTATGCAGATGAGAGATGGATCTTACCATCTATGTCAGATTCCAAATTACGGCCTGTAGTCGGCAAGATTTCTTAATGCTTCTTAATGAGCAAGGCTGAGTGACCCAGGAAAATGAACATTTGGGGACTCCTGCCCTACCATGGTGTCCTTAATGATCGAGGGGGTCCAGCCCTCGTAGTCACGGGGCACATGAGAGCCCTGGCCGTAGGGGCAGTCGAAGCAGCGCTGGGCATCGTAGCCGTAGTTGAGCAGCATGCGGAGCATGACCTCGTCTTTGAGGGCGTACTGCAGGGCGGAGGGGAAGTGCATGGCGTTGATGCGTGAGTAGTAGTTGACATTGGCACCATAGCGCAGCAGGAGGTTGATGAGCTCATAGTTCCCAAGCCTCAGTGCCACCTGCAGGCACTTGACAGGGTCCTGGTTGGGCATGGCGCCGGCCTCCAGGAGGAGCCGCGAGGAGCGTACGTCGTCGTTGGAGACAGCGAAGAAGAGGGCCGAGCGGCGCTCGTCATCGTAGTTCCGGCGCACGCGCGGGTGCAGCATGAAGTTGGAGTCGTAGCCCGCTTTGAGCAGCATCTCCAGGCACTGCGGGTGCCCTCCAGCCGCTGCCGAGTGCAGAGGACTGATCCCACTCTCCTTCACCGCCTCTCGCGAGGTGACGGGGATCAGGCGCTCCAGCGCCCTGCCGTATTCGGGACAGAGAGAATAGCGACCTGTTGGCAGGGGAAGCCTAGCCAGAAGCTAGCGAACAGAGACTGCGGGGTTTAATCACAGGCGACCCCAGGCTGCCTAATTAGTGTCACTTGCCTGGTTCAGATCTTCAGAATCCCTTTGGCAAATATGCTACTGTAGGTCAACTAGTGACGTGTAATGCTAAGTGTAATGCTAAGGGATATAAGGGATATGAAGTGTAATGCTAAGCAGTGGAATTAGCTAAAACTGGAAATGGTGTCTGTCCCAGGAATGAAAGGAGACTTTATTTGCCATTTGTATACTGGAATGAGTTTTTCCACTTATCCACGTATCTTGCTTTCCTTTTTTTTT
>JAODKN010000127.1:7354649-7375703 GCA_026774425.1 Petrocephalus zakoni | reverse complement strand
CAGTTCTGAAGGCGAAAGGGGGTCAAACACCGTATTAGTATGGTGTTCCTAATAATCCTTTAGGTGAGTGTATATACTCCAATACTGGCCTCGGCTTGCCAACTCACACGCATCTGGCGTGATACTTAGGCTTTCAGACTCTCCCACCAGGAATCATATGGTAAATCAATATTATTCCATTATAAACATAAAGCTACACCAAAGGTGTTGGGGTAGTTTGCAAACCCTACAGGCTATTTACAAGGTAATAAAACTGTAACATACATGTAACTGACTGTGCAGGCGTGTCTCACTCACACCAGCCAGCTGACCAAAGTTGGCAACTCAGCCAGTAAGAAATAGAAATTTCATTACCAATAAAATAAACTGTCTTGTAAAATATGAGTAGCTGTTAAAACAAATTATATATATAAAAAATATAATAAAAAGAACAGTTTCAGGGTTTTATTTAGTGGCTTAAGTGTAGGCCTACCTGCCAGGCCAATAAACAATCATGCGGCAGGATGCCAACAGGGGTTAGAGGTTTAGTTACATTTCGTTTACAAGTTTAAAAAAGTGATCTAAGTTATTTTCAGTACTTTGTGGTGGTGCCAAACATCCTGGTTCTGGCGCCACAGAAACAGGCACCATTCTGGTATGTTCAAGCAGCACGGTGTCTGGAAATTATAGGCAATAAGAGAAAAAGATCCAGAAAGTGGGCGTCCTGAGGGCAAAAGCAATTCATTAATGAAAAATGTGCAAAGAGAATGGTTGGATATGGATAAGTCATAAATAAATCTCAATAAGGAATGCTTTTAGCACTATGTTAAACTCTTGCTGTTCTCTAGACAAGAGAGTTTCCTACTCGGTAATGGGCAGGTGTGCTTAATAAGGCAGCCTCTGAGCCTAAGTTCATTATTCAATGAAATGTATTGTCAGTGATGTTCGCCTTGGACACTAGAGGGAAACAAAGGGCTTGTAGGTGGATCAGAAATAGTGAATACGTCATATATGTTCCCCCGTAAACAGCCCCTGAAACAAATACAAAAGCCTGTAACATCCTAAATATAACATCCAGGACCAGTACTGCTGGCAGGGGACCTCGTAAGTTCAGTGCGGTGGTGGGACGGCCTGTGGGGCTGGTTGTAGGCATGAAGTCCATCCATGCCAGCAAGTGTAAATCCAAGTGTATTAAATATTTTCAGTTATTTATATCTTTCATAGTCATGGATTTTTTTGGTAGGGAATTCACCCAGACACTATAAATTACAATTTATATAATTATGATTCATAGGACAAACCACAGCTATATGTCAAATAACAGAAAGCAAGATGTAATATTTTGAAAACTAAAAATATGTATAGGCATGCATTGACTTATACTGATGAATATGAAAACTATAGTCTCTGGCCTATTTGTCCATTTTCAAGGACGATATGAGTAAGAAATATATTAATGGAGCTCTGAACATTTAACCTACCTCATGTTGAACTGAAAGTACTGACCTATTGGAAGATGAAGACCAGATGTTATTCGGGCTGATTAAATAATCCCTGCACTAATCCAGCTCAGCTCTCTTATCTACGCCACATTTTATTCTCTCCCCTCTCATTTTCCTCGTTGCGTCACTGCCATCATCCCTCAGAAAGCCTTAGTCATTATTTTGCTGTGTGGACATTTGTTCAGCTTTAATGCAGCTCGGATGCAGAATGCAGGGTGAATACTTTGGTCCTAGGTTTTGATTTTGCCCTTGAAGGAGCTGGTCAGAAATCAATGGCCTGAAAGAGGTGTCCGGGGAGGGGTATTAACTGTGGATAAATTTGACCCAGTAGATGTAATGAATGAACGGATCGAGGAGACAAAGCGAAGCTGGCCAGAGGACATCAGGGTGGCTGCCGGTGCCACAGAGCGGGACCGAATCTGCTTCTACTCCTACCTGGAGTGCCTCCTCTCCTCAAAGGCTTCACCTCCTTCTTGACCCCCTGAGCATCACCACAGGGGGCAGTGGGGGGTTGGGTTGGAGATACTTTTGATGGCTCCTGCCAGTATAAAACATTTGTTTTTCATTTGCTCCTGAAAGAATGCAGGTGATTTACAGGGGTTGGACAATGAAAATGCAACTTTTGGATTTAGACAATGTATTAGAATGGTGTAGGGCCTCCTACTGTGGCTGATACAGCATCAGTTTGTCTTGGGAATGACAGATACAGGTCCTGCACAATGGCCAGAGGGATTTTGAGCCATTCCTCTTGCAGAAGAATGAACAGGTCAATATGTGATGCTGGTGAAGGAAAATGTTCCCTGACTCACTCCAAACCACCCCAAAGTGCCTCAGTAATATCCAGATCTGCTGGCTGTGCAGGCCATGGGAGATGTTCAGCTGCACTTTCATGTTCATCAATCCACTCTGTCCCCAGTCTTGCTGTGTGCATTGGTGCACTATCATCCTGATACATGGCACCACCTTCAGGGTACAATGTTTGACCCATTGCGTGAACATGGTCCTTCAGAATACTTCACTAGTCCTTGGCAGTGACACACCCATTCAGAACAAGTAATAAGCATAGGGAATGCAATGATATGTCAGCTCAAACATCACTGATCCATCCCTGTGGGTACACATCAGTCCGGTTGCTAAGCCTCTTTGGACTTCTCCACATCATAACTCTTCCAGATGTGGCAAAGACAGTGAAGGTGAACTTATAAGAGAACAATACATGTTTCACATTCTGCACAATGTAAGATTTGCACTACTGACACCATTGAATCTGACATTTGGCATTGGCATGAGTGGTTTGGCTATAGCAGCCCAACCAAGAGTATGGACCCTGTGGAGCCCCTGGCAAGCAGTACTGGTGGAAACAGCAGAGTTTAGATGCACATTTAATTCTGCAGTGAGATGGACAGCTGTAGTTTTATGTTATTTTGGATACAATCCGGGTTAGTACCCAGACTTCCCTTTCAGACAGCTTCCTCTTGCCTGTTGGATGTGGTCTGTCCTTTGTGGTGGTATACTGACTTTACCCTGGATACCGTGGCTCTTGCTACCATCTCACATATACGTCAGCTAGAGACACACCAAGAATCTGTCCTCTTTTGAACCCTGATATGTCTCCCATTATGTGTCATTGCTCTGCTAATTCAACCTTTGCGCTCTGCTCTTACTGATGGAGTGTGCAGTCAGGAAAGATTACTGGCATGAAAGCTCAAACACCAGTTTGTTGTCATTTCGGAAGGTACACCACTGTGGTCTACAGTATGTGTGTTGATGTGCATGTTTTATTCCCAGGGCCATGCAGCAGACTACATCAGAAGGACAGAGGCAGATGTCACTAGGGATCAGCAGGGGGGTGTTGTGGCCACACTGAGACTGCTCACCCCATGTTGGTCAGGTTTCCTCCTGCAGGTACCCAACTTTCTTCCGGCAGTCACTCATATGGGTTAATTGCCCATTGAGTCAGTGTGTGCATGTCTGTGCCACCTTAGGGACTGGTGTCCTATCCAGGATGTCCCCTGTCTTATGCACTATACTGCCTGGGATAAGCTCTGGACCCTGTGCTGGTGAAGAGCTCCTCAAACCAGAATGCCATGAGGACTAGGTTCCTACAAGACAAGTATAAAAACACAACAGCATCCAGGGTTACCCAGTGATACCCAATGAAGACAGAGAGGAGGTCAGGGGTGGGACAGGCAAGCTGAGGTGTTTCTGGACAAAGGCTTAAGTTGAATAAATGAGGGTTATGGAGCGCAAGCCGTGAGCTGCACCTATGTTTTCTCAGACGAAATTCCTGCTGTCTTCATCCAGTAGAAGTCAGGCATCCGACAAAGGTTTAACTCCTAAGGTTGTCATGCATAATGTTCCAATATTTCAAATCCGAACAGGTAATTACAGCAGTCAACAGAAGAAATAAGACACCATATTTTAACATCAGAGGAAGTAGAGACCAGTTACTGTCTGAGCTGATAAATCTGCAGATCCGCTTAATAACTTTGCGCTCTCTGTACAGGAATGTATGTATATACACTGCTCCAAAACATTAAGGGAACATTTGGCCATCACATTATAACACCAAGTCAATTAAATTTCTGGGATATCAATCTGTTCAGTGAGGAAATGTGAGCCATTGTGAATCAATTTCACCTGCTTTGGTGCAATTGAAAGCAATAACAGGTGAACAGGAGGGACAACAACAGGACACCCGCCAAACGGGGAATGGATTTGGCAGGTGTTCACCACAGGCCATTTCTCTCTCCTTATGCAGTTCACTAGTGCGCTTGTCACCTCTGGTACCATGAAACAGTGCTGCAGCCCATTCAAGTTGCACAGGTGGTCCAGGTCCTCCAGCATAGCACATCCATATGTGCCATCAGTGGGTTCATGAATTTGTTTTCCATTGACTGTTCCTGCATCATTTTGTTCTCACTTACACAATGCATATCAATAAAGATTTTCAACTTGAATATTTAATTCAAGACCTGATGTGTGAATTGTGTTCCTGACATGGCGTCAAGTTCTTAAATGAGGACATGGACACTTGACAACAGGATCCTCATGTGAACAAGGCTTTGAACTCAAAGGCAGGGCAAAATGCTACATGCTATTATACACCACTCTGTGACCGTACCTTCAGGACAGCATCTCTCTCATATTTTATATCTAAAGACAGTACATATGGTTGATTAAATCCATTAATCTATACTTTTATACATGCCTATAACCATACCCTCACAACCCTGTTAACCTTTGGCCTCTCCTTTCACATACATATGCAGTATATAGGGCTCCCTAAATACAGTAGCACTAGTTAGCATTTCCTTTGTGGGGGGTTTTCTTGGATGTGGCCAGCATGCAGTGGGCTGGCATCTCAATCAGGGAATCATGTGACTTAAGCTCCAAGCCCTGCATCACTGTAACTCTCCATTCATAAATGGTGACTGAACATAAATGAATATTGATGATGGCATTAGCCACCTGCAGCATGAGTTATTTCATGCATAATGGCTGCAGTCATGCATAGTGAGCCACTGAATGGAGTGAGATGGATGTGGGGCAGAATTACTTACAAGCTGACTTGACATTTGCTTAGCAGCTTACAGTTTGTTTAGAAAGCAGGATCAGCACCTCTGGTGGGACTTGAACCCATAACTTTCAGGAAATTAACACATATCCCTCAGCCTTATGTCAGGGGTGTTTGGGGCGGGTTCACCACCCATCATTTTGTTAGTTTCGATTGTCCATTTACTGAAGATAATATATACAAAGGAAAAAGGCACCCTTGGTTTATAGGGTTGCTAGTAGGATCACGTGGGATCAGTGCTGCAGCTAGTTAGCATCCAGCTGCAGCACTGATAGTATAGGACAGGCCATAGTAGCGTACCCACAAGAAGGAATCCCCACTCAGATCGTGCGAAACTTTACAGCTCTACGAATAGGTAAAAAAAAATGTGTGTTGGACAGAAACATGTCGTTTGCAGCCCAGTACGACTAACAACAGCATCACCTCCGGTTCACAGTGGAGAACACATCTGGATGGAAAATTTTACTCATTACATGTTTAACTGGCACACTGCACTCTAATCAATGACAGCTTAAAAAAGAAAAAAATTGCATATTATCCACATAACAGCATCATCTTTGTGGCTGTGAGCTTGGAAAGCACCCCTCTTTCTACCTTTGGGTTCCCTCCCACAGTCCTAAGAAATAAGTAAAGTAGTATCTGTAAAGCACCCTGCTTCCAGAGGTGCATTGTGATGAGCTGCCATTTCATTCGGATGAACCAGCTTTCACACATGCTGCCAACCTACACCGTCAAACAGCTCTAGGCAATCACCAGAGGTTAGTCCTAAATCCGACAGTATATCCAGAAGTGGCAGGCTACTAATAAACAAGAGAAAACCAGCAAGCAAGCAAGCTGCCTAGAGATTTCAGAGCACTATCAGTACATCTACTAGCACAACACAAGCATGGTGCAATTTGAGAGCCAAAACAGAACAACGTATACAATGATGCAGACAACTGAATTGGTAACCGAATCCAATATGACTTGCGTTACACTTCAGTCAAGATCAGACATGCAAACACAAGAAACACTTTCCAACTCGGTTCACTGAATGTGTTTTATTGATTTCTAGGTCGGTCCATTTTATGATCTGGGTCTCTCCTTCTTGCCTTTGTAGAGGGCCAGGAGGGACACATTGGCCACCTTGACCACCTTGAAGCGCACACCAGGAATGTCACCCACGGCATGGCCCTTACGACCGAATCCTGCCACCAGAACTTCGTCGTTCTCCTGGGAAGAGACAGGCATACATTCAGTGAGCAACAGCATGGGACAAGGTTAATGGGTTATGTTAATTGCAACTTACCAGTGGAATACAAACATCCTTAAGGGCCGGTTTCCCGGGCAAGGATTAAGCCTAGTCCTGGACTAAATGGGAATTTTGTATGGGGCTTCTCCATGTTTAGTCCAGGACTAGGCTTAATCCTTGTCCGGGAAAGCGGCCCGATATGTCCAGGCTAACCACTAACTTTGAACTGACTAATGAATTCCCCATGTCCTAACCAGAAAATGCGCTGAAATTGAGATCAGTAGCAATCAATCAAAGCAAACAGTGGAAAAAAACCATCTAAGCAGCCCAGCACTGACCTCAATGAAGTTCAGACAGCCGTCATTGGGAACAAAGGCAGTGATCTTCTTGCCGTTCTTGATAAGCTGGACTCTTACACACTTTCTGATAGCAGAATTTGGCTGTTTAGCTTCAACCCCTCTATAAAGAAAAAAAACAAACAAACAAACATTAAACACCTGTGGGAAATCAAACAATATCTATATCTAGGTATCAAAAGATGCAGGACAGCTCTGAATCAATACAAGAAATACAAAATGAACATACACAAAATATACATCATATACAAAACTAAATAGAATTTTGTCCCAATTTCGGGATTCTAAGTATGATTGACAGTTTCAAAGCACATTAAAATAAAGCACAGTAACTAGAGTTGGTCACTTACAATAAAGATTCTTTAAAAGGAATGCAAGTCGAACAGAAACACATGACAAAAGACACTTACACTTTCTCAAGGACAATTCCCTTTGCGTGGGAAGCTCCTCCGAAGGGGTTAGCCTTGAGGGCAGTGCCCAGATGAGCCTTCTTGTACTGCTTGTCATGCCATTTCTGCTCACGGCGATGGTTACGCAGTTTCCTGGCCGTACGCAGACCGCGACACTTGCCTGCGGAAAGACCGCAGTGAGTAAACTGGAAGAAGGCTCACAGGTATATAAATCATTCCTAGCCACTGAGTATTCACCCATTTGCAAATTAATTGAATACAGCACAAATACAGAGGAAAAACTAATTTCAAGGAGATTAGTAGGTACCAATTAAGTTGGAGAATGCCTCATACTGCCATGGTATACAGCAGCAATACTTAGGCAATAACACTCAAAGACTATGATCGATGTGTACATTAGATACGTGGATACATTTATACAAAACTAAAGCAATTCAGCCAGGGGTGGTACCTGGGACACCAGGTAGTATATCGGCTGAAGATGCTATAGCTGGTGTACTTCTGATAGTATGAATAAATCAAGCAAAAAAAATGCAAAATGTATTTTCCATAAACGAGTTATTTCCTTCCAATCTGTTCTATAAAATTATGGAAAAGGCCTAATGGGCAGCTAAAGATGGCGTGGACTGTAATTGTTTTATGAGCCTAAAAGCGTAGTAAAACACTACTAGATTCCTTACGGTAAATATTTTTATACGTCGATGAATGTGCATTAAAAACTGCATACTACATTTCTACGCTTACAAGCCATCAGATTTTGGACGACGTGAGCCGTAAGATGGGCGAACTACGTGAGGCGGTAATATCAGCTACTGTAGCACTTTACGACGGTCTATAAAGAGTACTTTTATTGAATTATGTGAGATGCATTTTAATTCGGCAAATTCGCCGAACGTCGGTTAAAACACTATGACATGCAGCAGACGGTGTCAGCACGGCAAGGCTAGCAAGGAAAGGCCGCGGTCTGCCAGCGGCATGGTCGCTCGCCACGCTTTCCAAGTATCTGATTTCAACCCACGCCAAAATATTATTCCGCTGTGCGACACTAAAAACAAGTATATCGGTGCTTAAATTTCATTTAAATCCGCAGCAATCGAGAAAGAAGCGATTTTAACAAATAAATTTATATGAAAAAGGAGCGTACCCATCTTTTTCGCCTCAGAGACCAAGCAGGAAAGAACGATCCCAGCAGCCGCTGCGGCGAAGTCTTCTCTCAGGACCCAGGGACGAATAAGTGTGGCTGCCTATTAATTTATGTAAAAATGTGTATATATATCTATATATTGAAAACAATAAAAATTATACGATGTATATTTTTGAATTAGTGAATTATCTTTAAATGATTAATGGCTATCGTGTGATACATTGGTTGTGCCCGGTATAAAAGGGTGTCCGGTATTATGCCTGAAGAAAATCAAACCCGGAAGTCAGTCTACCTACACGTAACGGCCCTCCATTTAGTACCGTACGTGATGGCTGAGTCTTTGTAACATGTGATTATAACAATATCACATTATTAAGCTAATTTGTAAAATAATTTTGGCAAATGAAATCAATCAAATCGTCTACTTCAATATAATAAAACTGGATATGCTGCAAGAATTGAAAAATTATATCGAATGTAAACGTGATTGTAATAAAGCACATTACAATTTATAATTTTGCTTTCATTGTCGGGGGTTTATAATTAGTAATGTTATAAGTTTTATAAAACAACTGCTTTATAGAAAAATACATTTTATTTTACAAGGATGCACTAAAATATATGATATGTCCGATTCTGAGCTATTAAATAAATCAGACATGGTTAAGAACTTCTTTAAATTTTTTAGTCCGTTTATTCATCACACACTAGCCACCAAATACTGAATAAATTCCTGGAAATCTGCAGTCGTCTGAGTCCCTCACGATTAAGGGCGTAATATCAAACCCATCTCACAATGGAAATGAAAACGTACGATTTAAATTGCTGTCCTTGGTATAGATCATTCGCATTTGCAGACTAACGGTGTGCTTTTTAGTAATAAGATCATTTTTGAAGGTCCGAGCACTGTATGTATGGCGTATTCAAATTACTTTGATTTGGTTTTCTAAGTCATTGTTTAAATTTAAAGCATCAAGCATCCCCGCCAGCGCATCGGCTAAACGTGCTACCCGGTGTTTCTGTGTCGGTTACGCCTGCATTATCGCCGCCCCTCATCTAGCCGGGATTACTCCTTTGTCTTCATTGACTGTGCGTGTGAACTGTGAAAATGCCAGAGTCCAAATACGTCGATAGGCCAGAATTCACCATAAATATTCCAATTTCATTATTGCACTCCCTTTAAAGTTTAATTATTTAGTTTGATCAATATTAAATTGTCTTGCAACTAACGATTAACTGTCAACGGTTTAAAGGTAACAAGCAGTCTTAATTACTTCTGTTTTGCATATTACATCTTACTCAGGGTCTTTAAAATGTACTCACTTATTAATTTGAATTGATGGAATAAAACCTTTTTAGTGTCTGACTGTAAAACGTGCAACTTAAAATAATACTACATATACTTAAACATACAGTTATGATAAACCAAAACGTTATGCTTTATAAATGGAATAACAGCAATGATAATAATAATTATTATTGTTGTTATCATTATTGTACACGTCTAGATTTATTAATGGCAGACTGTGTGTGGGAGGCGATATCTTTCAACCTCCTAGTAAAAACATCTTTGTTAATTGGATTAATATAAACGGTAAATAGCCTGTAGAAAGCAAAGGACGTCACTCCTCTGTTTTTATGTCTGTTTCCTCATGTATATTATGCTCTGGTTCATCAGACGTTGTGGGCAACTGCAGGGCTTTTCTGCAGATAGAATATATCTCTCGTGTATAATTCCAGTTATTGTGGAAGTGCACTGTAACGTTGGGTCACATCAGTTTCTGTCCCCATCTTAACTGACACAGACCTATAGAATAAAGGAATTTGGCATGCCTGATAGTTGGCTTAGCATTTAGAAGAATGTAATCTTTAAAATAGGCATTTGCAGAAGCTAGGTTTTATTTCTGATGTGCCAGTATCTTGGCATGTGTGTGCCGTGTGTGGGGGTGAATGTGTGACAGAGAGAGAGAGAGAGGGAGGGAGGGAGGGAAGGAGAAAGAGGGGGAGAGAGAGAGAGGGGGGTGTGACCATGACACATGATTATCTCCCTTTTGCTTGTCCATTGGTCGCTGTTACTGCCAGTCAGTGATCTCAGGTTTCGGCTCTGTTATCAAAGCAGATTATGAAGCAGCCTTCTGCTGGGGCAGGCTCCTCTGGTCGTCTCCATGGCAAAACACAAGATATTTCTGTTTTATATGATACACCTTCTTCCCCTTGAGCTCGCATTGTCCTTTGACCAAGTGCCTGCAGCTGTGGAAAATAGGTGAGTAGGATGATTTGAGGTGCTGGTGTGGGAATCAGAGAGGGATGCTGGACGGGCAGGGTGGCGCGAGCTCCGCTCTGTCAGGGACCTCGGGAAACAAACAAAAGAACAAAGTACTGTGGAAAAATGCATGTCTGGGGCTGAGGGGGGCACCTCCTATGGAATGCCAGCCAGCCGGCGCTCGTGGAGACGCCTGTGATTATTTCACTCACATTTATTTCTCAATCTGGATTCTCCTGTAACTCTGGAAAATTTAGGCAAGGCTGTCAATGAAACCCAGGAGAAAATCCATCGGTGTAGCTGAGTAGGAATCAGCTTGCTGATCCATATGCGTGCTACAAGGTGGAGGGGCGGCGTTGGGATGCGCTGCATTCTTTTTGGGTACCTTGCACCCATGCTGTTTGAAATGAGCTGCAGGAACGCTTACTCTTAAAATGCAAGCCTCAGTCATGTTAGATGCCCGTTTAACCTGGAAATAGTATCACAGGCACAGTTTTAGACACAGCATAAATGATAACAGAGAAGCATATTGTTTGTTCTTATGTGTCACATGCTGGTAAAGCAATATATTATACAAAAGTTTTTATATTATACATGAGGATTTTAAAAGCCATTATTTAACAAGTGTTCAGTTAATCTTATTATTAAAACAGAAGTATTTTTAAATGCTTTTTTGAAAGAAAAAATATTTTTTTAAAGATGCAAAACAATTCATGAAATGAAAATGGAATGTAAACATCATTCCCATGCATCTTTTTGACATATCTAAATATATCTAAATATATCCCTAAAAATGTACAATATTACAATAGTACAATATTAGAAATAAAACATCTTGATGTGTCTCAGGATACTTTAACTACGGGGGGAAATGCTGTGAACTAGCTAATAACATGTTAATTAACTAAACTGGCAGGCTTCAAATTGCAAATCATTTTTAAATGAATTAGTTTGGAAGAATATTATTTGCAAAATCCTTTAAATTTTTTCAACGTATATAAATTAGTTTCCATTTTTACAATTTAATCTGTTTTACAGCTACATTCAAAGCTTGGACTTGTTTTTAAATAAATGTGAGGCAGAAATGATCAATGTTTTTAATTTGTACCCTTATTTTCTCTTATTTACTCCTGTTCTGTTCCGTGGTGCATGTGCCTGGAGTTTGGTGAAACATCAAAGCTAAATAAAGCTTATTTTCATTCTCATGCCAGTTAACATTGTTCTTCTGTATTGTTCCTCTGTATTGGACACTGAAGAAATGCACGCCCTTGCTTAATCTAATTATAAATGTAATATTTAGAAATTTTGAAAGAGATATAAATATCTGAACTACTAACTTGACCATAAAATAAAACATTTCATCACAATTTTTGCAAACCTTTCAAACGACAATCAGCAGTTTGACCTTAACCTGAATGTGCCCCAGATGCTCTACCTTTTCCTCCAAGCTAAAATTTTGACCAATCAGAATGCAAAGCATGCCTCAGAAACAAAGACAAAGGCCCCTGTCTGAGCTGCCTTCAATATTGCCATCTTGCTACATGTATAAAAATAATATATGTAATATCAGCCTAATATAATTAGTAAAACTATACAGACACAACACACTAAATACTATTTACTATTTAGTCTGATAGCAAAAGAATGAGTTTTCCCTCAGTGGTTTGACTAAAATAAACCTCGTTAATCATTTAATTGTGCTAAATTAGGGCCCACGTCCATGTTCACGCATGTTCACAGCGCACGTGTTCACCATATTCCTACTATTTCACTGGCCAAAATTGCACTCCCATTGTCATAATTGGATTCTACTTAGAATACAACAATGAATTCTGGTAAAACCAAATTGTTTATTTGAAACTACTAAAAATAAGCCGTCTCTATTGGGACTGATGAAATTCATTGTGCAGTCTGCCAAATTAAATAACTCATCCGTGTGTGTCTTACTTCTCTTACTGTTGATTCATAAGCATCAATCTTTCTAGCAAAAGCAGTGATTTGCTGGGATGAGAGGCCCAGGTTTGGTTTCCTTGAATATTTGTAGTGCTAAATATGCAGTTTTATTGTGTCCTGTCTTCTGGAAAGATGCGCCTTACATCTAGACAGGTATAGGGATGCGATGCAGTGAAATTGGGAGTTAGATGCCTTTCTTGTTTTTATTATGACTGCATCTAATTATCCTACAACCCTGTTTAGGGTAAGTGGTTGGAAAATGGATGTAATGAAGGGTTTTAAACACGGAGGATTTCAGTTCAAAGTCATTCAAAGATTTGATTAATTAGTAATAAATGGTTTGAAATGTGTTCCAAAGTTTTGGAATGAGCCTGGAATTTCTGCACAGTGGCCGAGTATAGATACAGTACATTAGGAGTTTGTGCCTGGAAGGATTTGACTTCACATTCTGTGATCTTAGCAAATGTACCTCTGTTCATTGTTATATTATGTTGCGTAATGTGTCTAACTACGTAGATTACGGCTGTTAATTTCAGTGTTCTAGAAGGATTCAAGTGTAGCTCAGATATGCAAATGTTTCTGGCAAGTCATGGCTTTGAATTCCATGGCCAATAATATTGCCTTTAGGCCTTCAACAAAGGCCCTTAATCCCAGCTGCTCCTGGCTAGCCTGCTCTCTGACCCCAAAACTTGCTCTGAGCTGTATATATGTCTGTGTCTCTCATGAAGAGCAGAATGGGGTATGTGACAACTGCTAAATTTCTCCACAGGGGATGAATAAAATACCGCTGTTCTATTAAAGATGAGATCCTCGTGCAGACTTTCTCCTGGGGAGGGGGATGTCCCATGGAAATCTCCAGAAAGATCCTCTGTCCGTCTCTCGCCACTTTATAATTTAAAATCCAGCGTCTCTTTTAAAGCCGGTGCCCTGTGAGCATAATGGGCTTTGTCAGAAGCCCTGCAGCCGAGACACGTGTCCCCTTACTGGACGAGGGCACACCGGGGAGCTCAGTGACCCTACGTGGCAGCCCCCGCCCTGTGCCCGCAGGAACACCTCACAGATTGGCGCCGGTGACATATTGCTTCAAGGGCGTCGGGCTGCTTAGGAATCGGTGCCAGGCAGATGGGATGGCGCGGTGGCATGTGGGACAGTGCGGGCCTTAATCTCCAGTTATCAGATTTGATTTGGTGGCATGCCGGGCGCCAGGCGGGGGGTACGACTCCAAAGACTCGTTCCCTGATCTGCCCCTCTGTCGGCGACCGCGCGCCGAGGTGAGTCAGGCGGCTGGGCCGGCCCGCTGCTTTGTTTATATAACTGCAGTGCCCTGAGCACGGCACCCCTGCGTTCAGGTAGTGCCAGTGACGCGAGCACAGCCCGGCACCAATCCGACCGTGGCTGCTGGCACCGCTGAAGGGCTTCTCTGTTCTCCAGAACTTGCCGATCAGATCTGTCTCTATCAGGGGCTTTTTTAAGCTTGCTAATTATGCCCGTTATGCTCATGCTCAGATAAATTGCTTTTTATTACATAACGAATGCGACAATGATGACTTAAAAATGCATATACTATTATCAGATATATATTTTCAATTGGGGCTTTTACATGGTGGTTTCTGTAGTATTAGTTATCGGAGTCATTTAAAAACAAAGCATCTGATGGTTTCCGTTGTTATACTCGGTAAGCGTGTGACACGTAACAATCGTTACCATGGAAAAGGCAAATGTGACATCGTGCACGTAAACGTCATCTTGCGGGAGAGATGTGGGAATATAGGTCAATGTGACTGGTGCCGAGAGGGGAGCTGAAGAGTGAGGGGAGCTTTTCATCATGGGATGGGACAGTATTTCAAAGTCATTTACTTGACAGCCTCATGATGCCGTGCTGCACAAACATCTGGGAGACGCTGGGGTGGAGTTACGTGACAGTGGTATTTTGATCACTTTTTGTTTTGCAGTTTATATTTGACCTACAGTTTCCTTTTGTGTCTTTGTGTTTGAGTGTGTAACGATAACTTGGCGTCACATTCGGGGTGTACCCCTGCTCTGTGCTGCCTGGGGTGGGCTCCAGGTCTCCCTGTGACCCTGACCAGAATAAACAGCTGGAAAATGGATGGATTCATATGGGAATGTACATTAAGCATTGATGTTTGGTAGTTTTAGCCAGATATATTCAGAGATCTGTACCAGTGCCCATCAGACCATAAAACACATGTGATTCCAGAATCCGAGTCCCGTTTGCCACAAAATGACCCATCTTGCTGTGGTGCCATCCAAACCATCTGACCATAGCTCACCAGTGAAAATGCTCCCATACTGAATCGGAGGCTTGGCGAGGCCACACCCCCAGGAGCTGTCACTGTGTCACAGCCCAGTGACACCTCTGCAGGCTTCTGCCCCTTAGCCTCCTGACCAGCACAGGTGGCCAGCCTGCTGCCTCTCATCTGGGCCCCATGGCCCCGTGGCCCCGTGGCTCAGCCCGACGCTTTGGGAGCGAGCTGCCAGGCCCAGCAGGCTCTTAATCAGGTTTTAGACTCTCCTCTGTGAAGCCCGTTTCGTCTGGCATTATGGCAGCGATTAGATGTCGCGTCTTAGAGTAATCCCCTAAGTAACACATGGCAATCAAAATCAAGAGCACACATCAGAATAACAGCAGGTAGGGTGACGCTTCCAGAGCCTCGCCTTCCCTCCCCAGTCCAGTTTGCTCCCCTGCCAAGAACAGTGACCTAATTGTCCTGTTGGTGTGTAAAAAAAAATCCTGGTGTTTCCTTTTGATTCTGCTGGAAAGCGTTCACCAGATCGGCAATGGGTGAACGTGACTGCTCCAGAATGAACCCGTTACCTAACGAACCACGAACGGGCCCTGGCAAACCCAGCTCCAATCGGCACACGTCCGATAAAAATAGAATGTGCAAGTGGAACGGTGCATACGCACTGTTACAGCCCCAAATGGCTCCCTGTCAGGCTCCGGAAAGCTCTCTGCGAATGATCTATAATTATGTGTTCTTTATTTGTATTTATAGCTCGGACAACGCCTCATACCAAGCTATTAGAATTAGGAATGGTAAGTAATTACCCTAACCCCTCATTAAGCATTAATGACATCACCTGCATGCCTGTATATTTACAACATCTATATTAATGTCAGCATTAATGTCCACCGACTATATTAATAATAATTGCCCCGATGCATGATGCGGCTGAATACAGTGTATGTGGAGGCTTGTTACACGCCTGCACCACCTGAACGTTCCAGTTTCTTCATGGACTATATGTTATGTAAGGGAAGTATGTGACTAATGCCCCTCTCATGAGTGGGACAGCCTTACGTAACGCACCCCACGTTCCGAAAGATGTCTCTCCCTTTTATAAATGCAGATGGAGCTTCCATTCAGGCGCACAGAGTCGCACAGGCGGCAGGTTCTTTGCCGGAGGCTGAGAACCCGCTGCGGAGATTACTGCAGGTACAGTAGTGTCGCGCCGCTAAATATACACATGAAAACCCGAAACTGGAGCAGCGGAGCCGGTCCGACTTCACAGACGCGTCTGTGTCGGGTCGGGCGGAATGAATTGCGAAGAAAGTCAATCTCTCACGGGGAGGGGGGGGAGATGAAGTGAGGAGTGCGGGGCAAAGTGGCGTGCAGGAAGCCCACAACACTACCCCCCCCTGTGTCCTCAGTCTCACGGGTGGCAGGGGGGTTCCCCCCCCAAGGCGAAACGAAAGCTGCTGCACTCAGCCAGCCCCCTCCCGCACTCCCCGCTGAACGTGGCCTACAACGGCAAGACCTGCATCCTCTTCAGGGCCAAGAGGCTGGCCATCAGGTACAAGAACCATACCTTCGTGGACCTCACCGAAAGGCTCTTCGGCCCCAACGCGCCCGTGGACACCCGCGGCTCCGTCTGTGGCAAGGACAAAGCCACGTGAGTCTCCCACACTGTGTTCCTCTCCCGCACTGTGTTCCTCTCCCGCACTGTGTTCCTCTCCCGCACTGTGTTCCTCTCCCTGCACCATCCATCTTTCTCATGCAGATAAATATTAATCACACCCCCACTACCGCAGAATGGCCACCTCTGTACAGAAGCCTTACCTTGCCTCAAGCCAGCTATATCAAAAGACAACACAAACTGAGGATTCTGTTTTGTCAAAAGGCACCCTGACACATTATCACTGTTCTTAGGAGCCCTGGAATGTGACCTAGCTCCCGCATAAATTAAGAGAAGGGTTTGTGCTTCTCCGATACACTTTCTGTGGCAACACGAGCCAAAAATCTGGGCTATTTATGTCAGCCTGTGCCCGCTTTGCTAACTCAGAAGCACGAGGGGCCTCTCCCAGCTGCTCAGCACATCGTCACTGTTGCAGATCATGGAATCTCTTCGCATGGGGTGAATTGTGCCATTTATGCAGGCCTAATATTGACATTAAATGTGCTAGCATCATTAAAGGTTACTGGCACAGTGCACCGTGTCAAATACACTAATGGCGACCATGAAGTTACCTATGACTTAAATTCTAGCATCCCTTGTAATTCAAGCTGATTTAAGATTTTTTATCGTTGGCTGGTAAAGAACATGCATGGAATAAACCTTTTGCTTTTGCAGGCTTTCATTACAGTTTGGGGATGTGGAGGATCTAAGGGGGCTTGCCATCAGGTACGTTTATCGGTTCTCCATCGTCCCGTTTCTGCAGATGCACTATGTGACTTACACCATGCACCAATTAGGCAAATCCGTTACCTCATTCAGTGCCAGGCAGCCCACTAGGCGACACAGATAGCCAGCTAGGGTGCCATCTTCTGAGGCGGCGCCGATTAGGAGTTAGTTTCACTTTGTCACAGACAGGGGGCGCCAGTGGTGAAGCTTGCCTAAGGCGCTACATGGTCTGTGACTGGCACCAACCACACCGCAAGAAAGTGGTCAAAATTCATAGATTTGACTTTTAATCTGACGTTGGTCATGACTGATCTCAACGATCTGGTTTCCTCATGCTCCTCACTTCACCGGACCCAATAGGCTGCAGATGTCCAACAACTTTTATGAGTCTGCGGGCCAGAACTGGTTCACCCTAGACAGCGTTCACATCCAGTACAACTGGAGCCAGGAGGCCACCTTCAACGCGACCGAGGTGTATGCACCGGCCACCTACTCCTACCACTGTCAACACGTCAGCAGTCTGCAGAAGTACGACACCCTGCTGGTGCCCAGCTCCCATGCCGACAGTGCTGCCAACTGGCACATCACCTTCACAGACTTCCAGGTGGGTGGCAGCAACGCCACGTCGATAAACATTGTTGGGTTGCTAAGCACTGGTTCTCGTCCTTAGCGACTTACGAAGCCTCTCCTCTTCAGCCCATTTGGACAGTTGGATATTTCATGAAACAATCCTGACTAAGTGCTTTGCTGAAAGGTTCCTCTTTGGTGGTAAAGCCAGTTCCTTAATCTGCTCAAGGGCCAAGCTGCCATGTTGTTGTCCTCCTTACCACTCTCTAGAGCTTTAGATCTCAATATACGTGTTGGTTTTGTTTTTAGCTTGTCGGATCTCTTTATTAGCTTTCAGCTACTTAACCGAGATGCAGCTTTTAATTAAATAATGAAGGAGACTCATTGGAGATGCGTTTGTGCTAAAACGTTTTTAAAATCTATTTTTAAAATATTAAATATTCTTTATTGTTTGCTCAAAATAAATATTAAAATAATTACTGGCTGTTATATTATTTCATTGATTTCATATTTAGGCTCAGCTTAGCTTAACAATAATTTGCCCACAAACAACCCAGTAACTAAATGGTGTGTATTGCTATAACATTTAGTTTATGGTACAAATTTGTCTTATGGAAAGAACCAGGAAATTGAACATATTTTTTTCATTTTATTGGCACTGAAAAGTCCTTTTTCTCTGCTTTGGCTTCCCAAAGGCTGCAATGACTGAGTCCATCAGTCTTCTTTCCTGCCCTCTGCTTTTATGTGGTCGTTTCCAATGACTGGGGTCACCTCATTCAGTCTGGTCACTTTTGCATCAGATTCTGGATTGATAAACAATCCAGCTGTTTGTTTTCCTTGCAGTCTGTGATATTTTTTAGTCTGGACCAGCACCAATTCAAAGCCATCAAGGCTACTCCTATCCCAATTCATCTTCTTTTACATCATAAACAGTGACAGCAAATGCTATATACTGAACGGTTCTTTCTGAATCTTTGTTCTTGTAGATATCTTGGTACTTTTGACGTCTAGGCCCGCCTTTGTAGCTTTGTGGTTGATTTCGCGACTGCCATCTGTTGTTGTCAGTTTCATTTCTGACTTCTGAATTCGTTTTTTCATGTTCATGTCTTTCATTAGTGAATTTGCAGATATTGTTACAATGTTGTCTCTGGTAGTAAATTTCTGGAACTCACTATGCAATCTGAAATTGCATACCTAGCATGTTTGTGCTGCTTTTTGTTAGAAGCCTCCTACATGACCTTTAATGCCGTATGTACTGGATGTATGCATGAGAACAGTATGTACTGGATGTATGCATGAGAACAGTATGTACTGGATGTATGCATGAGAACAATATGTACTGGATGTATGCATGAGAACAGTATACATGCGATCGGACCTTCTGCAGTCACCACTACTGCTTATTACCTGACCCGGATGACATAGCTTGACCCCTGCAAAACTTAAAAACTATTAAGAACTATCTACGAAAAATTATATATTTGAGTCAACTCATCTAAGTTGGTTTTGCTTTCTCCTTAAATCTCTAGAGAGAGGGCACTTACCGTGCTCCAGAGCAAATAACATTCTCTGTCTTTGCTTGTGGATCCAGTGGCCTTTTGGGATAGCATAGCGCCTATCGGTACTACACTTAGGCATTTCGCAGAATGCAGTATGTCATACGGATTTCTAGATTCTAGGTCCCTTAAATTTTCTCATAGAATAATAGACTGTAATAAATTAAAAAGGATGACTGGTTTGAACTGGCTGCCCAGGTTTAGGGTTCTGAGCCAAATGCATGAGGGTACTGGCTTGATTGATGTTCCTGTCGGCTCATGCTGCTTCCACTCCTCTCTTTGGCTCCAGATACAGGCCTTCAACGTCCAGTCCAACCGGTTCGCCTCGGCCAGCGACTGTGCCACCTTCTTCACCCCCGCCATCCTGATGGGTCTGATCACCTCCTTCATCCTGCTGCTGGTGCTGGCCTACGCCGTGCACATGGTGGTGCATCTGAAGCACATCGACCGCTACGAGGAGCACAAGACCACCGTCTACTTCCCCCGCAGCCCCGAGGCCGAGTGCCCCGACAAGAACAGCCTTTAAGGAGGCAGTGGCGGCTAGGCCCCCCCCCTACCCCCCCACCCCGGAAAACAGACGGGCTGTTCCGTAAATCTCAGAAAAAAAAACTCTGAGCTGACCCTTCTTGGCCACCCAAAGTGGACACCACAGGCAGAAAAGGGGAATATCGCTGCCCAGGGCTGACTCTGCAGATTGGGGGGTTGTGCTGTGGCTGATTCGTGGCCGAGCAGTGGCTGTCCACACTGGGCAGACTCCATTTGGACCCCACAGCTCAGCATCATCCAATGGATTTGGAGAGAAGTCGTCACTGGAGGATACCGATTCGATCATTACCGTGCATTGACTGCCAACGTGGACATAATTAGGCATTCCGGAAGGGCAATGAAGGAGGAGATATTTTCACGTGAATTTCAGAATGACATCATCACTCAAATGTGTGTCTCCAATATTTGCACTGTGTGTTTTTTTTACATGTAAAGGAAAACTGGCAGAAATTGGTCACAGGCATTATTTTAATCCTCATATAATACCAAGAAATATGTGATGTAGATACTTGGGTCTTTATTTTGAACATTCATTGGGACATGAATTATTTTCAGGTGTAATAGTACTGCAGCTGGCAAGTGTTTACTTGTATTGAAATAATTTATAAAAATTATACTGTCGGGATTACAGTTTTGTGAACTATTATTTGTTTTGTTTTTAAGCAGTCCTTATGTGTTCTCTGAATAGCTAAGCCTTTGAGAGTGCTTTTAATGCCAGCATTATGCAGAGGAGAGCATCTCTTCACATATACAGGTCAGTGTCATTTGACTAACATACTCAAGAATACCGTAACTGCAGTAACAACATGGAGTTATTGTTGCATTATAACATACAGCATGCCAGTGACTAGGACACCATCTGCATACAATACTCTGATGGTTAGCATTGTGCAATGTATATTGGTCATTATCATAACGTGCAGATTGAAGGAAACTGTTTTTTCATTGCCCAATTGATGTAACTGGTACAATAAACCATTGTCAGGTAGATTTCTGTGTCTTTCTATTCTGCAAATGGGCAGCAACACAAAAAAAAAATTATATTTCAAATTGATTTCTTGGACATCAATAGATCGATCCACTTTCCACAACTACTACATACAGGGTTGTGATGAGCCTGGAGCTGATCCTAGGTACAGGGAGTGGGGGGGGGCATGACAGACAACATGGCAGTCAATCAAAAGACAGTGCCCCCCATCCAAGGGAATGCACGCACTCAATATGGACAATCCAGAGACATGACAGTACCAAGCCTGGAAACAGGAGTACATGGAGAAAATCCATACAGACAGAGGGAGAATGCCCACATTACACACACACACACAC
>JAODKN010000127.1:7334776-7354368 GCA_026774425.1 Petrocephalus zakoni | reverse complement strand
CCTTTTTCATTGAGATCTCTAGTGCATTCTTGTATCATACTTTGACACATGTATATATCCTTTCCAGTCAGAAGAAAAATGTTGGTTAAATAAATCAGTTTAAATCTAAATCGGGGGTTTGAATAATTTTGGGCTTAATAGTCTGTACTGTACATGTAAAGTATTTTCAATCACTGATCATACCTGATCATTTTTGGAGTTGGGATTTGACAATATATATCAAACAATACAAAAAGAATAGAAAACTGTTTTATTGTTATGACTAATGCCAGAGGTGGGTAATCCAGGTCCAAAAAGTCAAAATCCAAACCAGGATTTTGTTTCGAACAACTAGTTGAGCACTTTGTGACTGAGACTGTTAATGCTTAACTGGTGGGGTGAAACAAAATCCTGATCTAGATTTTTTACTCTTTAGACCCGAATTACCCACCTCTGATGCAAAGGATTTTCTGGCCAGCATTGACCCTCTTGGCTGCTACAATTTGGTAACAGCGTAGTGGGTTAAACAGCACCACTTGAAATGATATTTGTATAGCAATAAGTGAATCTTCTTTAAAAATGGCACACAATGGCAGATCCCTGTCCTCTGCCCAGCCCCATGTTAAGCGGCCATGATAAAACACAAGCAGCATCTCTCTGAAAGGTGGCCTGGTCATTTTTTTAGCATAATATGTGTCATTACAGTGACGTCATACAAATCATTTCCAATTAGCACGCCAGATTGTGATCGAAATGGCAATGACGTTGCTAAGAAAGATTTAAAATTAGTAACAGGGTATTAACCATGGATCCAATGCAGAATACTCGGTGTTGTAACTCAGACAAGGTCAGTGCCTGCCTGAGAGACAGTGACTTCCTCCCTTGCGGCAGGAAGCGCTGTGGCTACACTGCCACCACCAGCTTCTCCATCCGCTGCAGACACCCTCTGCAGGGCATTCAGCCAGACCCTGAGCAGAGCAGAGTATTCCTCAGTACTGACACATAGCAGCCCGCAGGCAGCCAGAATACCTCCAGTACTCTCCCCTGGCAGCTTCATGTCAAAGTGCTGTGCTAATTCCCTTAGGGCCCTGGTCAAGACAAAGACTACCCAGTGACTGCCAGTAAAAGCTGCTGCTGCTGATAATAATAATAATAATAATAATAATAATAATGCAATTGAGTTTTTTTATTGTTTCATTTCTTTTAATGACAGAAAATTGGTTTGGAAAGCATGGAGGGGTGGCATGTGTCTAGGACTCAGAAATCTACCGGACGAACCCCCTGGTCAGCAGAGTGATGTCATCATTGGAGCCCTGAAATAGTCCCTTAAGTCCTAATCCCCCCTCCTTGGACTGGCTGACCCAGTCACAAAATTGGTGTGCATGTGTGAGTGCCTGGTGTGTGAGTGTGCCCTGCGATGGGCTGGCCCCCCGTCCTGGGTTGTTCCCCGCCTTGTGCCCGTAGTTTGCAGGATAGGCTCCGGACCCCCGCGACCTGAAAGGATGAGCATTTCAGAAAATGGATGGAGGGATGGATGGATGGATGGGCTGGCTGACCCAGCTTTCTCAATTATATGTCATTTTGGACAAGTCTGCCAAGATGATGTAATATAAAGCTAATTGCTGGGGGATCAGAAGAGGGGACCAATTTTAATATCATTACCAGAATAAGTATAGAATCATTCTTTTTCAATGGTTGACACTATTAAATTATTTTATTTTTTTAAATGATTGCATAAAACCCTAAACAAATCATGCCATAATTCATATATTATATGCATATATTAGAAATAAATATATAATAAGAAGACAAGAAAAATTCAAAATAACTAATAATTTATAGGATTTAAAATTATATCCGTTTAATGTTAATGTTTAATGTTATATCCGGAATGTATGTCTGAAAGAGGTTATTTTAAAAAGTAAAAAAGTGATAATTCAACTGTTTCTTATTTCTGGAAGAAAAAAATATTCATACGTATAAAATGACAAATACGCCAAACAGAACCAACCCATAAATAAAAGATAAAACTTGTGACAATGTAAAAGTAATACATTGTTAAAATTATATTAATATTGTATTTTAAAATATGCAGAAACGTACCACATATTTTAATGATTGGCTAAATATGATTTAATACAAAATTGCCTAACAGTTGTTGCGATTGCCATTAACACTATGCATCAGCTTCGTCGTATTTAACACATTAAACAGATTCGTCATGTTCACCTTGTCAAAATTACACTTGCGGGTTTACAGATGCGCACGCTCGAGCAGCTCCCGGCCACCGCCTACGACAAGCGAGCATGCGCAGTAGCAGGTATATCCACGCTGGCATTTATTTCAGCATTTTCGACAATTCCGGAGAAGTCGTACGATCTGGTTAGTTTTAGGCACACATTACAAAAGAAAGCCGATACCAAAAAATGTTTTTGCTATAACTACGGCGACAGCGGAACTGTACTGCGTATTTTACAATTGCGCTCGTTGTGACGAAAAAGGAGTTGCGGATCTGTGCAGTGATATACATGAGGAGTTGTCAACTCCATCGCCCTGCGCCCGCTTGCTCATCCTGGCCCATGTACAGGCGTTCTGTTTGCCGCATTAGGTATCTTCCCGTCGGCAGGGCGCCGCCAGTCCGTCTGCGTGTCGCGGGACCAGCGTGGCTCCGCTCAGGCCGGCCTTCCCAGCGCTTCTACGCGGACATGGAGCGGGCCGTCGTCAGGTGCCTGCCCTCGGAGAGCAAGCTGACCATCTCGTTCGTGCTGGACGGCAGTCAGAAGCACATGCTGCGGGACCAGGCGGAGCCGCTGGGCTGCGTGCTGGCCCGGATCGCCACCAACGCCGCCAAAGGCCCCGGCAAGGCGGCCAAGCTCAAGCGGAACAAGGCGGAGCCGTGTGCGGCGCCCAGGCCCGTGGTCAGGCTCTCCTACGCCGGCGAGCTGGTGGCGGAGGACGCGGCGAACGCGGACGCCTGGCGGGACGGCGCCGTGCTGCAGGTGGGGGACTGCAGCTACTCGGTGCAGCGGAACCCCCCGAGCCTGACGGCGGCCGAGCTGCCGGCCTCCCTGCTGGCCGCCTTCCCCGTCTGCCCCAAGCTCGGCATCGAGTTCGGGAGCCTGGATCGCAGCCTTTTCGCGTGGTACAAGGAGCGGGTCCCCGGGGCGGAGGGCGACGACTGCTGGGTGGAGGCCGGCTGCGATCAGCGAGTGTTCACGCCGTCCAACGCGGACATCGGACTGCGGCTGAAGATGCGCTGCACGCCCGGGGACGGGGCGCGCTGGGGGGCGCCGGTGGAGGTGGCGACGGCGGGCGCCGTGGAAGCCGGGCCGGGCGCATGCACCTTCGACGCCCGGCACATGTACACCCGTAAAAGCACGGCGGCGCCGGCCGTGCGGGTGGTGAGCTATAACATCCTGGCGGACGCGTACGCGCAGACCGACTACTCCCGCGGCGTGCTGTACCCCTACTGCGCGCCCTACGCGCTGGCCGCCGACTACCGGCAGAACCTGCTCAAGAAGGAGCTGTCCGGCTACCGCGCCGACGTCCTCTGCCTCCAGGAGGTGGACAAGGCCGCGTTCGGCGACAGCCTGGCGCCGGCGCTCGACGCCTTCGACATGGACGGCGTGTTCCGGATCAAGGAGCGGCAGCACGAAGGCCTGGCGACCTTCTTCCGCCGGTCCCGCTTCGCGCTGCTGGGCCGCCACGACGTGGCGCTGTGCGACGCGCTGAGCTCCGGGCCGCTGCACGCCGGCCTGCTGGGGCGCGTCTCGGCCAACGCGGCGCTGCGGGACAAAGTGCTGGAGAGGAGCACGGTGCTGCAGGTGCAGGGAGCTCTTTTGACCGGGAACCGCATGCCCGGTCAAAAGAATCCGTCCTGACTTCTGTCTCAGATTACACCTCACCTCACATTCACTCTAACCAAATATTCAGATTTCAGATTTCATTTAATATATATATAGATAAAACGCTGAGCTGATGATTAGCTCGAAGGACATACTATTCCGCGATCGCCTAGACGTTTTGTGAGCTTGAGTGTTGATGATTTTCCTTGTCATCTACCAGGTGACTGTGTTGCAGTGTTTGAAAGACCCGTCCAAGACACTCTGTGTGGCGAACATCCACCTGTACTGGCATCCTAAAGGTAACTGTGCAAATAACCGCAGCACATAGATAGTGCTACTTTACCTTGGCACTGAGGACTGACGGACTTGCCTTTCCGCGGTCTGTATGTGTGTGCGGCTGGTCGGTCCTCAGACCCGATCCCGGTGTTGCTCACCTGCAGGTGGACACATACGGCTGATCCAGATGCTCGTGGCACTGAGGCACCTGCAGTGGGTCACTTCAGAGGTGCATCCCGGGGCCGCGCTGGTTTTCGCGGGAGACTTCAACAGCGCCCCATCCTCGGGCGTGCTCCAGTTGGTCACCCAGGGCAGCGTGGCCGAGAGTCACGAGGACTGGGCCTCAGACGGCTTGGAGGAGCAGTGCCCCATGGATGTGTCCAGTCCCTTCCGGCTGGTGAGTGCGTGTGGGGAGCCGGCCTACACGAACTACGTGGGTGGCTTCCACGGCTGCCTGGACTACGTGCTGGTGGAGCCACTTGCCCTGGAAGTGGATCAGGTGATTCCCATGCCAGATCATCAGGAGGTTACCGCCCACCAGGCCCTGCCCAGTGTCTCACATCCCTCTGACCACATCGCCCTGGTCTGTGACCTCATATGGAAGTGATTGGTATCCATCCTCTGACTTAGGCTTATGAACTTTCCTCTTTTGGACATTCACATTACAACAGTAAGCATAATTCCCTTGAGGTCGTTTGCATTGAATCGGGAGCGTCTCATAACCATATCCACTCCACTGACCATCTGGCCTGAGAGTGAGGTGTGAGTGCAGCCCTCCAGGTGGTGACTTCCTGCTGAGGTCCACCTTGGCCTGGTCTGGAGATAGTCCTGATTGCAGCTGAATTGGCTTGTTAAATTGTGATGTAACACGCCCTTTATAAAGATGTAAGGCCAGCATAAAGGGCTTTCAAAGAGTTTTTCACAAATAGGATTGGAGATCTTTGATTTATACACTCACACACAGCTGTCTTTTGATGATTTAGAAACCATAACTTTGACGGATACATACAGTTCAGAACAATTGGGTACTTTATGGAAAAACATTACGCTTCTTATGTGAATGGTCATTTCAGTTGCGCAAGATGTGAATTGAATTAATGTTACAACACTGAATATTTGTTCCTCCCAGCATGCAACAAGCCCAAAGGCAATTAACTAAGTGCCACTGAAACTGCTTTGACAAAATTGTACTGTTTTTTTTTGAGCGGGACACATGAAGCTTTTGATTTTAGAAAACAAAGCTGCTTTATGAATAATCAGTACCTATTGATAGTCTTTAAATGGGTATTAAACTTTTTGTGAACAACTAAATAAACCATGGTTTTATAGAGGTGACAGAAAATGCACAAGCAGGACTGATGTTATTTGTACTTTGGCCAAATGAAGTCAGCATGTGTGGAAATGATAGTCCAGCTAAAATTGATCCATAAAAAACACCAAATATTTACTCCTTTGTTCTAGAACATTGGCATACTTTAAATTTTGCTCCACAGAGCAGGTGTCAAATTTAGTAGCAGAATGAAAATAATTACAATATTGCTTTCTTAGCATTTTCTAGTGGTACAAAGGGGGTGTTGGTGCAAAAATACTAGTCCACTGTATTCGAAGTAATACGGCAATGTAAAGTTTTGCCCAGTGTCATGATGTTCTTATACATTTGTCAAGAAGTTGAAACAAATGCAAGCTACATGGACATACGGCAGTTTAGTGCCAAAACCTCCAAGGTAAGTTAGCTAGAGGGGGAAAATCCTAAAAGGCTGTTATAACGGGGAGTCCATTTGCAACACCAGTGGTCAAGAATGAGCTTCATTAACAACTTCGGATATATCTAATCAAAGCAACTTGCAGCTTACCTTGTCTCGCTAGGTTTAGTACAGCACATTTACGGTAAGCTAGTTACCCCTTCACTCACTCCATTCAGGGACATCCAAACAGAAGCAGGAAAACACCAACTCGATGGCGATGGAAGTACATTAAAAACCAGAAGGAGGAAGCCACCTACTCTATACACTGGAAACAGGAAGCAAACAACCCCACCCAGGCACACCAAAACGCCAGAAACAATCAATTTTAAGTTTTATTAGGAATTACATTGGTAAAATGGCAAAAAATGAAGATGCTTGATTTGAAGTAGTTACTTTTACACAAAAAGGGGTGCAAATGTTTCCCATGGCTGGAATTTGATGAAGATGCTGATGATCTGGCTTAAATCAATTTAACATAAAAGTACATATAAAAAACTGCAGCTGAATTTGGACTGGCCTAATAAGTTAAAATGCATATCCTTCCAGAAGTATAAATGAAATTGGTGGTAATAAGCAACAGGTAAATGACAGGAAATCCTTAGCAGAGTCAGGGAATGAGGGTGGGGATGCATCTAATCAGTCATCATAAGTACATCAGGGAAAGCCTGCCTCTATTTACACAAAGCCAGAGTCCAACAGTTTGGCCAGAAGAGACAGTGCTGCAGGATGACGGGACACTGGAAACGGGGGCTAAATTTCTATAAAACAAAGGTGGGTGGCGGGGTTCGCGAAATTGGTCCACAAGCATCTGGACAATCAACTAAACTGTTAATAGCGGCACCGGTTGTCAAAGACACTGTCACCCCAAACACAGTCTGGCGGCTCAGTTGTCTGGAGTGCGTCCTAATGTCGCGCATATCAGAGCACGCGGGACAAAAGATGCTCTCAAACACACAAACGAGGACAAAAAAACAAGGGGGGAGGGGCACAGCTGGTGGGAGGGGCTACCAAGCCTTCTCTCCTCAATGCCATATTGATCAAAAGGGGGCGGGGCTAAGGGGGGGAGCAGGGAACAAAAAAAAAAAAAAAAAACAACAAACTAAACAAAAGCCAGGCGAGTTTCTCCCAAGCCGAAATCAGCGGTGTCGGTCGTGTCCCTGGTTAAGCAAAGGCCTGCTGACGGCGTGCTGCGGCCTAACGCTTGGACAGCTGGTCTGACAGCCAGTCGAGGCCCTCGTACAGCCCAGTCCCCTGGGTGGCGCAGGTCGCCTGCACGTACCACTGGCAGAGAGACGAGAACAGGCCAGTCAGTCTGACGTCACATGTGCCCAATGAGCCTCAACCTTAACCTGCAGACCCCAATGACCCAAACAATGACCACAATGCATTTTAACAGTAATGATCATCTACCACATTCATTTTTGGGAACTGTAAGAAATCAGAAGCAGGAGCACCACAGAGTTCTTGTGGTTTCTCTTTTTAGATCAACAGATGGAGGATGTGCATCCTCGTACGTGCGTGGTCACATTTGGAGCATTTCTTAGAGGGGAAGACAACAAACTGCTAGAAACTAAACCACATGAGCGTTTGAAGCATAGCTGCCACCCCCCAGACAGACTCACAGTCCTGCTCCTCAGCGTCTGCAGGCCCAGCTTGTCTGTCATCTCGCTGATGGGCATAGCGTTGGGCAGGTCCTGCTTGTTGGCAAACACCAGCAGCACAGCATCCCGCAGCTCGTCCTCCTGGAGCTGTGTGTGTGTGTGTATACAGACATTAAGGTGAAGGGGAGGCCATCAAACTCCCACCAGGATTACATTACATACACTTATTTAGCAAATTAACCAACGTGACAATTGAGAAAACCCGGTAAGTCAGGCCCTGGAGCTATCTGGGGTCCTCGCTCTAGAGCCCGGCGACCATGGAACCGGAACCGGCTCCCTTCTGATCACGGGAATGGCGTCCTAACCCACTGAGCCACATGCCGCCCCCAAACTCAAGTCAGCCATCCAGCATTTCATATCAAGCTCAGTGGCATGAGTGCGTCAAACAGAGACGTTCACAAACAAGACTTCCACAGCCCGTCTGCTAAAAGTACATTAGCGTTTAACAGCGAGTAGCAGCCATATTGGACACAGGAATAGGAACACGAACATTGAATGGCACCACAAAACCAACAGTACTCTTATCAATGGCTGTTGAGGAGGATTATGTCTTGTGGGTAGAAACCGCCCCTAAACCCTGTGGTGCTGAGGTTCCTATGTAGTCTGCCAAATGTTCAGTACTTGGAACACCCTATGATGTTATTGTACAGTTTTGTCCTGTACCTAATACGCACAATTTGGTAATCCAAAGTCTATTCAGTCATCAGTTATAGGTAACCAGACTGGACAAGCAAACCGAGCACATTCCAGTCATAGTACCTCCTCAGCCATTAGGTGAGGTGCCATACTTCCGGCGATTAAGGAAGTCTATACCAGCAACACGGACACACGTGAAAAGGGCAGACTCACCATCTTCTGTAGCTCCTCGGACGCTTCCTGTGCCCGCTCGCGGTCATTGCTGTCCACCACGAAGATCAGACCCTGCAGCGAGCAGACTGTTACCGTAGCGCCATGACCTCAGCGAGGACAAGGGCAACACACCACCCAACAGACTCCACACGCAGGGGACGGCCACCTGCTTTGTCCCTCGAAGGACAAGGACACTCACTGGCCCCCGTGTGCCAGCGCTGGCCTCTTAACCTAACCCCTCTGCTGCTAATCTTGTGCAAACGTCCAGTGCTTTGCTTCAGTCGGGCACTCTCGTTTACAGTCACACACAAGGTGATATTTGCGCGAAAGCTAAAACGCAGGCAGTGTGACGCTGCTCCCCGCCGTGCCTCCCAGGACCGGGAAGAGAGCCCCAGGTGAGGAAGACACACAGATCTTCTATTTCTATCACACTCCCTCTGTCCCTGGCCTCAATACCCACATCTTCCCCAAATATCTGCAGAGTCATACAGAGGCAGTATGAACAACAGGCAGAGAAACTGCACACTGCAATCTGGGAGGAGGCTGTATAAATATGTATAAAGCAGACAACACAGAGCTATTTACAATACAAACAAAGCATCCATAATGCTTCAAACGAGACCGCAAAGAGATGGAACAATTACATAATGTTGGCTTAAGTTTTTGAAGACTCCTCCCTAAATATTTAGCATTGCCATCACAGTTACCTACTTTGGAAATTACCCCCCACCCACAGTGTAGGGCTACCTGGTCAATCCAGCCTCAGCACCCCCGCAGCCGTAAAAATGTCAGCATAGCATTTGAAACGGATAGCACCAGACTATGCGTTTTACACACACACACACACACACACACACCACCCATTAATTTACTCATTCATTTCTGCACAATAATATCTTTGTGCTGTTTGCAGTCCATGTACCACCTCTGTACTTTGTTTTGAACTATGTTTATATCTGTGTACTAATCGTGCGTTCCATTATTCTCGGAACTTGGGATCCGAGTCGGATTCCGAGTTTCCAGACCGGAAATGACAACATGCGCGCCCCCGTTTCTCTAAAAATCCGGGAGAAATCTCGGGGCAGCCCAGAGTTCCCCGAGTTTCGGATTCAAGATGACTGCTCAGTGCAAAGACTGTAGGTGGTGCTGTGATATTTTACATTTTTAAGCACTTTAGTTCTGTTTGAGTCAACTTCGTAAGCTGTGTACACCGTACAGCGTTATTGTAGTCGATAGATGTGTTGCTACGGTGAACGGCATACGCTAGGAGCTGTTTGTACTCCGAAAGAGCGAGCGCAAGAGCCACTTTCTTGGAGGCTTCCATCTCTGATCCGTGTTCGGCAAGTGGAATGCATCTGACTCGGTTTTCCCCCCCGAGTTTTTAGCGGATGTGATGTTATTCTGAGTTCCGAGCGCCGACCTCCGAGGATAATGGAACGCACGATTATCCTTGATGCCGAGTGCAAAAGAGCCTCCCGCAGGGCCCAAAAAGGGCTCCTTCCATCTGATCTTTACACTCATCAAAAGCTGCGGATGCAATAGTCTGATCTATTTAAGCTGGCCGGCCTGTTTGCTTAGCGACAGTCTGGAATCCCTTCTGCTGTTACCCACTCAGGGTTCCTGACTGCAATGGGGAGCAGAAGAATAGAATAGACTTACAAACCAAACAATATCCAAGAATAATTCACACCCAGTCCACCAGTAGTAGTTGTTTTCACAGGATGGGATCCCTCTTGGATATTGTTTATCATAACAGATATATACCTGATAATATGGTACTAACTAGTATATTCATTTTTAATTAGTATTTACATTGCAAATACCCTATACTTTCTGAAAAGGCAATTAGACTATTAGACAACAGGTTTGAAACGATCTGGAAAGTGCAGAAAATAGTTTGTCTTAAAGAATATATTTGATGATACTACTCAGATTGACATCCCAGGAGCTTTTAACACATGCTCACCCTAGAAGACCATGGAGGCAAAAATTCTCATAGTTACCCATCAAATGGCACGACAACTTGGTCCAGTAAGCTTTCAACATAAGACACACAAGTATGCAAGACTGAACATGCCACTAATTGCCAAATCAAAGGGTTTACAGCTAAACCAGAAAGGTAACTGGAATTTTTCAAATTCGATCTGCCAGTAGCTGCATTCCAGAAGCAAACATATCAGGGTGATGCGGAAATGATGCAGAGTCACTCCCACCCAAATGTCTGTGTAATATGAATGAAGCCAGTTACATACCATCCCCTCATGACCCCCCCCCCCCCTCCCCATTTCTGGAACAGGAAGTGACTTAGGGAACAATGCATTTCTCAGCCAGATCCCTCCCCTGCATTGAATGGTGACACAGATGGGACCCTAGCGCTGGCATGCAGCCAAGACACACAGGGGGCACTGATGCAGATGTGCTTTCTTAATGGATTAGAAGGTTGGGGAACCGAATTCAGCCTGGTAATTATGCAGAAACGGGCTGTGACCTGTGTCAGACAGACAGTCGTACAAGCTAGATTTATCCTGGAACACAGGACCAAAGTTCCCTTGGCAGTGTTTCCCGACCCAGTCCTAGGGGACACCCAGACTGTCCACATTTTAGCTCCCAGCCAATCAACACCACCGAATGCCTGGTCCATGTGTGCTCAGAGCAAGCTATGGGGGAGCAAAGCTGTGGACAGTCTGGGAGTCCCCAAGGACTGGACTGGGAAACACCGCCCCAGAGGACAGGTGCCATTTCATTGCTCAAAATGTGATATTTGCATTAAAAGTCCTTCCCTGGCATCTAAAAACATACTGGCACTTGTGGTCTGTGGCCTGCGATCAGCAGGGATGAAATTACCTGCGTGTTCTGGAAGTAGTGCCTCCAGAGGGGCCTGATCTTGTCCTGGCCACCCACATCCCACACTGTGAAGCAGATGTTCTTATACTCGACAGTCTCCACGTTGAACCCTGCAGGAAGGAGCGGGAGGTTGAGGCCGGTTCCAGCCGACAGCATCCAAGTGAGGCATGAAAGGGGCTAAAAATAGCACCAACGGGAGCTTTGCTAGCAGTAAAACAAACTCATTTGCATTTGCAAACAAGCCACTTGAAACGATTCAGGATGGGAATGCATGTGCAAGTAAGGGGTCCCTGTCCCGGCCAATAAAATCAGCGCCATTCAGTGGCACTGCGCATTGCACCGCACAGCGTACTCCATCTTAAAAATAAAATAGTGGGAAAACAGCATCACAATACAAATTGGAAGCCCGGGGCATTTTAAACCATAAAGTCCTGCGCCACGTCCTCGATTCCTTACCTATAGTGGGAATGGTGGTGACGATCTCCCCCAGTTTCAGCTTGTACAGGATCGTGGTCTTTCCCGCAGCATCCAGGCCGACTGAGAGAGCAGAAAGAGGGCAGTAAGCGGCCGGCCTGCGGCAGCACGGCGACTCGCTGGTTCCTGTGGCAGCACCGCACCGTACAGACGCATTACACAGCCCTAACTGCGGCGGATTATCACGCTTCCAAAGTGCCATAAGCGCTCGGTGAGGGACCGGCAGGCGGCGAGGCGGCGGCGCGCTTACGGGGCCGTAGGCCGCGGAGCACAGTGCCCGGTAAGTGCCACCACTCGCCGGTATACATGCGCGCACGGGGAGGGCGAGGAAACGGCGGCGCGCATCCGCCCCGGAGCGCAGCGAGGCGGCAGCCCGCGTTCCGGCCGCCTCGCCTCAGTCCCCGCGGCCCGAAGCGCCGTTTCCGGCGGCGGCGGCGCACTGAAGGCAGCGGGGACAGGAGGCGGGTGACAGGAAGACGGCTCCCCCGCCCAGGCAGCGTCCCTCCGCGGCGCGTCGGCGAGCAGTCACGGCTCCAAAAGGCGGAGACGGTCTTAGGACGGGCCGAAATCGGCGGTATCCGGCCCGCAGGCATTACGGGGAAGCGGCGCGGCTCCATTTCGCAATTCCGGGGGAGAAAAGGGCGACTTTCCATTTCCGTCAGAGGCGAGGCGCCCCGCCGGGAAGAGTCCGCGGTCCGCGGGGGCGAAGGAGCAAAGTTTGTGCCGGTTTTATTTCGGAAACCGCAGCAGACCGGCTCCCGCCGCGCCGAGGCCGTGCGAAGCGCCGCATTTCCCGCGATCGCGGCCGCTCTGAGGCGATTTAATCCCCGGTTCCCCGTACTGCGGACCCCCGGGAGGCAAGAGAAGGCAGGCGGAGCCGGCGGCCGGATCCGGGGCGCTTAGCCGCCTCTACCACCCCCATCCGCGGACATCGGACTCGCGCGGCCTCCGATCGCCGCGATAAGCCAGCGGCTCCGTTTCGGTAGCGCCCGAAGCCGGACCGGGTCCGTGCGACTCCCCGGCCCGAAAACAGCCCTCCGAGGGCCCGGGATGCAGCCGCGTCAATCGCCCGGCTGACGCCGCTGTACCCGGCGCTCGCTGCGGCCCCCCGACCCTAAGCCCGACCGCGGCCCCGCGGCCGGCTGACACCCTGCCGCCGTAACCGCGACTCACCCATCAGGATCCGCATCTGCTTCTTCCCGAAGAGCCGGGAGAAGACGCTGGAGATCGTCAGGCCCATGGCGCGCTGTCCAGCTAACTACCGAATAAACTAACTAATCTAACTAGCTGGCGGTATCGCTGCCGGTCGGCGCGCTTCCGTCTTCTCCCACCCTGGTTAAAAAAACGCCCAAGTGCAGCGATGTAACTACAGTCGGCCGGGACGGAGCGGCGCACCAGCGGCCGGTCACTTCGGGTGGCAGCCGCCTCGCTTACGGGGGCAAAAGTAAAAAGTCTTCGGTCTCCGGCGTCCACCTCCCCCCCCGCCACGTCACTCTCCAACGCGGTAGAAATGACGTCACGGGCGGCGCGGCCCGGCATGCACCGCGGCGCCCGGCGCCGAGCCCGTCCCACTTTAAGCCCGTCCCACTTTAAGAGCAGAATAAAGCTCAGGAATTGCAGCATGCAGGATTGGGCAGGTTCAGTTTAACCCCGCTCAAATGTGTCATGGCAGAGAATACTAAAAGTATCTTAACCTGTTTTTTTATATCAAGTAATTTAACATTGATATCAGTTTCTATTTGTTACAGTACATACACAAAATCACCGCAGCTTTCTCCCAGACCATGGTTTCAGGCCCACTGTGGTGAGGTATTTTAAAAGTGCGACATTAAAACCATTCAAACATCTATTTGAAGCGGCCTTTTCCGGCTGGTTTGAAAGTCAGTTCAATGAGTTATGCTATATGTAACAATTATACATGCGCAAAAATGAACCTCTCATATGCTCTGTTTAGAGCAATATAAGCTAAAATAGTTAAATCCCCACCTGATGATCATTGTCTCTCCTACCTAACCTCCTAGCCATGACAGACCATGCAATAAGGCAGTATGCTCCAAAGCTGGACGTGTCAGTCGGCCTGTATGTTATTTTCAGCATGGAAGATGAATAAGGCTGGGACGATCTTGTTTAATCAAACCAACTACACAAGCATATTTGCCAAAAGGGAAAACAAACATGTTCCACTCATAACAAAGAAGTGCCCAGTTGGATTAACTGGATTAACAAAATTCTGATTTGTTGCAGTGCTTCATGCTGGGGAAACAGGAACGAGCGGTTTCTTAAAAGCTCTTATCGTATAGCACAAGTCAGGAGAGTAGGGTTAGGCTTACTCCTATGTTTTTCATTGTGCACTTTTTATTTCCCTGTACTGGGCAGTACTTTCAGCGTTTGGCCCCTGAGCAAGTCCCTTAACACCCAGTTGTGCCAGGGACTGTCTGATTCCACTTTCTGAAATGTGTCACTTTGAACAGAACATCAGCAAAATAAACATTATGTAATACAAAACATATTAGCCATATATCTTCAGTACTGTACTCTTCAATGGTCTGTAATGACAAGTGGATATGCAAAAAAAGTTTAATTAGTCCAGAATATTGGAATGACTAGATCATTCCTTCCTAGATATTTGTGGAAGAATAGAAGTGCAAACATTGAATCATCATATTTTTGGAAGTTAAATAAGCTTGCTTGGGAGGCAGTGTTTATCCCTTGGGCTGTAATGTGCTGCCTTAACTTCAATTATATCACTAGATAAAGACCTCAGACCACACCTGAGTGTTTAACTGGTTATCTGCATTTCATGAGGCCATCAACCTCAGGTGGAAAAAACTTTTAAAAATATACAGAGATGCACATTTATGATGGCAGAATATTAATAATGATTAAGGTGCAGACTTAGGTTTTTTTCCAGGTAGTGTTGATGGTGTATTTAATTAGAACCACACACAAGAAAAATCTGGGGATTAAGCATCGCTTATGTTTTCCTGTTCATCCATCTATCTTCAGTCTGCTTCCTCTTGTCAGTCACAGGTATTAACTGGGAGCCTATCCCAAACAGAACAGGGCACGGCAGAGGAGTGCTCTCTGAATGGGATGCCAGTCCATCATGGGGCACATAAACTCACACCCTGGCTATTAGACACCAAGGGAAATTTAAAGGTGCCATTTTTGCCATTAGGAAGAATGGCTTTGGACCGTGGAAGCAAACACATGGGAACCAGAGAGGATTCACACAGATCAGATCCGAACTCCCAACACTGCCACCCACAGAGTGACCCGTTTGTCACTCGCAGTACATATGAAAAGATATCTATGTATTTTGGGCTCTTAAAAGCATATAAAACAAAAATTATGAATGCGAAATATGAAAGCTCTGTCATTTATTTAAGTACAAGAAGTTACTTTGCAATGTCTTTTATTGTGTATGCCACCTTGCAAAGCTTGGGTCAGCTGCCCATCCAGCCACCCGGGGGCATTCCTTGGTGGTTTAAGGGCCTTGCTCAAGGGCCCAGTGGAGGTGGGACTCTTATATAAGCATGGGATTTGACCCAGCGCCTCTCCATTCATGAACACCTAACCTGCTGGGCCATAGCGCACCCTCTATGATTCAAGTGCTCTGCAGTATCACCTCAAAAGCTGAGTATTGGAATCTCACCTCTGGCTCCGTTCTGTGCTTCGCTTGTCCGTCATTTGCCCCCATAGTGCCAAAGCAGAACAATGTGCCACTAGAGTGTGAACACATGCTCTGTGATGGAGTGGCCCCCCTCCACGATGTCCCCTGCTCCCTGTGACTGTCTACTGGATAAAGGGTTATAGGCGGGGGCAATTTGCGGGTGACAACATGCAGCCCCCCACATGGCTCCCCGAAATACATATGCTACTTGGGTCTGAAATAAATGTGTTATTTACATTTATATATGTGGGATAAAAATCTTGGAATAGGCAAAACACAAACGTAAGCACATTTTCTTGACGTGGGTCTGCCAGGTGGTAGAGTTGGTGTAAAGCAAAGTTAACGACAGAAATAATCAAACTTGTAGAAGCAACATAATCTAAACAAGAAATCAGAGCGTTTTACATATTTGTAAAAACTGCAAAGCACTGCATAAATAACTTACTGGTTTTCAAAATTGTCTTCTGCTTTTTAATGCTGGCAATCTAGTGTAATTCCCGGAGGATATTACGGTCAAAGGCATCTGGCCCCCCCGTGACAGAACAAGTGGCCTCAGCCTGCCCCACTTGAAATGGTCTCTGAATTGCCTGCAACGTGTGTGTCCCCTACGATGGACAGGAATCCAGTCCCGAGGCGTGTCCCAGTGCCTTATATTTCCCGGGATTACCTGCGGGTTTACCATAACCCTGCAGCGGATTAGCAGTTATGCAAGATAGATGGAAAAATTGGTTCTCTAGTCAATTTTCTGGCACTTCTTTACATCTGAAATTTCTGTTAAATGCAAATGCAAGTACCCCCCAATACCTTACAATGACAGGCTTTTATTTGGGGCAAGGAAGGTTATCAACACACAGAACCAATTCCTGGTTGTCTTTTTATTCATATAAAATAAAAAAAAACCAACTCATTAAAAGAAACTGGGAGGGGAAGAGATGTTCCATTCACACAGATGTTGGATGTTAAAAAAATAAAATCAATATGCAGAATGCATCAGTGGTTATGGCTTTCATACAAAAGGGTCAATGAGTAGTTATGTCAGTATACCCAACAGATTTTGCTGCATCTGTGTTTCAATTAATTGTCAATATGCAAATTAATCCAAACTAAAAACATATTACTCACAACAGCTCCAACTAATAAACTTAAAATATTGAAATATTTTCAACAGTAATTTTACATTTGCGCAATTATATCAGAATAATGTATGAGAATAGATCTCTATATAAAATTCAAGCATGTTAAAATAGGTTCATCTTTAAAATATAAACTTTTGTGGTTGCCCAACAACCAATAGTCACAGATTCTGTGCCAGAAAACACTGATTTAAATTGTTTAAGAAGATACTACCCCTACCTTGAGCAGGGGGGAAAAAAACCTTAACACAGAGCATATGGTCAAGACTGGAAAAAGTAAGACATTGGTAATCCGGTCAGAAAAAGGACAGTGAATTCAACGACATTGCAGCTGATGATCAATCAATCCATGTATTGCTTTCTAACATGTATCACAGGGGTATGAAAATTTCACTAAAATGACAGGAATATGGCAGATTTTATAATGCAGGTCACCTCCTGGAACAGCAGCCAAGGGACTTGCTGTCCAAATGACGATTCCAAAAAAGTAATTATGGACAGAAAAACTACAGAGACCAGCATGCCCAGCTCAGAAAAACTACAAAAGCCTGCATGCCCAACTTGGAGGAGAAGGGAAAAAAACTACAGAGACCAGCATGCTCAGACACCCATGAGCATAGTCACCTTTGGATTTGTCCACCCCTTATACAAGTTTGTTCAGATACCAGTACCGTTTGTTCTTTCTTTACTTTCTCTGGATATTTCTCTAAAATAGAGCAGCTTACAGAATGAGAGACCTCAGTGATAGCAGGTACTGTTACAAGTATGTACCCACACACATACATACATACATACACACAAACAAACATGAAAATGGTTGTCTGGTTAAGAGCGCTTTGTATGAAAAGATAAGTAATTAGTCTGTACAAACAAATGTTATGAAATTCTGTGGTCAACATCGTTTGTGTTAAATAAGTTAGTAAAGTGTCATTAACTGAACAGCCCTCATACTCCTAAGATCAAGTGTCGTATGGCTTGGCAGAATACTGCTTTACAACCACAGGAGAAGGTGTTAGGATTTTCCTAAACATTAAAATGCAGTAAATAAAAACCACATGTAAGCAACTAGGGTCCAGAAGGCACAGTAGAGTTGGAAGGTTTGCAGCTGACTGACTATTGCCCAAATCACATACACGTTCCTATGAGGGGGCCCACAACTTAAAGGAATGTTATAGGTCATTACCCTAGCAAGCCCTTACTGTGTAATTATTTACTCTTTCATATACAATACTGCCTTCTTATGTTATGAACCCCATAAATCTTATTTACAGACCTGTAAGTATACCTGCTTTGAGTAAGGCAACTTTACATTTAAAAGAACGCAATTTAACTTACATTTAACATATACACCTTAGATAAATCATTTTAAATAAAAATTAAATAGCCTCTGGTCATGGTGAATACTAACATAAGGCAACGTTAGTTTCTTCAAAAGATGTCATTGAAGGCTGTGCCCCTTAACTTGATTTGGAAAGATCTATAAAAGGTCAGGTAGTGCAGACTAAGCATCCAAAAATGGGGCAGAACAATTTTAATGACAACGGCAGTAGTCGCTGCAGCAAGTCTAACCAAAACACGCCTTCAGTGAACTTTCCGGAAACCTAATTAGTCGAGTGAGTTCTGGCAGCCTCCTAACTGCATCCATGCCCCTGCATCATAGCCATGTCTGACATTTTAGTGTTACATCAACATTATTTCACTTTAAAACACTCTCAGAGGCATCCAAAGGCCTTCAACTGCTTGGAGCATCCAGTCCTTGATTGGACATTACCTCAAATCACATGACCAGTTACACCCTGTACACTTCTGTAACCCCTTATTAAAAACCACCAGAGGTGCCATCAGTGGCTTTTTCCTCCTCAGACAACGTAAGAGAAAGGTCGGGAAGCCGTTAACACCCACGCCTCTAATCTGCGAAAGGCTGCACCTCAGCTCACCTCCTGTTGGGGGCCTGTTTGTGAGCAGGGAGAGAACACTGGATTCGCTGGAGGTATGGTGAGAGACGGATGCGCATACCCCTCCGCAGTGGCCATGGTACTGCAGAGCAATATCAAAGCCGTGCCCTGACTGCATGTAAACACCACACAAAAGTTGCCGGTTCTGGCAACGCCAGCATTGCGAATGGGGGGCAGCACGGGGAAATGTTCTCCGTGTAAAAAAAAAAAAACAAATAATAATAATAAAAAAATAATGCTTCCGCCTGGATCAGTCTCAGCTCTGGGGACAGTGCTGTCATTCACACCCCCTTCCCCATGGGGGCAGCAGCGGGTCAAGGTGATGGGCTGGACGACTTGAGTAGGATGCCTTGCAGATCCTCGGGCAGGGACAGGATGACAGCCTCGATGTGGGCCCGCAGTCTGGCCAGCGTCCCCGCTTTGACTGGTAGCTGATCCCTCTCGGCCTGCGTCTGGGGGGGACAGAACGGTGAGCCCCCAGTAAGGAGCACGGTGTTGGCGGTGGGAGGGGGAGTGCCGAGCCCAGCAGGCCCGGGCAAACGAGTGCCGAGCCCAGCAGCATGGCACTCGAAATGTACCCAGAATGAAAACTGCCCCACCCTATGGCCATAAATTATTGTAATTTCCCACTCTAATATTTAACAGAAAAATAAGGTGAATGTTGACACACTGGAGCTCAAGGCAGCGGTCAGACTGCCCTAAGAACATTTAACTATTTAATATAAATAAGGGTAAATATTTAAAAAACTGCCTGGAATATAAAATCACCAAGTTTAACCACCGGCGTAAAGCTACCACTCGACATGCAGGTCAGTCCATTCCACGGGCAGCTGGCTGTTCTGTCAGACTGCCACCGTTTTACACTTGGTGCATTCATCTGTAAGCTGCCACATCCCCAACCCCACACTAACCAGTTTATCCTTCAGCTTGAGCACAAGGTCCACCGTTTCTACCTCCGTGTGCTTCTGGATGCGCAGCTGCAAGTCCTGCGGCGAGAGCAGGGCTGGTCGGTTACGCTGGGAGCTGGAAGAGAGCCCTCTGCTGGGGAGGACCCCACACTACGTAGCATTTCTCAGCTCAGTATTGGCGCTTTTCCACTGCATAGTACGGCACGACACGGTTCAGTACAGCTCACTTTGGTTTGGCTCAGTTCGGCTC
>JAODKN010000127.1:7315205-7328539 GCA_026774425.1 Petrocephalus zakoni | reverse complement strand
GGGAGGCACCAAACACCTGTCCTGGGTGGAGAGCATGGCACCAGTGACATCATCGTTTTATTGCCCTCAAATATACCTCTCTCCTTAAACCATCAACATTTACCTGCTACATGCAGATTCCTTGCAGTCTCCTCAAAACCGTGTACAAAGCCCCTCGAAACACCCACCAACAAATGGGGGCATGAGACAGCACACTAACCTGAAGAGGTCCACCTCGTGAATGGTGGGCAGGAAAACGGAGACCAGGGTGTCATTCTGAAAGACAGAAAGCCAGAGATGAAGACCACAGCCCCAAGCAGAGGTCACGTTTGGGTCTGTGGGGAAATGGCTCTCACCTCCGACGACTGGACCAGCGGTGACATGCCGGGCTTGTCGTAACAGGCTGGGATCCGAATCTGCAGGTTACGATGGTGAGAATAAGTGGCACAATGCACTGGCACAGACAGTGAGAGCAAGAGACAGATGGATGGGGACAGAGACAGAGTGACCAATGGGGACAGAGCGAGAGAGACACACGGGTGCAGAGAGAGAGAGGACCGATGGGGACAGAGAGAGAGAGAGACACAGGTGCAGAGAGAGAGAGGACCGATGGGGACAGAGAGAGAGAGAGACACACGGGTACAGAGAGAGAGAGACACAGGTACAGAGAGAGAGAGAGCCACACGGGTACAGAGAGAGAGAGACTGATGGGGACAGAGCCAGAGAGCGAGACAGACATGGGTCCAGAGAGAGAGACCCCCACAGGTACAGAGAGAGAGAGAGAGAGAGAGAGACCTCAAAGAGACTCTTGTTTACATGGTGTATCACGATTTATCACCACACCTGTGAGAATCACAGAGTTATCATAACACATTAGCAGAATTAGCATTACCTTGCAAAAATCTGCCTTACGTTTCTATAGTACTTTTTTTACGTTTTTTTTTTTTAAACAGGTTGGAAATTCACAAGTTCTGAGTTACCCGGAATGTATAAATGCATCGTGATGTGTGATACTACTACTGATTAATCATATATAGAACATGTCCCGTTTCCCGTCACATTATCCACGCACGTGCAGATCACTGGTGCTTTCCTGTATGTCCCCATGTATGTCGACCAAGCAGATGGTGGTGACGCTCGGTTTACGCACGCTTACTAGCAGGGCTGTCAGCATGAGTCCGGATCCGGTACGGCTCACCTACTTAACAATGGATAACCATCAGGTTGGGGTATGGTTGGGTACGGCTCAGTTCCCGGTAGCAGTGGAAAAGCGCCAATAGAGAGAGATGGAGACAGAGACAGGGAGGGAGGGAAAGACAGACAGAGAAAGAAGAGAGCCTTTATCTAGGCAAGAAGAATTAGGAGGCTCAAGCTACCTTCATGACGACTCCCATTATTGGAAGCGTTAAGATTTTCCCAGGGTATGGTGTTGGCCATCGGTCAATGTCATTGCAGGCTGTTGCAAGGGAAAAAAAAAAAAAACAAACCGCACCTTAAAACAACGAAATTCCTCAAAAAATAAATAACCTATTCCCAAAACAAAGATTTAAATACTCCTCAAAAGAATTTAATTACAACACTATACAAATGCATTTGAATAATAGAGTTACTAAATGTACACTGGACACATTCATAATAAAAGCAAATTATGAATTAATCATGTGATTAGAATTAAGTTAAAGAGCCAAGTACAAAGTGGAGCCTTCCCAGCAGTGGCGGCGACGCTGGGCTCACCGGCTTCCAGACACGGCTCCTGCTTCTCGAAATACTCGGGGGCGACGAGCTTCAGCAAGGAGTGGAAGAAGGTGACGTAGGGGAGTTTGCTGATCAGCACCAGGGACTGGAAAGGAAACGGGTAGGTCAGACAAAAAGCCTGAGGCCAAAGACCTTCCAAAGCCCCTCATGGTCAGAGCTCCAGTGGACTTTCCTTAGACTGATGGTGAAAAAAAACCTGCATCAAAGCCTGAGCCATTTCTGATTTAATTTAAGCAAACCTGCATGAGTATGTGATTTAAATATAAACATTTACGTTCCATATAAAAATTGATGTCGTGGAAAAGGTCTGATCATGTAGAGTCCTGCCAACATTCAGAAAATCCTACACTTAGACCTAATCATCACTTATGGAGGTTATGCCCAAATTACGATTCTCCTGCCAGTAAATAAGTCCTTTTCTGAGGGTGTACTCACACTAGGCAATCCGTACTGTGCCCAAGTACACTTGACCCCTAATTAGTTTGATTCAGAGTCTAGTTTGTTTGATTAGTACGATCACTTGGTACAGGCACGGTACGCATCTAGCCTGATTGCTAACCGTGCCCGAGCACAGAGGAGAAGTGATGTTGGGGATGTGACTGGCACATGCACACGCACAGGCACACTATACATGAACCGGACTTGGAAGAAACGGGACAGGTAGGGTGTACAGATTGGATAGCAACAAATGTTTAACAAACATTACGGCAAAGGGATCACTTTGGTCTACGGCAGAAGTGCAGGATTTGCTGGAAATCTGGGCAGACAAGCGTATCCAGGAACAACTAGATGCAGCACACAAACTGTACCTGGCCAGCAAATTTTACTGTGGAGTCACATTAGCCGCGCCGTGCTGTGCCTGAGCACGTCTGACCCATAAAGTCCAGTTCAGAGTTGCCAACTTCAGTCAGCAGGCTGGAATGAGGTTTTCCAATTTATGACTAGTCTGCACGCACATTTACATGTATGTAAGAGTTTTATTACCTTGTAAGTAATCTGTAGGTTTTGCAAAATGCCTCAGTGCTTTTGATGTAGCTAATTTTAGGTTTATATTGTAATAATTTAGATTTGCTGTAAGATTTCTTGCATGAGCGTGACAGTCTGTAAGCGTGAGAGTTGGCAATCCTGCTTTTTAGTATTCTATATAGCAATTCTGACATTAGGTATAATTTGAGCATTGGCAATGGCTTAGATATATCGAGTTCTGATTTGATGGTTAGCTTTAGCAATATTAGCATTAGTGATGCTGCCACAGTACAATTTCAGGACCAGTACCTCGGGCAACATTAGTCTGCACTACTAAACTACCAATCATGAATTGCATTCTGCTGTGCGAGAGCACTTTCCTTCCTATGTTTACTTTGATACGGAAGTCACACGGTGATGATGAAAGTGTGCTCAGGCCTGGAACGATAAGTGCAATGTGAGGACAGAGCAGCTGGGGAGTGGGCCGGGGGAGGCAGTCGTGCTAGGGCACGGCGCAAAGCAACCAGGCCAAGTATATGTACACCCTCAGATATTACCATGTGACTTTCTGGGATAAATATTGGGATATTTAAAAAGCAAAAAAGGAGTCTGAGTGATTTAAACAACAAGGATGAGAATGATTCTGATTGAGAGTGCATGCAGAGCTCATGCAAAAGCAGCAGAGGTAAACCTCAGTCTGATACTTAAACATAAACTAGATCATCTTGAATAGGAACAATCAATAACATTGCATTGCAATTACCAAAACAAACCCCCACCCTCACCAATATTTCAAAATACTAAAATCGTATTGCAAAATAACATTGTTTTTGAAAACACTTTACTGCAGTATAATGTCCGGATAGCATGAAAAATCTTGATCTCAACCCAGCCGACTATCTTGATCCATGCAATGAGACAATTGCATTTGCATAACATGCAATGTCAACATTAATATAGCAAATCGCCCAGCCCTACTAAAACTTCCCTGGCAACAGAAACAAGCCAACCGTTAAAATAACTAACAAATTCCGGTCTTCCTGACTCCCAAAATGTGGCTGCAGTCAGACCTATGCTTTGAAAGCCAGATCACCACAATATGCATGGAAAACGTACACCCGATTCCTGCTGTGACACAGAAACTGCTTGAACCTGAGCTGCAAATGACATAATATTGTTCTCTTATGAAGAAATGAAAGCAGTAATAATCATGCTGGTAGGTCACTGGTCCCTTTGAGCCCCCAGGTTACGACCCAGACCAGCCCCTGCACTGTTTGCCACATATTCTGATGACCACTTTCAGATCGGCTTGGCAGACTCACCTTCTGAAAGTATCCCCTCTTGAGCGACTTGTCACGGACTTGCCTGAAGTACACATATCCATAGTAATAGCCTTGATCTCTCTGGAAGAGACAGCACACACAGAGGATTATTCTGAGGATTCACAACAAAAGCCAAGGCTGGATCCCAACAGGTAACGGAAAATCGGATCCTTCCCCAAATCTTAACATCCGCATATCCTCCATGAGCCAAAAATCTGTGTTCACCAGCATGAGGAGCTTTAGTGCCATCTGAGTCATATGTAAGCAGCAAGGCATATTCCCAACTCAGTGATATCTCCACAAGTGTTTGCCCAGCTACCCTGATGCAAGATGCCACTACCAGAAGCCTTTGTAAATAGTCGCTTTCAACTACTACCATCTGCAGTTTTACAAATTACTCTCCACTGCCAGGCTCCAAAGAGCCACCTCTGCTCATTCTCGGTGCTGTACGGTCTGTCAAATTCCAGAGATTCCACATCAACCCTTTGTCCTGAGGAAGGGAATTCCGTCAAGATTAAATCACAGTTGAGCCCCCCCCCCCCCATATATTGTCTTCACAATACAACTGGGCTCTTCCACCAAACCATGGGTGTGGCATTTCCACTGCTACATAGCCCAGCTTTCTGCCAAATATCTTAGGTGTCAACGTCACTCCATCAACAAAACTTGCTTCCAGATTTAATGTGGGACTATGTAATCCTACTCAGACCTGAGATAATGGACAATTGCTAGAGAGACGTTCTTGATAACCATATCAATCAAGGTACAAAACAGCTCGATAGACCCAGTGGTCCACAGACTAATTTAGTCATTGGAAAATTAATGAGGCTTATTATAAAATTATTTTGAGCCACAGTGATATTTATTGCCAGAACCCTGTTGGGCATTTTTGCCAACAAAAATGTTTGTGCAGATGTCTTGCATTTTCAGTGGTAAACAGTGAGGACCTTCCAACTCATTTACTGACATACAATAATATACACTGCAACACTGAGTGCAACATTTGTAAGATGCATTGCTCCTCGGCGATTCGCAGTTGTGAGAGCAGCTTCCTCACATGCAAAGCAGCTCCAGGTCTAACCTTGAGGCAGAGGGGGGCATCTCTGTCGAACTGATCCAGGAAGCAGCCGAGGGAAGACTTCCTGCCCGTGGCTTGGCGGAAACGGAAGCAGAACTGCGTGTCCCCCAGACAGCCTAGGAGGAGGAAGGGGAAACCGGAAGTGCATTGAAGCATATTTGGGACATGAGGTCACCAACTGCTCTCGCATCATCCTCCAAGGACAGCGGCGTTGGGTGTCAGCGGCAAGACCGAGGGAGGATTACAGCAGTCATCTGTCAGCACCTCAAACATTCTTCTTGGGAAGAACACAAGTTCCTTTCCAAAACTTTTCTAACAATATCCTCTATGACAAAGTGAGTGCATTATGCCAACATCTTGAATGAATAACTGGAGACCTGTATGACAGCACTATACACCAATGAGTCAAAACATTATGACCCACAAATGACGTCGTGAAAATGGCACATGTCACAGTCTCGAATATATTAGATGGCAAACTAACATTTCGTACTTGCAGTTGACATTTTTAATATAGAAAAAACAGGCAAGGGTAAAGACCTGAAAGAGTTTGATAAGGAAGAAATTGGCCAGACAACTGGGTCAGAGAATAGCTGAAATGGCAAAGTTTGTGGAGTGCTCATGGCCAGCAATAGCTATATAACTGCAAAACATATCTGAAGGCTCTGGAGGGGGGGGTGAATTTGCAAAGTAAAACCACACCGACTGCTTTAATGAGTAATGCTTTAAAAGGTCACCTTCAATTCCTTGAATTAAAGGTCAGGAACACCTATGTGTGACACGCCTCAGTGCCTAAGCAACTGGTTTCACCACGCAAAGGCCAGCCGGCCGTCCACTGGTCTAATCGTGCTGCCAAATCACACGGGACTTACATGGCGATTATGACAGGCTGGCAGAGACTTGATCCAACTCATAGTACTAATCTGCAGGCAGGCAATGGTTCAACGCGTAAAATATCCTCGTCTCACAATATGCAAACATAAATAAGACAAGAAACCAAAGTGTGACGCTTGGGGAAAAAGGCAAGACGTGAAACGTAACAGATAATCAGTGCTTTTCAGTCTGATCTCTGGAAGCTCACAGTCAGCTCCGCACAGATGAATGGCTTGGCTGGCATTCTGCCTGTCTGGTACATTCTTATCAGGAAATACAGCCACGATCCAATGGGATTTTCTGACTAAAAAAAGCACACATTTCCATTTTACTGCTCTGCTTTGAGTTGTCCATCTCATGGGAGAAGGAGAGGCCTCATCTCCCACAGAGCGGCGGTGGTAACGGGAGGCAGAGGCCAGGGAACCTGCCTATCGGATGTTGGGGATTAAGCCACATGGCTGGTGGAGATGGACAGGTTACGTCACCCTACAATTTAACCCCATCCATGGGTTTCAGCGGCAGAAGGGCCCTATAAATATGTCCTTACACAACAGCTTCTAACCACCATTCATACATTTTCAAGATACGTCCCTCAACTCTATAAGAATCAAGCTTGATCATGAATGTTGATTCTTCAGATCAATGGATTCACTGAATATATTCAGACAGAGAAAAAAGCCCAACAATCCCCAGGGCCAATACAGCAGTCTCTTTCTTGTGCCAACATGGAACATTCCTCAAATACCATCTCACATGGGAGACTTCAAAAGATTAGGAATTCTTTAAAACTCAGACAAATTCCCACCAGGCACTACATCCTCGGGTTTTCCAGATCTTCTTATTCCAGCGTTGTACGCGAAGCGGGTTCATGCAGATCCCGTGGTGCTCCACTCCAAAGCTGAGGCTAGCTTGGTGACACAAGACAAACCTATGACTCAAATTCAGTGAAAGTTGTTGATCGGTCACCGTGTTTCCAAGGCAACCAAACACTCTGGCTCACCAGAGACTCATGTGCAGCTCATCGGCCTCCAAGAAAAAGGCCTTCAGCAGACACACAATCCTTCTGACCTCTCCACATCTGGCTTTTTTATTCTCATGCAGGCTGACCTCACCGTCCTGATTCTGGAGGAGGGAAAATGCTCACAAACTACCAGCCCTGCCGGGGTAGACCCCAGACCCCCTTAACAGCGGATACAAGAACCCCAGGACCGGAAAGCACAGCCTTTGTATAAATCCATCATCACTCCTTAATGAGGCGTTTGTGTTCTGCTCTCCACACGGACCGCACACCACTGAGAGCTGCAGTCACTGCCAAAGTCGGATGACATTTACATTTTGGTTTTCATCTTTATGCCTTTACCTCAACCACAATATTACTTATTAATAAACAGCCTGCATTAAGAACCAAATTAAAACTCATAAATACAACCTTCTACAAATCACTATACCAATTCTGTGGCACTAATTAAAACATCTTAAAACCACGTCCAATGTTCTCAGCTTGGATGAAAGGACTAACGTTTTTCCGCTGTGTATCTAATGCTGGTGGATACTTCCCCTACAGCAAGCTGCTTTACACATCTAGTTCAAGGGTAACAAGAGCAGGGCCTCCTGTTGTGTCGTGAACCAGTGACCTTTCAGTTGAAAGCCCAAGGTGCCCAGCTGCCGGCAGCCCCATGGGGAGCACAGCTGAGCTCCCGAATCGACGCACATCTGCAGGGCTCCATTACCACTGCCACCCCACCCATGCGCCAAGTCGAAACCAGACTGGCCTTTCAGAAAGCCCTTTTCCTGCCAGGGGCCTTCTGAACAATCATCAAGCGCATGCAGCCAGTCAATTCTGTTTGTTTATCTGTTACGTTAGAGACCATCAGTGAGGTGACCTTAAGCCTGGATAGGAGAAGCATAACAGAAAATCAGAAGACCGATCTAATTAAAGCAATTTCAGGCGAAGAAGTCATGAGGAAAGTGATGAAACACCCTTCAAACATCTACATCTACCAAAGCATGAAGAAGGGGGGGGGGAGAAATCGACATTTCCCCCATAACACTCAGAGGATTGGCAATCTCAAACGTAGATGTAGTGTGTGACGGTTAGCCATGAACACAAACTTATAAACTCCATTCTAAACCGAAGTGTAAAAATGACGAGCCAGAAAGTGAAAAAAGAGCTTTTTTGAAAGTGACTGCTCTTCCACAGTGAGGTCATTGCCTCGTGATGGGTACCCATACTTGACGTTGGCAGTACAGCAATGGCACCGATTCAGTGACCTGACTACATGACACGCCTGCTTTGAAACCTGATATTGGATGAATGCGGAGGGGGCGGGCCCAGAGATGACATGCCTATCCTTCAGCTCAATTTTCACGCGCAACTAGTCCCTGAACAGACGTAATAATGGCCACTGTACTTGTACACTGTACTGTCACAGTAACAGGTCGGTGTAACTTAAAACGACATAACAGTTGCAGGCAGAATAATATCATGACAGCTCCATGTTCGAAGCTCGCCTACTACGAGAACAGACAAAAATGATTCAATCTTTACTTAAGGATTTCTGCTCTCCCACCAACCAGTTTTCTACTGTCAACACTGTCTTATACTCAACTATCCTTAATATTAGGTACCATCTGGTAGGCAAGAGGTAGGTAAGAAATGGCACATTCAAATTTTTCCACGAAAATAAAGGATATTTCTTATTTTTTTGTAAACTTATGCAGTCGTCATCATTTTCAAAAAACGCACTGAAATCATTCATGCAATGATTTTTCAATTCTTCAATTAAAATCAATTCCCATCTTCTCACTGAAGACCACAGCAAACATCACTAAACCAGACACCAAAATAAAGGCTGATATTCAAAGCTTCCCAACACATCAGGTCAGGGGGTATGTTGGGACCCCATATTGTACCTTAAAGACCTTTCAAGATCTGACCTGAAGTTTTTGTCTTTATTTGGTATCAAAATAAAACATTCAGACTTATTAAATCTACCCCTGGCCAATTTTCAATTTTCACCCACTGGCATCTATTAATACTTTACAGTCAGCTGAGCAAACAAGCCCAAAAACTCCCAAATTCAAGCTAGAAATAATAGAAGTACAAGTAAATAAGATACAATCTCTAACCAGCAAAAAAAAGAAACAGCTTCGCATTCCACTCTGGACTCCTCCCGAAGCAAAAACTTCCCAGTTTGTGCTCCGATCCCGGTTGGCCCTGGTATTTACAGACCTCTTAGCACAGTAAAAACAGAATAGCCTGTACCTTGACTTCACACCACCTGCAAAGAGCGGTCAAGCTTTCGCAAAGTTGCTTGCCTACTACAGGTGCAAGGAAATTAATCAGTCGGTCAGCTACGCAAAGTATATTCATTGGCAAGAGAAGCTGTGCTGCATTTTGCTTATTTGGCTGATGCTTTTATTTAAAGTGATGCACATTTTTGAGAGACCAGGATCAGACAGCAAAAAATGGTTAAGGGCCTTGCTCAAAGGCCAAATTATGAAATTACACTGCCATCCCAGGGATTCGACCCCACAACCTTCCGACCACAGGCATGCCATCCAAACCTGCTGAGCCACACTGCACTTTTCTGAAAAAGAATGGTTTGAATATGTAAAGAGTGATGACAAAGCAGGAAACACTAGTGTCATACATTTCCTTTATGGTTTCACTTTCACTCCACTCTTTGTTCCCCATCCACAGTATCAGTTATGTGAAGTTATTAAACTCACTCCTGCTTCTCGATGTGCTTAACACTATAACCTCCAATGACAGCCAACCACAGCTCACAACAGGTTCACAAACCTTGTGCCATTCATCCAGGCCAACTAGGCATATGACTTTAGGCCAGGACTTACAGCATTTCTCGAGCATCAGTTCTGAACCTGTTGTACATGCAGTCTAGGTGTGCACATGGTACACTGTGAGAAGCAAAGGTACACCAATGGGAGTGGTTACTTAAGGTCTCATACTGGGACAAACACACAAGGCACACTGTATTCTAATAAAGATTCCAGCTCTCTGGGACTTAAGATGCATGACTGTACTATTTTGTAAAGCTGTCATGTAGCATGACACAATGGATGTCACACTGGTTTCAGAAATCATATTTCAGGACAATCCAACTAGGACAGGTACCAAGGACTCCAAATCTCAGTCACCGAACAGGTAAGAATTTAAGTGTTTCCTTTGCAGATCCGCATCCTCAGCAACCAAAGCCTCCCAGCAAGATTTACGACACGAACGCTTAGGTAAAGGCTTGTAAGTCAGCAGAACCAATCGGCTGTGGCTTTAACCCTAACTGGTACAGCACACCAAATGATGAGAGGAGAATTACTGTATTAAGAGGATATGATGGGACTAACAACAAAGTGTGGCAGGGAAATATGGGTATTTTCACTCAGGAGGGAAAGCAAGGTTGTTGTGTATAACAACTAACAACACTGTACAGAACATGAAATGAGATTTACCTGAATTTGAGTCTGGGAATGACAAGTAACATATACTTGTTTTCTGAAAAGACAAGACAGGAAAGAGACGTCACTATGCTTTTAGGTAAGACGCTTAAACCGATTACGAAAAGGCAGATTGCTCTGCATACTGACCTCTTTGTCTGTGAGTTTTGAGTGGTGTGGATAAATGACCTGGAAGAGAGAGAGAGATCAATTCGAAATCCCATTACGTTCTTAAAAAATAACTTTCTTTTCCAGTGGTGAAAACATGAAACTAAACATTGCCCAGTTTGGGACATCCTGGCAGCCGATCCTGGACGGACGGCCCACAAAAGCCAGCGACAGCCAAGGGATCGGACTTGTTGCAGATTCAGACACATTTACGTTACATTTAATTATTTAGCGGACGCTTTTGTCCAAACGGAAAGCCGCGTATCCGGGACGCCGCGTCAGAATAACCTATATTAGTGAAAACCCTGCGCTGTAACGCATCCGCCAGGCAGCCATATGCAGGAATTTTGATTTAGGGGGGAAACGCATCGAGGCAGCGAAACGCAAGGAGGTTTCCTTCGGAAATAAGTTCTTCCGCCGTGTCAGCGTGTGGAACGAGCGCGGCCCGGAGTAACTGTCCGCCCGAAGGGGAGGCCGGCGAAACGCCGCAGCCCGTCCCCCACACGCCGGCCGCTTCGTGCCCATCCGTGCGCGGAGGTCGCGGCGCAGGACGGCGCCTCTTCCCGCCACCGGCTCGGGACTCGCGGCGCTAGCCGGCTAGCAGGCTAACGGGCGCCTCACCTCCACCGCCTGCCCCAGCTCCAGGTCAAAGCCCACCACGCAGATACAGTGCAGCCAGGCGGAGAAGCGGTCCCAAGGCAAGAGCAGCGGCTCGGCGGGGCTCTCCTCCCCGGGCCCGGCGTCGGGCACCTCAATGGCCGGGGAGGTGGCCGACGCCGGGTCTTCGGGCTCCTCCACCGGCTCCTCCATTCCCCCTTGACCGTGCAAGGCCATAGTCTCTCACGGTGGCCCCCTGTTTTCTTATTCGTCCTCCTCCCTTCCTCCTCCGACGTAACTCTAGCAGCCGATCCTTCGACAATACCGTGAGAACCAGAACAACAAAAAAAACCACAAATTTCCACTAGAAGTTAAAAGGCGATGCGACGGCGACGCAGGACGCTCGGCATCAGCGCTCCGCACCAGCGGGAAGGGGACGGCGCTGGCGGCGAGGCGCCGGGTCGCCAGACTTACGCTCGGATTTAACGCCACACCGAGGCGCCCAAGAAGTGCACGAACTCTTAAGTAAAGCGCTGAATGCCAGGAGAAGACAGAAAGAAAACCGTCACCATATAAATGTGTCAGAGGGGAAAAGAGGAGCTGTCCTAAACGCTGCTTCGGTCATAGCCATGAGATAAATGGGACCGTGATGGTGCAACGTGACGGAAGATCTGGCAACCACGTTTCGAATTCCTCCCATTAAAGAGGTAGCGAGCAAAGTTTGCCTATACAGCGTCTTGTGAAATGAAATGGACTAAGATTAAATCATTTTTGCACCTTACCGCGTATCCGCCTACTCCTTAGAGTATCTTCCGTTGCCTTGTGCTCTGTGCTTCTTGGGGGTAGGTGGATAAGCGATAAGGTGCAAAACCGATTTTAATTTAGTCCGGTGTAAGGGTTCTCAGTCCATCACAAGATGCGTATTCGCCACGGGAAATTAGAGACGCCAATACACCTGATTCCTGGTCAATGAATTGTGCGAAGAAACTGCAGTACTCGGAGGAAATCCACGAAATAACACACACAGCCTACCCAGCCCAAACCTTAACCATTAAGTGACCAAACGAAATACAAGACTTTTGGCTATTTTAGTTTTTTGTTTGCAGATTTTTTATAAAATTGAGTTTCCTCTTGTGAGTGTTGAAAAATCTTTAAATCCAGCAAGTTGGCTAAGCAAGAATTCTGGGTTCATGATATACTAATACAATAATAAGCCCCTAACAGCACATCATATTAAGACTGATTAAATTATGTGAAAGATTTTAACATTCCCAACCAAGCAGCATATACATATGAATACTCGTAGAATTTTGTTTGATCATGTATTACAGAAGGCAGCTTGAATGATAATAAATACATATGTTGGATTTAGAGTGAAAATTTCTGGAACTGCAGTTAGGAGAAGTTTATAGTCAAAAACAGAATTGCATAGAGCATACATTTGTATTGATTTGGTGTTTATTTTACTCATTGATATATATTTTTGTTATAAATAGTCAGATGGAAAGTTCAGCAGATGGTATCACTAGGTTGCCACAAAAAGGGTATTGATTTGAGGTCCAGGAAGGGGATCTATCTTGGAATTCAGTAAGAAAGGCATCTCACAATGACCAGTTGTTTAGATGAACACAGTGTGGCTGTGTAAGTCACTTAAAAGTATCTAGATAATGACTAAAACAAAAGCAGCAACTTTCATTAGTTCCATGTTCAAGATACAATTTATCATTAGCAGTTAGCACTTGTGTAGGCCTCCAAGATGCAATTAATGTACAATTAATGAAGATGGCAAAGGTATCCTTATAACCAGAGCAGTACTGTTAATGTGTGGTTGCGGACTTCAGCGAAGCCCACACTAAGTGAAATAAGTAACTAGGGGTGCACGATTCAACTCGATTTCGATTCTTGGGCTCGTGATTCGATTCAAGACCGATTCTCGATTCAAACAATTCTCGATTTAAAACGTCCATTATTTTTTATTATCAGTCTGATAGGGAATACAGCGATAATAAAGTCGCATTGCAAAAAATATAAACTGTTGCAAATATAAACTGCAAACCTTAAATTAAACAACTTAAATTGACACGTTACTATCTGAACAAAAACCGGTATTGCGCCATCTATAGGACTGGCAAACTCCTATC
>JAODKN010000127.1:7304637-7315105 GCA_026774425.1 Petrocephalus zakoni | reverse complement strand
CATCATTGCAAATAAAGACAGAGGTTTAAATTTTTCCCCATTAAATGTCTGGCTGCCAAAAATGTCATGTAAGATCTTCTCTATGAATAGGAAGGGTGTCTAGAAATTGATCTCTGCTAAAAATTGAGACCACAAAGTAAATGTCAAAGAAAGGAGGTTTGGGGGATAAGGAGAAGAAGAGAAATTGTACCGTAAACAAATGGTAGAGAATGAATCGGGACAGTTTAAGTGTCCGAATGTATCTGTGATTCCTGCAGTAGTAAAAGCACTGGATCTAAGCGCTGAACAAGTAAGAAGTCTAAGAATGTCGTAAATAGTTTCTTAGGATGATTAGCTACAGAGACTTCATCCAAGCACACATGTGGGACAAAGCTTTGCTATTTACGGAGACTGCTGGGCACTTAAGGTTTTCTGCTAGAATAAGAAATGTCACTGCAGGTGCCTCGGGGAATTCCGCATTTCTATTGTCATCATCATTATTTTGTTGCTTAGCTGACATTTTTATCTGGGGTAACAATTTTATCCAGTGATACAGCGATACAACAGGAGGTCAGCTTTGGCCTTTGAAACAATTCCTAATTTACTTTAGCACGCTAAATTGAATTGTTTTAGTCACGATAGAGGACAGCTATATATTTTGCAAGTGTCAGGCTAGGTGTGACCTAGGCATTTATTATTTATTTGTCATTCATGATAATAGTCAATCAGACAGATGTGTGTGTTTATGGTTTGATGTGTGAATTTGTTGTTGATTCATTGGTGTCCTGATTATTCATTCTGTGTTATTACATATGTCAAATTTCTCTCATTTTAGCATGTATTATAAGAAACGCCAACTTTTAATGATCAATAATATTTTGCATTCCATGAAACAGTTACAGTAATACTCATATAATACTCATATCCACAATACTTCAGTGGCAACATGGCAAGCTAATGGCATTTGAAAATATTGTGCATGCACAATATTACACTACCACCACAAAACAGCAAGAGGCCGGATCTAGTTAGCCGCAACAATCCTAGTAATTTCCTGCGAATTTAACGTAATTTAGTAGCAGCCCTCCTCTAAATTAGTAACAGCTGCCAAATCTGTTACAAACAGGTATTTTTTTCACTAATATACATTGCCAGTGTTTCTGTAAAAGGCCTATGATGTTTAGCCAATGTCTGTATAAATACATTTATTTTTCAATGAGGGTTTGGACAGTGTTTCAATAGGCATTCATGATCAAATCATCCTTATGTAATTATACGGCTATAGGCCAGAGCTCTTGGAAACAGAAGATGTGATGTAATGTTTGACCTGGTGAGAGTGCCAGTTAAACACAGGGTAGCTGCACAAGCATTCACTCCCTGCAGGTCATGTAGACATATTAAACATAAATCTAGGAACGTGTCTTTGGATTGTGGGATTAAATTAGAGTGCTGAGAAAAAAATCACGTGGGTACCAAGAGAACCTACAAGGTCTACATGGACAGATGAGGGACTAAATCCATAACCCTGCAGCTACAAGGCGACAAAACTATCTTCTGAGCCACTGAGTCTCCTACAAAGATGTTGTATCTTAACTAATATCCATCCATCGCTCCATCCATCTTCTAATTGGCTTTTCTGGCCATGGTACTGGGGGGGGGGGCTCATTAGAGACAGGGCACAAGTATGGGGTGCAACCTGGATATCCTGACTGGTGCCTCTGCCGAAAATGTATGATTGTGCCAGCAATGACCTGCCATCCCATCCAGGGCGTGCCCTTGCCTTGTGCCCCGTACCCCCAGGGCTCCTCTGAGACCCTCAGGATAAGCAGTTAGAAAACGAATAGATCTAACTATGCAATGATCTAAATAAAGAAGTAGCATAAATTCTTAATATCGAGCATCAAAACAATTAAAAGACTACAAATGTAGTGAAAAGAAACATGAGGGACTTTCAAAGGCATTGTACAGTTATATAGACATCAACAATGACTGTTAAAAACACAAATAATTACCTGAAATTTAAAGATCTGATTAAATATATTGTAAAAAAAATAAAACCCCCAGAAATTTCAATTTGCCTATTTTAAGATAAAACAATACAAAAGTCATGTATCTAGAACAAAATGAATTAACACATTTATAGTGCTTTAGGCCTCCAACATTTATATCCTTTAGCTGAATTGGTTAATATTGCATGTGAAAGTTACCTGAATGACATCCTCTGGGACTATACCTTCTCAGATTCTTGACAGAAATGCTCTTCCTTTTAATTTTGTTTATGAAAAGATATCCTCATCCATGTCTTGAGTGTTTATTCATGTATGTTTCTATAACGAGAAGTCGTTAGAAATTAGAAATCAAATTACAAAAATTTGCCTTCTGGAGACGTTATTAGACAGTAGTCGGACAAGTTAATTTAGTAAGTCATCTGTTTCACGGGACCACAGTCACCACTGGCTTTCCCTTTGAGGGTGGGGTTCTTCATTCCTGACTAGTTTGCTCGTATCTATCTGATAATCTCTTGAATCTTGTACATCCCTTTTTTGTCGGTCTCAAAATTACCCATACGAAATGTGAGGCTATTTAGGAAAAAATGCCAATGGTGTGGATCAAACGAATTATTTTAATCACTATGACACTTAAATTTGTATTTCCCTTTATTCTAGAATTGTATTGGGGTTGCGGCGGATTTAAAGGTTGCAATGACAATTAATGATTAGCAGCGTCCGCTTATGCTACGCACAGATGCTTCGTGGACCGAACTACTGGTGTTGAAAACCGATGTTCTTTTTTATCCAGCAATGTACCGTGTGCCTTGTTTTTTTTTCTTCTGTTCAGTAATGTCTAAATTCCTCCCTTCCCCTAAAGTTCAGTGACAACCAAAGCAACCCTTGCACGAGTCCCGGCGCGACGCGCATTGGCTACGCGGCAAGCGACCGCGTCCTTTGATTGGATAACGATCTGCCAATGTCAAAGGGGGAGCCGCCCCGTGCTCGTCGCGTGCCCGGGCGCGAGCACGGCGCCGCAGCCCGGTATGTATTTCATTTCCAGTATGGCGGCCGTCGCTTGCGGAGAAGGGCGAGCTGTTCGGATTTGTCCTCGCATTTACCGGAGTAGACAATAATCTACGGCCGGCTGATTTTTCTTTTCCCCTTCGAAATTTCGCTTGTTCTTCGTAGGCACAACGCGGCCTATGGCTTAGCAAGGGATATGCGGTAAAATCGTCGGGGAGCGAGCGGCGCTTGTGGCTGCGGGGAAGGCGGCTAGGCTTTCCGCGTTTCCCAGGAAAATCGGAAAGGAGCGGATCTGTTTTGGTTTTCGGGTCAGAAAGTTCCCGGCGTCGCCACTCGACCACGACCTCCGCCACCGTCCGAAAGCGGGAGCGAGGCGGACCGGGTTCCTGCTCCGGGTCTATCGATAGGCCCGGCTGGCCGAAATATTGGCAACTTTTGGTAAAATTTCGAGGCTGCTTGAGATACGCAGCGAGTCTTTTCGGGAGTTTGCCCGTGTTCCGGCGGAATAGCTGCCCTGGGCGGGTGTTTCTGCGGCGAGCCGGAATATTTAGCTAGCTAGCTAGCACGGGGGGTGGGTGTTCGGCATGGGGAGTGGTGAGTGAATTCGCTGGGACTGTAAAGTACGTTCACTTTTTCGTAATAATGCACTTTGCTGGATAGAGACCAGCGAGTAGTCAGCTGCCAGGCAGGGTCTCGGAACCTGAGAAAAGTGCCAGAAACCGACAAGTCAATGTGCAGCCGGCGGCGGCTGTGTGTCATTGGGTCGCAGCCCGGCCGGTAATTAACTATAAGGGGCGTGAAGCGGGGGAAGCGCTAGCGCTGGCTAGCTGCTCGGCTAGCTACATGGGGAGGTGTATCCGCCGACCCTCCTATAGGTCGCTGACAACTTCATAGTTGGGGATTGTTACAGCCCTCCCGACCCCTAGTATCGGCGTGTTAAGAAGCTCTGGTCGATTTCTGTCGGAGGGGATTTGGACGGTGGAAGTGTCTGAGGCACCGGGTAGGAGACGGGGAGCAGAAGTGTGTAGGCAGCCAGGTGCAGGTGGTGGCGTGGTGGCTGTGTGTGCGGCTGAGGGCATCTAGCCGGGTAGGGCCATGGCCAGCACGTAGCAGCACTAGCTGGGTAGGTGGTATAGTGGCTGTCAATGCTTATTTTCGGAGTAGTATATTTGTGGGGAGGTGGGATCCGGGTCTGAAACCCCCGGCTGCTCACTGCCCTAGCTAGCCGGGCTGGTCACTGCTTCTAATTGGCGACAGGGGGGATCGGGCATAAAATAAAGTTTGCCAGTCTGGATCACGAAACCTTGTCTTTCGGTTGGAGTCCCGCTCCCAAGCCGTCATCCATGCCTTCAGCGTTGGCCGTGTTCACCTGCCGCCCTAATTCACACCCCTTCCAGGAACGCCATGTCTACCTTGACGAGCCCGTCAAGATCGGGCGCTCCGTGGCGCGCTGCCGGCCGGCCCAGAACAACGCCACGTTCGACTGCAAGGTGCTGTCGAGGAACCACGCTCTGGTCTGGTTTGACCATAAAACGGGCAAGGTGAGCGCCTCTGATTTTCTTTTAGAACTGCAGTTAAAGGGAATCCGTGGGCGCAGGGAACAGGACGAACCGGCTCGGCGGTGCGTGTGTGACATGCAGGATTGCGGTACCTGCACATCACGGGACCTGCCAGTTTTTTTTTCTTACCCTGAGCCATTTTGATAAGGGAATGTCGGCCGTCTTGACGTCGAGTTAGGCGCTTGTTAATCCCCGTCCGGCTGGTGGAAGTAAACAAAACGCCGAAGGTGACGGATCGCGCGGCAGAGTTCGGTAAATATGCATCGCTGGCTTGTAATGTTATAAAAGCTGAGGTGTCGTGGTATGCAGTACCGGCGGATCTAGTCAATTCTCTGTAAATAAAAGCCGCCCGCCTTCCATTTTAACGTCTATCGTGACCTTACGGAGGCATGCTTGATTAGAGAGGCGAATCCCCGTTCAAAAGCTTTTTTCGTTTGCCAGGCTCAGCCGGTTCTGCCAGCGCTGTAAGGGTGTTGAACGCGGTAGTTCCATAAATACCCGGTTATATGCATGTCAGCGTAGCGCCGTTCATACACGTGATCGCATGCAGGCACGATCCGTCTTGTTTCCGCGGTATTTCGTCTTCGGGAGCTTGTTGTTGACGAAACGTGCCTGTATTATGGCCCGGCATCTCTTAAATAGGAATCCTACATCTCACATATATTATGTCATGACTGTGGGGGGTGAAATAATCCACTGCCATTTTTCCTTATTTGGCGACAGTGTAGCGGTAGTACATTAACTTCTGTTGCCTCAAAACTTGTTATAAACGACACAGTAAGGTTAATGGAAAATACGTTTACGACGTCATCCATGCAAGATGGAGTATGTGGAAGGGTAAATTTCTGTCCGATTCTTTGTCAACCCCAATCACTCCACTAAATTAATTGATGTTTTATTTATGCTTAGGTGCTTTCAGGCTTTACAGTTGCTTTTAATGCAATTACTGCTGGAGTGGTGATCTGGGGAATTGTTCCACAATGCAAATGTAATATTAACATTCCTATAAACTGGAATGGCGCTTTTAGCATAATAAAGATTTTAGCGTAAGTGAGTTGAGTTTCCACCTCAGTGTGAACATTATGTTGCCATTACTTTTTTGTGCTGGAGGTTGTAACGGCAAGGTTGTTTCTGACAGACATATCTTTCCTCCGTAGCAGTGATTGGAGAACTCCTTACCTCCTGGGCCCTGTCTGTTTACATGATGTTTTGCAGGCCTTTTGTAGTAAATGATGGCATAATTGTGATTCATTTGTGTAATAAGGGCTTAAAATTGCATGCAACAAGTTGCCCATGGCATGTACAGAGAATACAGCCAAAAATTATTTAAATATCTCATGTTAATTTAATGGGATTCAGTCTGGTGGCAGATAATTCCTTGAGTTTCGGTGGTAATTGCAGAAAGCTTCAGAGATTTCAAGTCCACATGTGGATTATTCTGCAAGGCTTGTTATATTTTGCAGACACTGGTGGATTTGATGCAGTGCAAACGGAAAGCTTGCCCATCTCTGTCACTGCAGACATACCCTGGGCTTTCCTGTCTTTGCTAATTCTGCATTTTATGTATATCTTGCTTTTTCATTGATTGTCTGACCAAGAAAGAAAAAACATTCTCCTCCAGCATTGGTTTCCTCTTTACAAATGGCTTTTCTTCCACCCAGCCAAATTCAGCGCAAGCAGTGTTATTTTGATGCTGTTTTGAATAGCAATTGACAGAACTGGGGAATTAATATAAATTGGGTTATGTTTATGTAAATAAGTGAAAGAGGGGTGTTGGGTGGATATGAACCACACATTTGTTCTAAAATTGTCTGCAAGTTGACGGTCATTGCAGGCAGTTTTGAAAGATGTTATGTAAAAATATGTTTTTGGAATGACCAAGGTGTGGTTCAGTCTGTGAGAAGGGAGCTTTCAGTATGGCAGCTGCCTGAAGGGATTTCTCTCATCAGTTTCATACAAATCAAGTGAGATTTATAGACATTTAGGTAGTATGCAATCTTTCACTGTAATGGGTACTTGCTTCGAGCACCCAAAAAACAGGACAAACCCGACTAGACCCCCCCCCCCCTCTGAATTAGCTGTTTTTGCATGAACTTGTTCTTCTGCCCAGCCAGTCCAAGCATGGCATCTTATAGCACTGTGTGTGGGGAATTTTTCCTTTGTGTGTCACCTGATAAGAAGTTATGTGCAGATTTTAAACTTTTTTTTGTATTTTTATGTTTTGTGGTTAAGCTAATGATTCCTTTTAGGGGGAAGGGGAATTTTAATAATTATGATGTAAGGAACTTATCATGGTGATTAATTTGGGGAGATTTTAAACTGGATTCAAAGATTTTTGGATTTGGTCATGTGCATGCTGCTACTTGGGTTTCTGTTTTCTCTTTAGCTTTATCCTTCATTATTTGCTCTTGCTTGGTTGGTGAGTCAGCTTCAGGAGGGTCTTTTTGTAGTATAATTCGGTTACTAATTGGTTAAGCGCTGGACACTCGAACTGGAAGTACTAAACCTTGATATAATCTGCCCATAGTATGTCCTTGAAGGGTCTGTTATCTTAGTTACTGGGTTTCAATCTGTCTGTGATGGTTGGTGGCCCTAACATGAAGTCATTTCCTGTGTTGTATGTATTTATTTATTTATTATTGTTGCTTTCCAGTTTTCACTGAATGCGTTTCTTAGTTTAGACTCATCAATTTCTTACTCACTCTGTTGCTGGCACGCAGTATTTCTTTTTTGGGGCAAGAGTTTATATATTGTTTGAATTTCTTAGCTTTTATCTAAAGCGACTTTATCCGTTTAACCTGTTCAGCCACTGAATGTTGAATTGCTCCTCCTGCCTATTACCGCCTTTCTGTTCTTGCAGTGCCAGAGAGGTATGATGCCGCGTGGATGACTGCTTTGGCCCACCTTATAGGAGTAACCCATGGCTCACAGGAACCTAGCAGACTGCTGGATTGACCAGTCGCCCGATATGTCCTGCCTGATTTTGTCAACCACAAAGCAGTATAGTTACAATTCTTGTTCTCTCAATGAGACCATACAGACTCGTCCAGTCATCTGGACCTTAGGGGTCTGTTTTAACAAATTTATATCCCGCCACTGAATTATGAAGGTGTGAAGGAAACGGACACCCTCACTGCCTGCAGTGAGGCCTACGTGAGCCTGAGAGGATTTTGATCAGCCTAAAAGTTGACTTGCCTTCTGTGGACATGGTGGTTCTCCCCAGCTGGTCCAGCCATCTCTGTGCTGACAGAGCCAGCGTGAGTGCAGTAGGCTTTGGTGTCATTCTGTCAGTAGCAGATTACTGCAAATGTGTGTTATCAAATTCCATAGTGTTTAAGATTCTTAAACACATGTTTAAGATTCTTCCCTTACACCCCATTACGGTGTTATGAGGTGCGAGGGCCAGTTGTGCTGGTGTGCTAATACATCCCCCAAGTGTTCCGGCCATAAATGTGTGTGGAATGTGTGCTGTGAAACTGGCACCTGTAGTTTTAGGAGGACCAAGACAGGGACTTGGATGTTATTTAATAGGGGGAATCCACGGAATTTAGAGTTAGTTTTTGAAATATGCAGTTGTCAGTGAAAGACTGTTGAATGCCAGCTCTGTAAGCACAAACTCATCTATTATACACTGCCTTTATAGTGGCTGACTGCTTACCCAGCTGCTGTTACAGGTATTTTTGTCCAGCATTAAAGCTCTTGCTTGTGTAAGCTAGTGGCAAATGGAGCAGTCAAAGCTGAAAACACCATATAGATTCATGTGGCTTCCACTAGCATAGCTATGCTTCAGCAGGTCTTTCACTGCGGAGCTGTGCATGTCTCTAGTTAGTGCTGGTGGTAAGGGAAAGCTTTGTCTTGCTTCTGGGAGTGAATTTTTTGGCTGCACTAAATTTATTTTAGTTTTTAATATAGGTCAGTATAAATGTCCATTGTGTGCATGAATAAACGTCCCCCACCTAAGTTTTGTTTGCTTATATATTTTCTAGGATTTAGTCACCTAATGAAGTTATCTACTGGTCATTCTGGTCCAGAGAGATCATGTTGGCTGTGGTGTAGTGGGGCCTAGGCGGTGCTATGGAATCCCCTTGTCAACACTTTTCGGTGCAACTGTTCTTGGCTGCTCTGGCCTTTCTGGGAGAGTGAGGATTCTGATGTTAATGCTTAAAATATGAGACTGTCATGGCTGTGTGCTTGTATTGCATTGAGCAGCTGACTCTTGCATACACACCTCTGTAACAATGTGAGGGAGCAGCAGGTTCTTAACTCTTAGACGGTTTGAAAGGAACAAAAAATGGAACAGTTTGGTGCCAGACCGGGTTCCTGAATTTCGCTTTGGAGGAGGGGGCTCTAGATACATTCAGAAGTGATATTTGGATTTAACAGTGGTCTGACACCAATAGGCTGTCCGTTTCGAATAGCCTGGTAAATATCAGCCACTTTAGACTGGTTCATTAGACCAGTGTGATAAACTGATCGTTCAGTTAATTTTCAATCAAAATTTCGCTTTATCCAAATTTTTCCTGTATCTTTTTTTTTTTTTTTTTTACTAGCACCTACTGTAACATGAATGTCAGCATTGTGTGGAAAGTTGTTTTTATCTCATGCCTTTGAGCTTGTTAAATATGATTAGTAATGGAATGCCAATCAGTTACACTTAAGAGCCCTGTTTTTCTGCTTAGGTCATGTGGTAATTGGTAGATTCTTACATAGCTGCACCCATTCATGTGAAACAAAAAACCGTTCCAGTCTGCACCACCGTATCTTTGAACTTCAAAAGTATAACTCCCCTCACGGTAATGCATCTATATTATTGAAACCCCACATCTTGGTGGTGTGTAACTCATTGAGTTCGGGTTCTGTGCCCTTGTCCAGAAGTTCACTGGTTCAGATTTCACTGCTGGGGCCTTTGAGCCAAGCCTTGAACTCGAACTGCTCCATGGGCGCTGGCTGACCCAGTGCTCTGACCCCAAGCTTTCCTCAGTGGTGCGTCTGCTAAAAAAAAATATAAACGTAAAAGGCGAGCTGGAAAGTGACCCCCTTGCTAGCAAGCCGTCTGTCTCGCAGCACTGCAGAAAGGCCCGAAATGACAGGGGCTGTGTGGATGGTGTGGGGAGCCCTCCCCAAGAGCGGAAGTGCATGAAAGACAGATGGCTGTGGGGGTGGGGACAGGAGCAAGCGGGATTAGGAATCGCTGCTCTGCCCAGGTCCGCCGTTACACCGCTGAGCGGATTACGTATCTTGCCGTGATTGGCACCTATGCTGCTTTGTAGAAGTGTGTCTGTTAAAGTCAGGCATAAATAGTGTCTCATTGTTGGCAATTTCACTATAGTCCTAATATCAGGCCTGGAATAGCGTGGTTTAAGTAATTGACAATTAAAGCTGACCTAGGCCATGACTCGGTGCCAGCTCTCTCTCTCAGCTGAATACCGGAATGACTGCTTGGCGGCTTCAGAACATCCATTGTGGAGCAAACATCTGCCTACTTAGACCCACTGTTCTGTGAGTTCCTTAGACTCACGTCTGTTATTTAAGCTCTTGTGTTTTTTTTTTTTGTCCTTCAAGCCTGTTGCTAGGATACCCCTAATCGCTTTTCCTGGCTTGAACTCCAGTTTCTGTTCTACCTTCGGAGGCGGCTGGTTTTGAAGTTTTCTACTTATGCGATGGTTGCACTGTATGTCACTGAGAGGAGGCTGGACCCTGTGGATTTTGGGTGTCGCCCATCTCATCTCGAGGTGAATGTAGGGCTGGAGCAGAGGCCGGCCAGTGCTCTGAGTGACGTCCACGTAACCGGAGCCACCTGAGTGACGCTCCCAACATCTTTATAACTGCTGCAGTGCTTTTTCATCCTGGTTTTCGGCTCACCATGCCAGGTACCTTATGGGCTGAGCTTTGGATAATAATTTTAGTCCTGGGAGG
>JAODKN010000127.1:7251186-7264805 GCA_026774425.1 Petrocephalus zakoni | reverse complement strand
CCCCCCCCCCCCCCCCCTCCGCCCCCCGCCCCCGCCCCCCCCCCCCCCCCCCCCCCCCCCCCCCCCCCCCCCCCCCCCAGCCTACCCTAATCCACAGGGGCCCAGCTGTTTGTCCCCGAGGGCCAAGTTCCATCAGCAAAGCAAAGCCCCAAGGTGTGCTGCATCTGAAAAAAAAGTGTGCGCACTCCAGCGGTTGTTTGCACAGTCCGGATTCCATTGCATCTTTGTCCCGAAGCGAAGCCCGCCAGTTGGTGACTGCTGCTCGTTTTCACGCTGCTCCAACCTCACCCGCCCCCCATCTTCAATGGCACCAGCACGATTTCCTCCAACTTATTTCATAATATGAGGAAAAATCCAGGAACACAGGAAAATAAACATTTTTACAGATGACATATAACCCATGTTCAGGATTAAAGGGAAAGGGTAGTTGACCTAAAAGCAGACTGAGGACACATGGTCTTCCTCTTTACTGCAAACCTAGTCACTAGAAACCTGCTTTTGGTGGTTTTTTTGAAAGGGTTGGTAGTATTTCTATCTACAGTAATGTTCTGTGAGCATCTTCTACAGACCAAATCAGTCTTTCAAGTATTTTTCATTAAAAATTCTTAAACACTAGGTGGTAGCCCTTAACGTGTAACTTCTCAGGACTGTTTTGCTGAAATTCTCATTCATATAAAAGGGATTAAGACAAGTTTGCGTACTTGTGTTCTGTTTAATTCCCAGGAATTGTGCTGACCTTGTATTCAGCTAGTAGTTTGGCTAAAGGAACACGTTGAGCTTGGTGAATAGTCAATTGTTAACACTTGGAATAGGCAGGTGACATTTTCTAAGAGTGCTTTTATTGAATTGTGTGACCTCTAAGTAATCAGTTGTGCTCCAGCCCACCTGGCTTCTACTTCAGGAAACACAATGTCCACCAGGACACACCCAGGAGTGCATAAATGTACTTATACCCAGAATACCAGCCATACCTGAACTATATGCAAAGGGTAATGTTGCAAATTACAGCAGTGGATCTGTCACTGGCTCACCTATGTGGTAATCAAAATTTTGGATCAATTGGTTTCTTCAAAGCTGATTTCTTGTCACTTAACCTGAAAAATAAGTAATCCGGTGGTGCTGGGTATATGGATTGCCATGCTGACCCCAAGCTTTGGTCTCACCTATCTGCATGCATCTGCTCAAAGGGGGCATTCAAATCCTGGAGCAATGTCACCATGAGGCCGACAATCAAGGTCCTAAACGCCCGGCTGCATATGATGTGTTTTAATTGCTGTTGATTTATTTGCATATTCCTACCTTCTAGCCACCAACAGCCAGCTCATGCACTGCATGTGTACGCCATGGAACTCAAAAAGACGTCCGAGGGAGCCGTATAATGTCACGGTTGTGTATTTTCTCAGAGTCTATGCTGCATGACTGGGCGGGTGACTCAGGGTCGGAATTCTGTAGTAAATGTGATAGTATCTGTCACAAGTCTTCCAGGAACACCTGGCGCTTTGTTTTGGTGCTGTTACCAAAGACCTGTGAACGTGCAATGCGTCTGTTGCAACCGGAAGTCCCAAAGATGGCTAATTGTGACAAGTTGGCTGTTGGGATCGACAGGCTGACCGAGACCCTTGACCCCTGGAGAAGGACGACAGAGGGCGTATATCACTGGTGCCACAGCGACATGGGACGATGGGTGGGCCACCATGACGGAATACTTTTGGCTTATTTTGTCTACAGCTTCATGGTGCCAATCATGGTATCACAGGGATCTGGGGAATACAATAATACTGATACTCCCAGAAAGTTTGGATGAGTTAATAGAACAAATTATGAATTGCACAAACTTTTTGGCAGTTTGCATCCATTAAATGGTTTTGATTGCTTAAGCATGATTTTTGTTCTATGAACTAAACATTCAGAACGCCGTTTGTTTTTAAAAGTTCACATTAAAAATGCATCGAAGAAAACTGTATGGCGTTTCCGTCCTCGCGGAAGACGATGGCTCTCAGTGTCGGTCCTCGATGTCGGCGTTTATTGCCGTCTAGGAGGAGCCGGCAGATGGGACAATCATCAGTGTCTCCAAGTATGGTGGGTGACGTGCCCCGCCCCCGCCCCTGTGAGAAGCCCTGATGAAAAGAAAAATGATGCTTTTGTGATAATAGGGTCTGTCTACTCTGGAGTAAACATAAAGATTGATGTCAACAGAAGCGGGGCGGGGCGGGGCGCGGCCGATAGATGAGGTAAGCGCGGGAGCCGCGCCAGCGAGGTGCGGGGAGCCGAGAGCCGGTCGGGGAGCCCAATGGAGCGGAGCCCCCCCCAAGAGTAGCAAAGCAGCTGTCATCACTCACTATAGGAAAACTTAAAACTAAGTCAGTATGTTGAGAATTACGCCGTTGACAAGAAATATACAGATACTTTTGCACACCAGCGTATATACAGCGCCAGCGGGCAGTTAACTCTGATGTGTTATTTCTAAGTGTCTGATTACCCCCGCGACGTGCCACTGAAACGCAGGCTTCAGTACTGACACTACAGTGTAGCCGACTGTCAGATGCACTAGCCGTACAGTATGTGCATGCCTGCATATGTCCGGTATAATGCTACAGTCAGGCGCCGGGCGTGATATTTTTGTTGCATGCTACGCATTTGTTTACAGTGACTACAAAGCTTCATGAGTAACCTAAACCAGAGTGAAAAGAAATGCTGATTAATATAAAAATATTAATCATAAAGTAAAAAAAGTCTCAATTTATGTGTGTATACTATTACATTTCTATACATTTATTTTTTATATGTATATATAAATGCAGGTGATTGTGCTTTGGAGCAATTAATGCGGAGCTAAGCCCACGCGCCCGGAGCTGTCCTCCGGCAGTCCGCGCGGCGGAGGCGGCGTCACCGCGCTTTATAGCCCACCGCGCATGCGCCGGCTCTCCATTCACCCAGCGGAGAGAGCAGACGACGGGCTGCGGGACGAGAAGTCGCACTGAACCTGCACATCTCCGCGAAGAGCAGCGCACCTAGACGAGCTCCGCACTTGGCCACCCAGGAAGGGGGAAGAAAGCAGTCGGGCGACAGCAAGATGCCGGTGACGGAGAAGGACCTGGCGGACGACGCGCCGTGGAAGAAGATCCAGCAGAACACCTTCACCCGCTGGTGCAACGAGCACCTGAAGTGCGTGAACAAGCGCATCGCCGACCTGCAGTTCGACCTGAGCGACGGGCTGCGCCTCATCGCGCTGCTGGAGATCCTCAGCCAGAAGAAGATGTACAGAAAGTACCACCAGAGACCCACCTTCAGGCAGATGAAGCTGGAGAACGTCTCGGTGGCCCTCGAGTTCTTGGACCGGGAAAACATCCGCCTCGTCTCCATAGGTAAGTCCTGCCTGCCCGCTGTCGCCGGTAAGTGCGCCGGGCGCCTCTGACAGCCGGGCAAGCGGGCGCATGGGGCCGAGCGGACTCCGCACCGCAGCCCCCCGGCACCTGTCCGCCCTCCTGCCCGGGCGGATCTCCGCTGCCGCCCCCACACGCCCTGTCCGCAAACTTTTCCCGGCCGAGCATCACTGCGGCGATGCAGCTGTAGCTTCGCTCCCAGCGCCGTGCTAAGTAATGCATAATTTATTCCTGACATTAAGCTTAGACTTTTTTTTTTTTTTCCGTCCGCGCACAATAAATGTAGAATAATGGACCATTGACGTCTATTATTTGCATTTAATATTGCGCCATCTGGGATGTAATTTTATATAGGACACGTTTAGCGGACCTTTAAGGAAATGTAACTTAATAAACCTAGGAGCCGCAATCTTGCTTGTTTGGCTGTGGCCGCAGTGGGCAGGATTTCGGATCTGAGATGCAGTCCCGTCGCGGGCTTGCTGGCCCTGTGACACGGGAGTGCCGTGGGAATATCCGTCCCCCTGGGGGGGCAGGGCTGCCTAGGTGTCCGCTGGCCCCCCCTTTGGGGAGCGTGTGTGGCTCAGAGCGCGTCCTCCTTAAATAGTGGCGATTTAGCAGCCGTAGCTCCCATTCTAAGCCATTCCCGGCCACTTCGTTTCTTCTTCAGTCCGTTTCCCCGTCTCTCTGTAATGTGCATCCTCCAGGTACTCCGATTCCCTGTCATACTCCACTGACATGCATTTCCTGCCTATTAACGACTAAAATTGCCCCTGGGTCTCTGGAGGGTTTACACATTGCTCTGGTATAGCACCTCGTCCGGAGTGTGCATTGCTCTCAGGAATAAGGCTGAGCCCCAGTGTCTGAGCGTGTACTTTGTGATTCTTAGAAATGCAGGAGCGGAGGTCACAGCGCAGGCCGAGGTGACACGCCTGCAGGGGAATAGGGGCCTTGCCGAGAGTCACTTAATCTCACCTACGCTGCAGTCACCGTGACTACACGCTGCCTGCAGTTAGTCCTGCCGGAACGACTATCTTTTTTTTTCTTATTCAAATCTAAAAGCAGAACAGGGTGCGCTGCCCATTGTCATGGATACACTGAGACATTACAATGGGTTTGCGCGTTGTGGTAGAATGCCACTAGCCTGTACCGTGTAAGGAATGTGTCACGCCTCAGAGTCAGAGGTGGACGGGGGGGGTCCGGTTAGTGTCATCGCTTAAAGGCAAGATGTTTCCTGTGCTGTTGGTAGCCTGTCATACGTCATAGTTCTCCGGGCTTCCGTGATATCCGACCCGCCCCCCACTGTAGTCCCAGCACTGGGCTCAGTGGGATACTCTTACGACACGTCGGTCTTATTGGGATTTGTGGGTTCTACAAGTCTGGGGCGTGTGGATCCCTTTAAATGGTTTGTGGGCTTCTTCAAGTGAGTCCGGGCCTTGCCTTGCCTGCCCACCCCGCTCCGTGAGTCAGCCTTTAACCATGGGCTTGAGGGTGACATCATTTGGTTTCGTTTCCCAGTGTTGAACTTTGCCACCGTGGCGGTTAAGGCCCATGTTGTGCTGATGAGCGCTGTCCCAGGCGGTCGACGTTCATCAGAAACAGAACCGAGTATGATACCCAGCGTTACATCCCGTGCGGAACCGTTTTGCGTGCCTCTTTGTCCCTGGGTGTGCCATATCTTGCAAAGCCGACCTGGTCCATCAGCCTCGCTCCTGTCTTTCTTCCATGCCCCGTTCATCCGCCGGGAAGCTTGGTGCCCGTCATCTGCATCCGCAAATGGTCCACCGGTATGGGGTTGTAGTTAGTTACAGACTTGGATTCTCCATTCACCCTCTTCTGATGCTGCTGGTTTGGGTTCGACCTTGGCGTGATTATAAAGTGATAGCCTGTGGTGCTGCGTACCCTTTCATGTATCCTCAGTTTATTTTTCAGCTCCTTCTCTTCCTCTTTCCCTTCTCCTCACACCATTTCCCATTGCTGTTCTAGCCTTACACTCCTACCAGGGTAGTAACAGAAGGTCAAAGTAGCGGCCGGGACAGAGAATCACATGTAATACCTGCCTTGTGTAACTCACTGCTGAGGAATGTCCTGCTTGTCTGTTCTGCTAAGTGTTGTGCCTTCTGGTGTGGAACAAATGGTTCATCATTGTTGTGGAAGTCTGATCCAGTAAAACATCCAGTCCAATAATTGATGCTTAATAAATCCCAGCAACAGCTTCATAGTGTTTTTTTTTTTTTTTTTTAATTCTGGCTTGCATTGCCATGTTCACCACAGAGTTGGCTCTTGGAGGGATAATGTAGAAAGTTTCTCACTGCCAAGGCCTTTATTTGATAAAATGATTGTTTTGGTCAACACTGGTATGGGTGTTGAGTTGCAGTTCCTTCACACCTGGGAAAACGGCACCCTTTTAAGGTTTCTGTGTGCTCATTCGGGGCTGGCTCCTTCGGATGGGATGGTGCTCTCCAGCCACTCTGCGATGTTGGGTTTCCAGTTTGACCTTCCTGTTTGCTGACCATCCAGAATAAACTTAGCATTTCGTTGCCGAAACTGGTCACATGTCCATTATTTTGCGTGCGGTGGACCGGCTTTTTTCGCTCCCCGTCTGGCTTTCAGTTTTGGCCGTCCGGTTGAATGCAGGGAGGGAACATTTCACCTCATGTTATACACTTAAACTAGCACAGGTATGGCAGTACAATTGCCCCCCGTCTTTGTGGTTTTTAGGCCTCATTTTCCCCCAACAGGTGCTTCAGATACATGTGCCAACATTTGAATTAATACCATCTACATGACCATTTTCAGCCCAAAGACCTATTTTTAAACAAGTCCTTTTATTTCTACAAAAACAAATTTAGGTAGAGTGACTTAAGTGTACAGTAGCGGATGCTCTCTTGAGATGTGAACTAATAAGACCGTTGGCTATGGCTTTAACCGCGGCATGCTGCACGTACTGTGAGGTGCTGCCTCGGGCAGCTGCAGCTATGGCTTCAGTGACGTGCACGGCTGCTACTCGTGCAGGACGGCACTCCCCTTTGTGAAGACGGTAACTGGACGCCCCTGCGCCGTGAGTCGCATGGATTGCTGTTGAATGTAGCGTAGTAGTTTGTAAACTGGGTGTCTACCAGCTTGTTGTGGGTCCCTGGCCAAGGCCAGATGCTTCTAATAAATATAGCTGTCTCTCCCCGTCCCGCCCCCTGCATCCGATTTTATCTTGGCATCATCAAATGCGGCTAGATCATATCTGGTTCTTCTAAACTTAATATTACGAAAAGATTTGCTAGTCAACAGCTGTGATACAAATGGCTCCAAGTTCAGTGCTAATTTTGTTTTTCCTAATCCTCATGCTCAATTAGGAGCTGAGTGCTGCTGATTTGAGGGTGATGATGAGATGCCTGCAGTAATTGATGACTGCCTCCACATCGTTTTAGTCTTACTCAACTTTTTCCCGTGTCCTTTTGATTAATTATACTAGTCTCCCTTGCATCAACTATCATGGAGAGGTTTTCATTTGGCCTGAAGCGTTTGCTAGACATTGAGCGTTTATGCTGACGTTATTTAAGGCTTGACGATAAACCTGCTAGTAATTACCGTCCTCTGCCTGGAGTTTTGGCCTGGAGTAGTGTACCCCCACAGATCTTGGCCTTCTGTAAAATCAGCAATGACTTGGTTAATTTTGATGAATCACCCTAGTCATTGCCTTGTGGTCTGGTTAACTAGGTGCAATGTCTTTTTGATTCTCCAGTCTTGTCGGGTTCCTGCTCCCCAGTCATTTTCTGAAGGCTAGATTGTGACTGCTTGGTAGGGGGGTGGTCTTGCCACTTGACAGAGGTGGTGTTACAATGAGGCCTGCTTGCCGCCTGATCTGTACTTCATGCTGCTCCTTGCTGCTGGGGTTCTCCCCGAGGAGCGTTTCAGGTGTGGTGCCGCTGAGGAGGAAGACCTTGCCCTAGTCCATGCCCCAGTGCTATGTCCGCTGGCTTTCCCACCCTGCTCTCTTCAGGCTGCTTTCCGCTGCCCCTTCCGGCTCCTGTACCTTGGCTGGCCAGTTTAATGTTTAACCCCTTCCCCGAACACCACGCGCATTCGGACTTCACTGAACAAATAAGACGTGTACCTAAAGCTTCCAGAGATGGAACAACCACGTGCAACCAAGATCAATCCACTAAGGCAGCGGTGGCCAGTCTTATCCCGATAGGGCCGTTGGGTATGCGGGTCTTCATTGCAACTCCCATATCAGATGGCTAATTGGGGGACTGTTTGGCTAAAGAGTCGTCATGCCTGGGTTTGAACAGCTGACCTAAAGGTTACCTTGGAAACCTGCATAGACACTGGCCCTTTGTGGATAAGACTGTCCACCCCTGCACTGAGGCATTGCTTAAGCACGCTTCTGGTGTGGCATCTGATTACCATGTATGGCTTATCAACAAGATGCATTCCCATAAACCGGCTTCAAGGGAGGAGCAACCATGCATCTAATTTGCTTTAAAATAAACTTGTCCATTTCGAAGAACAGTGCAGGGAGCAATGCGATGGATTAGCGATCGGTGATGCCGCTGCTTGTGGTACTTTCCGGCTCTGTAAACTGACCTACATTCCAGGGCTTCCCATCTCTGCATATTTTGCGAGCGTGTCTGCAGTCACCACGATGGAATCTTTCCATAGTAACACTGGTATCGATGGAACCAGTATTGGTATTGGCGATGGTATCGTGTGGCCTGGCCAAGCTGCTGAATTTGTGTTCTCAACTGAGATTGGTTTTGTGTGTCAGAAGGTGCAAAAAAAATGTTAAAAATGAACTTCAAGCCTGGTTTCGTTGTGCTTCTGGGGGTGTCATGTTTGCTGTTCTGGGTAAATGTTTCAAAGGTTAAAAAAGAAACTTCTTTTGCATTCATTTAGAAACGGCATCTTAGTGCAAGTACCGTCTACCCGCTGAGAGTGTCCCCCCCACCCCCTGGCTCATATTGTGACCTGCTTGAACCTTCTGGGATGGTCTGGGCTCTGTGCTCAACTGCCATGGAGAGACATGAAGACACACAAATCTGAGTAACAAAGTAGTACCATTCATACGTCTGCCAGGCAGCCATAGTCCATGAAAGCCCCCTTCAAAGTGCACACTTGGCTTCATTCAAAAATGCACCTGCATCTTCCCCAGTTCTTCGTCTGTTGGGCTTCTTGATGATGTTCCCTCCATGTCCTGGTCCCTGTAGTCTGAGACCCGAGAAGTCTGATCTCTCTGTTAGGACAAAGCCAAGCTATGAAACATCAAATGATTACCTGATGTCCCCAGGCACATTGGGTTCGCCTATAAAGCTTGCAAAGATTTTCTGCTGGCCTGATGGATCATGTTCTCATTTTGGCAGTGCACTGAGATTTATCTCTCTTGGGGTTGGGGGGGGGGGCACTTTCCAGCCAGTCTTGTTCGAGCAGTAGCCTCGCTAATTGCTGCACTCAAGGTTTCCTGCACAGCCGGTGTCTGGAAGCCTTGGTAGTTTTTCGTCTGATTTGTAGAAATGCAGAAGGACTTGGCTGAGGTTTGGTGGCATAACTCTAAAGGAAATGTGCAAGAACCTCATCTTTAGTTTCATTTTAATAGAGATTATCAAGTTAGTACTGCAGTTTTTTTCATCCCCTCCAACAGACACACACTCACACACAGCCCAGAGTAAGAGGTAACGCCTGATGGTAATTTCTGTAAAAGCCTTTCCAAAGAGCATGAGAAGCAGGAGGCTGGTAGTCCATTCTTCCCAGTGTTGGGGGGTGTGTTTGCTCATCTGGTGTCGTGACGTTTGTTCCTTGTTCATGTAGAAGGTCAGTTGGCCTGAGCTGCATTCGTACCTTCTTCTTAGATTCGCACTCCGGTTTTCTCAGAAGTTGTCTTGTCATTATATGGCCTTTCTAACTTTCTAGATACTGAGACCAGTCTGACTCGTTCCACGGGTAGTGAAGGCAGACCGCCGCACCGACAGTGGCTGTTTGTGCGAACAGTGCTGGATCCAGTGCATAGAAGCAGGGTTTTCCCCCTGGATTCAATCCAAAGGCACCTGCTTGGAAAGCTGAATATGTTCAGGATGGGTATTTCCAAGCTGCTGATTGCAGCTCCGTGATCAGCAGTAAGGCTGCATCAGCAATGCACCTCGTGGTCTGGCTACGTTAACTAACTTTTTTGTATATGTGTCACTTTCCATCACTACAATGAGACTGTAATCTTTTCTGAGAGCAACCGCTCTGTTCTGACTTGTGATCAAATATTACTATGAAATGTTAGCTAAGTTGCAGAATTACGTAGGAATTGGGAAGTCTGTATAGGCAAACAGGAAGTTTTGTATTGTCTTCCAGAAAGCCCTTTGGCCCTTTCCTGTGGCAGTTCTGGATCATCCTGAGAGCCCAAAGACTTTACGTTGTATTTATTAAGTGGGAGTTCTCTTTTTGACTGTTCAGGGGTAACACTAGCTAGCTCGTAAAAACATGCCAGTTGCTCAAGACATGCTCGTCTTCTTGACACAAAGATGCGTCTTTTGATTTGCTTTGGAAAGCTATACAGCTTTTTTTTGCTTGCTCTATGAATTTTGGCTAGTGTACATGTGACTCAGATTTCAAAAGCAGAGTAATAAGGAAACTTGATAAATTCAATTGGATGGGCACTACGTACTAAGTAAGGTGTTCTGGAGTTTGGACACAGATCTAGAGATCATTCAGATACCTGAAAAATTGTGGCATCATTTTCTGCGGTTAAGGTTTATAGGGTCATGTTGGCTTATTTTATTGTTCCAGCAGTCAAATTATTATTTTTTTTCAGTTCAAGTTTCTGATGATTTCTTTGTATTAGTTTCCAATATGCAGCACGGCGATGGAAAGTTGTTTTTTGATTCCTTTACTACTCTAAAATTTAAATACTCAATTAAATGTATGACCATTGGGGTAGGCTTATTTTGTCTGGGACTGTTGTTCTGGTAAGGTGAACCCTTTCGTTTGAAAAGGGGAAAATTCCCACAAAACACCCAGGGCACTTGCCAGGTGTGAAGCCTGATGTTTGGGTTGTTACTGTAGGCTTTTGACAGGGTTGTGGAAATATTTCCATTGATGTGAGATTTTGACCTGTTTTGTCTGTTGTATATGTCGGGTACGCACTCCTGCGGTTACACCATGGAAAATGTTCTCTCTAGAAAAGCCTACCAAGTTTGAGTAGCAAGAATTTCTCTGTTGACCTACTATGGACTCCCTCAACCCATGGTATGCTGTTGTGCGTCACTGGATGTTAGGACGTTTTCCTGTGGAGCTAATGGCAAGATGGTAGGTTATTTTGCAGCTACTGTGTAAATGATACTCATCTCTCTAGCATCCAAAGTCCATACTGCCACCATTTTTTTTAAATATGTTTTTTACGGAGTATGCCATTACATGATGCTTAACCAGTTGTTGCCCAGCCTCTGAATGTAGCTGGAGATAAGCACGAATTTCGATTTCTGGTTAGAAGTGGCGACTTGATTCGTTTGCCTTTTTTAAGGCCCTCCCCCCTCCCCCCAAGTAAAAGCTGACACACCTATTCTGAGTAAAGGGCAAGTAAAGGGGCCGTATTATGAGGGACCTCAGGGGTGCATGAGTTTTGGATTTGATGTATAAACGTGGGAGAAATCCCTTTCATTTTTAACAACCAGTCATTTTTGTGCTGGCCGGCCCCTTGTTTGTGCAGGGCTGAGGGTTGGTTTCCACATTGGATAACCGTGGTAAGAGCTGTTTGATCTTGACGTCTCTGGTTGCCGTGGAGACCGGCCTGTAGAGCGACAGAAAGTGCACACGTCTCTGCACCAGCGTGCCACTGTAACTGGAAAACTAACGCGCCTTTTCCAAAAAAGAGCGGCAAGTTTTGACATCTCGGCGCAAATCGATTGTAGAGGATCTCGCGCGCTGTCTCGTGGATGCCACCAAACATCTTTCCAGATTCTTAGATTCATATAGGAAAAAGCCGTCTTGCATAAATTTTAGCATGTTTCACAGAAGAGCTAATCTGCCGAGCAGAGCTTGTGGTCAGGAACGTAATACCAGCTTGTGGCTGTTCTGTCGTGTCAAGTAAATGGGTTCTTGGACGCGCTGCCTCTGCTGGTTGAGGGTTAGAGCTGATGTTTGTCACAAACCTGGCCGAATGGGGAATGGCTTCCATCCCCCGACCAAAGGGAGTTAGGTCATCGCTTTGGAGCCGCGGGGTGCTTTAATGAACGGGGCCGGAGATCAGGCCGAAAGTGCCAGCCTCTGTCCCGGCAGAGATGAAAGGAGGGCCCTGTGTGGTGGCGTGGCTTGCATTAAGTGACGTTTGCGTTTTCGAGTGGGGGGGGGGGGGGGGAGTGCCAGCAACCACTAACCTTTTAGCTCAGCCACAAGCCAGAGGGCTGTTTAAAGTTTCACTGGGCGTTAAGCCGGCCAGTCATAATGCCGCTTATTGGGAGGACCTGACCCACACGCCAGTGCCTGCTCTCAGCCACTCTCTCACCCCCCCCCCACTGAAAGCTGCAACGTTTGATGATGAAAACAGTCTGAAGTTGGTAGGAAGTGCAATAGGGCGACTGTTTTTAATCGAGGCGATTTTTGCGGTCCGTGTGGATCCTGACTCGGGGGGGCGGCCTATTTCCTTTTCTGACCAGAACGGGGCCGTGTGCAACCCAGACGTGGGTAGTGGGGGAGGGGGGGGGGTAATCTGCCCCAGCGATACCCGGCAACCATTACTTCCCCATGGGAAGCTGTGGGTGAACTTCAGGGGGGGTGGGGGTTTATTTGCCAAGTGTTTCAACTCTGTCCAATATGCAAATTCTGCCCCTAAGCATCCTTAATGACTGATGCAAAGAGTAGTACCGCAACCACGACAGGATCGTCCCTCCACAAAACTGCATCCTGATGCATTCTGAGTACCAGCCCCGTTGGAAAAGGTGACTGGTTTATCCCAGCACAGGAAGTGCAGCCGGCTTGTGCACGTCGTTGTGATGAAGTGCTGCCACTCAGGGTTTGGAGCTCTTTGTTAGTGAAGTAGTATATTTTTAGGTCTCTCAGAATAGGCGATCCTCAGCGGTGGGCCACTAAGTATGACGGCATGTTTCAACACCACTTCTCTTCTGACTCCTCGGGGAAGCCATGACATTACCTGACTAGACTCTTAATGTGGTCGGGTTGGGGGGGGGGGAGGCTCTTTGTTCTCCCATCCCCTTCGTTGGCCCCTCTAGGGGATGAGATGGTGAGCTCATGGGGCAGGCATGCACCGGGCTAGGTAACTAGGTTGGGGGGGGGATGTGTCCCTTGCCCAAGGTCAGCTATGATGTCATGATTCTTGCAGGGCTCTGTATAAGAGTGTAAGGGGTGGGAATAAGTCTAGGCACTCCCGGGGAATTCTGGGGCCTTCCTGTCACGCCCTCTGCTACCAAGTGCATTGTGTGCTTTCTGTTCACAGACGAGCCAAAGTTCTCTCTCTCTCCTTCTCTTTATAAGCTTTACATAACCCTGTCAGTCCTCCAGAATGCCTAATTTTTATTCCTTTTTTTTCATACTTAGTTTTAAGTTTTTATTAATGCAGCTACTAGCAGGGCTTCCTTAGCTTAACTACAAGCGCGATCCATGATGCCGGTTCTAAGGGGAGGTTTAACTTCCAGGAACTTTATTGAATTTCTCCAGTTGTGAAATGAAGGCAGAGGCATTAATTTGATGGTATCTGCTAACAGACATGGGATGTCGGTGCTGGAGCTCCCAACAGCTGGTGCTTTATGACATCAGCTGTGAAGTAATGTGAAAACCCCCCAGGAACGGCGGCTGGTGCGGTTGGGGGGCTGGGAATGTTGGAGAGTGCGCTTTTCTTTTGGACGGGCGGAGGTTCCCGGTAACGCTCACCTGGGGTCTTCCTATGCTTCTCAAAGCCGTTTCATCCCCCGCAGGGCTAAGCTGGGTCCGGTGGTTCCCCGTTAGGCCTGCGCCCCCCCCCCCCCAGCACAGTGGCCCAGCCGGTTATTCCCCTCACCTCCCGGGGACAGACCCTCTTTGTTTCCCGCTGGATGTTTCGCCCATGATGTCTCGCTGCAGACTGGCCACGTGACTCCTTTTCCTTAAGATGCTCCCTTCCTGTGGTCGCCGGCTTCCCACGGCTGACTTGCACCTCCTCTTCAGGCTGACCACATCTGGCCCGCTCCCACGCCGGGCGTGGGGGGGGGGGCGGGCGGGGGGGGGGGGGGGGGGGGGGGGGGGGGGGGGGGGGGGGGGGGGGGGGGG
>JAODKN010000127.1:7222783-7247572 GCA_026774425.1 Petrocephalus zakoni | reverse complement strand
CGGTACTTTCGGTACAGTACTTTTGGTACGGTACTTTCGGGGCTTCCATTGACTACCTGGCTGAGTGCCAGTACCAAAAGTTCCAATACCAATACCAGCAGGAGTACTTTTTTGGTACTTCAGTACTTTGGGGTGGAGATTGAAATGCTTTTTGTCAATTGGGTTATGCAGATAGCCTGCCTTAAAAACACAATACAACCTCCGTCCTGAAAAAACTCTACGAACTCAGAAAACAATGGTAAAGTAAAACAAACAAATAAATAAAAGTAATAATAATGGATGCATGAACAAATGAAGAGACCCAAGCAAAAATTGATATTTGGTCAGAAGAAAATGCACAACAGCGTCATGATGTCATGACGAGAAATGAAGTATTTTGTATAATGTAATATAGCTGCTAGGACAGTATTGTACTGGAAGATGTTTTAAATATCAGAATGTGATTGTTTAAATATTGGGGTATTTATAAAATGCAAAAAGAATTCATTCGACTTCTCACAAACCCCCCTAGGAGTGATTTAAACAGCGAGGATGGAAATGATTGTCTCTGAATGCATGCGGCACTTATGCGGAAACAGTGGGGCTGGACTTTAAGCTGATTTTCAGACGTGCACTTGATGATCTTGAAAAGGAATAATCATTAAAATTGCGAAACTTTGTAAGGTTTTTTTTTCTTCTCATTTAACAGAGTAAAAAAAGTTTTAGGCAAGAAAAAGCCTGATCTTAGCCAGTGACCTCATGATAAGATACGAGTGCTAATTGGGTCTGAATAAATGTAGTAGTATTATTATTATAATACTGTTATTATTACTGTTATTTTCATTTATATATGTGGCCTAAAATGTTGTGTGCTGGAACAGGCAAAACGGAAACGTAACCACATTTTCTTGACGGATTCTTAACATGAAAAGTTAACGATAGGAAAAAAAAATCAAGTTTATGGAAGCAAGACAGTCTAAAAAAATGAGACAGTCTCAAATTTGTAAAAACTGTAAGATATAACTGCAAAGCACTGTATAAATATCAGTTTTCAAAATCCTTTTGCTTCTTTTGCTAGCCTTCTGGCCCTCGCCCTAAAGTGACACGAATGGGATCCAGTCTCCAGACAGTGCTGTATCTTCATGGCCAGTTTGTTTTCAGGATCTTTACTGGCCGTGTGCAACAGGTGCATTGAGGTGCCTAGGCACGCTCTGTTCCAAAGGCACTAAAGATGCAGAACAGGTGCAAATCAATGCAGGCGGAGTGAGACAATGCCGGCGGAGCGAGACAATGCAGACGGAGCAAAACAATGTAGGCGGAGCACAACTAGAAGATCTGTTGTTAAAGTGACTGGTAATTAGCACATTCCAGACAGTGATTTGCACGCGGGACTCAGAGCTGCCCCTGGACAGCAAGTCCGGTTTCTGCTGTTGGAAATGCAGTGGTTGTGCGTAGCGAATGCTGGAGGCAGAGTGTGAAAACGAGAGCTCTGTCCAAAAGCCAGCGTAACTACAATCAATGCCTAGATGAAGTCTCTCCTACTTCAACGCTGGCTTCTTAAAAATTTTGGACCAGTAGCTGTAATATAACTGTCAGTGTTTCAGTCCAGTGCACCAGTGATGGGGATTACCTTCTGCATGAGGCCAGGGTCTCTGACTCACCCTTCTCTGCTCTCCGGCCCCCGGCCGGGGGCCCTGAACAATGAGCTGCCATGGTAACAGCCCCAGCGCGGACAATGGCCCTTGGAGGGGCTGGCGGATTTGTGAGGCAGCCTTGCAGCACGACTTGGGCTCCATTGAAACTCAGTGCTGGAGTGCTGGTTGATGGATCTCTTAATGGGACGTTTTCTGCCCTGGGTGTTGTGCTGTTAAAATTAGACGTGATTAAGCTTCTCTGGATGTTTGCATTCAGAATGATCTATTTGGGCTATGAAGTGATTTTATTTTTTTTTTTACTTGGCAGAAGCCTTGCGATCACATGCACAGTCCTAACGTGCTGAGGCACACCCCCCCCCATTATCGATTATTGACGAGTGATGGCTGTGTTCCAAAGGCCGTTTAGAGAAATTCGTCAATGCATTGCTTCTTGGAGATGGTTCTGGTTCCAGATGCCAGACACACTCCTAGTCTACCCTGGTTCCTCCACTGATTGTGGCTGTGTGTGTGTGTGTGTGTGTCCTTGTTTTACTGTACTTTAGAAGACCGTAGGATCTTACAGGTATAGCAGATCCTCAAAACATGTGACTATTTTCAGTCCTCTCTATTTCAATTTATAAAAATCTGTGAATGCAATCAAAAAAGTAAGATAGGAATACGTGTGTGTGTGTGTGTATTTATGTGTGAGAGTGAGGGAGAGAGAGGGAGATTACTGCATAATAGGGATGGTAAGATACACTGATTTCCATTGGTGCCCTGGCACGAAAGTTGATGCTATTGCTCCAATTAAAGAAAGGAAAAAAAGTTATCCCGGATAGTTTGGGATAACTTCAGGAGGCATTGCTTATAATATTTTTGCATCTTGCAACAGTAAAAGCCAATTTATTAATGTAAAATTTAGTAGTGCCTGAAAGCCTTCATTTAGAAGTGGAACCATTCCTTTTTATATTCAGATTGAGTCCCACTCCCTACGTTGTTTCTGTATCTGTGCCATATAGAATTGCACGGAATCCTATTCGCTTGCGTTGCATTGTTACGTCGAACCAAATCGCGTTGAATTGCGACGCATCCTAATAGGGGTGAATCATATTGTATCGCAGTAGTAGTTGCTTTAGTGGCGGGTTGGTGGCCATGCATCGAGGTGTGTATCACGGCATGGCGAAACCCTCTCTTAGGAAAGTGCATCGGGCATGTGCAGATAGTCGCCCCTCTGGCTTTCCGCCCCCCCTATACGGCTTGTGTTTTTTTTCCTGCTGGTAGCCTCCCGTATGTTTCCTCCTGCAGGCTCTGGTCTTGTTGTGCCTCCCCCCCACCGCCCCCTGGCCCCATGGGGTAGGGCCACTTTGGTTTTGGGCCAAAGTTCAGCCCGGCAGGTCATTGTGTAATGATCGCTTGCAGGATGTTTGCAGGAGATGACTGATTAGCGCAGTACAAAGCGGGAGGGTGGGGCTCCAGCACGCCCTGGAGCAGGATGGGGGGGCGCGGGGGGGCGCGGCGCAGGCGTGACTGCAGGTGGCGGCGGCGAGAGGAAGTGGGAGGGAGGGCAGGGCAGGAATGCTGGAAGGCCGCCGCCGCGTCCGCGGGAGCTGACATTCCTGTCGCCGTTCGGGGCCAAACCGGATCGTCTCCCCCCCGCCGCTTCCCCATCTTGGCGATGAGGTTCTGAGCGCGCTCAAACCGCGCGGAGGCCACCGCCGTCCCGGGCTCATGTACACACGGCGGCGTTTACGGGCCGCCTGCCTCGAGCCCTCCTACAATGCCGCGCGTGGCATCCAGCAGGGATCCACTCTGCATTCACCGAGTCAGACACAGCGGGGGCCAGGAAACCAGAGGCGCGAGTTTGCAGGATGCGAGCCGCATGGGACCCTGACGTTAGGGACGTGCCGGCGATTAATCAGCCGACCTGCCAGGCCTTTGAAGCACCATTACTATACTTTGAGTCAATAAGCTGGAGTGTTACACTCTTCCTCATGTAGTACTCAATTCTGTTCTGTACTGTTCCCATTATACAGGTCAGTACAGCTTTCTCTTATATGCTGTATTTGCCATAATGTCACAAGCACTTAGTTATCAATAAATCACTTGGGAATATATCGCACACTCATATGACATGTTTATAGTTTTTCTAAGTATTTATTTGATATTACATATGATTTACATATGATTTTTGCATTATGTATATAAGTTGGAGTGTTATATATGTCATTTACAATTTGGTTGTTGTGTAACCCACTTGCGCAATGTGAAATTAAACTGAATTTGCGTGAAATGTCTCTTGCGCCGGTGCTCTTCTGAAAAAAGACAAAGCAATGCTGACTATTATCCGGGTCCCTCCGCCTGTCCGCAGACTCCAAGGCCATCGTGGACGGGAACCTGAAGCTGATCCTGGGCCTGATCTGGACGCTGATCCTGCATTACTCCATCTCCATGCCCGTCTGGGAGGACGAGGACGACGAGGACGCCAAAAAGCAGACCCCCAAGCAGCGGCTTCTGGGCTGGATCCAGAACAAGGTGCCCGATCTCCCCATCACCAACTTCAGCGAAGACTGGCGCGATGGCAAGGCCCTGGGCGCCCTGGTCGACAGCTGTGCGCCAGGTGAGTCTCCCAGTCCTTTAGGAGAGACCCTCCGGGGGGAGGGTTTTCTGCAGGTGTTTATGGCGCCTGGCTTTTTGCCCGTGGATGAGCCTGCGTCTGTGCATCTCCTACAGGCCTGTGTCCAGACTGGGAGGCATGGGACACTGCAAAGCCGGTGGACAATGCCAACGAGGCCATGCAGCTGGCGGACGATTGGCTGGGGATTCCCCAGGTGAGGTGCTGGCGCAGTGTGATTTGCACACCCAAAAGTGGGCGTCGCCGAGCACTACGGACCGACTCCCGATTTGGACTCCGTGTTTCAATTTCTCTTCTAGTCCCCCTGGCAGGTATCAATCGCTGCTGAATAGTGGGGCAGGAGATTTAAAAAAAAAAACACACACAAGCTGTTTGTTGTCCGTCTGTTTGCCTAGAGGGAGGCTGCCGCCTTTCTGGCCGCAAATCCGACGTCCGGTTTTGTTTGCGCAAACTGGCTGTTCGGCTTGTGTGAAACGCTGTTGTAAGATTTTTGCCTGTGGTGCCACGCCTGTCCCCGAGGCCGGCTCCCTGATTCTGTCACCTCCCCTGCGCTTTAGGTCATCACCCCGGAAGAGATCATCGACCCCGGTGTGGACGAGCAGTCGGTGATGACCTACCTCTCCCAGTTCCCCAAGGCCAAACTGAAGCCTGGGGCCCCTCTGAAGCCCAAACTGAACCCCAAGAAAGCTCGCGCGTATGGTCCAGGTATGGCCACCCGATAGCTTTGGCTTGGACGCTTACGAAACTGTAAAATTTTATGTGGGCTTGATACATTTCCTCCAAAAATTATAAGCTTCGCAGACGAGTAATAAAAACAGTAGCATGAGGCCAGAGGCTGGCACGGGTCGGCTGTACAGCACTGCTGGGCCAGTGACAGCCCGCCCTCAGCTTCCTTAAAGGCCCCGCATCTCGCTGAGCACCTTTTATGGTTTCCGCTGCGGCCTTCGGAACGTCCAGCTGGCCTCATTTCCTTTCCTCGCTGCTGTTCATGGAGACGTAGCTGCTACGCCCCCCACACACTTTTGCTGTTTGCACTTTGCTGTCCTGCATTTGAAAGGAAAGGGGGGAGGAGGGTTACAGGGCAGCTGAGAACTGATTGGCCCCCAGAGTGCCCCTTCTCTGTCACTCATCAATTCAAAACATATCATTGGCTGATGAGGAATTACCCCTCTATATGAACTATGGCCCATTGTATGCCCCCCATTTAAAATAAATAAATAAATACATAAATAAGTAAAATGGTAGATTTGCTCCTGATTGTAAGGTTTAGTTGAGACTTGTAAAGTCGGACTTGAGGGCTTTATCTAGCCCATAATGGACGTGGGTCTCTTTCCTCTTCTGTACATTGAGCTTCCTGTCTGCGTCTCTGGCTCTTGCCATAGACCCACTACTGCAGAGATGGCCTGGCTCGGGGTTTATGGGCTGTATGGGCTTTATGGGCTTTATGGTAGCCCTGGGAAGGCCGTCGGCGTTAAGACCGACACTGTGTTTGTGTAGCGCCATCGCAGGCGATACACAAATGTATGCTCCGCTTCCCAGAGCAGGGCACCTGAGGTTTTACATTACACTTATTTAGCAGACACTTTGGTCCAATGGGAAACTGAGGTCAAGCTGGTCCTTGGAACAATCGGGAGTTAAGGGCCTGGCTCTGGGGCCCTTTAGATCTCAGGCTCGGCAGCCTAACCCAGTGAGTAACACACAGCCCCAAGAATACCTCTTAAACACCTTCCAATGCTGTTTACAGCTGCACTCTAACCCCATCATTCTACTAGCTTGTTCTTTTGTTCGGGGAGGTTCCTCTCACACTCCATGCTCCTATTCGGAATTCCCCACCAGCGATGAGTTTGGGATTGGAACCAGCAACCTTCTAATTTCAGACCCACTGAACCACACACCATCCCCAGCAGAAATAGTTTGCTACTAAGCAGGTCATGTCCTGTCCTGGAGGGTTAGGGTTTTGTATGGTAATGCTGAGCTGGCTGGCTGGGGGCCTGGGGTGGAGGCCGTGTATCCTGGGGGTGTGTTCACTGTGTTCTGGAAAGTTCAGGGGGTCATGGTCAGGAAATGCCTGCTCCCCAGCCAGGACAATGGCCGAATCGCTGTCAGAAATCTGCCGATAAGCTCTGAAGCTCAGTGCATCTTTGGGCACTCTCCCTCCCCCGTGCTGGAAAGCCCACTGCTCATCTTGCGTCCACATGCTGTCCGCCATCGCCCTCTGCCAGATCGCGTCCATCTCTCCGAACGGAACCCAGCACAGGCAGATTAACTTACTTATCCAGAGCAATGTACATTTTTCGGGAGCAGGGTTGGACGGCAATTGGGGGTTAAGGGCCTCGTTCAAGGGCCCAATGGTGACATCAGTCTGCCAACCCTGGAATCTGAACCTGCAACCTGCCAATCACAGGCACGGCGTCCCAACCCACTTAGTGACAGGAAGAAACGGCCGCATGCGAATGTCCCTCCCCCTTTCCTGGACCCTTTCCCATTTCACAGCAATCTGCCCCCCCCCCGGCAGGGATCGAGCCTGTTGGGAACCGGGTGCTGCGCCCGGCAACGTTCACCGTGGACACCTACAGCGCCGGTCAGGGTCAGGTGACTGTGTACGTGGAGGACCCCGAAGCAACCAGAGAAGAGGTGGGTTCGCCCACGCTGGCGGTCAGGCCGCTGGAGACTGGTCTGATCTTTGGGAATAGAACTGGGGGTAATGGTGAGCATGGCTAGCTTTAGGGGGATGTTCATAGGTAAATCCTATGATGGTCTTCCATCCTCATTAGCTCACTGCACTTGTCTGACGTCTGAGTTTTATGCTGATTTTGGTGACCAAAATTGCTGGAAAATGTCAGTTACTCTTACTTGCTGTTGAGCGGAGGATACGCTCGAGTTGTACTGCAATTCGGTGTAATCCCGAAGGCCTCGGTTATGTTTCACTGCCTGCGTTATGTTTACTGTGGTGTTTTGATTCAGGCAGATGATTTTTTATTTATTTTTGGTTCTCAGGTTAAAGCTATTCCCAATGAAGGGAAGAAGACCTTCCACGTGACCTACGTCCCTAAAGTAATGGGCCCTCACAAGGTAGTGTGATGCCTCCACTTGGAGAGGATCAATATGATCTAAAGGGGAGATATCCATAGATCCAAGGACTCGGTCTTACAGTGTGTCTCTTATGGTGGTCGGAGAATGCACTTTGTGAAAAATCAAAAATTATCCATTTGTATGGAATTCTCTAGTACAGTGTTGCTAAACCAGTCCTCAGGGACCCCAGACGGTCCACATTTTTGCTCATTATCTGTGGGGTCTCCAAGGACTGGCTTGAGAAACGCGTCCCTTATCAGCCTCTTTAATCTGACTCTGAAGCCTTGCTCTATGAACTCGGGTCTCTTGCTCCTGAAACTAGTGCAGACGGCTCACGTCTAACGTAAAGGCTTGTGGCACAGATCACTCATGTACGTAACTCTTTACGTCACTTTTGGACAATTCAGGACACCGTATAGCAAAAAAACACATGCCAAGAATATACTAGCAATGTGTAATAAAGAGTAGATGTTAAATAAATGAAAAGACAGTATACATTTAGATACATCACCCATGTTGCCTAAACTGTTTCCTAAAGGTCTGGGTTCGGTTTAAACTGGTTTTACATTAATCAAGAGCTGAGTGTACACAGTAGCAATAAATGCATTTCTCTCAATAGAATTTCTCTAAAACTTGTTTGTATTTTTTTGGGTTATCTAAAGTAATGCTGTACTTTATGGCCAAAAGTAAATGGACTGCCATGTTAAGTAGAGGAATTGGCTAATTAAGCCCAAAGCATGGCTGATGTAGGTGTATAAATAAGCACATCACATCACACAATCTCCTGCAACCAACAACAGCAGAATAATGGGTGGCTGAGCAGAAGGGGTTAGTTTGGCACCCTTGTAAGATGCCGCCTTTCACCATCTAGTCAGCTTGCCACATTTCGGCCCTGTTAGAGCTGCCCTGGTCAGCCGCAAGTGAACTGACTGTGAAGGTAAAGACGCCTGGGAGCAAGTTCAGCTGAGAAGTGTTTGGCCACAAAAGCGCACTGAAAGGACCCTGTTCACCCAACATCACCACCCAACCTGAATAGCAGCTAATCCCATAAGCAATGTTCCAACATCTAATGGGAAGCCTTCCTAGAAGAGCATAGGCTATTATTGCAACACTGGGTGGACGAACTGATTAGCTTGGAATGAGATGTTGGAAATGCATTCTGGCCATACAGTGTACTGCTAGTTTTGTGTGGCAGGTCAGCATTGGCTCCTGTGCGTTTCCTGACCCCTGGCTGCTGCTCTTCCTGTCTTGCAGGTGACAGTGCTGTTCGCAGGACAGCAGATTCCCAAGAGCCCATTCGAGGTGAACGTGGACAAGGCCCTGGGAGATGCCAGCAAGGTCACCGCCAGGGGTCCTGGCCTGGAGCCACTGGGCAATGTTGCCAACAAGCCGACCTACTTCGAAATCTACACCGCAGGTCCGTGTCCCAAAGAAGAGACTGAAACTTTCAAAACTTTAATGTCCAACTATTTCCGAAAGCTTTGCGGCGAGGTCAACGCGCCAAGTTTCCGCTGTTATGGCTTAGTCATAGGGCAGAGCGAATAAGTGACCCCGGCATGAAGCGGTAAACATTCCAGTCTGTCTCGTGAAAATAACGGTGTCCTTCCAATGGCTGAAATGCACAGCTGCCAAAAAAGCAGATTTTATAGAAACATTCCCAGGGAGCGCAAAGATTAATTCATGCGGTTAACGCCAGGACTGTTGCTGAGAGCGTGACCTCTCTCTCTCCGACAGGGGCCGGCGTCGGTGATGTCACTGCCTCTGTCAAGGACCCCCAGGGCAACATGACCGGGGTGGAAGCCATGCTGGAGGACAAGGGTGACAATGTGTTCCGGTGCACCTACAAACCCGTCCAGGCCGGCCCGCACGCCATTGCCGTCACCTTTGGGGGCGTGGCCATCCCCAAGAGCCCATTCATCGTTAACGTCGGTCCAGGTATCTCCTTAGAAGCTTCTAGAAACATCCTGCTGGGAAAAGACCAAGGGACAGACATTATTCCTAATGTGTTTCAGAACGAAAGCCTTTGTAGTGTCTAATAGTGCGAGTCGTGATAAATCTGTGCGACAGTTGTGGTTGGTGGGTGCTCGCCATGTGTAAGGTGTGTAGTTTGTACTGATTAAGTCCTCTGCTATTGTGGTGAGACGGCATACTATTGGGAAGACGCAGTGGCGTATTAATGACTCCCAGGCCTGCCCTCCGGAAGTGGTCCACATCTTCCACAATTGAGACAGATGACGTGCATCCTTATAACAGCAGCCAGCGTCATCCTCTGTCGAAATCAGAACATCAATAGCACGTGCGGCACCCCCTGGGGGGGGTCGTGGGACGAGAGAAGGAGAAACCATACGGGGGCGGCTTTCCGTTCGAGAGCTCCTCGGGTGTTAATCTCATCCAGATGCAGTGGCTCTCATCTGCTGTCTCTTAAATGGTTTATTCATTGGGTGGAGGGTGCAGAGAGCAGGCAGGACAGTGAACATGTGCCCTGCATGCCACTGAGCCGTCAGCAGCGTGGCCCCGGCTTTAAAAACACCTCTCGGCGCTTTGGCTTGGCCTGTTCCTGCATCCCCTCTCCGCGTTTTTAACGTAACTCGTACAACGAATCCTCACTTCCCGCCAAAGACGGCTTGAGGCGTCTGCTTGAGGTGTGAAATGTTAAGAACAGGTAATGAGTGTTTTGCACCCCCAAACGCCCAGTGACTTAACGCCGCGGACATGCTGACTTCACAGTGGGCTCGTAAAACACCAAATTCCTGCTCTCTGAGGCTGCGTTTCCACACCGGGCCGACGGTTAAAAAAAAAATAAAAATCTTTCGGCGTCACCTTTTAAACTGGGTTTCCGTAAATAAAAGCCTCTCTTAACACAGTGCAGGTCTGCTGCTGGGGTCAGTTTTATTTAATTCAAGAATTTGACACAGATGTAGTGTATCGTGATCGCGCTAGCAGAAATGTATTCACCTTGCAGCCTTTTTCAGGGCAGTGATGCACCGACAAGGGTGGCAGAACCGCTGTTTGACACGCCACTGGCTTTTAAAGGAGCCCCCCAGCGTCTTACTGTTTACGTTTAGTCCAGCGTATTTCGTCTGTAGTACGCTCTTTTGTAAAGTACAGATTTGCCCTCTCTTGTCAAAACACCAATGTCACCAGTGTATAGAATGCCGACCAGGCGCTCCATAAACACACCATTGCCAGTGGCCAGTGTTTCCAGTGCCGCGCTTGGCAGAATACTGGTCACTACCCAGGAACTTCAGCCCAGTTTGCCAGTAAAAATGCAGACTGTGGTGGGAAGGATCTTGTCCCTGTTGGTGGTGAACTAGCGACTCGTACGCTTTCCTAGGCTAGACGGGCTGCGAGGGCGCCCATCCTTTCGGATCTAAAGGAAGCATGTGTTCTCAGCTCCGGGCCAGCTGCTGTCCAGTGTCTGGTCCCTGGCAGTGCGCCCGGCTCGGGCGCGAGCGACCTTCTCGCAGTGATTAGGACTTGTGCCATTTACACACATACAGCTACACTGAAATGTGTAGCTTTCCTCATATCCCATCATGCTCTTCTTAAGACACACATATAGAGGTGAGAGTCAGACTTTGGGGTGTGAGCACAGGGTCGGCTGTTTATCCAGCGCCCTTGGAGCATTTATCGAGGGCGGGGGGGTTAAGGACCTTGCTCAAAGGCCCAACGGAGAAGCCTAAACCGCTGAGCCAACCACCGCCCCCCTGGCCGCCCCCAGCTGACTTGGCTACAGTTGTCAGTTGGTTCAGGCATCTTGCCTGGCTGGTTTTAGGGCTTTTGCTGTGGCAGCTTGTCTTAAGCCCCCCCTTGCCCTTCCCTTCTTCAGCTTCCAACCCCAATGCCTGCCGCGCCACTGGTCGCGGACTGCAGCCCAAGGGCGTCAGGGCGCGGCAAGTGGCGGACTTCAGGGTGGACACCCGCAACGCCGGCAGCGGCGAGCTGAAGGTTGTGGTCAAGGGACCCAGTGAGTGATTCTCCCCTCTCCTCGCTCTTCTGCCGGGGGTGGGCCTGGTTAAGTGGGCTGTACCTTGAGAGGATGAAGTGGGGGGCTGCAGCTTGTTTGTCTGATTGATTTAACGACATCTTAACGCCTCCCTGACAGCAGCCAGAAGAGAAGTGCCTGATGGATTGGAGTGTGTGTGTTATGTGTGTTCCTCCTAAATCTGCCAGAGGGCTTAGATGAGCCTGTCAAGGAGAAGGACAGCCTGGATGGGGTCCATGCCTTTGAGTATCACCCGCTTGTGCCGGGCAAGTACACGGTAACCATCACATGGGCCGGCCAGCACATTCCCAAGAGGTGAGTCTCCAATGTTCTCTTTTCCCATAATGCACCACTTGCACACCTGTTTTGAGTCTTGGTGTGGGCCTGCCATTTAGGCCCTGTAAATACCTATTATTCGTGATCGCTGTTAGCTAGTCACTTAGCAATTCATGCATTTGCGTGCTGGATGTTGTTTTTGTTTTACAAACTGTCGGTGATTTTTTTACAAATTGTAGGTGAAGTGTCCCCCCCCCGTTTCAGTATTTTATTGCAACGTGTTCAGAGGAATGCACTGAAATTCTTGTGCCACAGTTGCATGGGGGGGGACAACAGGGCGAATGCCAGTAAGAGTGCAGGACAGACAGCGTAATAAAATTTATAATTGAACAGTAAATAAACAATAAATATGATGCAGTAATTTACAGTGGTGATTATCGCAGGAATGTCACTGTGAGTGCAAAAAAGGTGAGTCCTGGGCCTTGTACATGTGGGGGTGCAAGACTGGCAGCAGGATGGGTGGGAGAGGAAGAGTCTCTTGGTGTGCCGGGGGGTGAGTCTGCATTACATCATTACCTCCCGGGGGTGGGCCCCCTGAAGGACTCGACCAGAGAAGAGAGGTCAGCAGACAGGCTGGGAGTGTTGCATGTTGGTGCCGTCGCTGGGCTTGATCCATGTACTCCAGACGGCCTCGAGCCGCCTTGCCACGATGCCAGCTTGAACGCGCCCGTTTTTGTCACCTCTTTGCGCGGCCCAGAATGCAGGCAGGTGTTCTATGATGCCGGAACCCGCCTCGCAGGCGTCCCGTTCCCGGAGATGGATGCATTTTTAAAATCCTCCTGCCCCTTAGTAAGGTGTTCTTTGTTTGTTGTATCCTACCCCTGAATCCCTGGTAAACAGACTGGCAGCATGCCGGGCTCGTATAACCCCGGGGACGTGGCGTATTTGTGCCTGGGTGTGACTGTTGCCATGGCGCCCGCTTTGTGGCAGCGCGTCGGATCAGTGCTGACCTCCTCGCTCCGCTGCAGCCGCTGCTCATAGTCTGCTCCTTTATGCATCGCTCTGGGGAAGTGTGCACAAAGGGTTACCAGGAGCCAGCAGCACGCTCACCTGTCAAACGCTAATTCCTAGGAGCTGCTGGTGGCCCGTGCGGCGTTTCCCCGCCCAAAGTGAGCCGCAGGGGCTCTAAATCATCCCCTGTCAGAGCTCAAAGAGCACAAAACTGAATAAAACTCCTCCGCTTTTAGAGTTAAGTCTTTTAGAGCTTTTAGAGTCATAATACCTTTTTGTAATAACTAATACTCATTGTGGTAGCAATTAATTAGCTGTCATACCTTCTTTAGGTACCTATCCATATTAACCGTGCTTTGACTTGGGCTGCTTTAAAAAAGAATTTCAAGCTTTTTTAGAGAAACCTGGGTCGGCCAGTCCGTGGAGCAACTGGGGGTTAAGGGCCTCACTCAGGGGCCCAACGGTGAAATGACTCTGCCGTCCCTGGGATTTGAACCTTCTGGTGTTGTGAGCTCAGAGGGAAGCTGTATGTGGGCCCTGTGAAGCCCGCTGGCCTTTTGGATGTATGAGAGCTGGTTGGCCTGGGCACCGTCTCTGAAGTGCCTCCCCCCCCAGCCGACCCACATATGGACCCCGACTGGCGCACTTGTCGGCTTTTATGTGCCCTATGCTCAGGGTACCAGCTGGCAGATTCCCTTAATGGTCTCTAAATGCTGCAGTTTTTCTATTAGTGTTAATTCTGGCAGTCAACAACACACGCAACAGGCACACGGCGATGCACGCGAAACAGCCGCCAAAGCGTTAGACCTACAAAGCCTACAGCCGATTGTCGCCAGACGGCTGTGACAGTCCACTGAGGTCTACTGTTTAGGGGCGAATGTGACCAGTACTGATGAAATTGCACGAGGTGTTGGACTAAAAGTGAAATAAGGGTGCAGCATTGTGTAAGGGGAGTTGCAGCACAATACTTTTTTTAAGAACAATTTACTGTCCTGGAACTGAGTTAGGAGTCTTGTGGCATTCAAAGAAATTCAAACCTAGGTTGTAGACGGGCATGTTTACTGTACTGACTGATTGTGGCCAACATTGGGCCCCCATGCACATGCCAAGCTTGAGTTGGTGGTAAACACCACCTCTGGTTGCGCATGTTGCATAATGTTAAATTGCAGCAGCTGGAGGTTTCCCCCCTCCCCCACTGATTTTTGACTTCCTTGCAGCCCATTTGAAGTCCATGTGAGTCCCGAGGCTGGTCCACAGAAGATCCGAGCCTGGGGGCCTGGTCTGGAGGGTGGCGTCGTGGGCAAGTCGGCGGACTTCCTGGTGGAGTCCGTGGGTGCGGATGTCGGCGTGCTTGGTGAGTCAGGACTGAGGGTGATTGAGGGTGGACCAGAGTAAGCAGCAGAGGTCCTCGCTGACTGTCTTTGCCTCTCCGCGGCCCCGGATCGCAGGCTTTGCCATCGAGGGTCCGTCGCAGGCGAAGATCGAGTGCGAGGACCAGAACGACGGCTCCTGCGACGTGAAATACTGGCCCACGGAGGCGGGGGAGTATGCCGTGCACGTGATGTGCGACGACGAGGACATTGAGGAAAGCCCCTTCATGGCCCTCATCGGCCCCAACAGTGAGAGCTGGACCCCCCACAGGGTGAGACCTTCGGCCATTAGAATCTGCAGTGAGTCACCCTCTGGTACAAGAGGGGGCCCAGAACCACCCAGGCACATTCACAGAACATGCATTTGTTTAATGTAAAACACTGTTTATTTCTGAGCTGTTACCATGGAATTCTGTGTAATGCTTTCTCTGACAGTCTTTGCACTGTTAATGTTTATTGTTTGTTGTTTATTTTTACAGTCTGTTAACAGTAAATAGATTTTTATAGTCTATTAATGTCTAAATGTGTATTTTACAGTGTAATTATGTGCTTTGTGCTACTTTAAATGTGCAGTATCCTTAGTTTCTGTGTGTCTGCCTGTCTGTACGTACATACTGGTGTGTATTCTTAATGTGGTGCCGGTTCTTATGTGAGCTGCATCTTCTGCATGTTCTCCAGGTGAAAGCGTATGGTCCTGGACTGGAAAAGACTGGCTGCATCATTAATAAAGTGGCAGAGTTCACAGTGGATGCTAGGGACTGTGGGAAAGCACCACTGAAAATCTTTGCTCAGGTGAGGCTAACTCTTGGGTCCCATACTGACTAGGAGAAAAAGGCACAGCACTTAAAGGGGGCATAGGCTCTTTAGGGGTGACTTGGGTAGCAAAACGACAGCGTTGGGCAGATGGAGAAGCAAGGGTCCTTCCTTCCATCTTCAATGGAATCCCATGACCTTATTGCATGTCATTCTTGGGCCATGGTCTTGTAGCGGGTCTCTGAAGTGTCCTAGCTTTGCTGAGTGCCCTCCGTTTCCTGCCCTCTAGGATGCTGAGGGCACCCCCATTGACGTAAAGATGAAGAACACAGGGAATGGCATGTACACCTGTAGCTACACCCCAGTCACCGCCGTGAAGCACACGGTGGCCGTGGCCTGGGGGGGTGTCGCCGTGCCCAACAGCCCCTTCAGGGTAAGTCGCCTAAGTGGGGAAAAGCCGGGGCTTCTGAACAGGCTACAAGCCTCTCATCAGCCTTTCAGATTTTGGTTATCAGTGGGTGGAGCTTCCCAATAGTGGTTTGCATCAGTGAATCGGGTTTCTGGTGACTCGTGTTGGGTTCGCTCCATTTTTGGTGATATGAGAGACGACAAAGCAAAAATCTTTCAGTGTGATTTTAAAATTTCGACACTCGAAACGAATCACAAGGTGAGGTAGCCTCTGATTGGTAGACAATGGAAAATAGGTCGGTATTAGGTCGGCATTTGTCCCAATTTGTCACATCAGCTGACAGTTGAGGTGAGTGGAATAACTTGTGTGCAAACTACGCGACAAGAGACAATAAAACGAAACAAGCAGAACAGACAAAAGAGGACAAATATACACCTGAGTAAGCGTGTGTAAAGCTGCCGTTTGCTTGCGAGATTGCTGTGATGGCCACAGGAATGACTCGTGCCTAAGATGTTGTGTGTTAATGTGCTCTTGTTCCAGGTGAATATCAGTAAGGGGAGTCATCCCAACAAGGTGAAGGTGTTTGGCCCAGGGGTGGAGAGGTCGGGCCTCAAAGCCAACGAGCCCACGCACTTCACCGTGGACTGCACCGAGGCTGGAGAAGGTAAGCTGCCCCTCTGCTTCTGGTCGTAGGATTTCATGTCCTTCTCCCTTCTTCTTGACAAGGATGGACTGAACTCCTGTTAAATGTGGCTTATAGAAATAGTAGAGAGATAATCTGCAGTTAATGGAATGTTTGGCCTTTTTTACCCAGGGGATGTCAGTGTAGGTATCAAATGTGACGCCAATGTTATCAGTAACAAGGAGGAAGACATCGACTTTGACATCATCCCCAATGCGAACGACACGATCACTGTCAAGTACACTCCACCAGGGCCGGGGCGATTTACCATCAAAGTGCTCTTTGCCGGACAGGTGGGTCTTTCCAGTCATGACGCTGGAATCAGTAGAATGGAATCCAAGCCTGTGCAGAAGACCCTTGCCTCATTTAAAGACCGGTGCACCGGTGCTAATCTTGCTTCTGAGATGTTTTGTTCTTTAAATACTACTGTGTTGTGGAGAGGAAGGCAGCCAGGCAGTCTATAACGCACTGTGGCTGTCACTCTCTCCAACCTGAAGGAAGTCCCTCTCAGTCCTTTCCGGGTGAAAGTTGAGCCATCGCATGATGCCTCCAAGGTGAAGGTGGATGGACCCGGCATTGCCCGTACAGGTGACGTCCCTCGCTGTGCTCCTGTGATTAAAACCAACTTGTAATCGTCAAGTCAAATTTATCCCTTCCCGGCACATCCAACTACTGCACATGTGATCTTTAGATGTTCCTTAGAAATCTGCAAGTTGTCAGGATGCTAAGCCAGCAGAATTTGTCAGGAAGTTTCAGCTTCCTTCTTGTTGCCAAGCTGCAGAGGCCAGATATTTTGATCCCCTTCCTCCTGGAACAGGTGTGGAGAGCGGGAAACCCACACACTTCACAGTCTACACCAAAGGGGCAGGCAAAGCCCCCCTGGATGTCCAGTTCACCGGCGCTGCCAGAGGAAGGCCCGTACAGGACTTTGAGATCATCGACAACTACGATTACTCCCATACTGTCAAGTACACACCAGTCCAGCAGGTAGAGCAGGATGTAACTATGGAATCAAGGCTCTGGTTATGCCTTGTTTTGATTAATGTCTCTAGGGAATATCAGACTTCCTGTTCTCAACCAGAAAATGCAGAATTATGTGTTTCCTGTGCAGGTACTCAAACAGATGCATAAAATAAACAAAAGTAGCTGGGGGGGGGGGGTACAGTCCCAGCCTGGCCAAGCTGATTTGAGTTAATTGCATGTGCTCTAAGGGGCAAAAGACCCTCCCCTCCCCCGAGGAAATTAGCCTGTTGCCATGGGTAACAGGATGTTTTGTGTTTGGCTGCAGGGGGAGTTGGGCATTGCAGTTACGTTTGGGGGCGACTCCATTCCCAAGAGCCCTTTCGCCATAGAGGTAGCCGCTCCACTGGATCTTGGCAAGATTCAAGTGAATGACCTGGAGAGCAGTAAGTGGTCTTCATCGCTGGTTGTGTGCCAGAGAGGCCGGCTTTCTTTTGTGCTTTATAGTCACTCTGTATATGGATGCACTCTGTCCCCTTCTAGGCGCCGTGCATTGGAATATGCAACCTTCCGAGTACACAGGCACAGTGCCTAACCCACTGAGCCACACACATCCACCTAAACACACTTATAAACATGTGCTGCCTTCACAATGCCAATGGATGTTGTTGAATGTTTTTTTTTTCTTGTGAAATTTATCACGTAACTGAGAAATATGGAGCTGTACAAGTCTATCGTTTCCCTCTCTTTCATCACAAATGCTCCCCAGCCATCAGTGTTTTCGATAAAGCTCTAAATCTCAGAAGATGGATGGATGGATGACTGTAATAAAAAAAAACTAAAAATGCCAAGTCTTGTATTTTGTTTGGATACTTTTGATTAAGGTTAGGGCTGGGTAGGGGTTGGGGATTTCATATTTAAATTTAGAGTCCCCATAAAGATAGGAATACATAGGCCACGTGTGTGTGTGTGTGTGTGTGTGTGTGTCCTTCCCTGCCCCCAATGCCCACATCGAGTGTTTGTGTGTTAGGGGTACAGGTTGGTCAGGACCAGCAGTTTGCAGTCAACACCAAGGGCGCTGGGGGCCAGGGCAAGCTGGACGTGAGGATCAGCAGCCCGTCCGAAAAGGCGGTGCCGTGCACGGTGGAGCCGCTGCCGGGGAAAGATCGCAGCTTGGTGAAGTACATCCCCCGGGAGGAAGGCATCTACGCTGTGGATATCAGCTATGACGGCAGCCCCGTGCCAGGGTGCCCCTTTCCGGTGGAGGCCTCGCTGCCCCCCGACCCCAGCAAGGTGCTGGAAGCTTTACCCTGGGTTGCCTGCGTTTCAGCTGTTAATGTTTCATTTTACGCGAGTTTAGTAGGTGTAATAAGTAAAGTCACCAGATGGGGACTTTATGGGGATTTGAACCAGCAACCTTTTGATCACAAGTGCATGTCCCTAACTGTTAAGCCACCGCTACCCCTTCGCTTTGCTCCCGAATGAGACTAGGAGGAGACCCCAGTCAAAATTTTAAGCAAGTGTTGCATTTGCTGAGGCACCGGATCACAAACTAGACTTTTTTTTTTGTTCCATGTCCCTCAGGTAAAAGCCCATGGCCCAGGTCTGAAGGGTGGTCTGGTGGGGAAACCTGCTGAGTTCACAATTGACACGAAAGGTGCGGGCACCGGCGGCCTTGGGCTCACCGTGGAGGGTCCCACCGAGGCCAAGATCGAGTGCTCGGACAATGGCGACGGCACCTGCTCCGTGTCCTACCTTCCCACCGAGCCTGGGGAGTACCTGGTGAACATCCTCTTCGAGGAGGTCCAGATCCCTGGCTCACCATTCCATGCAGACATCCAGATGCCCTTTGACCCCTCTCGGGTGGTGGCCACCGGACCCGGACTGCAGCGAGGCAAGGTGGGCGAGACGAGCACTGTCAACGTGGACTGTTCGAAGGCCGGGCCTGGCGTGTTCACCATGGAGGTGACGTCTGACTCCGGCTCAAAGGCCAAGACCAACGTGCTGGACAACAAAGATGGCACCTACACTGTCACATATGTGCCCCTCACTGCTGGCATGTATACCCTTCTGCTTAAATATGGAGGCAAGACCGTGCCCAACTTCCCCGCTGTGGTTCAGGTGGACCCTTCTGTGGATACCAGCAAGGTGAAAGTGTTTGGAGCAGGGGTGGAAGGAACTGGTACGTCCTTTTAAATGCTAGCTTCTTTCGGCTGCTTGTTTACTCAAGATCTTTGTATACGAGGCCGGCAGTTTGAATTAATTTAAATTTAAAATTGCAGACATTTTCATTTCGTGACTCTGAAGCCAATAAGAATCATCTACTGTGGTATCTTATTTCTTAGCATTTTATTTTTGATTTTTTTATTGAAGGTTAATTGACTCATTTGGTGTTAAGTCTTCTGCAACGGATATTGTGTTGACATTTTAAAAATATGATTTTTTTTCCCCACACATTTTCACACATCGTCGGGAGTATATAATACCTTCACAAGTTGGCACAGCCTGAAACTTTAATAGGAATGACTCTGCCATAGCCAAATCTGGCCAAATGAGTACAAGGATGTTGCCTAGTAACCATAAGACTTTCATCCACCGCTGGAAACTCGGGGCACTTTACAGGAACGGCCCACTAATCAGCCCTTTCAGCCCTTTGTGCCCCCATTGCAGTGTAGGAAGCTGTGATGCGCGGCTCCATTCATGAGCAACCTGAACATCTTATTCAGCCTGACCACAACTCAAACCCCTAGTATTAATAAAGACAGAATGATGCCCGACCCTCTTTATATACTTAAATCTTAGTTTTACTGACCCGAATATCCCAAGAACTAAGTTTTATAAGTTGACGGACCAAGTAAATGAGCTTTTAAGAAGACAAAAGTGGATACAGGCAATAAAGACTGAGCACAACTCATCATACTCTGAAAAGAGATTTTGAGATTTTGGTTCTTTAAAGATTCATTTTCTTTTGGTTCGGCAGCTTATAAAAACGGTAATATTTGAAATGGATCAAAATAAACCTTAAAAGAAAAACCTGAATCTCGGGAGAAAGTAAAATGGAATTTGAGGGGAAAAAATGAAAAAAATAAAAATAAAATCATAGCGCCCTTGTGATGATTTTGTTTATGACCACGAGGGGGTTGCAGAAGCTGGTTTTGTGATTTAAAAAAAAGAAGAAGAATTTTTTGTGGGTCTGTGATTCCTGCTGCAATTTGAAGGTTTGGTTGTGCTCTGACCAGGAGTATTCCGGGAAGCCACCACCAGCTTCACCGTTGATGCCCGCCCCCTGACCAAAGCTGGAGGAGACCATATCAAGGCCGTGGTCCAGAACCCTTCCGGTGCTGCTACCGACTGCCAGGTGACTGACAACTCTGACGGGACGTACGGCGTGGAATACACGCCATTTGAGAATGGTAAGACGGGCGGCAGAGTGGGGGAGGGCTTTTAAAGCCTGAAACGCACGAGGAAAGCTCTGTCGTTCATGCATGCTTGACTGTTGCCAGGTGTGCACAGCGTTGAGGTGCTCTACGATAAGACTGCCGTTCCAAAGAGCCCCTTCAAAGTGGATGTGGGGGAGGGCTGTGACCCCACCCGCGTGGTTGCCAAGGGTCTTGGGCTCCAAGAGGCCCTGACAGAGAAACCCAACAACTTCTCTATAATTACCAGGTGAGGCTGTTGTGCCAGAGTGTGGAGTGGGTTAGCTGTTGGCAAGTGGGTATAATTATGGTGGCTTTCTCACATATCCATCTTTCTTGAAGGGGAGCTGGCATTGGCGGCTTGGGCATCACTGTGGAAGGACCATCGGAGTCCAAGATGTCCTGCAAAGATAACAAGGATGGAAGCTGCAATGTGGAATATACCCCGTATGTTCCCGGGCTGTATGATGTCAACATCACATACGGAGGAAGTCACATTCCAGGTAGGCTGTAGACCGCTGAAACTGCTACACATGAGGTTAAACAAGGTAATATGAATATGAAGTTGCATTTAGATCTCATTTTGAGGTGAAGGACCAGCTTTTTGCGTATGTATTGGGTGTGAGGAGATGCTCAGTGTTGGGAAGTCACCTCACTCTGGATGCCCATGCTCTTGTTGTCTAGGAAGTCCTTTCAAGGTACTGGCAAAAGATGAGGTGAACCCCAGCAAGGTGAAGGTCTCTGGCCCAGGTGTGGGCTCCGCGGTCCGTGCCAAGATCCCACAGTCCTTCACTGTTGACTGCAGCAGGGCCGGTGTGGCGCCCCTCTCCGTGGGTGTGATGGCACCCAAAGGTGAGTTTGGCGACGCCAACCTGCCTTTGTGGTTAGTGTTTTTTGGAAACTGGAACAAACAATGTGAACTGTGCAGCTTACCGTGGTATCACTTGACTGCAATCTAACAGACATGCTGGTTAAGAAATGTGACCCCCCCCCCCCACATAATGGCATGTCACGTCTCATCTGATCATGTGAAATGGACGCCCATGAATGTGACTCGCGGACTTGATGTTGCAAGTTTTGTGTTCTAGCGGATGAGGTGGATGGCCAGCCTTGGCGCAGTCCCCTGAAAGCCTTTACGGACCTCTTTAAGGCCGAGCCAAAGGACTCAGGCACAGGTCTGTGGCCCGGTCTGCGTCTGACCGCCACATGGGCGAGGGTGCTTTAGCATGAGCTCTGTTGGAAGGGTCTGCCGGAGAAGGAGGCCTGTCTCGCTTATGGAAATCTTTCCATCGCTTGCTGTCCACAAGCACGCAGTTGCTGATCTGATCTGCTGGGGGGGTTGAAGTTCAGGAGGGTAGAGAAAATCTGTCTCTTGTTCACCATTGGTAAGCCGAAACGAAGGGTCTTCACTGTGTATGGATTAAGTTGACAGTTGTCGTTGTATTTTCGTAAGGGTTTCTTGCTTCAGTTGCCATGAGGGAGAAGATCTGCTTTTGCCTCCTTGGGCTGTGTGGCTTTCCTGCATTGCCTTCCACTGTGACCTGGTTCTGCTTACAGCTGAAACATACCTAAGACTCACCATGACTTCTGTAAATACAGTACAGGGCGCATCTTCTGATTTGTGCTTGATTTTCTGAGGCTGATATTGAAGTTTTATCAATCCACATGAGGGGTAGAGTTATCTTGGCAACAAGCCTAACCAACACGGGTTTTCTCTGATGCTCGTCATTAGTGGACCTCCTAGTAGAATGACTGACTGTGAGAAACCTCTAATCAGAAGTTCCTGTTGCTCTCTCTGCTTGCCCTGTTGTTTGACAGGTTCCATCACTTAGCCAGGAGGTTCCGTGCAAATTTGTTTGCTAGAAAGTGGTTGGTCCATCTTGGTAGAGAAGCAAGTCTGATGTCAGGTAGGGAAAGCACCCAGATAGGAGGCAGGGAGACTGACCAGCTAAAGGACCAAGGCCAGGTTGTGTTGTGTCCTCAAGTGGGAGCTTCTGTCAAACCCCTCTGGATTTTGGATGGATGCAGTCCATTTGTAATCGAAGGAAATGCCTACAGTAAGGCTGCCATTGCAAAAGTTGCAATGGAGGGATCGTTATCCTCAGCAGCCTCAAGAACCTTATTGAATGCCTGTAAATTCTGTTCCACTGCAGTTGTGTTTTTTTTAATATGGAGGCAACAGCCACCGCACTGGTTATCCCCAGGGGGTTTTAATGTTGGGCTTAAAGACCTTTTAAAAGGCAGTAATTGAATTGAATGTTCAAAACCAATATATTTTCAATCAAAAGGAAGTAAATTATGGTCTTTATTAAAACCAGGAAAATTAATTATCAATGCACTTTGGAGATGTTCTGCCCACCCCCCCCATTCTCAAAATCAGTGGGATGAAATCTGAGTGCAGAAGGTAATCTAGCTGTGCAGACTTCATTGTTGGCTTGATTTGTATTTTACACGAGTTGCATGCATTAGCAGTGTAATCTGCAGTTGCGCCTTAATTGGTGTTAAATTGACTTTCACTTTGCATTGCAAATCAATATCCCTGATGCCACAGTTTCTCAACCTAGTCCTTAGGAAAGCCCCAGACTGTCCACATTTTTGCTCGCTTCCAGCTCCTGACACACCTGTATCCTCTATCTGGTGTTCTTGATTGATTGGCTCAGGGGTGAGGCCAGCCTGGAGCGAGCGAACACGTGGATTATCTGGGGCATCCCTCAGAACTGGGATGAGAGACACTGCCTTCTGCAGTGGTGTGTAGATGGCGTCATTTCCTCCGTGCTGTCCTGTCCACAGGGATGGCTGAGCCGGTGCAGGTAACGGACAACGGGGATGGGACGCACACTGTGGCCTATACCCCCTCGGTGGAAGGACCGTACTCCGTGGTAGTCAAGTATGCGGACCAGGAAGTGCCTCACAGGTGAGTTGCTAGCCTGATCCTATCCTCTTCTCATTTACTTTCGTTGTCCCTTTCAAGTGACTCCTTCCCTTACTTGACCTACATTGTCGCCGATGATCCTCGCAGTCCCATTAAGTTCCGGGTGCTACCCACCCACGATGCGAGCAAGGTCCGTGCCAGCGGGCCTGGCCTGAGCACAGGAGTGCCCGCCAGCCTGCCCGTGGAGTTCACCATCGATGCCAAGGATGCCGGAGAAGGTCAGCTGTCTGTGCAGATTAGGGTGAGTGTGAAGCACCCTGTGCTTTATGGGAGACCTGTCTGCTTCTGCTGACACGGGTCGTACCCTACAGATATAGGTGACTGGAAGCCTAGATTATCTACGTAGGGGGAGTGAAGCACAGTCTTATCACATGAAGTTTACTAGCAATAATTTCTGCTGCCAACATGCTTTCATAACATACGTTTCCTGGAATACTGGAAAGATTTCCACCAGACTTGGTACAGAGATTTCTGGAAGGAGGAACTCATCTCACAAATGCTGTTAATCCCCACGTGCTTGCATTCGAGACGCAGCGTCTGCCAGCAGTGGTGTGAAAAAGGCAGTAATGAAGTGAACAGGGTGTCCGATTAGGGGGCCAGGCAGCCCCCAAGTTTCCCAAGTAGGCATCTGCGCTGAGGTCATTTCTCTGGAGAAAAATTAACCCCAATTTTTTTCGCAATTGTTGCAGTTGACGCGTTCCTAAATCTAAAACCCCTGCCCGTATTGTAAATTGTTTAAATCGGGACTCTCCAACCCAACTTGGCAGCGCAGTCAAATTCAGAACTGTTCTCAGTCATCTTGTCACTGAAGATCTTGCTGGATAGCCTGGTCTGAATGCTCTACCGTGGATTTGGTTCACAGGACCAAGAAGGCAAACCAAAGAAGGTCAGTATCCATGACAACCAGGATGGCACGTACCGGGTGTCTTACATCCCGGACAAGGTGGGCCGATACACCATCGTCATCAAGTATGGGGGTGACGAGATCCCAGCCTCACCGTACCGCATCCGTGCCACTGCAGTCGGCGATGCCAGCAAGTGTACTGTCACAGGTATGGGGGACACCCACCTTCCTTTCCAATTTCTACCCTCTCAGTATCTGCAAAAGCATTTTGGCTCTTGCTACAAGAAACTGAACTTCTAAGGTCTACAGGGTCTAGCATCTTAACTGAGCAGTTGAGAAAGCAGATTTTGATAGCTGATGTCTGCATCCTTAGGCACCGGCCTTGGTCCAGTCATTGGCATCGGAGAGGAGGTGGGCTTCGTGGTGAACACGAAGGGTGCAGGCAAGGGCAAGGTCTCCTGTGCCATTGTCACCCCAGACGGAGAGGAGGTAGAAGCGGAGGTCATCGAGAACGAAAACGGCACCTTTGATATCTATTACACGGCCCCCAAGCCAGGAACTTACGTGGTGTACGTGCGCTTCGGAGGAGAGAACATTCCCCGCAGTCCCTTTAAAGTCACGGTGAGAGGGTGTGCCAGGTTCTGTGCCTGAAAGGACCAGGCGTGCATGTGGAACACTATGTGAGATGGTAATTCTGCAGGATTTGTTTTAGCTTGTGGCTACGAGTCCTGCAATCCCTTAAAGTGTCTGTATCACAGATGTTTGAGAGCAATTATTAATGGTCACGGGGGGGGGGGGGGGGGGGGGGGGGGGGGGGGGGGGGGGGGGGGGGGG
>JAODKN010000127.1:7197143-7215875 GCA_026774425.1 Petrocephalus zakoni | reverse complement strand
ACCCCCTAGTGACATGGTTTCTCCTGGCCCTCTCCCGGGAGATTCTGTCTCGCGTGGTCTATCGCTCCTGCTGCTCCCTGCGGCGCCGGGGTGGGGGGGCAGGCGAAAGGGATGCGCCCGACCAGGCGCCCATGCGTGCCGAGGGGACATGGATCGGTGCCGCTCCCCTGGCGCGGCCCTCTGGGCTGGAGGGTGCGTTATAAGCACTGGGCATGTGGACAATGAGGTTGGCAGAACGCGCTCCTCTTTGATTTGTCTGTGTGTGTGTTTTTGTTTTTATTTAAAAAGCATGGTTTTGTGTGCGTGAGGCCATGCTAGTACAATGTCTGTTCTGTATATTCATTTTTATCCATATTTTGAATGATTATAGCACTGACTGGTGTAATTAAGAAACAGGGTCTAAATTTGAATTTAATGATATATTGATGGGTGCCATCACATTTCTGCTGTTTTAGTTGCTAGGCAACCTTGGCTTGAGCTGCCCCTTGCTGGCCGGGCCCCTGCCCTGCCCAGTGCTGACAGCCCGGCTCTCCATCTCTCTCCGTCTCTGCCAGAGATCGACGTCCATGACGTGTCCGCTCAGGTCACCAGCCCGTCCGGCAGCACCGAGCCTGCCGACATCGTCGCCGTGGGCAACAACACCTACTGCGTGCGCTTTGTGCCGCACGAGATGGGCGTTCACACCGTCGTGGTGAAGTACAGGGGCCAGCACGTGCCCGGAAGCCCCTTCCAGTTCACGGTCGGGCCCCTAGGCGAGGGGGGGGCCGGGAAGGTGCGGGCAGGTGGGCCCGGGCTGGAGAAGGCCGAAGCCGGAGTGCCAGGTACAGTCAGGGGCGTTGGGTAAAGCGAGCAGAGTCCCCACTGTCCTTCTAACTTCGAGTCATCTGTCTGAACCTGACAGCTGTTCTGTTCCCCTGCAGCCGAGTTCAACATCTGGACGAGGGAGGCTGGGGCCGGGGGCCTGTCGATCGCTGTGGAGGGGCCCAGTCGAGCGGAGATCTCCTTTGAGGACCGCAAGGATGGGTCTTGTGGCGTCTCCTACATTGTGCAGGAGCCTGGTATGCAATAAATCAGTCAATGAAGTCATTCAGCCAGTCAGGCAAAGGTTATCTGTCACATGCACAGATATACTCAGTCCAAAGTACAGTGAAACATTCGGCTGCTGACTGAAAAACAAGGGACACAAATATAAAGAGACAAACATTGAACAATAACCATAAATTTCCATAAATAATGTGCAATATGTCATGCATTTTGTTGAATAGGCTGCTGGAATATTGGAGGGCTCTGTCACTGCATTTTGAGTTATTTTTAAGAGAGAAAGTTGCTTTGAAAATGCTGTTTGTTTTAGTCTGTTTCCACTGAGAATTGCATGAAGGAATTCAGGTTCTGAATATCCGAATATCAGAATATCGCTCCAGGGTACAGCAGCAGAGCTGCTCCCGGGACGTGTACCAGCATTCCTGAGATACTAGTTACCTGCAGCCTGACATCCTCAAACACTCTGTTTATGTGGTGGTGTGTCACTGCATCTCCCAGGTGACTACGAAGTGTCGGTCAAGTTCAATGACGAGCACATCCCCGAGAGCCCCTTCCTGGTTCCCGCCTCGGCCCCCCTGGATGACGCCCGCCGCCTGACTGTTACCAGCCTTCAGGTGAGGCACGAGGAAACATCTCCACACCGGGCGTGTCTGCCGCTCGCCAGGGGCGGGGCCTCCAGTGGCGGCCACCAAAGCCAGAGGTGTCCGCTTCTAGCCGCATTTGGCAGTACCGCCGGGAGGTGACGGATTTCACTGTATTTTTTTTGTGATTTGGACACACCTGCTTTTTATCTGGGATTTTATTAAAATCCCTGCAGCAAAAATTTTTTTGTTTTTCGTTTTCTCCGCGCTTGCAAATTCCCACATCTCCTCCCCCGGGCCTGTGGGGGTGCCGCTACTGAGTCAGCCCCGCATCGCAGAGCTGGCAGACACCCCTCGGCTTGTGTGCTACTCTGGGTGTTTCCCTTGTGTTTCATTTAAAGGCCTGTAACAGGAGCGACGTTTCCAGCCCGTCCTTCGCTCCGCTACTGCGGAGAGAGGCAGACACTGTCTCCAACACGCCCTCCAAAGCCTCTCCTGTACAGCACTCGTCTGTCTGGGTTTTGTAGTTCAGCCTAGCAAATCTTGTAGTCCCCTCGCCCTACTTCCCGACCTTGAGAGTTTGGAGAGCAGTGCGTCTGCCCCTCTCGGCTTTAGTTGGTTGAAGGTGGGCTCAGGTAAAGTTAATTTTCTTGGTAATAGGTAATAGATTCTGCTCCTTAGGAGATCAGTTGAAGCTTCGTAGGGTAGAACTTGATAGGTCTACAAGACCATAGCTTGGTTTCATATTTGTGTCTGGGGGGGGCGTGAGTGATAGGGTGGGGGGGAGGAGGTGCCTAACTGTCCTCTGTCGACCCGTTCCCAGGAGTCGGGCCTCAAGGTGAACCAGCCGGTATCTTTTGCGGTGCGTCTGAATGGGGCGCAGGGGCGCATCAGCGCCAGGGTACGCAGTCCCTCTGGGGCACTGGAGGACTGCATGGTGTCTGAGCTGGAGCAAGGTAAGGCTCCACCCATGCGGGTCTCCACGCCTTCCTGCCCGCGTTTCCCAGGTTGTGGGATCGGCGTGCCTACGCTCTTTCCCGCCATTATTCAACGCTCCGTAAAGCCTGAACATTCCTGTATGTGAATTTGTGCTGTGATTTCATTGGATCAGAGACTCATGAAGAGGCGGGTCTGCTGGCAGCCACCATACTCTTGGTTTGCGTAGCCAGCAGTCCTGTGTCCGCCAAGTTGTCCCTTTAACTACTTTGGAGTCTAAAGGCAGAACATTTTAGCTACTTGTGTCATTAGCTTTAAACGGCGAGGTGTGGTCTTAGACTCTATTTTGTTACTTCTTTTCTCTGCGTAACATCTGGTCAATCCCCATCCACCCACTCAACCTTCTCCAGACAAATATGCCATCCGCTTCATCCCACGTGAGAATGGCGTCCACCTCATCGACGTCAAGTTCAACGGCGCCCACATCCCAGGCAGCCCCTTCCAGGTGCGCGTGGGCGAGCCAGGACAGGCGGGGGACGCGGGACTCGTCACTGCCTACGGCCCCGGCCTGGAGAGGGGGACCACGGGTAACTTTCCTGAAGCTCGGCCGACTAGCAGAACCTCATTGGGACAAACTGATGATCCAAGGACCTGTACTCCAGGGCCGGTTTGTTGCGTCTGGTGCCCCACTGTCAGTTTGTCACCAACAGGGGGCACCCAAATCTCAGGGGGACCCATGCAGAGTGCATGGTTTGAGTGGTGGTTAACACTGTGACTGCTTGTGCAATTGATTGATCTCTATCTATCTCTATATCTCTATCTGTCTCTCTTGCTATCTATCTAGTATAGCATAGTGTGATGACTGCATGCCCACCGCTAACGTTTATGAACGCCATCTGTCCACTGCAGGTACCCAGTCAGAGTTCACCATCAACAACACCAGAGCCGGCCCCGGGTCCCTGACCGTCACCATTGAGGGCCCCTCCAAGGTCAAGATGGAGTGCCAGGAGTGCCCTGAGGGCTACAGGGTGCAGTACACCCCACTGGCACCGGGCAACTACCTGATCAGCATTAAATACGGGGGGCCCAACCACATCGCAGGGAGCCCCTTTAAAGCCAAAGTCACAGGTGCCTATTACATTGCGATTGCAGCTGCTGACCCCGTGGCTGTGTGGGGCTCAGCCGGTTAGGATGCTGTGCCTGTTATCGGAAGGTTGCTGGTTCAAATCCTGGGGTCAGTGGGGCAGAGTGATTTCACAGCTGGGCCCGTGAGTAAGACCCTTAACCCCAGGGTATTCTTAGTTGTGCACTACTTTGGGTAAAAGCTGCCAAGTAAGTGAATGCAAATTAGTTGTCCTGGGAAAATGTTAAAGGAAGCTACAGTGCTGTGCAAAAGTCTTAGGCAGCCAAAGGAAATTATGTTTAAGTGAGCTTCATGTTGGTGTGAAACCATGATAGTATGCCAATCAAAGTGTGTCAGCTTATCCATTTCAAAGCAGGCCTGCCATGTGTTTTTTGACTATTACTATTGCACTTGGTTTGGCTAATCAATACCTTTTTGTCTTTTTAAAAATAATGTGATGGGTTGATTTAATTAATTCAGTCGGTGGTGAAATGTAACAAATACATGGAATGAATGAAGTTTGGGAACTGAAGGGGTGTTCATCTAGGCATCCAACTAGATGTCAGTGACTTTTGGGAGAACAAGAGAAATTCCTATTAGGTTTTGTGTTACTTTTAATTTGCATATGTTCTAATGATAAATTGGGTTGTTGGTTTGAAAAAAAGTAATAAAGAAAAGAAAAATAGCTTTAAACATTTCTTTTAACCATAGAAGACTTTTGCACAGTACCGTATATATCTGTATATAACGGTTGTCTACGTTTTTTGGATCAGGCAGTCTGCTAAGCATAATCTTGGTTCAAAACTTAATTTTAATTCCTTCATTTAAACAAAAAGTTTTAGGAAATTAGTACAGGAAGCTAATTTGCATATGCTCAGGGCTGCTTGTCTGGGTTGGGACCCAGTGCGAGTTTCAGTCTCTGACCACCAGCCTTCCTCTTGCAGGGTCCCGCCTGGTGAACGTGACCAACGCCAGTGAGATGTCCACGCTGCTGGTGGAGCCGGTGAGCAAGGTGGCCACCCCCACCGCCTACAGCGTCCCGTCCCCCTTCTCCGACGCCAGCAAGGTGTTCAGCAAAGGGCCAGGCCTGAGCAAGGCCTTCATAGGCCAGAAGAGTAGCTTCTCCGTGGACTGCAGCAAAGCCGGTGAGCTGCTTTGGATGCACAAACCACTTGGTTTCCCTACACAATTACTGTGTGCTCAAAGCACAAGGTATTATCCGTTAAGCAGCCGGATTTAGCTGGAGTATGTTGCTAGTTCAGGGATTTCCGCGATTCTTGCCTTGACAATGCATCTGCATTGACGACACACAGCTGTATAAATATGCTGTTTGCAACTATATACCGTGTGAGTCACCTTTGCATAAAAACAAAAAAAAAAAATCCGCTAAGCAAAGGACGGGAACAAACCTGAGCGCATTCTCCAAGGCGAGAACCGTCCTCTGGAAGCTTGAATGCGCCGTCCTATTTAGCTTAGCTGCATTGCCCCTGTGTGAGCAGCTCTGTTCTCCTTCCACACTGCAGGCAGGAACATGCTTCTGGTGGGTGTGCACGGCCCCAGCACTCCCTGCGAGGAAGTGTCCGTCAGGCACATGGGGAGCCAGCAGTACACCGTCAACTACGTGGTCAAGGAGAAGGGTAGCTACGTGCTGGCGGTCAAGTGGGGCGAAGAGCATATCCCCGGCTCGCCTTTCCACATCACCGTGCCGTAGAGGAGCCCCCATCGGACCACAGATCCGGGGGGGGTGGCAAACCTGTATTTTCTCTGGTTTTTGATTTTTAAAAATCCCTGTATGGAGAAAAAAATGCACTGGACTGTAATGTTCATGTGTGAAGTTAATTGACACCAGTACATGCACAACATTTGTCCCCTTTTTGCCCTATTTTTGGCTTACGTCAAGCCTTAGAGTGTAAATTGGCATTGGTCCCTTTCTCAAGGACGTTAGATACCAAGAGTAACGTGACGATATGCGTGTTAGGGAAAATTTTGTATTACTACTGATGAATGTCTGACTTGAGTTTCAAGGGCCATTCCATCCAATCACATACACTGCTCAGGCCCTGAAAGGACTCCGTTACTTTGCCGGTGTTACATATGTTATACACCTACTGCATGAACTTACATTGTACATTGTAAGTTTACGTTGTATTAAATAAGAATGGCGCTTCCTCCCAAAGGAAGGCTAACATGGGTCTTGGCTACAGAATGTCTCCTTTTGGTGAACCTTGCTCTTCTGATCACAATGCTCTGTGCCGTCTACGAGATCCCGGAGGGTGTAGCTACTCGATGCCCCTGTAGCTTGTAAAGGCGATAATGTTTGATATCATCCAAAAAAAAAAAAGGCTACATGAGCCACAGGTTAATCACTTTGTGTTGTGAGGATGTATGACTGTGAACTGCCCATCGCCATTAAATGATGGGTTCATGAGTAGCAAAGATCAGCAGGTTGATCCCTGACTTTTGCGGCTTCCAAGCAGTGCCTTTAGCCCACCTGTGTGGTCATGTCTCTTTCTACCAGTCGCGTGATTCTCATTGAGTAGGCCTTCTAGCTACATCCTCCCAATTTAAACAGTATACAGAATCAGATTAGGTCAAATATTCTGGGACCTTATAGGAGGGGTAAAATCAGATTAACACTAACCAGGGGACATTTTGATTTACACCGTCTCCTCCATTTTAACTGTTTATTTTAACTTTGCATTAAATACTCTTACGGATTCTCTCATTGTGGGCTTACAGAAAACGCCTCTCCAGATTCATCTTCTGTGGTAGCTTGGTGGAAATGTGTATGAATGCTCACGATGCTCCTGCTTCATTAATGAGACTAGTTTTGATACACAGTTGACTGGAAATATTTTGTACAAGTTTGTTTTAAAGGACGGTAAAGGAGTTATTTACATTAGCCTCGTGTGCCTTACTGTGAAAAGCCTGGAAATTATGTACATTTTGGAAATCAAAGCAATAAACTGGAATGAAATTGTTAAACTTTACTGGCGTGTGGCGTTGCCTGGGGGGAGGTCCTGGGGAGAGGTCCCGGAGCGGCCTTTGTACTGGATGGGCTTTCCTCAGCCAAGGGGGGCGCTGACCTTTCACACAAGTATTGGGTTTCCATAGCAATGGGTCAGAATCCGCAGAGAATGGCTGCGTTTTTACCAGAGTACAAGTAAAAGGCTTTCATGCAGAGGGGGACAGGTCCCCTCTCGGGTCGTCCCGTTTCCCCGACACGCCCCCATTCCCTACTTTTGGGAACGGGTGGTTCTCCTGTGTCCTCATTCCTATGCTTCTATGTCCTCCATGAAGAGGGTGAAAATAAAGCATGCTGCATGTGCTGGGAGGCAATGAGCTGTCCTGAGGCCTGACTGCCGTCCCTTTCCCTGTAGAGTGGTTCTGTTTTGCCTTGGCGTGTCAATATTTTCAGAAGTCATATTTGCATGACTTCTAGGTGCAGTTATATTAACAGCTGACTCATCCTCCATTCAACCAGAATATGCAGCTGGGGACGTCGGACAGCACTGCCACCGTGTGGATAAGTAATGACCTCAGAGAATGAGATCTGGTACTTTTTTTTGTTTTGTAACCTGACAAAGGTCAGGTCAGGTCAGGTTTGGGAGCATGCACTGGTGCAGCACGTTACCGCGCCCACCGTGTGACGAAACACCGCCGACTAGCAACCCCCCTGTGCCAACATATGGTCCAGTCCCATCCGCCAGAAAGTGACTTGCAAAGGGACCCAGAAGAGACTTAAATGTCTTATTTTAACTATATTAAGTATAAATTTTAAACTTGCTTTTGCATGTGAACATTCAAATTATTCCCGCTAGCCATAGATAAAATGTGAGTTTTTTATTTTTTTATTAAAGGCGGATTATAATGATTATGAGCTGAAGTTGTCTGACCTGTAGGAGTAGCTGACTGGGCTGCACTGGCCTGCTAGCAACCTACACCTCTGCTTGTCGTTTTGGGCTCTGGTCATTTGATCCACCCCCACCCCCCCCGCTACGGTAACCATGGCAAGAATGCAAACGGAGATGCGCCTTCGGATTCTCTGCCTTTAAGTAGGGGAGCGAGGGGCATCAAAAGACACCAGTTTAAAGGAGAGCCCCCAGTGTATGGGCACCCCGGCCTGCGAATGAGGGGCCCGCTGACCACGCAGCACCAGAACTGCTACCGGGAGCTCATCGAGAAGGAGGCCTACACCCGGCTGGCCTGGAAGATCAAGTATGGCCAGGAATATCCCAGCCAGATCGCTGCCACATCCAGGGCAAAAAAAGAGCCAGGGCTGCCAAAACTCCCCGCGGCCGAAACTATCCTGCCCCCTATAGTACAGAAGAGGGAAGTGCAGGCAGGTGCAGAACCTAAGCTGGAGTTGAAGCCAGAGGCCCCTCTCATGAGACCGGTTACTCCGGAAAGCAGCGAGGCGCTGTACAATGGCATCTCCACGGAGGGAAAGGGCCGGACCATGTATCTGCGGCGGCGTCTGGGCAAGAGTCCTGAGCAGAAGTTTGACCATCCGCAGCTGTCGTCCTGGGAGTACGGCTGGAGACTGGGTGAGATGGATGGATGGATGGATGGATGGATGGATGATGGATGGGTGGCAGTTAGAAGGGGACAGAATGAGTCTGCAAAGAATGTCAGCTAATGGTTTCAAATGATTTGACTCCCAGGCAGGCATGTATGGATGGGAAACAAGTGTGTTTTTCTTTTTTCTAGGTGATTACGGAATAGACTACAGGTCCCCAGTTAGAGGACGATCGGGAATCGTAAGGAGCACCTTTTATGCGAGAAATGGAATATTTAACATCCCCTCTTCGACAGATTGGCTCGGATAAGCTCCGGGTCATTTTGTTAGTTTCATTTAAAAGTATTTGCTTTAACAAATATTTTTTATTATATTTTGCTGTAGTTCCATCGCAGTGTTTATTGTAGAGTGCATGTCTCTCAGTGTTAGGAGGTCTTAAATTTGAAGGGTTATTACAAAAAACTTGCCTACTGAAAAACCTTCAAAAATGGAATAAATCTTAAGTGGTTAGGACTTTGATTTTGATTGAATAGCTATAAACACCTAAAGTAAACCAGAACATAAAATAAAAAGTAAAAATTTAAATTGCTGCATTGAGAGTCTAATGGTGCACACCAGCAAATGGTCTCTTAGCAACACTGAAACCCAAAGCTGGAATGTACTGGTTCATAATTAACGAGTGCTGTTGTCTTTTAACCCGCTCCCAGTGCCAGCTCCTTGCTTACGGGACGGTATAGCAAAGTACAAAGTTCATGGTGACTCCTCTAAAATCCAGAGATGCTTTAATCATTACTGCCCAGGGCCTTTACGCTCGGCCTCTCATCACGTGTTTGGGGGTGGGGTTTATCCCGTGGCGGTACCAATCATGGTGGACCTCTTGCGGGCTCTGCTGCTCCCTCTGATTGAGAGAGCCACGGGAAAATGGTCACTCACTGCCAGGGCCTTGAGGAAAGGAATGGAGCAGCAAGACAAAGCATAAGCGATAGTTCAGAAGGACCAGAACTGGCCCTTTTTACACACTCTTAGAAAAAAGGGTTCTAGGGGGTGCTATATAGAACCATAGGGGTTCTAACCTTGGGAAATAGAACCATTGCCTTCAAAAAGGTTCTATTTCACGCATGTGAGGATATATTAAACGGTTCAATATAGAACCTTTTGAGGGTGCCATATATGTACCAAGCTATAGAACCCTTAAAGGTTCAATTTGGAACCTTTTGTTTTAAGAGTGCATCATAGCAGAGGGGTCTCTTTCTAACATTATAATTGCTGGATAACCAGCCAACACCTGCGTTCATTTCTGTTTAATGCTTAAAATTTCATACATATTAACTTATGATCTGTAGGTTATTGATTGACATAACTCAAGTTTTGGAGCCTTGCAATTGAGTTATTTCTATGTTTTTTAGGCACATTGAACAAAACCCACATTTAGGCACATTGAACGAAACCCACTTGTTCCTCTGTGAGTCCGTAGGCAGTCCGGAAGTCAAACACCTCCACTGAGTCTGGCCTTACTGCCTTAATCAGGTCCTCCCCATGCAGGACCACTCTGCTGACAGGATGGAAGTGTCAGACGCATTTTTAATCAGTTCTCAACCTTTCTACTGCAACCTAAACATGCAGCTGACTCATATATTTTCACAGACTGGTAGTGCTGCCAATATTCTGGGTAAGTGTCAGCTGGGGGATCGGCCTGGGATGTGGCTTAGTTCCTTGCATGTTCTCCAAAATGAAAAATACCTGGAACTTGAACAAGCCATTTTCTTCTATAATTTTAAGATGTGAAGAGAGAATTGAGAGAGATGATTGTAATCTCTGATACATCTCCCAAGGACGGAGCTACATATTAAAGGGTTCTTTAGAGCAGGGACCCAGAAGAGGTGCTTGCCCGTCCATTTACTCACTCATCAACCCAATACTACAGTGTATCCAGGAGAGGTGCACCTCTATTCTTAATTTCCCAGTAGAGATTTACAATAACCTGTCTATGCTGCCCCTAGTGGCCAGGGAAACACATTACCTGTCATAGGCACAGCTTGTGGACTCCTTCACTGTGGTATCCGTCTTGTCGTCGGTGAGCCACACAAAGCTGCTGTTCGACCGGAGGCGGATGTTCTTCCACTGTTTCTTGGCGACATAGCTGCAGGCTGCGTTGAAGTCTCCCATGAAGATAAAGTTCTGCCGGACAGAAAGATGTGTATCTCATATGTAAGATGGTGTGATTGGACATGCGAAAAAACATGGTATTCCCATGTGCTTCTTAAAGTGCCAAAATAAAGTATTATTACCCTTCATAATAAGCTGAGCGTCTCACTCAAGGTTGAGAATGAAGGTTTCTTTGGAAACATCCTTGACCATTATATGAGTTGCTCTCCTGAAAGCATGATCTAATGTCCATGTGTGGCTCTGTGCTTTAAGAGTCTGTGTGGTGATTACTAGTGGGTGGTTCCTGGTCCAAACTACATGCCCGGCGGAGTGATATCACTATTGAACGAATGAGCGAGGGCTTTAATGCCAACTGTGCTACGGATTCTAGCTGACCCTGCTTGCAGATCTTCAGTTGTACATTGCTTTGCGGAAAAACTTCAACCATATAATTAGATGTACTGTAAGTAACTGTAAGATCCTTGGCAGGCCAGTTGTAGTGAGACCTACCTTAGATGTCCAGTGTTGTCTAACATGCTGATGGACATCATAGAGCTTGTCAATCTCTTGTACGGCCACCTCTGGTGTGGTGTGGATGGGAATTATCACAAATTCCTTCACAGCTTAAAAAAAAAAAACTGATGAGGTTTTTCTGCTGACTATGTTGAAGTTCTATCTTCTGTTGAAATAGGTCAAGCAAAATGTACCCTACTGGTTTTGGGAGATGAAAACCAGATGATGAATGGTTCACGGGAGAAAGCATCCTCATCTCCAATCCGCATGTCCGGGTACTGATACCTGGCCCTCACGGAAACCAGCTTCCTTCTGCGTCAGTGGAAGAGAGTCTCTACAACTCAAACTGTACAACTCAAACTGTACAACTCCATAAACCTAGGTATCACATTTCTGTTTTTAGAAAAAGAACCTTAACCCTTGTTTTCGATATGAAGACGCGCTGAGAAACCCAGGAAGAGGATGGCTGGAGGACATCATGTTTGCATCCAGAGGGTTCAGTTACACATCCAGCAATCAAGCGGTGGTAAGAAGGTTGCTGGGTCTCACTCCAAGGGCAGCACAGTGATTTTACTTTCGGGCCCCTGAGCTTTCTCAAGAACGTGTCACTTTGCATAAAAGTGTCAGCAAAATGAAGGTAATCAGTTGTCTATCACGTACTCCAAGGAATTCCCTTTAACAGCAAGCCATCTCTCAGAAGTGAAACGCCTGCTGTATTATTTAATCTGATGATAAATAAGTCATTGACTCACAAAGACTCCTCTTCTACGCAGGATGTTTGTACTGAGGAATGTCTATAAATCTGAGAGCTGAAAGCATAAAAGTTACCTGTAAATAAATCCATACTGTTCCTTGTATGACTTTCGTCCCAATCTCTCGCTGATTATGTAATCAAACTCCGTCTTCCTCCTCCGGCCCAATCCTCTGCGGAAGCCGTGAGAGACGCTCATTCATAAGGAGAACCTAAAATAAGCTTTGGACAGGTGACACTTTTACGGAGGTCACGGGCTACACACTTTGGCACCTTTACCTGTTTATGTGAGCCACCAGCTGTGGAAACACCTGACCTTTGGCGTCTTTGATCTCCATAACGAGCATGATGTCACAGCGAGTGATGCACTGTGGTAGAAAACCATGTTAAGTTGAGAAAGTGTCCCACTTCCACACAAACACAAAACAAATTGCTTTACAATGAAGAAGCAGGAGATTCTGTGCCATTTTGTATCCTTTTATTTAAGAACACCACAATGTCACAAAAACGTAATAATAAACAGGTATCATTTTGCTCACTGGTTTTCTCCCGAATTGCACAGATGTCTTCCTAATTTGGTCTTTTGAAACTATGAAACAAAATGTGGTTTGTTACTGAATGAAACGGTTAAACCTGTCGGATTAACAGAATCCATTTTAATTGCTTGTTTGTATATTACGATATAATTCCGTTATTCCCGGTTATTGGCCATAGGCCTATCGCACGCAGCTAAACTGCACGGAGCAAAATAAATATTTCAGCCTGTTCCAAAAGTTGCTCACCTTTGTAATGACCTCCAAAACCTCTGGCTTATTTAGTTTGTTTTCCCCAAAGGACCTTATATTGAATGAACATATTTTCAGTGATGATGTCCCTGCGATGCTCAGCGCCAGCAAAAGCAGGAAGGTGCACATCCTGGCTGTCTGGCGTCCTCGCTACGGGCTAAATGTCCGGCTAAATGCAACCTTTCGCCTTTTTCAGAGGAATTTCACCGAAGCCGACACCTGGAACTCCGCCTATCTCATTTTTACCGTGTTATGCCTTGTTTGCGCCAAGGACGTTGCCATGTCCTGTTTGCCAACAATATGTTTCACTTATGTGTTTATGTGTCAAAGTGTTTTTTTTTTTCATCTGTGCAAGCTCTCACTTCTGTGCTAAGTATAAGCATATTTTGTTCATCCAGCAAATTCTACATATAAACTGAACATGTTCCTTAATCTTCTATATTTAAGAACATTTTCTTTCTAATATAAAATAAAATCAAGGCACTAATGAATTTTGTAATCCGCTCACATAAAAAAAAAATTATGGCGACAACGAGCCCTCACTGAATCAGACCTATGCGCTTATAAATTAATCAGAACGCGCTGGCCCTTTTTGTCGGCATAAGCACACGCCGCGCTTGCTTCCCCTTTAAAGGCACTGTAACTGTGTCAGTCCACTTGAAATGCTTAAAACCGGCGTTTGAATTGCTACATCATGAAGATGTGTCGGTAAAGATTCCCGTCCTTCGGAGACGTACGAGCCACCTATTTCTAAGGCTGACACTTTTCTCTTTTTTATTGAAAGATCCGGAGGCGGACAGAAGGTATAGTAACATCATGTATATAAATGCAAAAATCATTAAACACAATTTAGCTAGAGTGTCTCTCATCACTGTAAAGCTGTATGTAATTGTATGTGTATCTAGACAGAGAAATCCTCTGTGCCTGACCCTTATTAAGCTGTTGCTATTGCTAACGCTTCTTTACTCAATGTGTCCTTTGATGTATTTGATGTATCGTTTTAATTCATACGGAAGTAACACGACGCCTCTAGAGAGATGCATTATTTAGTGCACCGTGACTTTCTATTATTAAAAGTGAATTGTTACAGGACAGCGCTACACAAGGGATGATTATCCGACGACATAATAACTATAAATAATGGATTATGGATAAAGAATACACTGCGGTCTTTTGATACACTTTGGTACACTAAATTGCCCTCCCTGCTAATGCCATTTGACGCTTTGAAGTTTCGTCATCACAATTACGCAACGTCCCGAGTTTCTCCGCTTACGGTAAGGTGAAAAGCTTCCCCTATTTTAAAGATCAGCCCCCGCCCCAAGCCCCCCTTATTACTGTCAGCCTCTTTTAGCCCCTTTCACCCGGCTAACCGCGCATTACACTGAAAGCACTGCGCTGTTTATGAATCTAATATGTATGTGGCGCAGTTGTATTGCTGCGCAGACGGTCACCTTTCGCCTAATGTCCAGCTCATTTTACATAGAGGCGAATGTGCGGAGTATGGGCAGGACGGCAGGACGGCTAAGAACCGACACAGCACTCGGAAAGTGAACGTACTGTCAAACGCACCGCGGCCCAAATCTAATACATTTGCATCCGTATTTCAGAGAAACTCCAGCTTTTCCGTGTTACTGTACTGGTCTAAATGAGGAAATTAAAGGCGACTGCAGCTGACGGTCTAACAGGCACACATAAAAGACGCCGAACACGATGCCAAACTGGTGAGATGACAGATTGAAACCAGATAAAAGCATCGCGGTTTCCTTAGCTGTTCTTATTTAGATGGTCATCCTTACGCAAACACTTGTCTTAGACATATGTAGCTCCATTCATTGCATGCATTTTGAATACAAAAAGATAACAGTGATGTCAAAACTGCAACTGCAACTATTATTCGGTAAATTCGATTAAGTTTAAATTTATTGGGCCTATAAGATAAACCCCTTACACTAAAATGCTAAACATGAATTTCATTATATGGAGATCTCTGAAAGCTTGGTCACAACAATGACTCAGTTTATCTTACCTTCCATAACACCATGGATGTTTCTGTGCAATCTATAGCTACATGTCTAATGTGTATCTTACATAAACAGTAGCTATGGAGCTTCCTTCCAATTTTATTAAGAAATTACACTAGCTTCCCTTTTTTATTTGAATTATTTGAAATCAGGTGCATTTAGATGCACTGGTGTCTCTGAAATTCCCATAAAAATCTGTGAATGCAATCAAAAAAGTAAAAACGTCAAAAGTCTTGTATTTTGTTTGGTTACTTATGGTTAAGGTTAGGGCTGGCTAGGGGTTAAGGGTGTCATGACTAGGTTTAGGGTTTTTCCCATAGAAATGAACGGACGGTCCTCACTAAGACAGGAATGCAAATGTGTGTGTGTGTGAGTGCATGTGTCCCATGACAGACTGGCATCCCGTTCAGGGTGCAGCTTACTTTGTGCCCATGCTGCCTGGAATAGGCCGTGGGCTCTTTGTGACCTAGTACTGCATATATTACTGGACAGATAGCTATTCTGCTGTTATCGATTGGTTCAGCCTGTGCATTCATAAGAGTGTGTTATCTGGAGGTATTTGTCCTCTATGACCTTTAATGCCCAGATGTAACTGCACCTTGGCAGTACGCTGTTGATCCCCCTCGTCACAGCAGAAAGTGTCTTGGGGTGTCTTAGGTCTGAAATGAAGTGCCTCTGTTGGGCTGTGTGGTTTGGATATGCTGGGCCCTGAGGGTGTAGGGAAGGACCTCTTTGCATGGAAGAGATTAATGCAACAGCTGTTAATTAAGCTCAGAGAGGATCAGGAGATGGAGCTCAAGGCACCTGAACACATTATATTGAACCTGAACACATTAAACCTACCCTGAACACATTAAGCCCATTGGTAACAGGAACATGATGTCAGTGCAGGCACACATTCTATCCAAAGTAACTTTTTATTGTTTTTTTACAAAGACTTATTTATTGTGTATATCAGTTTAACTGACTAATTTCTGAAATAATCGTTGTCGCTGTTTATGGTAGCCGGCTCTCAGAATAATTGTGTGTTTTATTTTGTTTTTATGTTATCTGCCTTTATTAAAATTGTTGTTGTCATGTCACTGAATGTTTGAAAAATGTGTTCCAGTTCTCCTAACGAATAAATTCAACAAACAGCAAATATAGACTATGGAATGATAGATCCATTTGGTTAGCCAATAGGTAGGTAGATAAATACTTTATAGGTCCCTGAATGGAATTTACTTTACTGTGGCAGGTCTGGGTAAATATAGAAGGCCTAACAATGAATCCACTGTCACAGAATAAATAGAACATCTGTAATTAATGGGCGTCCAGTTGGAGACAATGATGCCTGTGTTTTTGCTGCAGGGACGTGTTGGCGATGGAGCTGGATACGGTGAACATGCTTATCATCGCTGGGGGAACACTTGCCATACCTATTTTGGCCTTCGTTGCCTCTTTTCTGTTATGGCCATCAGCTCTCATTAATGTCTACTACTGGTAAGGGTATTGTCCCTGATTGGCTAATTGTCTGACATTCCTGTGCTACGGAAAGAGATTTGTGCCAAAAGAGTTTGCATAAGAATCTTGTCTTTTCTGTATTCAAATTGAATTATATTAATTCAATCAACAATTAATTCATACTACATATTACATATCAAGTTTTGTTGTCTGTAATTTAAGTTTTGAAGCACAAAATATTGGTTTTAGTTAAATTCATTCACTTCTTTGAGTAAATTTTAATTTTTCAAACTGAATTCCATTTTCTATTACTTCTTAGCCAATGGCGGCTGATGCTGAACCTTGAGTCTATCCCAGCATGCACTGCAGACTTTAAGCAGGGAATTCCCTGGTGATTTTCACACAATCTACTCAGTCAGCGGCACAATTTAAGACCATATAATCTCAGCTGAGCTTAGTTTATGCCTGTAGAGAATGCTGCCAATTAACATCATGTGCTAATTTTGGCCACATTTCATCCTTTTAAAATTGCATACAAACTCTGGATCTGAAATTATATAACCAAGTATCGCATTCTGTCCAATATATTCCCCTGCCTGCGTCAGTGAGAAGAGTCTGATTGGAGGAGGAACCAGTGGATGGACAGGGTGGTCCCACAAGATTATAGTGAAATTCCACTGACCTGGCCTACACCTCGCTTTCCATAAAATTAAGGGGAATTTAAAATACGTGTACAGAAACCAGACAGAGAGGCCTTAGGTGTTAAGATTAAAATCAGACACTCTCTCCAGACTTCCAGAATGACCTTGAGATGCCAGCTGGAGATGTGAAGTAGTGAGAAAGGGACGACTTTCTTTACAAGCTGCATGCATTTGAATGTATGACATTGTTTGAATGTGATGTCACCTTGGGAGAAATTCATTGGCACTGCAGTGAATTTCAGACGTTGCTTTCAGATTATTGCATTCCCTGGAGTCTGTACAGAAGGAGGCTGGAAAGTTTTGACGTTTGACGTTTTTAGGCTCTGGGGCAAAATGCATCGTAGGGCTGTAAGCTTATGCAACTTGCACTGTGGACTTTGGCATCCAGACAGGAATGGAAGAACAGCTCAGCGGTGTGTGTGTGTGTGTGTGTGTGTGTGTGTGGGTCTGAGGTGCCGGGACTGCATCTGGTGACATTTAAAAGGAATTTGAACTTGACCTGAACATTCGGGGCTAATTACTGTCTTTGAGAGAAGCCCAAACAGGTGCTGTTATGTAAATATTACAGGTCTGTGTGACAGCATTGTAGCTGGTATATGATGCTTCTGCACCTGCATTAAGATTGAAACCCAAAGTGCTGTGATTGGGCACGTCAGCCCATGACCCCCGGTGATCCTGCTGTTGCTACGGGACAGGTACTGGAGGCGGACCTTGGGGATGCAGGTGCGTTACGCCGACTGCGAGGCCTACCGCTTCTGCTACTCGGTGAGGGGCAAGCCGGGGACGAGGCCCACTGTGCTCATGCTGCACGGCTTCTCTGCCCATAAGGACATGTGGCTATCCTTGGTGAAGGTGAGGGTTCACACAGCACAGGGTCCAGGTTCTGCCATGCGATTGTTCGACTGAAGGCAGCGCAGCACAGTGGTCAGTCTGGACCGGGCGACACCAATTTACTGAATGAATGTCAGCTGGCTGTGTTTGGAGAAATGATATAACAGAGCGCCTTTATGGTACTACAAAGGCTCCTTTGATCTCCAGGTGGATCTTCTTCTTGCAGTCGGACAGATTTAATTAAATTGAATAATAAGATTTTGGACTGATAGTTGAGGGGGTATTTTTGGTGCATGTACCTTCTATTGTTACATACCTCAAAGGCTGAAATGTTAAGATAAAATTTTGGATTTCATTCAGACTATTTTTGTTAGCTTGCTGCTTCACCTTGATATGCGATAGTTACACAATGTTAGGAACACAAGGGGTTTTCTGTATCGCAGGATCGCATCTCTGTAAGGAGATAGCAGTGTCATGTTTCCGTAAATCGTAGCTCTTAAATAGACCCTACATGGTACTATGTGTCCATTTTAAGCCTGTGCTTACGTGTCTCTTTTCATAGTTCCTCCCCAAACATCTTCACCTGGTGTGCGTGGACATGCCTGGCCATGCGGGGACCACTCGGACCAGTGCGAAGGACTACTCCATCGAGGGCCAGGTCCGGAGAATACACCAGGTGGGCTGTTCAGTGTGCTGTGTAATTCTCAAATGTCTGCGTGCAGAGTGCACTCCTTACATCCTTACATCACCACTGTGCCATTATGACATCATTGAGTGTGTATGTTGGCATTTAAATCCAAAACAACCATTACCTGAAGCAGCTTGAGTGCCTGCTTATGGGTAGTGAGAAGATAACAGTGGTCAAATCCACCCTGAGGTGGACAGTTGAAGTTCCATTTGACATAGTTGAACATTAAAAATAACAGTCACGCAATAGTTACTTTCCCTGGTAACTAGTTACTTCTATAATACTGTAATTCAATTACTAACTCTTTACTGACTCTACTTTTTGGGAGAAGTAACTAGGAACTATAATTACTTTTTTAAAGTAATATGCCCAACACTGTCGCTCACAGCGTCACTTTCTACCTGCAGGAGCAGGGGGGATATTTCTCTAAAAGACATTCTGAAGTGAGGCGGCTGGGCACAGCTGGGGTGTAGCGGATGTGGCCGTAGCCTGTTGTATTGTGGCTGCCACCTCATCCATTAGATCTTCCTGCCCCATTTTCCACGACCCCCCCCCCCCGCGGCCGGCGGGGGTGGGGGGGGTGGGGGGTGGTTTGATTTGGGGGGGGGGGGGTGCCGGGAGGGGGGGTGTGGGAGTGTAAGTGGGGGGGGT
>JAODKN010000127.1:7186321-7197133 GCA_026774425.1 Petrocephalus zakoni | reverse complement strand
ATTAGATCTTCCTGCCCCATTTTCCACGACCCCCCCCCCCCTCCGCATCCTGGAGAGCTGTGATTGGACAGTGATTACATTTCGCGGCGGCACGATCCCAGCATGTACTTTTCAGAAATGAAAATGAGCCGATTGTTTTCCCTTCTATGTCGAAGTCGTGTTCGCGTTTCAAGGTGGCAGGAGTTCCACTTCACATGCCTGAGCATGCCTGGTGAAATTAACTAGCAGGCTAGCAAGTTAATTCACAAGTACTAGAGCGCAGCACTACTGTTTGCTAATTGCTCAATTTTTCCGTCCTATAATGACACTCAGTCAGCAGTATCTCATAGCATATCTTCCTACATACTTTGCCTTGAAGCAATTGGCACCAAAGCAGCTTCTTTCTTTGGATTACTGCCCTATGGGGAAACCGAAGCCGAGGACAGTGATAGCCTATGAAGACTGAGGAAGGTATCTTTGTACTAAACAGCTGGATTCATGCGGCTCGTATTGTGGAGAAATAGCAGCATGTGAGCAAACAAAGCAGCAAAGGCCGCTTATCTGCAGCAGATGTGGGCCTCAGGTGTGCGCTGGAAAAAGCCCTCAGGCTGAGAGGACCGGAGTACATGAAGCTGGCACATTCTCACAGCTAACCATCCAGGCCGAGGCTCCTGGAGATTCAGCATCTGTGTTTATTAATTCACATAAATAATTCCTTTAGAGTTCTGTGTAAACATCTTTCTAAATCAGATTGATCCACGTTAATGTTTCCATATTAGTATTAGTGGTATTGTTTATTGTGTTATGGGTTTTTATACCATTTTAATACTCTAAAGTTATACAGAATGAAAGCTCTTTGTTTTGCTCAAAGGCAGCACCACTTTCCCAAGTAGTGCTTCTAAAGCTTTTCGTTAAAGAAGAAAGCCTCTGTTACGATTCAGATGTTTTTTACTGCACATGATCCCCATGGCATTTTGAGATTCTTCCCAAAGGGCATGATGGATGGATCCAGCTAGCTTTATTTTCAAACCCTCATTGTCAGGATGATGCCTCGTTACATTCATCAAAGGAGGGGTTGTGGTGTAACAGCACAGACATAATGAGGCTGTTCCAGGGCGCAGGGCAATTGAGGATCTTTGGCCCCTCGTAATATGCTATTAGTTACCCTATCTTTTTGATTGGGTTCAACAGGGACACAGATATGACCCCTTGTATTGCTGGATTCAATACAGCAAATTGTTAGATTATTCTGGGTTGTTGTAAGATAGCTATTTTGGTGCTGATTTTGATTCTTTTATAATATTAACCCTAACTGCTCCCCCCCCCCCCATCAGTTTGTGGAGACCCTCCGACTCAACAAGAAGCCGCTTCACCTGGTGGGTACATCCATGGGGGGCAACGTGGCTGGAGTGTACGCTGCCCGCTACCCTTCGGACATCTGCGGGCTCACACTGATCTGCCCTGCTGGTCAGTATGGCTTCCACTGACCTTGAGGGAACAGACGATGCTCATGGCTACATTTTGGCTTCCCTGCCTGTATCTGCATAGTGCTTACCTAGCATGAAAGGCTTACCTAGCAAGAAAGGTACCAAGCAGAGATCAATTGATCAGCCATCCATCTTCTATAACTGCCTGTCCTACTCAGGGTCATGGGGCCCGGAGCCCATCCTGGGGGCCACCCAGGATGGGGCACCAACCCACACATCAGTCACCCACAAGGGCACACTTACAGGCAACTTGGTAGCTCCGCTTAACCTCAGCATGTTTTTGGGCTGTGGGGGGATACCGGAGTACCCTGAGGAAACTCCATGATGACACGGGGAGAACATGCAAACTCCACACACATGGAACCCGGGTAGAGACTCAAACCCTGCTCAGATACAGTGCTAACCACTGCGCCATCAACTCATCACATGCTTGAAAATGATATTATGAAAAGCATTATAATACCTAAAAACAAAGCAGCTTTTCGGCTATATATCAGTATAGTTCAAGAGTGCAAATGATGTAACATCACATGACGTGCACATTTATTAGGATACAAGAATGTGTTTGGTGAGAAAATCTTCACAAGTAACGCTAATTTGCCCATGATTTTGTTTAGATGCACAGAGAACCACAATTTCTTGATCTAATACTGGTGATATGTGATAAACAGTCACTGCCATTTTACTAAAATTAGCAGTTAGAATATTTATTTTTAATTACTTTATCAGTAATAATTAATGATAATTTATTAATGGTGGCTTAGATCTCCAGCTCGCATGGGTTTCTCAAGTTTGACCCGCCTTAAAGAAAAGGATCCTTAATTTTATGCGATTAAATAATTTTCTAATAATTTCCTATCCAGGATGTTCCTCAACCTAATGCCTTATGCTGTCTGGGATAGACAACATCGATTATCCAGATTAACCAGCAGTTAGAAGATGGGTGAATGGATGGATGGATGGAATGCTGAAATGTGACTTATCCCCCTCCACTTAACCTATAGGTTTCCCGCCCTTCTCTCCGTAATTACAGGCCTGAAATACCCCAGCGAGAGCCAGTTCATCCAGCGCCTGCGGGACCTGGAGCAGAGCGAGAGCATCCACAGCATCCCGCTCATCCCGTCCACGCCCGCGCAGATGGAGGAGATGCTGAAACTCTGCTCGTACGTCCGCTTCAAAATCCCCCAGCAGGTAAAGAACGTTCTTCTGGTTTGATCTGCACTTGAGCGCCCTCTGCGAAAGAAGCCATCAATGTCTAAGTCGCATCATGCAGCATGATGTCCTTCTGTCTGCACTAGATCCTTCAGGGATTGGTTGATGTCCGCATTCCTCACAACGACTTCTACCGAGAAGGTAACTCACTGAATAAATAATCGACAAAATAATCTTTTGTTTTCGGAGGAAACATTTTGCAAAAATATACAGGTGCAAATGTTACAAAAGACTTGTTGGTTTGCCATCTTTAATTACTGCATGTTTTGTGCTTCCTCAAACATTAATCTCTCTATTCAAAACATTGATGTTTTTATGTCATCTCTTGCCTCTGCAGTGTTCATGGAGATTGTAGGAGAGAAGTCGAGACACTCTTTGTACGAGAACATGCATTTGATTACAGCCCCAGTACAAGTCATTTGGGGAAGGCAAGATCAGGTAGAAAGATGTTTCTTTAAAAATATAAAAATTATTCTGATAGTGATAAGGTTTGTTCATTTCCGCTTGGCGCTTTGCAGATAAATACAGGTCAACTCTCGTTAATAAATCAATTGTTAGAGCTTTATCTTAATAGACTTCTAGAGTTCACAAACTCCATCTTGGGATTTGAGCTGATGAGCTTGTGGATGGGTTTGGTCCTTCCATTAGGTTGTAGATGTCTCTGGGGCGTCCGTGCTGGCAGAAGCCCTGCCTGGATGCCAGGTGGATCTCCTGGACAACTGTGGCCACACCGTCGTCATGGAGAGACCACGCAAGTCGGCCAAGCTCCTAATGGACTTTATCATTGCCCAGCAGAACGCAAGCAATTCGAGTTGCAAAAAGCTTTCATGAAGCAGCAGTGGCGAGAATTATTTTGAATAGATTAAAAATGTTTAAATAATATATGAATTAGATTTCTGATCAAATCAGTTCTCAGGGAATTACCCCATATGCCTGATGTCTCATTATCTGCATTTGTATTGAGATGGCCATGCAATATATTGTATCCACGTGTAGTGGATCATTTTAAATGAGACGTCGAATATTTAAAACATGAACTTTCTTTAATTGTTTAGTTGTTTTACCATGGTGCTCCTGATAATGCTCCTCTTAAGCCTGATCATTTATTTTATTTGTGCCTTTGTTGCTGTTCATGATTTTTAGTGAGTGATGTTCCTTACAAGCAACACTAGTATAGGTACAGCAGTCCACTTTCAGATGATACCGTTTAAGCAAGGATCCTGCATCTCAGAGTGGCTGTAATGCAAAGCTCTTCAATCAAAGTTCTTTCATTTAAAAACTGAAAAATACGCTCCTCTGTACTTCATCAGAAATTCAGTCAGTTGGCTATAGCACAATCCTTCATCTGCTCAATAACATCATTGTCTCAAGTAGACTTTAGTAGATAATCTCCTAGGTTAAGACTAGATAGAAATACATTTACCCCTACAAACTATAATGTCCTACCTGTCCGTCTGACCCTCCTGTCTCCTGCCTGGCATGACCCTGATGAGTCACGCCTGTTGCTTGCTGTCGTTCATTAGTCTTTATATTTAAGTATCTGTTTGGCTTGTCAGCCCCAGTCCGGTCATTGACATCTACCTCCCTGTGGCCCCAGTTAAACTCCCTTTTTTCTTCACCAAACGCCTGCCGTTGAGTCCTTCATCTTGCACAGTGTGACACAAACTATTTCACCTAAATTATATGCTATGTGCAAGAAATACTGTACCTGGATGTGAAATCAGTAACTACTTATCTAGAATTACTTGATCTTAAAGATTTTAAAATTGTGATCAAGGGTCTTAATGTTTAATGATCAGGATGTTGTAATAAACATTAAATTCAGCAGTTTTAATTTGGAATATTCAGACTTTTAATTTAAAAAAGAGAAGACTTCAAAGGATGGTTCTGAACACTAACGGGAGGACCTGCAAATTTCAAAACTATTGGATAAATACATAATTTTCCAGATATATTTTGACAGGCATTACTGGCACATAAAACATTAAATTTAATATGTAAAGAAGGAAAAACTATGATTTTTGGCCGTGTTCAATCTTACATACATAGACTAGTTACCTTGCTAAGTATTTTTGTTTGTTTCAGAGACAGTTTGAGAACTAAGGAATTGTTTTGTAGAAATTAATGCTGCAAGTAAATGTGGTATTTTGCAATTCAGGTGAAGTGTAATACATGTTCTCTAGCAATTCCTGTACATGATAGATTACCAATTTCTTATAAATCATTAGATTTAAGAACTGTACACACGATTGCTCTTTGGGCTTACTGCAGTATACAAAAAGTATTGCTAAGAATAAAAAAGAATAAAAAAACACACAACACTTCAGGGTGTTTAAAGCGTAAGGCCATTTACTGGCCATAAGTATACAAAGGCAAGGGTAAATAAGCACGACTGCAACATGGGGCTTGTAACTCTTACTCTATAAAGTGTCACGGACAATGGATCCAGATTTATACTTAATTTAAATTTGAATAAGTTAACGACAGTGTCCATGGTGGAACCATTTGCTCACCTCCAATGAACTGTTTCAGTAGGGAAACGTTAATCATATAACTATGCGTGATGAGTAAATCTCCAGCTTTACAGCTAAACGCAAAAAGTCAGTGGAGAGCAATGCAGGAAGTGGGAGGCAAGGCAGGCAAATACACTACAATTATAAACATTATGGACAGTCACTGTGCAAAAATATGTGCTCTGAGCATCCTGTGCTGGGCGTACCCCTGCCTCATGCCACATGTTTCCAGGGATAGACTGCAGACTCACCGCTGCCCTCTACTGGATAGATGGTGGCATCATGGATGGACTATCATAGTGTCCTTTAGGACTTAGTGTCCTAAAGAACCTTGCGACCCTCCCCACACGTAAGTGTATTTTAATATATTGCAAAGTGAAGTGATTAATTAATCAACCACAGCAACAAAATGTGTCCTGCGCATGTAACACATATGTGGCATAGCAGCAGGCTGCTAATTCCGCGTCCAGGGAGCAGTATCTTGCAGGTTGGAGAACTTAACCAGCAACCTTAGGATCACAAGTGTAAGTAGGGTTGCCACATTTCATGCTGAAAAATAAAGGACGCCTACCATAGTGGGACCACAACCACTTTGTGCCAAGTGACGAACGCGTGGTGGTAAATCAAAGCTATTATGATTCATACTTAATATTTGAAGTTCTTTATTATCAATGGACATAAAAATAAACTGAATGAAAAAGGATATACATTGTTAAGTCATCCATAACTTATTAACTATAAATAAGACAAATGAATCTAACCAATCCATCGGTATTTTCATATTAAATGTGGACGTGGTAATGCTGCGTTCATCACAACTAGGAAATACGGGACAAACCGCGTCCCGCATTGATTAAAAACGGGACGCACAATTCTATTGTCAAATACAGGACGATTCCGTATTTTAAGGGACGTGTGGCAACCCCAAGTGCAAGTCCCTAAACATTAGGCCACCACTACAAAGCTGCATGCAGTGGTGCATATGCAAATTTCTTTAGGTTTGCCAATGGGCACATCTTCGCGGCTTGTGCATTGGTGCAAGTACCCTTGAAACGGTGTCCTTTCTCGGCGACCACATTGTATGGGGAGGTGTCACCACTAGGTGGCGGCAGTACACTGCAGGGCATGGGTCTCATCCGGTATTTCTCGCGAAGAAGAGGCAGTGTCGTTCGCAATGGATTGTGGGTATGTAGGCCCGGCGAATCGCTTTTCCGTCCATGCTTGCATGCAAACAAGGGCGTTAGCGAGCTGCTGGGGTATTTTAGTTCACTGGGATGATGTACAATTTATTATTTCAAGTTAGATTCCACTTTTGGGCTTCTGTTTCAAAAGTTCGGGCTGCTTTTATACTTTGATTCTTCGTAATGGTTAAAGTCTAATTTGAAATTGCAGCTGGTACGAGTTAGCTTGTGCGGTTCTTTACTCTCGTAGTTTGCTACAAAAATTACAGAGTTTACCTGTGGGTAGAAAAGGAGCACCAAGTCAAATAATTAAAAAATTCACATTAGGGAAAAACCATAAGAAACGTATTTATGCTGTCGTGTGACTAAGGGGGTTAGTTGGCAGCTAACATGCAGTTAGATCGCGCACAGTTTTATGCTTAGCACACATGCGTTCAGAAACACGTTACAGGTTTGATCACTGAGTTTCAAGGGGCATAAAACACTGCAATGAGGGAGGCTGATCAAAGGGAGGAACCTGCAACTTACGAACGGACTGTGTACAAAAACGCCTCCGAGTACCACTACATGAAGATATCCCTGTAAGTGTTCGTCCAGATTCACCCGAATAAAGCACCGTATTTTCAAGTCTAACCCAACTGCTGTAATGTTTATAATGCAATACCCATTATGTACATCAATGAAACACTATTCGTTAAGTGCCTTGCATCTGAGATATAATCCATACATTTTCAGTGAAATCAAAAATATGGTACGAAGTGTTACTTAGTGACAAGCCACATAAACGTCCCCTTTGCAATGAAACATTAACTTGCGCAAAATAATGTCGAATGAATCGCTGTCGGTGGCTTTATCTTTAATTACAGAATATTTGAAAAAGAAGGGAAAAGACTTCAGGAGGCTTTTTTCAAGCAATTGATCATCTCCGCCCTCCGGGACCTCTACGGCGAGGTAAACGCTGGATTATAATTGCTTTCAGTTTTAACAACTTTAGTGTTATTACACCATTTAATGGTTAAGGGAATATACCGTACGACCATGAAAATTTGTATCATTGCTAAAATTACATTTTTTTACAGCGGTGCTAAAAATTCGCAGGAATAAATAATGGAATTTTAAAATGCATTGTAGGTTGGTGCTGCCTTTCCGTTTGATGTTTTGAAGTTCGACGAAGCATCGTTGACGGCAATTCTAAGGGTTTACAACAGGTAGTCACTCATATATGATAAAATTTATACAAAAAAGTATAATTTTGGAGTGTTAAGTTGCATCTTTATTTTCTTCAGTGGATTGGTGAAGTTGTGGAGTGCCCTGACATTACTGGGATCATACCAGAATGAGTCTTGCGCTGTCAGAGTTACTCAGGTAAATGCATTCTCGGCCACTGAATATTGTAAATGTGTGTGTTTTTGTTTGACTTTCTCAGCAAATATCTTTTCTTTTTACTTATTTCTTCTCCCATGTCTCTGTTTATAAAAATGACTCTGGGAGATACGCACAATGTACTTGTACTGACCTGTACCTGTGCAAATGACAATAAGAGAGAAATATCTATCTGTCTATCTATCGATCTATCAAAATCTTATGTTTCTTAGAATGCAATATACTCTATGGCCAGTAGGTGGGAGTAATGAGGCATCATGACTCAACAGAAATGTGTCAAAACATGTACACATGTCAGGGGCAATGCAAAGCGATTTAATTTAAAGCTGTGATGAAATGTTGAGGCCAGGTAGCCACATTGTGATTCAAGTATAATTTTTTTCCTGTACCTTGCAGGTTTCCCCATTTTTGCCAGCTTTGTCAGGAAACAGCAGGGAGCTGGAATTGAATTAGGTTGCGATACTCACTAAACCCAGCCAAGATGATGCCTTTCCTGTTCAGGGTCATACACAGGCATTTTAGCCAGATTAACTGCACAGCCACCTCTCCCTTTGCCCTCGGAGCCCAAGGTGTGGCGCTGCACTCGCTCAATCGGCGAGACCTCCACGTGGGAGATCGGGCATCACTGACCAAGGCCTTCAGTGCTCGAGACGTTGCCGCCTTTGCTGAGCTGACGGGAGACACGAACCCCATCCATCTCTGTCCCGACTACGCAAAGACCACCTCCTTTGAAAAGCCCATTGTCCACGGAGTGCTGATCAACGGGCTTATCTCAGCCGTCTTGGGGACCAAAATGCCCGGCAGCGGCTGCATATTCCTGTACCAGGAAATTCGCTTTCCGGCACCCCTGTACGTCGGGGAGGCCGTTTCGGCCGAAGCGGAGGTGAAGAGGATCAAGATGTCGTGCGCCCTCATCTCCGTTTCCTGCTCTGTGAGAGACAAAGTGGTGATGGAGGGGGAAGTGATGGTACTGGTGCCAGAGGTCGTGGAGAAGGCCTGAGCACCAGCGGGGCGGCCTGGGGAAATGGAAGATACCATGTTAAAGGTCCCTTCTTTGTTTACCTGGGAAACGGTTGTTTTTTTTCCTCCCCAGTCTGTTCCAGGAAAAATAAAAATGTGCGAAGTAACTCAAACTGGAATCTTAAGCAGTGTTAATCATAGGCTAAGGACTTAAAGACTGAATAATGTAATTGTTTGGATATATTGCGAAATCTTATTAGGTTTGTGATGTAGTTTTTTTTCTTTTTGTTTTTTGTTTGACTTGATCTGTGTCAAACCAACATCATTTTCTACCCCTGTTGTGAAGTGCACAGTATTTCTAAAATGTGTGAAAATAGTTTGCATCACAGGAACAAACAGGGCAACACAATTTGATAATATCATAATGTAATAAAATATTATACTTATTTGGCACCTACTATGGGATTGTGGTGGATTCTTTTATGCAAGTAGTAATTTTTGTAGACTTCTCCGTAATATCTTCTATTCCAGGAGGAACACTGGGTAATTGCTAAATGTGAACCTACATTTCCTGACCATCATAAACGCTATGGGGAGACCTAAGTGACAGGACCTAAGCATTTCCTTATCCGTGTCCGCATATTCTGTATTTAAGGGTAAAAATCCTCCCGGGCCGGCTCGCCGCTGGCTCCGTGGCGCGCTGCCGGCCGCCCGCCCGCTTCGGGCCGGACCTGGGCCGGGCTCGGCTCCGCACCTCGGCATCATTACGCGCTTCCGCTCGGCGGCTTAATGAGAGCGGAGACGGCGGGCCGGAGCTGCGCGTCTCCCCGCCCCGCGGACGCTCGCAGGTCCTGCCGGCACAGCGCCGTATCCGGCCGGGGCTGCCGATCCTCCCGCAGGCTACCGCCGCTCTCCCCTCTCTCTCTCTCTCTCTCTCTCCCTCCTTCCCCCCGCCGGAATGGCGTTCCTGGACAAGCCGTCGGCGGCGAAGCTCCGGCTGGACGACACGATGCCGCTGACGGCCGTGATCGAGGCGAGCCAGAGCCTGCAGTCGCACACGGTAAGCGGCGCCGGCGTCCCGCCCTCCGACGCCCGGGCTCCGGCGGGGCCTCCGTCCGCCGAGGGGCGGCGAAGCGGTGCCCGGGAGTCGGCTGCCAGTCCCCGGCTCCGCCGGAGCTGTCAGCGGACCGGCTCCCTGTGCCGCCGCCGGGCAGCGGATCCGCAGGCGGGCCTTCAGAAGGGCGCCGTCTTTCCGGGAGCTGCGCGCCCGCCCCGAGGCTCCTTAGTGCCCGGTGATTATCGAGAAGGCCGCCGGATCGCTGCCCCCGATCGGCCCCCGGCGGCGCTCCTCGGGACCTGCATTCTAACAGCCGGCGTGTTATTTATGACATGCGCGTCCGTCCTGCGGAGCCGCCGCCGAGCGCTGGCTTTCCCCGGGGTGACGCGGCTGTAGATCGCCGCGGCGGACCGTGCGGCTCCCGGGGCCCCCAGCCTGCGCCCCCGGGGCCCGCCGTGATGGACGTTATGCGCCTAAAAGCGGGACCCAGAACGGAAACTGTGGCGCGTTCCGTAATGTAGGAATTATAGTTTGTAATATATATAAAAGCAAAGTGTCACCCGTATAATCCTGTGATTTGATCTCCTTAGATTAATTTGGCCGTAGTATCTGTGTCGGACCGGGGAGCCTTTGTGTTTGGCTCTGAATGACGCTTTTGTGTCGCCGAAATTGTCACTTATGTTGAGGTTTCAGAATTCCCGTCTAGTCATGGGTTTTTTGCGTAAAGGCCCAAATTAGGGCGAACAAAACAGCGGGCTCCTGTTCCGCCGGCAGCATTAGCGTACTAGTCTGCGCAGCGGAGCGGCCCCAGCCAGGGGAAAGCAGGACCCCAAGCCATCGGCACTGCGCTCACCTGCCGCCTGTTAGGCGCCACGGGACAGCCTATAATTAAACTCTGATTTTTATAATATATATAGCTAGTGGACACTAACAATTATAATTTTAAACCAGAATTCCTCATTGTTTGGTAGCCTACTTATTGTTTACAGAAACACACACACACACACACACACACACACATGCATATATCTGATATTTGC
>JAODKN010000127.1:7164054-7186064 GCA_026774425.1 Petrocephalus zakoni | reverse complement strand
GAGAGAGAGAGAGAGAGAGAGAGAGAGAGAGCTAGTGGACAATAACAATTATAATTTTAAACCAGAATTCCTCATTGTTTGGTAGCCTACTTATTGTTTACAGAAACACACACAGGCATATATCTGATATTTGCTCCAGTTTTGTGTACACAGGGAGGATTCTGATTTGAAATGTTCTGACTCATTATTACTGTAGAATCAAGACTCATTATTACTCAGGAGCACTCATTCCTGCCCTGGCCTTTGTTCCTTGTTACCTTCTCTGTATATATTCCCCGTGGCACACTGCATGCCAGTTTTTTTTCTTAAGATTTAAAGGCAATAAGAGTAGCTGGTGACCTGTGGAGTTAATGTCCACAGGTTATCTTGTTAATGTCGGCGTTAAGCATTTACACCATTTGCACTTTCCCCGTATTACACGCCGCCTTAATCTGCCCATTACTATAGTGAACGATTCCCAGGTTGTATGCCGTAAAGAATGTAGTAAAGGCTGACTGTAAAATTCTCCGAATCGGATGTGTTCAGATGCGCGAGGGAGCGAAAGGCTCATGGGACTGTTTCATTGTCATTGGTCTCATAACTGTCATAGGCCACATTAGTGCTTTTGAGGGGCGGAATTGTTTGTGTATTTTTTTTTTTGGGCAATTTGAATGACTTGGAACTTTCTTTTTCGATCAGGAATATATCATTCGTGTTCAGAGGGGGGTTTCTTCAGAGAACAGTTGGCAGGTAATGTTTTTAATACTATTTGCTATTTTAACCTTTAAATTGAGAACTTAAAAATGCTGTTGATCTTGTTTGAAGGCTTCTTCTATTAGCTTGTCATTTGTTTGAATTTACATTTCGTTAAAGAAGCGAGCCTTTACTAAATGTAAATCAGGCACAGTGTTCTCAACAGTTGGGCTTTGTTCATTGTACCAACCGCTTTGACCTAAATATTTTCAGGTCATCCGGCGATATAGCGACTTTGCCATGCTGAACAACAGCTTGTTGGTAAGTGTCTCTCTCGTTTTGCCTGTGGGAGGTGGTTGTTGCCCTCTTTAATTTCACGTAACCCCCTCCCCCCCAAACCCACGTGGGGCAAATGTCCCTCTCCCTGCAGATCTCTGGGATCAACCTGCCCCTTCCGCCCAAGAAGCTGATCGGAAACATGGACAGGGAGTTTATTGCTGAGAGGCAGAAGGGCCTGCAGGCCTACCTGAACTTCCTCACCACGCAGCACATCCTTTCCAGCAGCGAGCTGGTCAAGAAGTTCCTGGATACTAACAACTACTCTGCGAACTACACAGGTGAGACCAGGGCGGGTAGGTGGTGCTGGCAAGGTTTGGGGGGTCGGCTCGACGTAACAGTTTGTATTATGGCTAAACCCAATAAGGGACATTTGTTGTAATGTATGCAGTGAGCATTCTTAAGTGTCGGCAGTGTGGTTCAGCAAGTTAGATCCTTCTGACTGTGACCGGAAGATCGCTGCTTCCATCCCTGGGTCGCCAGAGTGATTTTGCTGCTGGACTCTTGCGCAAGGCCCTTAACCCCCGGGTTTCTCCTCAGGCTACCTGACCCTGCATTCTCAAAAAGTCACGTTGTGTACAAGTGTCTGATAAATCTCATAGCTTTTGGATAGACTCCATTATTGTGCTGCGTGTTTTTTTTTTTACATTGTCCTTTGCCCTACCTCTATTTACAGAAATAGCTTTACAGCAGGTGTCCATGTTCTTCCGATCTGACCCAAAGTGGGAGGTGGTGGAGCCTTTGAAAGACATGGGTGAGTGTCTCCTTTTCAGCAAGAAAGCACCTTGGTGCAAGCTGGGAACGCGGTGGGATGCGATCAGCCTGACGCCGATTCGGTAATGCCTTTGTCTCTGATCTGGTGAGGGCCCAGCCTTTTCACGAGGCTCAGGGTGTCTAAGCACTGCTTATTGGCTGTAGTGTTTTTGAATAGAAACATGTGTTCGTTGAAAGCAGAAAGACCCACCATTGACCTAAAGTCAACCTCCTCCTCATACGCTACAGTATTAGGAAGCGAAACTGACTTCAGTCATCATGTAGTGCAACGAAAAACCTTCGTAAAGTTTCCAAAACTCACTAAGTTCACGGGAATTTTCTCAAACGTATTCTGTGGCTTGTGTGAGGTTTAGGAATTTTGCTCTTCAGTCATTACATATGCGGGCTTCTTTCGGCAAATGGCTACTGCAGGATCAGCGTAACATAAGAGGCTGACGACTTCTCCTGTTTGCGTGTTAGGCTGGCGGATACGGAAGAGGTATTTTCTAGTAAAAAACAAAGAACAGCCAAAGGAACGACAAGTCTTAAGCTGGGTAAGTGCTGCTTTAACCAGTACTATTCAGCAGTCCGTGTGCAAAGCCCCGCTGCGTGTGAGACCTATCCCAGACCCGAGATCTCCTTGTTTTTTTATGCCAGATGTAGATTACGCGAAAAGCTGCTGCTAATTTAGACCATTTGTGGTTACACTCTGTGCAGCACCTTACCTTTTTATTTACTATGACACAGGATACTGTAAAAATGTTGATTCATTTTCGTAACTGGGTAGTGTGTTGGGTCAGCAGAGTGATTTCACCATTGAGTCCTTCAGCAAAGCCCTTAGCCCCCAACTGTTCCAGGGCATTCAGTCATTCCAGGGTACTATAAATAGATAAAAAATGAAAATGTTAAGTGTTTGGCCTCAGGTTTTGTATCTCTGTGTATTTTGAGGCACCATATTGTCTTAACTGTACTAGGTTGACCTGGGTCCTGATAAATTCCTGTCAGATAAGGACCTTCAGTCTGCGATGAAGCTCCTTCCCACTGTCTCGGTAAGTGCCAGCTGACTTCCTCATATTTTCACATCCGTTATCTACCCCCGAACCCCCCCACATAGGAGCCGTGCACACTTGAGCATTTAAGCAGAAGGCATGGTTTACACTTCAGGTGTGAAGTATTTTCGGTGGGGCTCCATGACACCCGGACGACACCCGGGACGCTGTGTAAAGCTGAGCCATTAGGATGGTGCGAATGTGCCGCTTTTTACAGCGGGTTTAGCTTTTTCTGTGCTCCGCTTTTCCTCCTCTCCGGTGTTCATCACACTGCTGATGTTTTATTTCTCTCGCCTAGGAATTGTGGGAAAGTGGGCCTTGATGCTACTGATAGCGTAAACATGAAAACAAGCCCACTGGACAATTTCTGCATTGAATTGTGTTGTATAATATAGGTATACGTCAGGTCATACTGGTTGCATACAGGTATACGTTATACTGGTTGCTCTCGCCTTGTGTGCTCAGTGAGACAGGCCTCTGTGCCTCAGCCTTGGCAGAATAGTTACTTCTCCTTGTGGCCCTTGACCAAGGTGCTCCAGGTGCCCCTAGATCTGAGCCTGCACTTCAGCCCGAGCTTCGCTTTCAGCTGTGTTGTCGTCTCAGAGGAGTGCGAGTTGGGATATGCGATAAGAAGCATTCCGCTGTACCTGTGCTCGTGTAAAAACGAGTAAAGTGGAAATGTAGAGGATCATTTCATCACTGCATTTCGGATACTCTTGCTCCATAGCTAACTTGTAACTGTTACTGGTCCCTCTTTGCAAGCTCAGCCTAGCCACAGTTATGCCTAGTCGGCTCCTTGAAGACCGTATCCTTGTGATGCAAGCATCAGCTAAACAAATAAATGCAAACATCCCATCCTCTCCCAGTACATACCACATGCTTTTTTTTTTTCCCCTGAAAAAGTCCCGAATTCTGCTTCTGAATAGGAACTGCGGCATGGTTCCCTATTTGTACTCTTCAGTTGTCTTTCCCCTAGTAGCTTAACTGCTCCAAGTTACAATGCACTTTCCTTTTGAATCCATCCGCTTTATTGACTCATAACTCGGCTCGCTTTACTCTTGCAGAACCCTTACATCTTTCCCGTGACCTTCGCCAGCACCAGCGAGTCCTCCGCCCTGCTGATCCGCGTCTTTAGTGAGAAAGGGACACTACGGGATCACATATGTAAGGTAAGGCCTGGTGCTCCTCCCCCCTGCTTTCCTGATGCGTGACGCCCTGGGAGATTTCTGGAAAGCGATCCTTCCGCGTTCGTGTTCCTCTTCTCCGTGCCGATCACCCCTTCCAGCCAGTGCTGTCATTGCTCTTGGTCAGACTGGAGTGTCACACCTGCTTGACCAGCTCTGCCATTGCGATATTTGTTTATTGTTAACCTACTAATAAAGTTGAGAAACTTTTTCTGTTTGTTAGCATCCCATCTGACACTATTTCTGTCCTATTATTCCACCCCGCCACTGTGGCACGAGAATTTCACTGTGATCCTCTGACCACATTTGACAATAAAAACTTGATACTTAACGCTCCAAAATATTGCATTTCAATTGACACTTGCAGTGAATAATTATCTCACTACAGTATCTTCTAAAAAAGGGCGGCCCTTCTCATTTATTACTGTGGTTGTTCTTGTCATGCATTCTTATAAACGTTTTCCTTGAAATGGGGTGTTTACTTCTTGGGTGTCAGCGTCTGCATTGGCTGTCATGCCTGCCAATCAACAGCAATTTGGTGTGTTGACGACTCCCTGTGTTCTGAAGGTGAAGCCCAGGGAGCCCTTCCTGAAGAAGTACTGTAACCCCAAGAAGATCCAGGGCCTAGAGCTTCAGCAGATCAGGACGTTTGGAAGGCAGATATTGGAGGTATGGTAACTGTACGCACGGTCAACCCCCTACTTCAGGGCTTAATGAATGTGTCCTCCGACAGTTGGTATGCTATAGGGATATTTCACTGTTGCTTACCCATTTAGACTTTTCCTTCCCCATAACTGTATGACCAGTGTGGCTTTTGCTAAATCTAGATGAACTCTTAAAAAAATAAAAAAATAAAATACTGGCCATATAAATGAGTCTGTTGTGCTTGGAGGAAACTAAAATCAGTTCAGTGTCGGCCTTCTCTCCTGGCTTCGGATTCCCCTATTTACGGTCGGGAACATACTTTCCACAGAGCATGGCATTTCAACCTTATCCTGGGTTTCATCAGTGTTTTTTGTTTCTCCAAACATCCACATAACGTACAGATAATCTGCTCCAGGTTACAACTTGTGATGGCGACTGAAAAATCCTGCATGGCATCACCACCATGTCGAAACTTAGTTTGAAATTCACGTTGTTATCCTCCTTCAATCAGGTCCTTAAATTTCTTCATGACAAAGGAATCCCTTATGGACATCTCCACGCTTCCAACGTCTTGATAGAAGATGACACGTGCAAACTCCTGGACATAGAAAACTCATTGCTCGGCCTTCCCTCCTACTACCGATCTTACATCACGCAGTTCCGGAAAATCAATGTAAGTTACTGCTGGTGATGTCACCATTGGGCCCCTGAGTAAGGCCCTTAATCTCCAATTGCTCCAGACACTGCCTGACTCTGCTTCCTCATACATGTACATTGAATAAAAGTGTCTGCTAAATTTAATGTGAATTCTTTTACCTAGTAGTAATGGATAAAGTTGGATGCTGTGACTGGTTCTTGCATACTCTCACATACTCTGGAGAGGTGGGTAATCCAGGTCCAAAGAATAAAAATCCAGACCAGGATTCAACCAACCAGTTTAGCATTAAGGGTCTTGGTTACAGCGTGCTCAGCTAGTTGGTTGAAACAAAATCCTGGTCTGGATTGTTACTCTTTGGACCTGGATTACCTGCCGCCGATGCTCTGTGATAGACTTCATGTCAGTGCTGACACCATCATATCACATTTGCTGATTTGCCCGTTTCAGACGACAGAGAGCATCGACGTGTACTCTTTCGGGCACGTGCTGTACGAGATGACGTATGGGAGGCCCCCCGATACCGTGCCTGTGGACCACTTTCCTCCAGCTCCGTCACCGTCCGTGGGTTGGTACAGACTCTGCCCTTCTCGCTGTTGATTGTTAATGTGCTTGTAGCGGCAGGGTCAAAGGCCAAAATGGGCATTCAGTCATTCTAGAATGCTACTTGAAGTCTCTCCAGAAAGAGCCGAGCCCCTTTACGTGTTAAAATGGTGATGTGATCAAGTTGCATTCTTATGAGCTGTTTACCCTTTGAGTATGAGTCGTTCAGGAGAGCAGTATCGTGTCATTTAATGCAATAGATGCCTCTTATTAATTAAATCCCATCCAAAACACAACTGTTTGGAGGGGGAACCAGCTAATCAAACTTGATCTCCAGCAGCACCTGTGTAAATAATCAGAAAAGCCCCATTTCCCCTAGTGAATTTAGCCTTTATATAAGTGTCCTGCTTTTAGTGAAAACCAAGCTGAGTTACAGCACGATTGCACATATTTCAACATTTGGTGGGGCGTTGCGAAAATGATTCATCATCATTGGGTCGGTTCAACGGATTCGGTGAGGAAGGTAGGGAATGCCCCTGAGGTCAAGTGTCACCCAACCTCCCCTCTCTTGCAATCAGTGTCCGTGCTGCACTCCATCCTGTCTACGGAAGCTTGCAAGACCGGGATGCCCACAGTGGGCCAGCTCCTGCAGACACCGTAAGTAATGGTCGCGCCGTGGTTTTGATGTCGACATGCTGCATTCCTGCCGGTGACACCATTGCTGAGTGTAACCCGCGCCCCTGTGACATTCATTAATCCCCTCCACCTCCAGGTTGTTCAGTGACATGCTGCTAATGAATTCCGAGAAGCTCCAGTTCAAGGTAAGTGATAGGTCAGAATGGGGCGTCAATCCCAGAATGCATTTCCCCCAGTTTAAGAACCACCAAGCACTGTGACCCTTGCACACTGGTGCATTTTACAATCACGGTTTTGGTCATTTGCAAGTTCATGAACAGTTTAACGTGAGTATTTTTAGAACTTGCTGAAAGGTCGCAGAAACTCATAAGCCAAAAACGATACTGAAAATGATTTGAATCGCATAAAGTCATATAAATATTTGTACTACAATATGATATTTTTTAGTATAAGTGCGCACTATATTTTGATGTTAAGTCTTGGCGCCTGTTTTACTCGGCAACCAGCCTCACTCATATGTTAGCTGACCGTAGGATCTCGCGTACCTCGTTGTTAATTTAAAACTTTTCAGTGCCGTTAAATTTGCATTTAAATTTCCAAAATTTTAGTACAGTGGTAACTTTGAACATACAGGAGCATACTTTAGGTGGTTTGTATATTATATAAAAAGATCTTGATGTCAGATTACTTTAATTTCCCGCAAAGTGTACAGTACTGTTTCTTTTGAAATTGGTAGTAAATAACATAAAATGTCTATCACTCAGGCCAGCAGGCTGTTATGGGTTTTTTTCCCCTGAATAAAACTGCAAACTCATTGATATAGCTTTAAAAACAAGTCAAATTGCAAACTAATGTGAATTTTCTTCTGTTGTAGATTACAGCCAAATTGAAGGACGCCTTGAAAATCGCTAAAGAAAGCTTAGAAAAACGCTTACAGGAGGAACAGAAAGCGGTCAGTGTTTCCCTGCAATCTTTAACCCTCTCCGGGTCACACCTTGGTGTCTCCTGGCTGCCGCTTGTGTGAATATCATGAATTCCTTTATTAAGGAAAGTAAGAGGTTGATAGGCAGCCTGGTACACGGTGGGTACGGCCAGGTCAGTGATCGGCCGCTCTCCCCCGCAGATTCATCAGCACCGACGGCTGACCAGAGCCCAGTCTCACCACGGGTCGGAGGAGGAGAAGAAGAGAAGGAAGATCTTAGCCAGGAAGGTAGATGGATCAGTCTGCAGGGTGCCCGCCGTGAAGGGGCCTGTTTGTGGCTGTAATACATGTCTGTTATACGCCATAAATGACTTGTTTCAGAAATCCAGACAGTCGACCTATGAAAATGAAGAAGACCTTTCTGCCAAATACAACAACAATTCTGGTATGTTGTCCAGGGGTCAGAAGGGGATGTTCTTTGCGTTGAGGTTTTTAAAGGATGTGCTTTGAATGCATTTGATGCAAGTGAGGTTAATGTAAAAGTATCATATTGTCTTTAAGTCGGCAAACACTGAATGAATGTGGCTGTACCTGTGTGTATTATTCTGAGGGGTGACTCTTCTGATCTTATCAGAAAATCTTATGCAATACTGACATTAGCTGGTGAATATTTACAAAGAAAATAAAATGCACTCCAGGCATATTGGTTTGCTAATGTTTGATTTTTCTGTGGCAGCAAGCCTGGGGTCTGTGAAAGTTTGGAAATTTCAAATCTCATTTGTCATTTTTGGTATTATTAAAAGTACTGTTGTTACTTGGGTTACAGCACTCCGACATTACATGACATTCTTGTTTGTTTTGTTTTTTAAGTTGAGTTTGTTTTTTATTTAAATGATGAGATGAAATGGGAGCTGTTATATATCCAGTGAGTTTGTGTTATGGCTCAGTGTAATGACCTATTGAGTTTGATATCAAAGAAGTTTCAGTGGACTTTCACATTCGTCAACTGCTGACCAACAGTGAGCTGCAGATTTAAGCCATGATGTAACGGATGCCCCAACCCCATTTTTACATTTAGTTGCATGTCCTCCACAGGTTCGGGTGCCAGCTCTCCCCCAACATCACCTTCGTCTCCAACCCCTCCCTCAGTGACAGGTAGGCCCCTGGGTCACGGTACTCTTCCCCCCCCACCCCCCCCAGCTCCCCGTGTGGGCGTGTGACGATCCGTGCTGATGTTCTGTGTTCAAATCAGAAGCATGGTTGTTGCTTTGTGCATATTGTCTCCAATTATGGACAGTGACTAATTAAATCAACTGTAGTCTGAAAACCCAATCAAGACTAACACACTTGTAGTAGATCACATCGATTTGCAGAAATAATTTTTTTGTAAAACAATTTTCTTAAGATTTTTATCGTATAATATTCTAAGGTCACGTGACAAAGCGATTGATTCTCCATTTTAACTAATCGATGCCTGAACATGTGATTTGGATGGACGTTTCATTCTGATTCTGTCAAAGTTCAAATGCCCAGTAACACTGACCTGCCTCTCTTTCCCTCCTCTGCTCTCTTCAAATTAGAGCATGCTCCATTTTGAACGTGTGGGTAAAGTAAATCACTACTGACTCCTCCCAGCCTTAAAGCTGCGGCACCTTCTTTCAGCAGCAGTGCTCTGTCCCCATCCGCCGCCCCCGAGCTTAAGCTGCGGACGCTGACCGCGTTTTTAAAAAGAGATGGAGGCGTAAAGTCATTCCTGCAGTCAAATTCAGCTGGCTGGACTTTTCACATTGTTTACACTATGAATTTGCTCAGACATTGTCTATACGTGGACTCTATCTTCATGTTTGTGGTTGATATGTCATTTCTCTGGTGAGAATTAGCAGTAAATCGAGCATCATTTGGCTAACCAGTTAAGACAAAGGTGCCACCCTGCATATTGCATCGAAGGACAATGTTGAGAAACGATATTGTAGTTGTCGAATGAGAAATTCACTGGTTACTGCACCTCAGTGTTACACACAATTTGGTCCCCAATTAGATAACCCTGTCCAAACCATACTGGTGGGTTTGCTCAGACCTGCCAGCTTTCACACACAATGATTGGCTCTTCATGCCGTCATCTTCAGGGCAACAACCCAATTGGTCATTAGTTAGATGTTTGCCGTCTCTCTGCTAAATCTTTTTTACTTTTGCTTCATCTCTTTTGAAAACGAAAAGCAATTTCCAGACCTGCTTTGAAAAAGGTTCAATGCACCTTTAACACACCAGAGTCTGCAGAGTGAACCACTTGGACATACATTTTCAAAAGTTAGGACAGATACCCGCCCAGTGGAGAAGCACATGGGAGTCTGTCTCGCTGTGTGCTTCAGCCCTCCGCTCCTGTCCTGGCTGTGCTGTGCTTGTGGTCCTTGTCCCTGTCCTTGTGCTGAGGGGACAGAAAGTGGGTCTGTTCTGAGCGGTGTAAAGTACCAATGCATTGACCGTCACTGACACTGACCTTTGCCTGTCAGCTGCCTTTGAGTTGCTGGTTGCCATATTAGAGACCCTGAAGGTGAGAACTGATACATGATGGCAAAATTTAGTAGAGAATCTTCCAAGACGCTGACTGGAGACGGGCAGTTTCCTGGACTTGGGCTTACTGCATGCCTTTCACGTTTTGATTTGTTGGTCGGTCTTCTGCATGAAACCATTTTAAGCTGCACAGTGATGTTAAACTCAGGGCTGTGCATTTTACTTGGCTTTGTTGTTTCTTGTCATATTTTAGCCTGTTCTCTTGGTGTTTAAATTGCAGTTCTGCTGTGGTTTTAAACTGAGACTGTAATAATCATTTATTTCCTTGGCTAAAGTGAATATTCAGCAGGAATAGTGTTTATGGGAGAACGGAGAAGAGAACCTCTGATCTCCAAGTAGAACCTGAATGGAATGTTCTCCAGACTGATCTTATGTAGGATCTTATTCCGGAAAGTAAGAACAGATTGTTACAATGGTCCTTTCTGCCTCGGGGAGCTGGACAGCAGGCAGGCGGATAATTCATTAGAATATTCCAGATTGCCTGCCACTGGGAGCTGAAGCACAAGTAGGTTTCGTAACGGGAAAATGAGCCGAAGCGTAAAGTGCAGACGCGTTCACTGGAAATGAGTCAGTTTGCAGTGACCATGCCCAGTTTGCAACCCAAAATAATGTAGCATTGGTATCTAAATAATAATTAATGTCCTGCCACTTTCTGCTTTCCTTTAAGCTTTTTTGACTTGCATCCATTTGTCCGTATTTATTTTTTTTGTTTCCCGCGAGTACGTTTAATTTTCAGTGCGTCTGAATGAGTCTGTTGCTACCCATGTTCTCAGAGGTCATTAACACACACCTACACGCCTTTCTGAGCATAACCTCATGTATGTGGCTTAATAAGGTGGCTACAGGGACACCTTAGCAGCTGAAATACAAACTGACCACCTGATAACTGCACTGTCACGAAAACCCAGACCCTCATCAAACAATGATCAGAAATCCCTTCTTTAAAATAGGCATTCTTTGCAGGGAAAAGCCGCTCACCCATCTCCACCTTTTACTGGCAGTTGCATGAATACCTTTAATTTTTAATACATGTTGCCTAAAATGAGCCTGGCTAATCTAGAGTTTACTGGTCAGCAGTCCTGCCCAGTATGGGGCTGGCTATCAAAATAGCTACCATAACTGTCCTCCCTGAACATTTTGTTACTACTTAAACCAGGATGCAAATAGTAATCACATAAACCAATATAATTTTTTTAAAGAAACAAAGTACAGGCAGAAAGAGGAGAATTTCATCACGTGTGTTTTGGATTTTAGTTTGTTTTTATTTAGGGAGTATAGGACACGGACTAATATATTAGTAAATGTGATGTATTTGTTACTGAGGTTTTTGCATCATGAATTTGTTATATGCTTATGGGCAAAACGAACATGTCTTGAAGGCTGCCCCTGATCCCTGTAAAAACACTCTTTTTAGTTATATGTGCTTTTAGTTATTTATTTATTCTTTTTCTGTTTTTGCTGCAGCAGTCAGTGTGCTTAATGAACTGTGTCCTGCTGTATTTAGATTTGACAGCCTGCTTAATTAAAACACTAAGTGAATAGTGTCATGGGGGTTATTAATAGTTAATGTGCTAAAGTCCGTGCTCTGAATGCTATAGGCGTTTAACAACCTGCCAAGTCGTTTTGTTTCATCTCGTATCGGTTTGCTCCAAACGTCGCTGTTAAAAGCTAAGGGAAATATAAACCCCTGATTTTTATCATTTACTGGGTTCATATATGAAACTTCATTTTTTTTTTTTTTAAAGAAATTACTCAAACTTTCCATTGATGTCTCGATTTCTGATTATTGGTCAGTTCTTGGATACCGGTATGTCAGGACTGCTATCCAGACCCAGAGACTCACGATTAGTCAGGCTCTGAGATAATCTGCACCACTCAGTACGTCTGTTTGCTTCAGCTGGATGTCACCCATTTTTGATCCCTTTTTTCCACATTTTTACTTTCTCCCTGTGCAGTACTGAAGAGTAATTTATGTGTAATTCATAACATGCATGTCCTGTTTCTAATTGTTTGGCTTACTGCAAATCCTCTGCTTTGAAAACAGGAGCACCACCAGCACCACCACCACCTCCCCCACCCCCCCCAGCTCCACCTAATGAGCCTGGCCGCACTCCCCCTCTGCCGGCCGTGAATGGTACGGGCCGGGGTGCCCTGCTCAGCTCCATCCAGGCCTTTAGCAAGGGCAAGCTAAAGAGGGCTGAGACCAACGACCGCAGCATCCCCAAAATCTGAGGGGGGGCGGGGGGGTTTGTTCCCTTTGTGACGCTTTTGATTTACTTGTTTTTTTCTTTGTTTCAATTTTGTAATGTTGATTTTGTTTTCGTAACCCTTTGAGATGTCACTTTTCTGTGTTACTGTCTGGCCCCCGGTTCTGGAGAGTGTTGTCCAATCATACACTGAGCATCCTGGGGACCGAGACCTGGGCTCTTGCACTCCCTTATGTAGTACTTCCTGTCACTATAGGCCCCTTACATTCAGGCATGGTCAATGGCAACCAGTTATTACATCAACCTAAAAAGCAATTGTGACGCATTCCAAAACAAAACTGCTTGTCTCTTGTCATTTCTACCATTTTACTTTTGACTAATATATGCCACAGTTTTATAGTTTAAAGAGCCCATTGTCTTTTAGTTATGTAACAGGTTTATTGTTGTTTTATGATGCTGTCACTTGTTCAGCGCTTACCTTGGTGCCTTTCAAATAGTGAATTAGTCTTTCGTTTCCATGGTGCATGCGATGCACTGTACATAACCCCCTGTTAGAACAGGATTTCCAGCACTTCACGTTACCTGTGAGAGAGATGTTATCTTTGGCCTCGGACAGATCCGATCTCGCACAGGAAGGTGTTTCCATGTACCTGTTCGTGTTGCAGTGTTGATGATGAATGTGTTTAGAGAACGTGTGTTTTTTTTTTTTTTTTTTTTTTTTTTTAAATATCGTTCCCTTGCTAATGATTTTTCAGCCTTTCGACATTTTTAAATGTTGGAATCCGTGAAATTTAACATTGTTAATATCTTAGGAAATACTTAAACCTTTTGTGCCCAGTCTTTTTTTTAACATGGATAAATCATCATTGTAAGACGTTTATAAATATAGAAACATTTCATATACTAACATTTTCATACTCTTAAGCAGTCATACTTGATCTTTTAGTGAAATAACAACTGGCATGTATAATTAATTATTCTAAAATCTCGTGTAAATGATTTGGATTTCTCTATCCAGGCCAAATCCACATGCAGGCCACCTCAGCTTCTTCCTCTCTTGATGTCTGGAATGTGTTCGCAGTTTGAGGACACTTTGTGAGTGAATGTGCTCGCATATTCTCCTTGGTTATTCCTCCTTTGCTCAAACCATCTCATTCTGGAGCTCCCGATGCCCTCATGCTAGCAGGAGAGCTTGAAGCGCTTTCTGTCCCTTTTCCACCCCCCAAGTTCTCCAGCTAATGTCTCCATCTTTTGCTTGCCCGGGAAGCATCGCGGAAACGACCGTTTTTTTTGGTTTCCTCGCATGGATTACTGACATGGCTACAGTATATTACAGCAGTCTATTGTTCATTTTTGTGTTTCTGTATATATATTAGTGTGTTCATTTGCAGGTTTGTTGCAGGAACACTTGTGATTTGAATTGCATGTGACTACCCTGCCATGGTGTCTCTTCACATTTTTTAAAGCAGTTAAACATAAAATTGCTTAAAATGAGTAAACGCCCACTCTTCACACACAGGTCAGCAAAATTCTGGAGAAACCTCAGAAATGAGCATTGTGGACAAGGTAGATGAACACAGTGCGGTCTTCATTTAGTGGTCCAGCCTGCTTTGTGGGTGACTTTGGTAGTAGAGGGCCAGGCGGGGCTCTGGAGCCCCAGTAGAGGGCAGTAGAGGGCCAGGCGGGGCTCTGGAGCCCCGGTAGAGGGCAGTAGAGGGCCAGGCGGGGCTCTGGAGCCCCGGTAGAGGGCAGTAGAGGGCCAGACGGGACCACGGAGACTCGGTAGAGGGCCAGGCGGGGCTCCGGAGCCCCGGTAGTGGGCAGTAGAGGGCCAGGCGGGACTCCGGAGACCCGGTAGAGGGCCAGGCGGGGCTTCGGAGACCCAGTAGAGGGCCGTAGAGGGCCAGGCGGGGCTCCGGAGGCCTGCCGCATAGTTTAGCGCTTGTGTAGGGAGTGTTCATTGGTTTGTGAATGATTTTTGTTCTTCTAGTAGCCATGTGTCCGCACTGAGCCGTCTATTTAATATGGCTGCCGTGATCTGGTTGACTTAATGAATTTATGACCTTTATGAATGAATAAATCACGTTTCCTGCTTTAGGGTCCCCATTTTGTAGACAATCTCATTCTGTGAAGTTTCTATTGTCAGATTTTTTTTTTTTTTTTGAAAGGTCTTAAAGGTCTTTAAAAATGTCAGCGGGGATAGATTTGCACTTTAGTATGGACTTCACAGACCTTCCCAGATCCAGATTTTGATCATTTTCAGTTTGTGGCTCAAAACAGAAGAACTGTTCCTTCTTTTTTGGAGGTTCACTTATTACCTGTTATGCTTGCAGCTTTTAACATTTTTTTTTCTGCCTGAATAGATGACCATAAATGTTGCTTTTGCTGTTTCCTATTTCTATAATCTTAATGTGCTGTTTTCTTTTTAGCTTTGTAGCTAAACAAGTTTGCCACCTTGTCACAAGTATTGAAACAGATTCTATTATCACAGAAGTTGGTGACTTTTGTATATATGTTTAAAATAATGCTGTGTAAACTGCAATCAAAATTGTGACTATTTTATTAAAATAATGGAAGAATACTTACTGGGTTTTTAAATTGATTGTATTTATTTCAGTCTCTTGCATGGAAACATTGGTGGTTAGCTTTACTTGGTGGTTAGCTTTAGAAATCAATCAATTCCTAATAGAAATGCTATTAATGAGATAATATGTATTAAACTAAGCATCAAGATTTTAACTGATGCTAAAGCAATTGTTATAGTCAAATTAAGCTAAACAGCTTGTCAGTTATTTGATGCATGCTCAGATTTTTACTTAAACTAAAAAGATTTTTACCCATGGTGGCTGCACAACACTGGAATTCTACCCACTGCATAAACATTTAAAATAAGGTTACAGACCTACACCATTATCATCCTCAAAAAGATGATTGTGCATTTCTTTCTGGAAAACATCGGAAACCCATGTTTGTATTGGTTACCAAGGAAGTGGGTGTCACGGAATTGCCTCATGGACTAATCACCTGGAAAGCACTTGTGAAGAGTAAGTGTTGGGACAATCCAACATGGGTGGAAAAAAGTCATTGGATCTAGAGAGTGATGTGAAGAAGTATTACATTGACTGATCTCACCTCTGCCACAATGGTTCAATATACATTAACCTTTATTTAGAGATGTTTTTGTCCAGACAAGCATACATTCATCCATCTAATGAGAAACATTATTTATTGCCTACATACAAAAAGAAACGGGCTGATAAAATTCCTCTGCTGATTTGGTAACAACCAAATGGCTCAGCTAGAACTGAATATATTTGTAGATAGATAGGCTGGGCTAACTCCCATTTGACCTGCTTCTTTTGACATCCTTAAAAGAATAAAAGAGAAAATGCAGGAAATGTGAATGTATTTATAAAGGTAACAATGCAAAAGAAGCTGGTCCAACTGGAGATATAAACCGGACTGAATCGGCAAAAAAGCACTCTAAGCAGAATACTTCTTTTGTTTTATCATAAGTCCAGCCATTTGCCCACTTTAATTACTTGTCTGGTAGCAAGCCAGCAAAAATCAAATAAACAGCACTGTAATGCAAGCCGATAAAATAATCTCTGCTGATTTAGCAACAACTGATAACCGCTTAGGAGCAGCTTGAATATCTTGCAACAGATGGGCGGTCCGGTCAAGTACAAGTAAGTATAATATTATGCGACTCGAGCTTGTCAGGTTGCTGTCCTATACAAAATGTAATAAACGGCAGCATACCAGAATTACAACAATTATTACAAGCTTGATAAGAACTTAACGTACACGATACTTGTAAGACCATTTTGACAGCTTCCGGCTGAAAATTGAAGTAGGCGTATCCTTACGAGTGCAAAATAAAACTTCCGCTTCTCTCTAAGTTAGGACTAACGTGATTGGTTCGTTGCACTCACACCCTCCAAAAATTCACCATCAATTATTTTCATTGGCTCCAGCGTTTGCGTCACTTCCTAAATAAGGAGGCATGACCCAATCTGTAGGACAAGTGAAATTATGGCGTCCTTAAAGTGTCTTCTGCGGTCAGGAAGGGTATGGTAGACGTTTGTGTCTCGTTCAGAAGTATTCGCATATGTTGATGTTGCTTCTCCGTAAGTGAGTTATTTTTTTCCTGTTTCAGAATGCTGTCTCCGTGGTTCTACGAAGGGAATTCCATAGGTCGTTGCCGGCTTCATTGCAGGTAACCCTCAGTATTGAGCTACGCTAACCTTCCCAACATCTGTTCAAATGTTGAATAACATCTGCACCGAATGATAGCATTCGTGTGCGCATAAAAATTAATATTGCTGCGTGAACACGACTAAGGGATAAGATTTATGATTTTATGCTGTCGTGATTTATTAGCCGACTGGTTATGTTACACCTTACATTTATACACGTATGAACATTTTTTTTGGTTTCTGTAATGTTAGGATGCGCAGGAGGAATTACCCAGTTGCTCGTGAGACCGGAGAGATTTGGTTCCTCTCCTCTGTTGTCTTCTGGATTTTTTTTCCTCCCATCTTCATTTCCCCCCGTTGGTGGCCAGTTTAGTATCTGTATCCTAATTATGAATTTTCACAGTTGCAACTGGGTTGCAAAAGGCACTATATAGAGAAATAAATGAATAAATTTGGAGGTGTGGTGAATCACCATTGCATTGTATAGACTAGCATTTCATCCTAGAAGACAGTTTTACATGATTTCATATCCAACATTCATTCTTTACTGGATTTCAGAATAGTGCATAGTAATCACTTTTTACTTTTGTTTCTTGGTAAACAGTGTACTGACTTTGTGAAATAAGCAATAACTGGATTTAAATTTTTGTGCTTTATTTTTTGTACTTGTAGACTGTTTGTCAGATTAATACCACTTTTTGTATCATGTTTGCTACCCAAAAGATCAGTGTCATTCTGACAAGCTGTCTTCATCCAGTTATGCTTTACTTTAGGTTACAGTTCGTGATGCTTTAAATCAGGCTATGGATGAAGAACTGGAGAGGGACGAGAGGGTGTTTCTTCTTGGAGAGGAGGTGGCACAGTACGATGGGGCTTACAAGGTGCATCAAACCTACCAGAAACCTTCCTTGTCTTTCAAGGATTACTACTTTTTAATTTACTTCAGTGGGATTGATTTGTATTAATAAATGGATTTGGGCTTTGAATGAAAGGGAAGTAATTTTTTACCCAGGTGGGAAAAAAAACTAAAAGTTGTGCTTTACAGGTCAGCAGGGGACTCTGGAAGAAGTATGGTGACAACCGCATTATCGACACACCCATCACAGAGGTACTGATGGTAGTTTGACTGAAATTCATGAACTAATTGAATTTTGACATCATATAATGGAGTTACTTTAAATTTTCTTTGATCTCAGATGGGGTTTGCTGGCATTGCTGTGGGTGCAGCGATGGTAAGTCACCCATTCAAAAATATACTTAATAACTGATAGCCAATCAAGAAATTTTTTTAGCATTAAATTATGATTAAATGAAACTGATGGATAGTATTTTTTCCTCCTGCTCAGTCTTCTATACCTTTTTTCCCCCCCTTCATGAAACATCACAAAATCACAGGCAGGTTTACGGCCTATTTGTGAATTTATGACCTTCAACTTCTCCATGCAAGCCATCGATCAGGTTATCAACTCAGCGGCCAAGACCTACTACATGTCTGCGGGCCTGCAGTCGGTGCCCATCGTGTTTCGTGGGCCCAATGGCGCCTCTGCTGGTGTTGCAGCTCAGCACTCCCAGTGCTTCGCAGCCTGGTATGGCCACTGCCCGGGGCTCAAAGTGCTCAGTCCCTGGAACTCTGAGGATGCCAAAGGTTTGCTCAAATCGGCAATCAGGGACGACAATCCAGGTAGGGCATGACGTGAGTAACTTCAGTATTTATTAAGCTGAATTTTATTTGTACTGTATTTGTATGGTTTTTAAATAGACTACAAACCCAGTTTTTAAAATTACAGGTTGCCAGTTTGAATCCTAGGGCCAGCAGACCTATTCCATTAAGCCCTTCAGCAAGAACCTTAACCCCCAGCTCCAGGGGCATCGCATGCTCTGGATTAAGAAAGTATCATTATTCTGCTCTTTTCTCCAGTGGTGTTTTTGGAGAACGAGCTGATGTATGGTGTGCCCTTCGAGCTGTCAGAGGAGGCCCAGTCAAAGGACTTCCTCATACCAATTGGAAAGGCCAAAATCGAAAGGCAAGGTGAGTCATGTGGCCAATGTCTTGCTGTGATTGCATAGCAATTTTAAACATTATTGCAAGATGTTGGCAGTTAGCCACCTGGACATTGAATTGTTTATTGTGTGTGATTGTTATTGGGTAATAAGTGATATGAGGTGAGTGTTTACATTCAGAATTATTTATTTGAAACAGTGTGGGAGGCAGAGTGTGTTATTCTGAGGCTAATATTGTGTCCCTCCCCAGGGGATCGTGTCACTCTAGTGTCACATTCCCGGTACGTGAGTCATTGTCTCGACGCTGCGGCTGTTTTGTCGAAAGAGGGCATAGAATGCGAGGTAAGTGCTGCTTTAAGCACAGACCATGGTGGCAGTACTAAGGGAGGCCGTGTCATGCTAAGCATGCAGTGTATTCTTTATTCGTCCTCTTCTTCCCGCATTTAGCCAAGGTCTCAGTCACACATGGCATTGCGTATTTCCCGTGAAGCGTTTTGCTAAAGCCTCTGTCAATGAGGGTCCTTCCTGAACGCCATAACTTATTCTGCACTTCCAGGTCATTAACATGCGCACTATCAGACCGATGGACATGGAAACCATTGAGAAGAGCGTTATGAAGACCGGCCATCTGATAACGGTGGAGGGCGGGTGGCCTCAGTTTGGGGTTGGAGCAGAGATCTCTGCCGGAATCATGGAAGGTAAATAATTTTTCAGTTGGCTGCAGTGTTTTTGCTGCCCGTGGTCTTTTTGATGCTAATGATTGATGTTGAGTTTCAAACATTTATGCAAATTTGACAGCAAAGTTGATCTGCCCTAGAAGACTATCACAAGAAATATGGTAAAGTCAGTGAGCCTGTAACTTCTGTGCGATGATGGGAGCGATGGTCTTTTGTAGGTTGTGTGCGTGCGTGCTGTTCCTTTATTGCCCGCAATCTGTGCCCTGTTTTATGTATTTTTGCCAGTGTTAACAACATGTTTCATTTACAGGTCCTGCCTTCAATTATTTGGATGCCCCTGTTGCCAGAGTAACCGGTGTGGACATACCAATGCCCTATGCTAAAATCCTGGAAGATCATAGTATACCTCAGGTTAAGGATATAATTTTTACGGTTAAAAAGACTTTGAACATCTGATTTTACCTCTTAAACATCAACATCTAGATGTGTTTGCCTGGTAACATTTTCAGGTAGATTTCCCGGTAAACTAAAATCTAAATCATTTGGTGTTGAACACTTAAAACGAATAAATCTATCTAATACTTTCAGTTTCATAGGATGGTGCATGCTGTTACATGTAGAGTTTTGTAACTATCAGGTGTGCGAATGTTGCGTAATGTTTTGTGCAGTCAAACGTTCACCTGATCTCAAACTGAACATAATTTTATCTACCAGATATAATGTGCAATGGATGAACAGTGTTCATTAAGTGTTCTCTAAGAATTCCCAAGCAGGAGATCTGTTTTTGGACATTTAATGTATGTCTTTATATTTCGGTCAATTAAAGAAAATACTCTGGTGCCCCTCTTCAATTCTTTGTTTCTCTCTTTAGTCTCTTACTCGCCTTCCTCCCCCACTCCCACCCCCAGACACAGGCAAGACCTACCAAGACACAAATATAGATCTTGGTTGTGTTCTGCAGCCCTAAAATCGTTCTTCTAAAAAGCCAGTGCTCCAGTTAAGCCAGTTAAAGGATCAAAATAGCTGGTCTAATCTGAATTTAGCATATAAGTATTTTTGATGTAACAATATTTGGGTGGGTATTTAGCAATACAATTTTAAAGCCGCCACCCTGGTCAAATGCATTTGGAGGCTAAGAATGGACAAAAATACCCCCCCCCCCCCTTAAGCATTTAGCATTTGATGGGGTTGAGGGCTCTGTGCAGGTCAGTCAAGTTCTTGCAACCAAACTCACCCAAACATGTCTTTATGGAGCTTGCTTTGTGCACTGGTGCACAGTCATGTTGGAACAGGAAGGGGCCTTCCCCAAACAGTTCCCACAAAGTTGGAAACATAGAATTGTCTAAAATGTCTTTGTATGCTGAAGCATTAACAGCTCCCTTCACTGGAACTAAGTAGCCAAGCCCCACCCCTGAAGAACAAATCCACACCATAATCCCCCCCCTCCATTAAACTTTACAGTTTGGCACAAGACAGTCAGATGGGTAACTTTCTCCTGGCATCTGCCAAGCCCAGACTCGTCCATCAGAAGTGATTCATCACTCCACAGAACACATTTCCACTGGTCCAGGGTCCAGTGGTGGTGTGCTTTACACCGCTCCATTTGATGCTTGGCATTGAGGTTGAGTTTTTTATTCCTAAATGCTTCCACTTTGCAATAATACCACTTTCAGTTGGAAAGTCAATTGCAATATCCTGCAGAGAAGAAATTTTATGAACTGACACCGCAATGGCGGCAGCCTATGACGGCATCACACTTCGAGCCCAATAAATCTTAGCATTCTCGTCCCGGAACCCGCCCATGCCATTAGGGAAGAAAAAATCCATTGATGGGATAACATGGCCATTCAGTAGATTCAGGTACTCAGCTGACTTCACTTTATTGCTGCATATCCTGGCTAGGCTGTAATAATGATCCAGTCAATAGCTCTTAAGTACGTGCTGATTTAAATTCAAATGGGGACTTTATTGGCCAGACAGTGTATGTTTTCATTTAGCTCTGATCGCAATAGATTATAAACAGACACAGCAAAGAAAACTGTTTTAGAAAATACAAAATTCATATTGAGAAAACAAATGGGATGAAACGACTGTAAACACATGGAATTACGTCTCCAAAAATGCCTGTTTTACGAATAATGTTCATAGTGACTTTAGAAATGAATGTATGTCTCTTTCATTCCATTGCAACTTTTAAATGTATATTTACATAAAACAAAGTGATGCGTAAATCCTTGCCTACCGTTTCCAAGGGGACTAAATGTCTGGAGACTGGAGAGACTCTATAAGTACCATCGTGTGTATTTTTGTAGATTTTTATACTTTAATAGAACCAGGGCCGTAAATACCGAGGTGAAACGCATTAGCCTTTCCTAGGCGTGTCTGATAATGGGTCGCGGTTACTGGAGTTGCAGGATAAGATCCTGGCGACTATAGGACGTAAGTGCCGAGCCGTCATGCAGCTGGGGGCCTCATTGCATATTAATGTCCGCGTCTCCGATGGCGTGTCGCGCCGTCCCCCACACGGCCCCGCTGCCGGCAGGACGACGGGCGGAGTTTGCCCGCAGATTCAGCGTCACCCGCCGTGCTGGGAGGGCCGGGGAAGCGCCTGAAGTGAGCGTGGGGGGGCGGCCCGCGGCCATTCCCGCACGATTAACGAAGAGACGCGAAGGTAAGGACAAAAAAGGCGAGCTTCGGCCGGGGTGCGCTGGTAGCCGTCGGTTTGGCCGCTTCGCCCGCCAGCCCTCCGTGCGCACCGCACACACGCGTCTTCCTGCCGCATCCCCTGCGCCGTCTGCGGACGCCGGCTCTCACATACTGTACCTCGGCATTTATATTTAATAACCAGAGGTGTCAATTTCAGGTCCAGAAAGTATAAATCCGGACCAGGATTTTGTTTCAACCGACTAGTTGAGCACTCTGTGACTGTGACTCTTTATGCTCAACTGATTGGTTGAAAC